>CM039462.1:181450362-181512233 GCA_022414725.1 Microglena sp. YARC
AAAAAAGGGAGCTAGTTGTCAGAATTTTAGTTGTTTGTTTTGTGGTGAGGGTAGTGTGTGGGGTGGGGTGGGGATGGGGGTATCCGTAAGACTTAGTTTCAACCGTTGTCAGAATGATTTAGTTGCTTGTTTTTGTGGTGAGGGTCAGTGGTGTGGGGGTTGGGGGATGGGGGGGGGGGGGTAATCACAAAACGATAGAAAAATATCTCAGTTTAGTTGCTAGAATTATTATAGTTGCTTGTTTTGTGTGAGGGTGTGTGTGGGGGTGGGTGGGGGGTACGGGGGGTAAATCCAAAGGTACGCTACTCAGGTTTTAACACGTTGACCTAAGAATTATTTCGTATTGATTGGTTTTGTGGTGAGGGTAGTGTGTGGGGGTGGGGTGGGGGGGTGGGGGTAACTCAGATAGCTTATCAGTTTACGTTGCCTCAGAAATATTTAGTTGCTTGTTTTGTGGTTCGGGTAGTTGTGTGGGGGTGGGCGATGGAGGGGGTGGGGGTAAACTACAAGTAAGCTACCTCAGTTTAAAACGTTGACCTCAGAATTATTTGTTGCTTGTTTTGTGGTGAGGGTAGTGTGTGGGCGGTGGGGTGGGGGGTGGGGGGTAAACTAAAGTAAGTACCTGTTTCAACGTTGCCTAGATTATTTAGTTGCTTGTTTTGGGTGAGGGTAGTGTGTGGGGGTGGGGTGGGGGGGTGGGGGTATCAAGTAAGCTATCATTTAACTTGCACCTCAGAAATTATATTGTTGTTGTATTGCTGGTGAGGGTAGTGTGTGGGGGTGGGGTGGGGGGTGGGGGTAAATAAAGTAGCTCTAGTTTAAGTTGCTAGACAATTTTGTTGTTGTTTTGTGGTGCGGGAGTGTGTGGGGGTGGGGTGGGGTGGGGGTAACTCAAGTCAGCTATCGTTTAAAGTTTGCTAGCAATTATTAGTTTTTTTTTGTGGTGGGGTAGTGTGGTGGAGGGTGGGGTGTTTGGTGGTGGGCGGGTAACCTCAAGTAAGGCTATCATTTCAACGTTGCCTCAGAACTTTTTAGCTTGATTGTTTTGTGGTGAGGGTAGTGTGGTGGGGTGGGTGGGGGGTGGGGGGTACATCAACGTCAAGTACCTCATTTCAACGTTGCCTAAGAATTATTTAGTTGTTTGTTTTGTGGTGAGGGTAGTGTGTGGGGGTGGGGTGGGGGGGTGGGGGTAACCTCACCAACGTCACACTAGTTAAAGTTGTCTAGAAATTATTTGTTGTTGTTTTGTGGTGGGGTAGTGTGTGGGGGTGGGGCTGGGGGTGGGGGTAAATCCCAACGTAAGCTATCAGTTTTCACGTGTGCTCTCAGAACATTATTTAGTTTGTTGCTTTTGTGGTGAGGGTAGTGGGTGTGGGGGTGGGTGGGTGGGTGGGGGGGATACTCACAACGTCAGCCAACCCTTCAGTTTCAAGTTGCCCTCCTCGAACTTATTTAGATTGCCTTGTTTTGTGGTGAGGGTAGTGTGTGGGGGTGGGGTGCTGGGGGGGTGGGGGGAACTAACAACGGTCAGCTGACCTCAGTTGTCACGTTGCTTCGAGTGATAAGATTGGATGTAGTTGCTTGTTTTGGTGAGTGGTAGTGATTGTGGGGGTGGGGTGGGGGGTGGGGGTACTCACAACGTAGCCTACCCTCAGTTTAACGTTTGCCTAGAACATTATTTTAGTTGCTTTGTTTTGGTGGTGAGGGTAGTGTGTGGGGGTGGGGTGGGGGGGTGGGGGTAAATCAAACGTCAGCTACCTCTAGTTTACCCGTTGCCTCAGAAGATTATTCTAGTTGCTTGCTTTTGTTGGTTGGGGTAGCATGTGGGGGGTGGGGGGGGTGGGGGGGGTGGGGGTAATCAAAGTCACGCTACCCTCAGTTTCAACGTTGCTCTCAGACATTATTTAGTTTGCTTGTTTTGTGGTGGGGTGTGCTGTGGGGGTTGGGTGGGTGGGGGTGGGGGGTAAACCTCACAGGACGTGCAAGCCTACCCTCAGTTTCAAACGTTGCCGCTCAGAAATTTTTTGTTGCTTGTTTTGTGGTGAGGTAGTGTGTGGGTGGTGGGGTGGGGGGTGGGGGTGTAACTCACAACGTAAGGCTACCTCAGTTTCAAAGTTGCCCTCAGAAATTATTTAGTTTGTTGGTTTTGTGGTGCAGGGGTATGTGTGGGGTGGGTGGGGGGTGGGGGGTCAACTCTACAACGGCAAGCCTACCCTCAGTTTCAACGTTGCTCAGAAGATTTTTAGTTTGGCTTGGGGTTTTTGTGGTGAGGGTACTGTGTGTGGGGTGGGGTGGGGTGGGGGGTAAACTCACAACGTCAAGCTACCTCAGTTTCAAGCGTTGCTCAGAAATTATTTTTGCTTGTTTTGTGGTGGAGGGTAGTGTGTGGGGGTGGGGGTGGGGGGTGGGGTACGCACAACGTAAGCTACTATTTACACGTTGCCATCAGAACTTATTTTGTTGCTTGTTTTCTGTGGGTGAGGGTAGTGTGTGGGGGTGGGGTGGGGGTGGGGGTACTCACAACGTCAAGCTACCTAGTTTCAACGTTTGCCCTCAGCAACATTATTTAGTTTGCTTGTTTTGGTGGTGAGGGTAGTGTGTGGGGGTGGGGTGGGGGGTGGGGGTAAATCACAAGTAAGCTACCCTCGTTTATCAATCTGTCTCGAACATTATTTAGTTGCTTGTTTGTGTGGGTGGCGGTAGTGTGTGGGGGTGGGGTGGGGGGTGGGGGTAACACTTCAACGTAAAGCTACCTCAGTTTACGTTGACCTCAGAACATTATTTAGTTGCTTGTTTGTGTGAGGGTATGTGTGGGGGGTGGGGTGGGGGGGGTGGGGGTAAACTAACGGAACGTCAAGCTACCCTCAGTTTAAGTTGGCCTCAGAACATTATTTATGTTGCTTGTTTTGTGGTGAGGGTAGTGTGTGGGGGTGGGGTGTTGGGGGGTGGGGGGTAAATCAAACAGTCAAGCTACCTCAGTTTTCAACGTTGCCCTCAGAACAATTATTTAGTTGTTGTTTTTGTGTGAGGGTGTGTGTGGGGTGGGGTGGGGGTGGGGGGTAAAGCTCAAACGTCAGCCTACATCAGTTTAATCGTTGCCTCAGAAATTATTTAGGTGCTTGTTTTGTGGTGAGGGTAGTGTGTGGGGGTGGGTGGCGGGGTGGGGGGGTAAACTCACACGTCAAGCCTACCCTCAGTTTTCACAACGTTGCCCTCAGGAACAGTTATTTGGGTTGTGTTTGTTTTGTGGTGGAGGGTAGTGTGTGGGGGTGGGGTGGGGGTGGGGGGTAAACTCAAAGTCAGTACCTCAGTTTCAACGTTGCCACTAGAACATTATTTAGTTGCTTGTTTTTGTGGTGAGGGTAGTGCTGTGGGGGTGGGGTGGGGGGTGGGGGTAAAATCAACGCTAAGCCCTGACTCAGTTTCAACGTTGCCTAGAAATTATTTAGGTTGCTTGTTTTGTGGTGAGGGTAAGTGTGTGGGGGTGGGGTGGGTGTGGGGGGTAAATCAACGTCAAGCCTATCAGTTTTCAAAGTCTCGCCTCGAACATTTTTAGTTTGCTTGTTTTGTGGTGAGGGGTAGTGTGTGGGGGTGGGGTGGGGGGTGGGGGGTACTCAAACGTCAAGCCTACCCCACTCAGATTTAAGACGTTGCCCTTCAGAAATTATTTAGTTGTTGTTTTGTGGTGAGGGTATGTGTGGGCGGTGGGGTGAGGGGGTGGGGGGTAACTCACAACGTCAGCCTACATCAGTTTCAACGTTGCTCAGAAATTATTTAGTTGCTTGTTTTGGTGGTGAGGGTAGTGTGTGGGGGGTGGGTGGGGGTGGGGGTAAACTAACGTCAAGCTACCATCAGTTTAACGTTGCGCTAAGAATTATATAGTTGCTGTGTTTTGGGTGAGGGTAGTGTGTGGGGGTGGGGTGGGGGGTGGGGGGTAAACTCAAAGTCAAGCTCCTCAGTTTCAACGTTGCCTCAGAAATTATTAGTTTGTTGTTTTGTGGTGAGGGTAGTGTGATGGGGGGTGGGGTGGGGGGTGGGGGGTAAACTCAAACAAACGTAAGCGTATCAGTTTTCAACGTTGCCTCGAGAACATTATTTAGTTGCTTGTTTTGTGGTGAGGGTAGTTGGTGTGGGGGTGGGGTGGGGGGTGGGGGTTACCTCAAACGTCAAGCTACTCAGTTTCAACGTGCCCTCAGAAATTATTTTTGTTGCTTGTTTTGTGGTGAGGGTAAGTAGTGTGGGGGTGGGGGGGGTGGGGGGTGGGGGGTAAACTCACAACGTCAAGATCCTACCGCGTCGCAGTCAACGTTTCAATAAGAACATTATTTAGTTGCTTGTTTTTGAGTGAGGGTAGTGTGTGGGGGTGGGGTGGGTGAGGTGTGGGGGTAAACTCACAACGTCAAGCCTTAGCCTCCTCAGTTTCAACGTTTTGCCTCAGAACCATTATTTAGTTGCTTGTTTTGTGGTGAGGGTAGTGTGTGGGGTGGGGTGGCGGGGGGTGGGGGGTAAACTCCACCTAACGTCAAGCTATCCCTCAGTTTCAACGTTGCCCTCAGAACATTATTTAGTTGCTTGATCTTTGTGTGCCCTAGGGTAGTGGTGTGGGGGTGGGGGTCCTGGGGTGGGCCCCGGTCGGTGGGGGTAAACTTCACAACGTCAAGCTACCCTCAGTTTCAATGTTCCTTCAAACATTAATTGCTGTTTTGTCGAAGGGTAGTGTCGGGTGGTGTGGGGCAAGGTGGGGTAAACTCACAACGTAACGCGAGTTTCAACGTTGCCCTCAACAGAACATTATTTAGTTGCTCCATGCTCTCCCATTTGCTTGGTGAGGGTAGTGTGAATGACGGGTGGTGCGTGGGAGGGTGGGGGGTAAACTCACCACGTTCAAGCCTACCCCTCAAGTTTCAACGTTGGCCTTACAGAACAACCCCGCCACCGGTAAACTCACAACGTCAACTACCCTCAGACCTTACCTCACTTGCCTCCCACCCAAGAAAACATCTAATTATGTTGCTTATTACGTTCCAAGTCCTAGCACTTGCTCCAGACTGACTTATTTAGTTGCTTGTGTGTGAGGGTAGTGTTTTCCGCTGTGGGGTTGGTGGTGGGCGTGGGGTAAAACGGTGGGGGGGTAAACTCACAACGTCAAGCCTACCCTCAGTTTCAACGTTGCCCTCAGACAACTCCACTACGTGCCCTCTAGTTATAGAACATTATTTTACTTCCCTTTGTTGCTTGTTTTTGTGTGAGGGGAGTGTGGCGGGGGTGTGGGTGGGGGGTGGGGGGTAAATAGACCAGCAAGCGGTCAAATCCCTCAAGCATCTTCAACGTTGCCCCCAAACCCTCAGTTTCAACGTTTTGCACCTACTTATTCTCAGAACCGTTACCCCCTCAGCTATTTAGTGCTTGGTTGTGGTCCTAACCTTACGAGCCGCGTATAGTGGTGTCGGGCTCGTAGTGCGGCTAGTCGTCGCGAACGAGGCTGGCGCGCGTACCTAACACTGGGGTGGGGTGGGGGTGGGGGGCCTCACCTCACAACCGTCACAAAGCTTCCCACTAACTCGCTACCTACTTCCCCTCAACGTTGCCCTCAGAACGCCCCCACCCCTACCTCCCCTACACGTAACATTCTTCCTAGCAGTCTGCTTACGCGTTCCTTTGTGTAGAGGGTAGTGTGGGGGGTGGGTGGGGGGTGGGGCGCGTAACTCACAACGGGGGTGGGGGGCCCTAGCCGGGGTGGGGGTATAGACAGTTCACAACGTGTTTGCTCAGAACCCCCCCATTATTTAGGTCTCTTACAACTACTCTGCCCCCACTCAGAATGTATTTAGTTGTTGTGCTGGGTGAGTGGGGTAAACTCACAACGTCAAGTCTCGTTTCAACGGTGCCCTCCAGAACATTATTTAGTTAGCTGTTTTGGTAGGTTCCTAGTGTGTGGGGGTGGGGTGGGGGGTGGGGGGTAAACTCACAACGTCAGCCTACCCTCAGTTTCAACCGTTGCGACCTCAGAACATTATTTAGTTGCTTGTTTTGGTGGTGAGGGTAGTGTGTGGTGGCCTCAAGAACCCCCAACTCACCGTAACGCCTCAGTTTCAAGCAAACGTGTGCCCTAGAACACATTATTTAGTTGCTTGTTTTGTACTAGGTGAGGGTAGTTGTGTGGGGGTGGGGTGGGGGGTGGGGGGTAAACTACACAACGTCAAGCCTACCCTCAGTTTCAAACGTTGCCCTCAGAACATTATTTAGTTGCTTTGTTTTGTGGTGAGGGTAGTGTGTGGGGGTGGGGTGGGGGGTGGGGGGTAAACTCACAACGTCAAGCCTACCCTCAGTTTTCAACGTTGCCCTCAGACTCGTTGCCCTAGAACATTATTTAGTTGCTTGTTTTGTGGTGAGGGTAGTGTGTGGGGGGTGGGGGTGGGGGTGGGGTAAACTCACAACGTCAAGCTACCCTCAGTTTCAAGTTGCCCTCAGAACATTATTTAGTTGCTTGTTTTGTGTGAGGGTAGTGTGTGGGGTGGGGGGGGAGGTGGGGGGTAAACTCACAACGTCAAGCCTCCTCAGTTTCAACGTTGCCCTCAGAACATTATTTAGTTTGCTTGTTTTGTGGTGAGGGTAGTGTGTGGGGGTGGGGTGGGGGGTGGGGGGTAAACTCACAACGTCAAGCCTACCCTGCCCCAGTTTCAACGTTGCCCCTCAGAACATTATTTAGTTGCTTGTTTTGTGGTGAGGGTAGTGTGTGGGGGTGGGGTGGGGGGTGGGGGGTAAAACTCACAACGTCAAGCCTACCCTCAGTTTCAACGTTGCCCTCAGAACATTATTTAGTTGCTTGTTTTGTGGTGAGGGTAGTGTGTGGGGGTGGGGTGGGGGGTGGGGGTAAACTCACAACGTCAAGCCTACCCTCAGTTTCAAACGTGCCCCTCAGAACATTATTTAGTTGCTTGTTTTGTGGTGAGGGTAGTGTGTGGGGTGGGGGTGGGGGGGTGGGGGTAAACTCACAACGTCAAGCCTACCCTCAGTTTCAACGTTGCCCTCAGAACATTATTTTTAGTTGCTTGTTTTGTGGTGAGGGTAAGTGTGTGGGGGTGGGGTGGGGGTGGGGGGTAAACTCACAACGTCAAGCCTACCCTCAGTTTCAACGTTGCCCCTCAGAACATTATTTAGTTGCTTGTTTTGTTGGTGAGGGTAGTGTGTGGGGGGTGGGGTGGGGGGGTGGGGGGTAAACTCACAACGTCAAGCCTACCCTCAGTTTCAACGTTGCCCTCAGAACATTATTTAGTTGCTTGTTTTGTGGTGAGGGTAGTGTGTGGGGGTGGGGTGGGGGGTGGGGGGTAAACTCACAACGTCAAGCCTACCCTCAGTTTCAACGTTGCCCTCAGAACATTATTTAGTTGCTTGTTTTGTGGTGAGGGTAGTGTGTGGGGGTGGGGTGGGGGTGGGGGTAAACTCACAACGTCAAGCCTACCCTCAGTTTCAACGTTGCCCTCAGAACATTATTTAGTTGCTTGTTTTTGTGGTGAGGGTAGTGTGTGGGGGTGGGGTGGGGGTGGGGGGTAAACTCACAACGTCAAGCCTACCCTCAGTTTCAACGTTGCCCTCAGAACATTATTTAGTTGCTTGTTTTGTGGTGAGGGTAGTGTGTGGGGGTGGGTGGGGGGTGGGGGAACTGACAACGTCAAGCTACCCTCAGTTTCAACGTTGCCCTCAGAACATTATTTAGTTGCTGTGTTGGGGTGGGGTGGGGGTGGTGAGGAACATTATTTATTGCTTGTGTGTGGGGGGTGGGGTGGGGGGTGGGGGGTAAACCTCAGTTTCACAACATTATTTAGTCAAGCCTACCCTCAGTTTCAACGTTGCCCTCAGAACATTATTTAAGGGTAGGGGGTGGGGGGTAAACTACGTAAGCCTTCAGTTCAACGCCCTCATTATTTAGTTGGTTTGTTGAGAGTGAGGGTTAGTGTGTGGGGGTGGGGTGGGGGGTGGGGGGTAAACTCACAACGTCAAGCTACCCTCAGTTTCAACGTTGCCCTCAGAACATTATTTAGTTGCTTGTTTTGTGGTGAGGGTAGTGTGCTTCTGTTGTTTCTCTTCTTCTCTTGTTTTTCTTTTTCTATTGTTTGTCTTCTTCTTTTGCTTCTGTTTTTTTGGGCTAGGCGTAGCAGCTTCCAGCCAGCTCCATTAACCAGCAACCGAATCAAGCCCACAGATGACCACTGAATTGGATTGCCTGTCGTGCCAGCTTTAGTACGTGCTACCTAGCTTCACGTCTGACCCAAGGGTGGGTGAAAGTAGCTGCCAAGAAGCTGCTTCACGTACCCAGAAAAAAGGAGGAAACGAAAAACAAGGGGGAAAAAGAAGAGACGCGGGAAGCAAGCGACGCGGGAAATTGGCGGAGTGTGTTGGCAACGAAATGAAAGGTGGCAACGATGGAGCTGACCCAAGCGAGTTAGTTACGCGGCCGTTGGATGACGTGTCAGGCTTCAATTTCAAATTTTCGGTCGGACAAACGGACAAATGGGTAAACATGGGGGTTCCCCCCCCCCTTGAAGAGGGGGCTCCGCCAAAAACAGAATCAGAGCAACAGAAACACCTCCCTATTAAATGCTGCAACAGTGCATCAGAATCAGCTCCTCGTTCAATGTTCATTCACTGCCACAGACATTGCTCCTCATTAACAACAACAACCACAACCAAAACAGAAACAGTGCATCAGAATCAAATGCTCATTAAATGCCACAACAGTGCATCAGAAACACCTCATTGAATGCTACAGGCATTGCATCAGAATCAAATTTTCATTTAATGCCACAACAGTGCATCAGAATCAACTCCTCGTTCAATGTTCAGTCACTGCTACAGACATTGCTCCTCATTAACAACAGAAACAGAAACAGTGCATCAGAATCAAATGCTCATTAAATGTCATTTACACTGCCACAAACAGTGCATCAGAATGAAATGCTCATTAATGTTTATTAAATGCCACAACAGTTGCATCAGAAGCAAATGCTCATTATGCCACAAGTGCATCAGAAGCAAATGCTCATTAAATGCCACAACAGTGCATCAGAATCAAATGCTCATTAAATGCCACAACAGTGCCATCAGAATCAAATGTCATTAAATGCCACAACAGTGCATCAGAACAAATGCTCATTAAATGCCACAACAGTGCATCAGAATCAAATGCTCATTAAATGCCACAACAGTGCATCAGAATCAAATGCTCATTAAATGCCACAACAGTGCATCAGAAGCAAATGCTCATTAAATGCCACAACAGTGCATCAGAATCAAATGCTCATTAAATGCCACAACAGTGCATCAGAATCAAATGCTCATTAAATGCCACAACAGTGCATCAGAATCAAATGCTCATTAAATGCCACAACAGTGCATCAGAATCAAATGCTCATTAAATGCCACAACAGTGCATCAGAAGCAAATGCTCATTAAATGCCACAACAGTGCATCAGAATCAAATGCTCATTAAATGCCACAACAGTGCATCAGAATCAAATGCTCATTAAATGCCACAACAGTGCATCAGAATCAAATGCTCATTAAATGCCACAACAGTGCATCAGAAGCAAATGCTCATTAAATGCCACAACAGTGCATCAGAAGCAAATGCTCATTAAATGCCACAACAGTGCATCAGAATCAAATGCTCATTAAATGCCACAACAGTGCATCAGAAGCAAATGCTCATTAAATGCCACAACAGTGCATCAGAAGCAAATGCTCATTAAATGCCACAACAGTGCATCAGAATCAAATGCTCATTAAATGCCACAACAGTGCATCAGAAACAGATTCTCATTAAATGCCACAACAGTGCATCAGAATCAAATGCTCATTAAATGCCACAACAGTGCATCAGAAGCAAATGCTCATTAAATGCCACAACAGTGCATCAGAATGAAATGCTCATTAAATGCCACAACAGTGCATCAGAATCAAATTCTCATTAAATGCCACAACAGTGCATCAGAATCAAATGCTCATTAAATGCCACAACAGTGCATCAGAATCAAATTCTCATTGAATGCCACAACAGTGCATCAGAAACAGATTCTCATTAAATGCCACAACAGTGCATCAGAATCAAATTCTCATTAAATGCCACAACAGTGCATCAGAATCAAATGCTCATTAAATGCCACAACAGTGCATCAGAATCAAATTCTCATTAAATGCCACAACAGTGCATCAGAACCAAATTCTCATTAAATGCCACAACAGTGCATCAGAATCAAATGCTCATTAAATGCCACAACAGTGCATCAGAATCAAAAGCTCATTAAATGCCACAACAGTGCATCAGAATCAAATTTTCATTCAATGCCACAACAGTGCATCAGAATCAAATTTTCATTCAATGCCACAACAGTGCATCAGAAACAGCTCCTCATGAAATGTTCATTGAATGCCACAGGCATTGCTTCTCATTAACAACAAAAACAACAACAGAAACAGTGCATCAGAATCAAAAGCTCATTGAATGCCACAACAGTGCATCAGAAACAGCTCCTCATTAAATGTTGATTAAACCTTTACAGGCATTGCCCTTGCGAATTGAGACGACTGGACAGATTCGACGGAAGGGGGAGCTCGAACTGCGATTGAAGGAAATAGATGAGGCGCACAAGATTTTCTCGAGGTGAGAGGATTTATTAATTGGTTCGAGGTGAGGCGATTAATTATTTGATTTAATCAATTATCAATGGTAATTCGGTGGTGTTGGTAATTAATTAATGGTGAGAAGATGATAGTGATTTATTAATTGATTTAATTATCACTGGCCATTCAATAATAACATTAATTTATTTATTTCTTTAAAAAATAAAAATGCCTGCAAAATACTAACAAGATTTTCTCGAGGTGAGAAGATTACACTAATTCATTCATTCATTTAATTCTCAATGGTAATTCGATGATAATAGCAATTAATTAATTTTCAAATAAAAATACTAACAAGATATTCTCAAGGTGAGAAGATTGAACCAATTCATTCATGCATTTAATTCTCAATGGTAATTCGATGGTAATAGTAATTAATTCATTAATTTAAAATCAACATACAAACACAATATTCTCAATCCAAGAAAATGGTAATTAGTTAATTAATCTCTTAAATTATCACTTGTAATTCGATGGTAATAGTAATTGTTTAAGCTAAAAAAAAGAAAAAGAAAAAACAATGGAGTGTACACACTACCACACTACACATCTGGGTATAGAATGCGATCTAGAGTTGACCTTGATTGTTTGAGGTTGGGAAAGACCTTTAAGCCTATTCGCTACTCCTGGACTGTAACCTACATTTATATATCAGGTAGCAAGCAAGATAAGGCAGTGCAACAAGTAGAATGAACAAAGCAGGAATGCGCTTAAGGTGCTCGTATCAACAAGGCCAGGTAGTGTTGTCTGCAGACGTAGACTGAAACCTACATTTATATATCAGGTTGCTAGCAAGATAAGGCAGTGCAACAAGTAGAATGAACAAAGCAGGTATGCGACTGAGGTTATCATATCAACAAGGCCTGGTAGTGTTGTCTGCAGAAGTAAGCTGTAGCATACATTTGAAGTCCCCCTTGACTTCGTCATAATAATTATGTAATGAAAGTTAGGTGTATACTAGCCCCTTTCAGTGATATACAATGGTTTAGTGGTAGACCAGATTGCTTGAGGATGAAGAGTCGAGGGGTCGACTCCCCCTTTGGTCGCTCTTGGGATTGCAGGTCGTCGTCAACCGCGATGGTAGCTTGTCCAGTTGAGGTAGGAGACCGCTCCCCACCCGCGCACAACGGGCTCCCTTAACACCACGCCCCACCAGGCGTTATCCGTACATTAGGTGTATACCAGGGTACTACTAAGCGCGCGCGGCAGCGCGGTGCCGCGCTGCCTCTTTGAGCCCCCCTGCGCGTTTCACACAGTTTTTCCAACCCCCTGTGGGCGCAGCGCGCAGTTTTTGCGCTTTTTGCACTAAAAAGCGCTGACCAATTTGACGTTTGTGCGCTTTAAGCGCTGACCAATTTGGCAAGAAGTAGTACCCTGGTGTATCCTGACCTTCGTGTCGAGCTGTATCAGTTGGTCATCTTACACACGTGGTTTGACATATGTATAAGCAACTTCTACTCATATCAACAAGGCCAGGTAGTGCTGTCTGCAGAATTAGACTGTAACATACATTTGAAGTCCTCCTTGACTCCGTCATAATAATTATGTCATGAAAGTTAGGTGTATACTGACCCTTGCGTTGAGCTGTATCAGTTAGTATTCTTACAAATGTGGTTTGCCTTCTTTTTTTTTAGTTGTGAAAGGACTTTCACCCCACGAGGTGGGTCTCCCGACACAAACCAGCGACACGGAGGATTCAGTTCGAATGGTGGTGCCAATCCTACAATATGCAAAGTAGGCGCACTTAGGGTTGGTGAGACCCACGACCAAACGAACATTCACCACTACTTATGTACAAGCGACTTCTGCTCATATCAACAAGGCCAGGTAGTGTTGTCTGCAGACGTAGACTGAAACATACATTTATATATCAGGTTGCAAGCAAGATAAGGCAGTGCAACAAGTAGAATGAACAAAGCAGGAATGCGCTGAAGGTGCTCGTATCAACAAGGCCAGGTAGTGTTGTCTGCAGACGTAGGCTGTAGCATACATTTGAAGTCCCCCTTGACTCCGTCATAATAATTATGTCATGAAAGTTAGGTGTATACTGACCCTTGCGTTGAGCTGTATCAGATAATCATCTTACACTCGTGGTTTGACTTGTGTATAAGCGACTTCTGATCAAATCAACAAGGCCAGGTAGTGTTGTCAGCAGACGTAGACTGAAACATACATTTGAAGTCCCCCTTGACTCTGTCAAGCCGAGGGCACATTTGGAGACCAGTAGGGAACCAGGGGAAATGTAATCAAAGCACTGTGAAAGCATAGCTTTTCTTTTCCGCTACGAACAGCAGCTTCTAGGCGGCTCCCCTGGCTTGCTACCCAGCTAAATATAAAGCAAGGTAGTGCACATGGAAGCTGACAGGACCATTGTTTCAGTACCATTGACATTCTGGGGCTTTATCCGGTGGCTGGCTCGTGGAGCTGCCTAGAAGTAGCCAAAAAGAAAAGCTATGCACGAAAGTGGGGGGCCTTTAGGAAGTTGCTCATGTATCGCAAATTGAAATCGGGGCCTAAAGGGGTCGTAAGCCTCGAAACCATCGGAAAAGTAAAAAAAATGTGTCAGGGTGGTGGTGATGGTGGTGGTGGTGGGGGGGGGGGGGGGGGGGGGGGGGGTCCAGCTGTTTTCAGAATTTTCCTCTGGTGAAGTCTCTTTAGAGTCGAAACTTCCTGAGCAATCGATATATGAGAAAGTTAAGCATACCCATGACACTGGCTCGACGAGACCTTTCTGAATCCGCGCTTGTTACGAGGATGAGAAAAATTGTCGAGGTGATGCTAGAGTAGTGACCTCTACAGGTTCCAAGTACACCTAGTGTGAAACCAGAAACTCGATATGTCCTCCCCAAACTTCATGGGTGTATGGAGGGTACTTAGACATGCAGCTTAGGCTTAACACCACCTTCAAATTCACGAACACCAAAACTTGCTAGGTCAGCTCAGAATCAGGGACTATGGCAACTCTCACCCTACCACACACCCAACAGCTCTCCTGGGCCTGCTGCTAGGATGTGCTTGCTCGTAACATTCCTGACGTTGTCTGTTTGTGGCAGTTGTTTTTATGGCACACCAGTTGGACCTGCGTCGCCTGACAGCTCCATGACTTGCAGACTGAACTGAATTATACCACAATGATCCTTACCCCCCCCCCCCCCCCACACACACACACAGGCTCCTAGGATGTGCTTGCTCGGTACATTCCGCACGTTGGCAGTCTGTGGCATTGTTGTTTATGGCACACCATTTGAAACTGTGTAGCCTGACTGCTCCATGACTTGCAGACTGAACTGAAGTTGACCACAATGATCTTCCCCCCCCCCCCCCCCCCCCCCACACACACACACACACACACACACAGGCCTAAGGTGGTCGTCCTTGTTTTATCAATACGCAGTTTGTGGCAGTTGTTTTTATGGCACACCAGTTGGCCCTGTGTTGCATGACAGCTCCCCCCCCCCCACACACACACACACACACACACACACACACACACACACAGGCCCAAGGTGGTAGTCCCTATTTGATCAAAGGCAATGAGCTGGCAGTGGATGTCGATTGCACCCCAGTTGGGGCCATGTAGCCTGACAGCTCCATGAATTGCAGCCTGAACTGAAGTCGACCACAATGATCCTAACCCCCACCCCACCCCACCCCACCCACACACACACATTCAAACACACACAGGCCCAAGGTGGTAGTCCATATTTGATCAAAGGAAAATGTTTAAACAAAGGCAATGCGCTGGTAGCAGTGGATATTGATGGCACCCCAGTTGGGCCTATGTCGCCTGACAGCTCCATGGATTTCAAATTGAATTGAAGTCCACCTCAACAATCCTCCCCCACCCCCACCCCCACCCCACACACACACAATCAAACTGAACTGAACTGAACTGAGGTTGACCGCAACAATCCCCCCCCCCCCCCCCACACACACACACACACACAAACACACACACAGTCAAATTGAACAGAAGTCTACCACAACAACCATTCCCCCCAAACAGGCCTAAGGTGGTAGTCCATGTTTGATCAATGTGCTGGTAGTTTGTGGCTGTGGTTTTTATGGCACACCAGTTGGACCTGTGTCGCCTGACAGCTCCATGAATGACAGACTAAACTGAAGTCGAGCACAACAATCCTTCCCCCCCTACAGGCCTAAGGTGGTAGTCCATGTTTGATGAAAGGCAATGAGCTGGCAGTGGATGTGTATAGTATGGAGCACAACATAGCTTTCCTTTTTTACTACAAGCATCCTAGTCTAGGAGCCCGTTTCAGTGATACGATTGGTCTAATGGAACACCAAATTGCTGTCTGGGGTTCGATTCCTCCTACGCTCACCCTGAGCATTGCAGGTCGTTCTCAACCGCGATGGCACCTTGTCCAGTCGAGGTGGTAGACCGTTCTCTGCCCGCGTACGACGGGTCCCCTCAATACCACGCCCCACCAGGTGTTGTCATTACTTTCAGCGTCTGGGCAGCTCCCTGAGCCAGCCACTAGGCTAAGCCCCAAAAACCCAACAGCGTCTGGGCAGCTCCCTGAGCCAGCCACTAGGCTAAGCCCCAAGAACCCAACAGCGTCTAGGCAGCTCCCTGAGCCAGCCACTAGGCTAAGCCCCAAGAACCCAACAGCGTCTGGGCAGCTCCCTGAGCCAGCCACTAGGCTAAGCCCCAAGAACCCAACAGCGCTGGAAAGCTGATGCTGTCACGATGCACTAAGTTGCTATAGGTTTGGCTGGGTAATGGTAACATCTGGTGGGGCGTGGTACTAAGGGAGCCCCATCATACGGCGGTAGCTGCCTGCCCCCCCACAGGCCTAAAGTGGCAGTCCATATTTGATTAAGGCCAGTGCTTTTCTTTTCGGCTACGAGCAGTAGCTTCTAGCCAGTTCCTTGAGCCAGCCACAGTGCTACACCCGAATATTTCAGCAGTTCTTCACAGCTGATTGTACCAGCTTCAAAGTGCACCAGGTTGCATTTCATTTGGTTGAATAGCCAGTCACGAGAGCTGTCAAGAAGCTGTTGCTTGTAGCTGAAATAAATGTTCAAGAACACTTATTGAACTTAAACTTGGTTTAATAGCTTCAGCCAGCAATTTGGCTGCTGGCAGTCTCTGGCATTAAAAATATATTTGCCAGGAAAAAGCAAACGTAAACAAAAAGTTTTGTTTTTAATGGTCAAGGGCTGTTATTTGCAGTGGATGTCTACAGCATGTGGAACAGCTCGTTGGGCTACATCTTGCCTGCATTCACGAGTAAAGCCCTACAAATGATGGAATGAATCCACTGCCCATGCCGGCCTGCTCCTTGTCCGTCCTGTACGGTCTGGCAGGAACTTGAACTTGGTGACATGGCTCCAGGCGCAATGATCTGGCAGTAAATGTGTAATGCATGGAGCATAGCGCGTTGGGCTACATGTTGCCTGGCGTCATGAATATAGCCCCACAAATGAATCCACTGCACATGCTGGCCTGCTTCTTGTCGGTCCCGTACGGTCAGGCAGGAACTTGAACTTGGTGACATGGCTCCAGGCGCAATGAGCTGGCAGTGAACGTTGAACAACCCTGCTGTCTACGTCCCCTATGCTGCATGTTTTTATTTTCCTTCCTCAGCTGGTGCCTCCTTGGCCTTTTTTGCCAGTGACTACTTTATTCCCTTAATACCACGCCCCACCACTTTTTTATTGGTAAGGGTTTTGAGATTGGTAAACTTGAACTTGGTTACATGGCTCCAGCCAGCAATTTGGCTGCTCGCCTTCTTCAGCAGTAAAGGCAATAGAATTCAAAAGGTATTGGTATATGTAGGGAACGGCAATATAATATCATGTCATCACATGCTATCATATGATGCCGGCAGTCTAACTAGGCTAAATTTACCATTTAAATACAATATCATATGATGCAATTTGCATGATATCATATATACCTTTGGCCAACACCATATGATACGCCGGTCCCTATGTATGTCCCAATACCCCGGGGGGGTGTGACGCGAAAAAACACGAATGAACTGTCGAACTGAACTTCAAACAATCGGGCGGGGACATTGAGTTCTTGCTACAGTGCCAATTGAATTCTACGATAATATCCTAGATGATTGGTAACAGAAGAGCACAGGAAAGAAGGAACTAAGATAATGATAACGCCTGTGGGGGCGTGGTGTTTAGGGAGCCCGTCGTGCGCGGGTAGGGAGCGGTCTTCTACCTCAACTGAACAAGCTACCATTGCGGTTGGCAACGACCTGCAACGCCAAGAGCGACCGAAGGGGGGATCGACCCCCCGCCTCTTCATCCTCAGTGATTTGGCCTACCACCAGACCAATGTATATCACTGAAAGGGGCTAAGAAGGGCATATTGGACTAGCCCACCGACTCAGCGGGCAGTGGAAGTTTGAGATTCTCTCGTTCATAAGACAGCAGCCGTAACTAATGCCCTGCATCAATCCAAAAGCCGCCCACCAATTCGGCTGGTTGAGTCAGAGCAGCGACAGCTTTGGGGGTAGTGACCAGGGTTGTTCGAGACGCTGCGTCCTCATTCGCAGACGCAACGTCGAAGGGTCTGTCGCAGACGCAGCTTCCGCTGGTTGATTGCGTCACCATTTGTCGGTTATGGGGTCGGTCGCGTCTCAGGACGCAGCCTATGAAATTGGTTGTGTCTCAAGACGCAGGCTGTGAAATATGTTGCGTCTCAGGACGCAGAGCTGGGGGTTCTACTGAGCAACCCTGTTTTAAGCCCTTACTGTTGGTGTAGGAGGTGGTTGTAGCAGGTCTCCTCTCTTTTATGAAGGTGGGCTGGTGGTGGGCTGGTGGTGGGGGGCGAAGAAAGGGGGAACCAGAGGATGTGGCTAAAGAAAGGGCATGGCTCTCGTGACTTCTAGGTAGTTATCATAAGGCAATTGCAGGCGATTGCCTCTCTGCCTTCTATGAACCTGCCTGGTTTCATGGAACGCAGGTTCAGAGTGGGTAACAGGGTGGGGGTAATGCGCGAGGGGTGGGAATCGCGTGGGAGTGGGGAGGGCGATGTGTATTCCGCACAGGTGTGAAGTCACACGTGTGAGCCTCCAAGACTCAGTGACCTGCCGGTGACCTGTCTTTGAGCCTGCCAGCCTGTGAGCAGCCTGCGAAGGCCAAGTCGCCTGGATGAGTGCGGCCGAGTGCGGCTGGTTTGGGAGCGGCAAGTTCGGTTACAATTCGGTTGTTATTTATGTCCGACCTGGGGTAGAGTTGGTTGTTATTCTGTTGTACAAAAGTGGTGCAGATCCTCGGACATGAGAAGCTTCCCTCACCTCGCCTTTCACTTTTTTCGACCCAACCTTGCCTGCAAGGTAATAATAATGCAGCTGCACTCCTCCTACAGCACATATAGCAATCCGACATTCGCTCGACGCAATCTTGTAGAAACCCCTCTTGAAAATAACGCGTTTCAGCTTCCTCGCGTATTGGTCGTATCGCTGCCTCGATTTTAAAAGTATTTCTGTGCTGTTAAGTATCGACACCACCCCTTGAGCGGTATCCCAATCCAGTTGCGCTAATTGTTCAGGTGCGTCAGGCCGCATTTGCCAATTCCGGCTTTTAATATATAACAACGATGTGACGGACGGACGCCCCGCCCCGCCCCGCCCAGGCGCCCCTCCCCCCACCCCGTCCCCACCCACCCCATCCAACTTCCTTGTGTTACTCCTCGAGTTGTTGGCCTGCATGGCATTGTTTTCGAATCCTCTGATGCAGTGCGGCAATTCCAATAATCGCATCATGGATCTGTAAATCGGGTCAGTCTACCAGACGCACCAAACCCTAAGTTCCCCATGCACATGCACTAGCTTGAGCTCACAGACAGCCCACAGACAGCAATCATCTGCATTTGGGATTCCCCTCTTCTTTCCCCAACTGAAGGCATGCAGGTTGGCTTGCACCCTTGCTTCATTTTTGTCAAAGGAATATGTCACCACTCCTCATCTTCTCCCCAAGACCGATTCTCCCAGACAGGCTCTCGCGCCTCCTATCATTAGCTGATGACATTGACTCATTGTTGCTGAACCCCCACCCCACCCCACCCCACCACCTACCAGCATCCCCCCCCCACCCACCCACCCACCCACCACACCACCTACCCGCCCCCCCACCGACACCCACCCCATCCCACCCCCCACCCCCTCACACACACCTCTCCGCTCCACTCTTTATCCATAGATCTTTGCCTGGCAGACACCACCGCTTCTAATCCTCTACCCCAGTCAGACAATTCAACATGGCTTGGTTATCAAGAAAGTTTCAGATAGTGAAGATCAGCTGCTCACGAATGTTCCAACGGTTGAAGACCAAGTTCGGCCCCCAGCCTGTGACTGATGACCTGTACCACTACAACAGGACGGAGTTCTGATCATCAATATGTTTAAGGTAGGTGGTGTGTTAAGGTGGTGGTGGCACGTAGTGGCAGAGGTCATGGTGGTGGGAGCGGTGGTGGTGGTTCTGGTAGTGATGATGATGGTGGTGGTAGTGGTGGTAAGCATTGGGTTTCTATCTCCTTTGTTCCCGCCTTGTGGTAGGTTTTGGAAGAACTGCCCTGCAATGTGTGCACGTTACAGTCCAGGGGTAGGCCAAATAGGCTAAAGGTACTTGCCCAACCATGATAGTAAGGGCTAAAAAGAAAAAACATTGATGAATTGAACCTGCCTTGTGGTAGGTTGCGGAAGAACTGCCCTGCTTTATCAGAATCACTGAGTTTTTTTTTTAAGTTGTGAAAGGACTTCCACCCCAAGAGGTGGGTCTCCTGACATAAACCAGCGACACCGAGGTTTCAGTTTGAATGGCGTTGCCACTCCTACAAAAAAAGTAGGTGCACCAGGTGCACTGCAAAAAAGTAGGGGATATCCTTCTGCATAGACTTCTTAAGTGGGCAAGTTGGTCAATTCCACCGCTTTTATTTTGAGCTATGCTGCTACGCGTATCAGCTTCTTGGCAGCTCCCCTGGCTTGCTAATCAGCCTTTATACATTGTTCTCGAACACATTGATTTGTTTTCAAATCTGAAAGTGGGTTTTTCTAGCTTTATGGTTACAGGCCTCCTCCAGGGACAGCGTTTTAGTGCTCTTATAGCTTTTATAGCTATTTGTAGCTTTTTAGGTGCATTTAGGGCAAAGCAAATAAAACTGAATACGAGAAGTCCGCTAAAACGGGGTCAAAACTATCGATCGCTATGTACAGCGGGGGAAAAAATCCCTCCTTGAACAGTGTGGGCAGGTGGTCCGATAATAGAGCACGATATTATCGTGTTTTCTATCTTCTTCATGATTTGTTCATTTGACTTGATTTTTTCTGCACGGACACATAGAGGCTATTTCCTGTAATATCCCCTTGATCTCACACTGATTTCCAAACAAAAGGGGTGTACGACACCAACATCGTACGATATATCACGATATATCGTGATATCGACAGCCTTATACATGTTTGTTGAACAATTTGGGCTGGTCCTTGGCATTTGGTGCCTGCTGCACAAACAAGCAAAAAATGCGATGTCCTCTAACCCCTGCATTTGACCAATTGATTACCCCATGCAGGACCTTATCTGGGCTGTGGCTGAGGTGCAGACTCACACGAAACCTTGCAATATCAGTAGGGAACAGCAATATGATATCATATGATATAATGTCATCATATGGTATCATATGATGGCATATGATGACATGGCATGGCAGTCTGACTAGGCTAGAGTTACCATTCATGTACAATATCATATGATGCAGTTTGTAGGATATCATATGACATCATACTCGCCTTTGGTCGATAGCATATGATATGCCGGTCCCTAAATATCAGGAGCCGCATGCAGTCTCGGCATTCTGAGTTGCCAACACAATTGAGTGTAAGATCATGTACACCCTACATGAACTTACCTCCTACATAGTACTGCTTAACTCTTACATGAATGTTCGTTTGGTCGAGGGTTGGTATCTCTCCCGGATTTTCCCTCGTGGTGTTGTTGCAACCCCAACCAGCGGTATTAGCACTATCTAAGGCCAACCGCATAAACATGAATCACTATGTGCTGGTGACATCAATCTCGAAGCCAAGATTGCCACTGGTGCAAGCTCACTGTAGCACTACAGCCCGCCTCGTGCATACCTGGTTGTAATGATTTCATCTCACGTGCGGGACAACGGGACTACTTCTAGTAGGCACCAAGTAGGCCCACCATATCTCAAGCCCTAAGTGCGCCTACTTTGCATATTGTAGGAGGGGCAACGTCATTCTTACTGAATCCTCTGGGTCGCTGGTTTGTGTCGGAAGATCCACCTCCTGGGGTGAAAGTCCTTTTTGGAGCTGGATATGTACAGTGGTCATTTTTGAAGCACTTTCTCAGCCCTTGGCTCCCCCTTAAAGAGTCCAACTAAATTTCTGTCCTCCAGGCTGAAGTAGCAGTTACGTTTCTTTGCAGTCTGTTGAGTAGCAGCTGATCCATCCCCCACTCCAGCCGCCAGGCTGTAGAAGTTATGACTCATACATGGCATAGCTTTTATTCTCAGCTACACGCAGCAGCTTCTAGGCAGCTCCCCTGGCTTCAGCCTCCCCTCACCAAACCTAAAGCCACCTAGTGCACCTTCAAGCTGACACAATCAGCTGTCCAAGACTGCTGACATATTTGGGTTCCGCACAGTCCCTGGCTCAGACGCTGCTCGGTGCGCCTACTTTTTTGAAGGAGTAGCAACACCATTAAAACTGAATCCTCAGTGTCGCTGGTTTGTGTCGGGTGACCCACCTCATGGGATGAAAAACCTTGCAACCTAAAAAATACCGAAAAGAAAAGCCCTGATAAATGGCATGGTGCATGAATGGTTGCTGTCCCCTAGACTCATGTCTTTCGATATTCCCCCTGCAAGGACTGTTGCTCCTGGGTGGACGCTGCTCAGAAAAACCGGAAAGAAAAGCCCTAATACATGGCATGATGCATGCATGGTTGCTGTCCCCTAGGCTCATATATCATCTCTCGATATTCATTCCATGTCCCCCCTCACGTCCCTGGACATTTCCGGCCTGGGAGCTGGAGATAGTAGGGCTAATGGCTCGGCTAATGGAGTACCTTGTCGGCAAGATGCCACATCAGCGTCCGCCCAGGAGCGACAGCCTGTACGGCAGTTAGTATGATGGGGTTTGGCAGCATGTTGGTAGCTTTGTGAATTAGGGGAATATAAGGATAGTATGAGAACTGTTCCGGCAATCTACCTAGAAGTGTGGGATTAAGGACTCCCAACTAGGTTAGCTCATCTCTACTGGTTGAGATACAGGGAGGCCATACCATATGTCTAGGGAACGGCTATATGATGACATGCGATATCGTATGATGCTGGCAGTCTGACTTGACTTCAGTTACCATTCACGTACATATGATGGAATTGATATGATAGAATAATGAGATAGAAGTCCCAAGCGGCCAAGCAACTTCTGCGCCAGGGGCTCCACAGCACGCTCTGGAACTCCACGCAGCCTACAACGAGTTGTAGGTACCAGCATATCATATGGTGTTGACCAAAGGGGAGTATGATATCATACAAACTGCATCATATGATACTGTATATATATGGTAACCTAGTCAGACTGCCAGCATCATATGATGACATTATATAATATTGTATACTATTGCCGTTCCCTAACAATTTGTGATGTGTTAGTTTTGTTTTGTGTGTATTGTTCACGTTTACTTGACTCAAGTTGTACTTGAACTTGGTTACATAGCTTCATCCAGCAATTTGGCTGCTCGCCCTCTTCGGTAGTAATTGTTTTTATCAGGAGCTGACCTGACTCTGGAACTCCACTCAGCCTGTAACCAGTTGTGTTGATGTTGGTGATGGTGGTCAAGGTCATGGTGGTGATGGCTTTGTGTGTGTGTTTTCATCATGTTAACTTGACTCAAAAAATCAGTACACAAAATATCAGGTAGACGACTAAGACAGAGACGGATAACTCACAAGGTAAACACTTGTTAACGTCACTCACTGACATGATTGGAAAGCGGTACATGATTGGACAGCGGTACATACACAAATCTGCTTAGTGGTCTGGAACTCCACGCAGCCTGACGAGTTGTGCTGTGTGCGTTGAGAAAGCAAAACCCACAGTACAAGCGGACAGGAAGGTTGCTTCAAACTCATGCCCCGTGGCAAGGCTGTCGTGCGATAGTCTTGAGTTCAGACAAGTGGTAGATAGTTGTAGAAGGTTTTTAACAACTACGCTAGTGCTAGTTGTTAGGATTGTACATTTATAGTTGAGGATTGTACATTTATAACTGATTATAATGTATTCCTAGTTACCATGCATTGATGAATAATTTATACTAGGGGGACAGGTGGATTCATGCAAATAATGGTGGTGTTCAAAAACACCGATTGTTGGGTGCAGACAAGTGCTGCATGTTGATGGGCTGGATTAACCTCCGAAGCCGTACAAGGTGCGGCCCTGGCGCTTCAGCGCGTAGACAACGTCAAGAGCAGTGACTGTCTTACGACGAGCGTGCTCAGTATAGGTGACAGCATCGCGGATGACGTTCTCGAGGAATACCTTGAGAACACCGCGGGTCTCCTCGTAGATGAGGCCGCTGATACGCTTCACGCCACCGCGGCGAGCCAAACGACGGATGGCAGGCTTGGTGATACCCTGGATGTTATCACGCAACACCTTGCGATGGCGCTTGGCTCCTCCCTTTCCGAGTCCCTTGCCGCCTTTGCCGCGTCCAGACATAGTGTTTGATTGAAGTGGGGGTTGAGAGAAGTAGTGGCTAGTTGTATGCAACCTCCCACCCGGACGTGTAGGTACTTATACGCATAGGTCGGGGTGCAGCGGTCGATTAGTTACCCTCACCTCGCTCTCGCGACTGCTGATCCGACGCCGATCCTGCTGATCCGCACCTCTCCACAGGAG
Organism: Microglena sp. YARC; assembly: GCA_022414725.1. Taxonomy (NCBI): domain Eukaryota; kingdom Viridiplantae; phylum Chlorophyta; class Chlorophyceae; order Chlamydomonadales; family Chlamydomonadaceae; genus Microglena; species Microglena sp. YARC. The sequence continues at coordinate 181,473,951 of CM039462.1, forward strand.
TCGGAACTTGCGACCTACAAACCCTCACCCTGATTGTCAAACCCATATATATTGACCAAGTCAACTGCTATGGTACACAATCCAACACTCACTCCGATCAAAACCTCGATACCCAACAATGGCCCGTACCAAGCAGACCGCCCGTAAGTCCACAGGTGGCAAGGCCCCCCGCAAGCAGCTGGCCACCAAGGCTGCCAGGAAGAGCGCCCCCGCTACTGGCGGTGTGAAGAAGCCTCATAGGTACAGGCCTGGAACTGTTGCCCTGCGTGAGATCCGAAAGTACCAAAAGTCCACTGAGCTGCTCATTCGCAAGCTGCCCTTCCAGCGTCTGGTCCGTGAGATCGCTCAGGACTTCAAGACGGACCTGCGTTTCCAGTCCTCTGCCGTCCTGGCCCTCCAAGAGGCTGCCGAGGCCTACTTGGTCGGTCTGTTCGAGGACACCAACTTGGCTGCCATCCATGCCAAGCGTGTCACCATCATGCCCAAGGACATCCAGCTGGCCCGCCGTATCCGTGGGGAGAGGGCTTAAATCAACTTCCCTCTGGCTTCAGGAATCACGGCAAACAAAACGGTGTTTTTCAACACCACCTTTCTCAACCAGTCATACGTCTCATGCAGGGTACTTCAAATGGACTAAACCATAGTGTTGGTGTTGCTTGTTACTGTCCAGAGGTAGCTCGGCTAGTGGTGTTATGGCTTTTGTGAGTTTTATACTTAGTTATGTATTGTACTGTACGGTAGTCACGTAGTTCCTGTATACTAGGGTACCAGGAATTAGGGTGTGTGTGTCATGACTACTATACTTCTGTGATGTACTGGTGTCCGCTAGCTATAGCTAGTGGCACCCGTCGATATGATCATCAGAATGTAATGCGAAAGGTTATGAGCACATTTAAAATTACACTTTTACAGTAACCACATCGAACCACATATAATAATTCTGCAATAACCGGTAGGTGTAAGATATGTATATGGCATATAATATGTGATCGAATATTGTTCTGGTTCCAACTTTCAAATTATCGGGTAATACATGTAGTGCCGCACAGTATGCCTTGATGATGTTTCAAAATATAATATTCCTTGGTTGTCGCGTCGGGGGCTGACAATTGGAAGACGCTGGGCAGCCCAAAGCTGGCTTAACAAGTCTTAGGCTCGTTGCAAGTACAACGGCTATTGGAGCGACAGGTGGCACAGGAATCAAGTGCAGCGGACCAAAGCTAGGGACCATTACGTGCCGACAATATGAGAGACAAACAGACAACTGGGTGGGTCAGGGGCTCTTGAAACAAGCATGCACAGTTTTATTATTTTACGCCATCATTATCCTGTTTATTGTCTCAAATATCACAGGTACATTATTTTGCCCAAATCCAGAGACAACTTCCTTTCGACAGAAAAAAGAATTAAGCTCCACAAGGCACCTGTGTGAAATACCAGAGCGAGATCTACCCAGTATCTTGTATTAATGTGGCACTTCGTACCTGTCAAATAGTAGGGTGCCCTGGCGGGTCCCCTACTCCCCTGGAAGTCGGACCCAGGGGTGGTGTAATGTTCGTCAAGCAGCAGTGGCAGCCTCCTTGGTGATAGATGCACAAGCAGTTGCTTACTTATCCGTACAATTTAATATTGAGGGGGTCAAGAATCAATGCCATTGAACATGTAGCATGGAATGGCATTGAACATGTAGCATGGCATGGCATTAGTATTCAACTTGGTGGCATAGAAGGCTAATTAACTTATTAGCTCACTGACTTCCCGGAGTTACATGGAGGCAGGTGCAGCAACTCCCGAGGCTACAGTTGCTACTTCGCACCCTGTAGGAACTAGTGCGAAAGAGCAGATTTCCTTGTCAAGCACAATGCGCTGATGCAATGAGCTACGAGAGGCACGAAGAAGCGAATTCTTCAAGGGGAAATCGTAGACATGCTCCAGGTCCCTATATTGAGTATTTGAGTCCACAGGACAGGAGGGAAACGACACATGAAAACGCCGCTTCCTCAGTCCGCAACCCTGAGATACGCCAAAAAATGCCCTCAGAGGCAATCCGCCCCCGACGGGAATCGAACACGAGTCGGTAAGATTACAGGCCAGTCAGGTTATAATAACCGGCAATTTTGAACGGCGATCTTGGGAAAATTGAAGATATGAAGATGTTACGATTTCGCTTAAGTATCGGTCAGCTTTGTCCCCCATGGTTTGTGGTGGTTTCTCGAGTCCGACTTTAGGGCTTTTTGTACTTTTTGTTTCACTGCTAGGACATTATTAGCTTCAATCTCTTCAGGAGTGGAGGGACGTGAAAACAGCGGGAGCACTCTTGATCTTTACATTAGAGAAGTTATAGAAAAGGACGGGTGGCCCAATAAGGGGCACACCGCTACGTGGATCAAAAGGACACAAACCCTGGATGAGAACAGGGTTTGGCTAGACAGTGACACTGACCACGGTAGCTGTCAGTGTACATCAGGAGATCGTTATAAGGACACACAAAAGTATTCAGCAAGTCATACACAACGGGTGTAACACACCAGGTGCTGACAGACATGAGCCTCTTGTAATCTTTATAATCTTCCTTTGTGGTGGTTAAGGCTTCGGCCCCCTTAAAATCTTTCGTCCACCGGAGTTTGAGCCCCGCTGCCGGACGACAGCTGGTGGTTTCCCGAGTCCAACTTTAGGGCGGTGTTGTTTCACTGCTAGGAACTGAGCCCCTTGTAATCTTTCTTTTTTGTGGGGGTGCCTTCAAAACCTTCGTGCTACCGTGTTACAAAATTGGATGGTCGGCAGGCTGTGCTGCTGTCTAGTCTCGACAGTGATTTGCTGAGTTTATGTAACGAACCCTCCCTCTCTCTCTCCGACCAATTATGGTCCGGTCATTAGTATTCCTTTGTGCATGTCATGTCATTGTTGGTGTTAAAAAACACCGGTTGGTTGGTACCAAAGGTAGAGACTGTCTAAACAGAGGCGGATTCCACATCCTTCTTCTACGACTTCTTGGGTAGCAGCACTGAGTGGATGTTGGGCAGAACTCCACCATTGGCGATGGTGACGGAGCCCAGCAGCTTAGACAGCTCCTCGTCGTTACGGATGGCCAGCTGGACGTGGCGGGGGACGATCCTGGTCTTCTTGTTGTCGCGGGCAGCGTTGCCAGCCAGCTCCAAGACCTCAGCGCACAAGTACTCGAGGACGGCAGCCAGGTACACAGGGGCACCAGCGCCAACACGCTCGGCGTACTTGTCCTTCTTCAAGTAGCGGGCAACACGGCCCACAGGGAACTGCAGTCCAGCCTTGGAGCTGCGAGAAACAGACTTCTTGCCTCCACGGCCTCCAGTTTTGCCTGCCATTATGTGGTGATTGGTTGGGTGTATAAGAGCGTGAGAAGCATGATTGGTGATGATGAGGGCGCATAAGTACTCCCCCGACAGGTCCTGCTGATCCGAGGCCGCTCTAGACCCTTTCCATTCGCCCCGGTCCGGTTCTGTCCTGCTGATCCGCTGTTCGCGCAGGCCCTGCCCTGGCCTTGACTGGACGAGTACAACTTCGCGTCAGCGTGACTTGTCCACCCCACCACTTCGTAACCGTTTACCCTCACTCCTAAAATTCAACAATGGCCCCGAAAGCTGCTGAGAAGGCTCCCGCCAAGAAGGCCGCCCCCGCCAAGACTGCGGAGGGCAAGAAGAAGGCCAAGAAGATGGCCAAGGCTGAGACCTACAAGATCTACATCTACAAGGTGCTGAAGCAGGTCCACCCGACACTGGCATCAGCTCCAAGGCCATGGGCATCCTCAACTCCTTCATCAACGATATCTTCGACAAGATTGCCTCCGAGGCCGCTCGCCTGGCTCGTTACAACAAGAAGCCTACTGTGACTTCTCGCGAGATTCAGACTGCTGTGCGCCTGGTGCTGCCTGGAGAGCTTGCTAAGCACGCTGTGTCCGAGGGGACCAAGGCCGTCACCAAGTTCACTTCCGCTTAAGTGCTGACTGGCCAGATACTACATTCCATTCCGCTAACAACGAACCGGTGTTTTTCAACACCACCACTTAGAACATGACACCTACCCGCCGCAGCAGGCTACCAGAAGTGCCTTCCTTGGCCATGAACAGTGCATATCATGGTGAGATCCTGCTTACTGTAGCTTGACTAAGTACCAGACCTGCTCTCAGTCAAGCAGCAATAACCATGCTGTCTGCATATCGGCTCTTTTCAAGGGAACCAACCCAGCATGATGAATTGGTGACTGTGCCTGCATGCAGGATTGACTTTTCAGTCTCCACACAAGTTCACGGAAGCACACAGGTAAACATGAAGCCCTGTACTTGCACCGCCCAACTCTTTTTGAACTTTGTTACATGGCTGTTTGTGTTCATCAGCACTAGCATCAATATTAAAAACACTCAATTAAAATGTACATGATCCAATCTCTCCATACAATTATTGGTGAAACAGAGGCGACTTCTCACAGCCTGCCAACTCTTGATAGCACATCACACAATGTGTGTGAATCATTTCTTCATAGTTCCAGTCTGCAGGCATGGCCTCAGCCGGGGTAGGGTCAGGCAGTCTGGTACCTTGCCAAGTAAATGCAGACACTGTTGTTGTTGTTGTTGTTGTGTTACTACTGACGATGGAGAGTAGCCCCAAACAAGGTTGTTCTACATGCACACATCTGTTGAAGTCACGCTTTGTGAAGCATATTTACATTGAAATTGAAATGGTTACATCCGTGTAATACAGTTACTCACAGGACGTGAAGTTAAGGACACCATAGCGAAAGCCGGAGCTAGCTATAGTCACCGTAGGACCACCACATTGAAAAGGATCACCGTTGGCCACATTATGCCAGTGCGCCGTACTACGGGGGTTTTTCACCCCGGTTTGGGAGCAGCAACACAAAGTGACTGGCTAGACTTTTAAATGAGGGGGGGCACGGTCTGTGTGCTAGTCCCAGGGTATCGACCCGGGGTGTGCTTCCATGAAACGTCTGCACTGTAAAATACTTTGAAAGCTAGAAATAGAGTGGGAGTAGACTGTGTCCGCCAGTTTAAGGGCACACAATCTGTCAAGTCCAAGCATAGTCATAGAAGTCAAAACAGAGGTTGGGATAGTACCCGTTGTTCCAATTGTGATAACTACGTAGTGAACAAGATATCCAGCCGATTGGAGGCCATTCACTAGGCTAACATGCTGGGCATGTTTAGTGATGTTTAGCTTCGATGAAACGTCTGCACTGTAAAATACTTTGAAAGCTAGAAATAGAGTGGGAGTAGACTGTGTCCGCCAGTTTAAGGGCACACAATCTGTCAAGTCCAAGCATAGTCATAGAAGTCAAAACAGAGGTTGGGATAGTACCCGTTGTTCCAATTGTGATAACTACGTAGTGAACAAGATATCCAGTCGATTGGAGGCCATTCACTAGGCTAACATGCTGGGCATGTTTAGTGATGAACTTGGTAGCATGGTTGGTATCAGAGCAGTAACCAAGCTCAAGGAGCCAGATTTCTTTATCAATTATACAAGTAGGAGAATCTTTGTCGGGTAGGATGGCAAGGTCAGGTCTCATTATCTTCCAGTCCTCTTCAGTAATATAGGAAGGGCGTAGCCAGGCAGGGAGACGTTTGCCCAGGATCCCCCTCGGGAGGTCCTCTTCCATGCCAGTGTCCATAATTATTCTGCGGGAGCCCAGGCCTCCAGTGCAGATGGCCTTGTGAATGAGTAGCACTGCCGCATCATGTCTCTTGATATAGAGCCCCTTGAAAGTCCGGTGTGGGCAGCCCGCCAGGATGTGAAGCATATTTACACATATTTAGGAGTGTCCGCTGCATCGTAGACACAGATTGTGAAACCGGTTAAGTCTCGTAATCCAGATTTCGGAAGTCCCCCAGAAAAAGTCTGGTCCCAAGGCTGGATTGTTTAGCTTTCCGGAGTAATATAACTGACATGGCACAGGGAATGGACTGAAGGATTGTAATAGCTTACAGGTGCGAGATGACAAGCGGGCGGGAAAGCCGGCATAAGAAGAAGCTGGCGGCAGTACATCAGAGTACTGCCGCCGCTGGGTGCAGGCCCTATCGGGCAGAGGCACTACAGCGTATGCAGCCAGGCGGGAAGCCTGGTGCTCTAGGACACTCTAGCAGGACCGGGAGAACCGGTCAATAACACCCCCCCCAATTCCAGGTATTCTTCATTCAGAAGAATTACGGGAATTAGGAGGTATAAAGAAAAGGGACGCTAGAGTGAAAAAAGGAAATAGAAAAGTGCCCTTGGGGCAGAAGGGCATTAGGCCTGGCTGGTGACATTAGGAAGTGGTACTTGTCTCAGAGGGATATCTGCAAGTACATTCAGGAAAGGGAGTCTGGCAGGGGCAGCGCAAGTCAGCTATCATCTATCGTCTAGATAAGACTGGATTCCAGCTTGTGTAACTGCCAGGAAGGTGCAGCCAGTAGGGCTCATTAACTAAAGGGTCTGCATGTCTGCTGTGTAGCTGCCAGGGATCTGAATACAGGGTCAGCAGGGGAATCTTTAGCTTTCCGGAGCGATATAACTTAAACGTCACAGGGAATGGACTACAGGAATGTAATGCTTACAGAGGCGAGATAGCAACAGGGTACTGACGCTGCTGGGTGCAGGCCCTAACGGGCGGCACTACAGCGTACGCAGCCAGGCGGGAAGCCTGGCGCTCTAGGACACTCTAGCAGGACCGGGAGAACCGGTCAATACCCCCCCCCCCCCCCCCCCCAATTCCTGGTATTCTTCATTCAGAAGAATTCTGGGAATTAGAGAGTAAAAGGATAAGGAGGAGCTAGAGTGGACAAATAATAACTATAAATATATGTGAGCAAAGAGGAGCTTAGGGCAAGCTAGCAAGGTGGTCACAGTGAAAGGGGATCTTCAGATGTACATGTTGAGGTACAAAATGAAGGGAAAGATACGGTCTGAAATAAAGGGTAGCTGAGGCTGGGTAAAATAATCATGGACTGGATTCCAGCTTGTAGCTGCCAGGAAGGGTGGACTGGGTATACACAGGCTAATGGCTAGGAGAGGAGGGGCACTCAAGTCAATGAGTCAAGTGCTATGGCTCCCCCTGCTGGTGTGGGATATGGTAATCCCAGATCAAAGGTGATTAGGACTTGTGTTCTCTTCCAATGCAGCCAATCTTCTCTCTGAAGTCACAGAACTTGGTCCTGGGAAGGGCTTTGGTCAGCATGTCAGACATGTTAGCAGCAGTGGGGATCCAGTTAAGCTTGATGCCTCCCTTCTTGGACTGCTCTTTGAGGAAGTGGAACCTGGTCTCCATGTGCTTGAGTCTGGAGGAGAGTTTCTCTTGGTTCCAGGCACTGAGTGCAGCTTGGTTGTCACCATTGATGCATGGTGAGAGCAGGAGGTACAGTTCCTGTGGCAGAGTTTTGAAGTTTCCTCAACCACATTCCTTCTTGGGCTGCAGAGGTGGCTGCCATGAACTCAGCTTCTGTGGTGGACAGGGCTGTTGCTGATGCCTGGATCTTGGATGCCCATGAGATTGCACCCCCTTGGTTGAGGAAGACAAATCCTGTGGTTGATTTCCTTGTGATGGGGCAAGCAGCATGGTCAGAGTCATAATATCCAATGAGAGGCTTGCTGGAGTGGGTGTAGGTGATGCCATGGTCTGGAGTGTTAGACAGGTACTTGAGAATGCCAGTGGCAGCTTCCATGTGATCATGCAGAGGGTGTGCACTGTGCCTGGCCAGCCTGTTGACAGCTTGGGCAATGTCAGGCCTTGTGTTGACTGCAAGGTAGTTGAGGGAACCTACAATCTGTGCAAGGGGAAGGCCAGTGTCTGGAGTGTCTTTGTCAGCATAGGGAAGGTTTGCATCTGATTGTAGTGGCACAGGGAACCTAGTGCTGTCTGGCTCAGGAAGCATGTTGTGTGCTCAAAGGAGGTCCTGGATGAATCTGGACTGGCAGATATGCAGTGTTCCCGCTGAGGCGGAAATAAACTAAACCAGTAAAACTTACGTTGAATTGACTTTGTATGCAATTGGGCATACACGCCCGAGACTTAATGACCCTCTGTTACAACTTCATTTCAAAGTCATCAAGCCTGCGCACTAACTGTATTCTACCCGTATTCTACCCCTAATATGTGCAGTATTAGGGGTATTCCCCTACCCATAACTGTATTCTACCCCTTATTCCCCTGGGCGGTAGAGCTTAATTTTAAGAATAAAATAAACTACTAAAATTTATCTGCGATTTGACGCTTTTGGAAATTATGATTCGATTTGATGCTTTTAGTAAGTTGATTTCCCCAAAAGTGGCGTATAATATTATAGGTATACTAGCTACCTTGCGGGTATGAGTGGGTATGGGGTACTTACGTGAACCTTCCCTTCCCTAAGACTAGGGGGACCACTTGCCAAGTATGAATGAGAATGGGGCAGCTAAAAGAAAGAAAAGCTGCCTACGGTCACTATATAAGCTAGTATACGGGTAATAGTAATAGTAATAGTACTAGCGCTAGCACTATTGCTAATACTAGACCCATAGAGATGACTAAAGTCACTACCATGGAGCTCTTATGGAAGTAGTGGGGCCGCTGTCTCTGGTAAGCTAACGCATGGTATTATTAGAGGTTTACTCCAGAGGGGGTCCTGCCACAATGAATTACTTTAATACCCCTAATGGGGTATTAACTACTCTAATATGGGTACTGTATTCTACCCGTATTCTACCCCTAATATGTACAGTATTAGGTATACCTAATTATCGCCCAGGGGAATAGGCCGGTACTTGAAAGGTACCTGGAGTACCACCCAGATACATATACAGGGGCCATCAAGTGGGACCCCTCCCTACCCTAGGGGGAGGGGCCCACTTGCCAAGTATCCTTTATCTCTGGTGATCTCATATCCCACAAATACAGAAGGTTCACCCAGGTCTCTTGTCTTGTAGAGCTGCATGATGGTGTTCTTGTACTTGTGGAGGATGGCTTTATCAAAAGAGAGCAGCAGGAAGTCATCAACCCACAGGAGGACCCATATGAGTGGCTTGTGGGTGGGTCCAGGCAGTATGAATAGGCCTTGATCTACATCAACTTCTCTGAATCCAATGGCAGTCATGTCCTCTTTGACTTTGAGGTACCACTGGCGGGATGCCTGTTTGAGGCCATAGAGACATTTCCACATGCGGCAGACCCTGTGGTCTCTCTCAAAACCAGGTGGCTGGCTGCAGTACAGTTCCTCTTCAACTACTCCATTGAGAAATGCTGTGGATACATCTAGTTGGGCTAGGTGTGCTTTGGGGTCAGCTGCCATGGAGAGGATATATCGGATAGTAGCATGCTTGGCCACTGGGGCAAATACTTCATCATAGTCCATGCCAGGTCTCTGAGCATACCCCTTGGCTACTAGTCTGGCTTTGTATCTGACTATTTCACCATCAACAGATTGCTTGAAGTCGAAGACCTACTTTGTTCCTATGGCTTTTGATCCTGGTGGGAGTTCTGAGAGGGACCACGTGTTCATTTCTGCAAGCGCTGCCAGTTCTTCTTGCATAGCAGCTTTCCATTCTTTGGCTTGAGGACTAGCTAGTGCTTCTCTTTCATTCTTAGGTATAATGATCTGGCCTGCAGCTAGGTAGAAGAAGTTGGGGGCATTTCTTTCTCTTCCAGTGCGTCTGGGTTCAACTAGAGTATCTATCTGGGGGGGTGGTGAGATGTCAGGGATGTCAGTCTCTTGGTTGTGCAAGGGGGCTGGACTGGTAGGATCTATTTCTGTCTGATGTTCAGGATTTTTATTTCCTAGCTGGGTAGGGTTATGTTCATCCCCTTGCTCAACAGTGGAATTGTGGTCTGGTGCACTGGCTTGTGGTATGATGCTAGGCTGGTGTACAGTGCTTGGGCTGAATGATAAATCACTAGGAGATCCCCACTGGGGAGGGTTGGCCTGAAGTCTGAGTTGCCTTTCATCATAGATTTCCATTTCTTTGAGTTCAGAGGGGGTGGTGACTGGCGGAGGGACCATGTCATCATCTATCTCAACAGGGACATCCTCTTCATAGTTGCCTAGAACTACAGCATCTGGGCCTGGGAATCCCTTTTGTCCTGCTTGGTTTTCGAATTCATTGGAAGTGATGTCTCTGGCGTCAAAGATCTTGTGGGCAGAGTCTACAACTCTGTAGGCCTTTCTTGATTCTGAGTATCCAATCAGTCTAGTAATCTTAGCTGAGGGGGAGAACTTGAATGATCTGGATTTATGTGGGACATGAACATATGCAGCGCATCCAATGGTCCTGAGGTGGTCAATCTTAGGTTTTGTTCCATGAAACATTTCATATGGAGTCTTTGTTGATTCAGAGGTGGGAGAGAGGTTTCTGAGGATGCTGGCATTCTTTACCATTTCTTCCCAGTACCTATTAGGGAATTTGGATGAAAGGAGGAGGGCTGTAGATCTGTCATGCAAAGTTCTGTTGAGACGTTCTGCTGCACCATTGGTGGATGGGTTTCCTAGAACTGTGAAGTTAAGGGTGATTCCTTTCTTTTTGCACCAGGATTTGAATCTGTTGCAGATGTATTCAGACCCATTGTCACAGAAGATAGTTCCTATCTTGTTTTCTGTGAGAACTTCATACCGGTCAAGTTCTGTAATGGTGTCCTTGGCTACTGTATCCTTGGTTTTGTGGAATGTGACACTGGAGTATTTGGAATAGTCATCCAGTATGCCTTGGAAGTAAAGGCTTCCATTGAGGCTGGGAAATTTCATCTTTCCACTCATGTCAATGTGGAGAATGGCCATGGGTCTGGTAGCTCTGGTGTGAGAGGTGGGGTATGGGTTTTTGTCCATTTTGGAGAGGACACATATCTCACAGGTTTTCTTTCTCATTTTGTTGAATGCAGATGGAGTGATGACATTGCCAATGACCATGTCTTCTGAAGCCATCCTAGCTAGGGAACTGTAGGCTAGATGTCCTAATCTGATATGCTGGAGTTCAGGTGTCATAGGGGGTTTTCTGGACACGGCTGCCATGGCTAGATGAAAGTTTGAACCTCTGATCATGGTATCATCAGCCCTGATAACTGGTACCAGGTAGAGACTCCGTTTCTTTAGTCCTGAGATGATAATCTTGTTGTTGATGGACATGATGCATTCTTGAGAATTGAATTGGATTAGCATGGTGGGATTGTTTTTGATAGCTGATGCCATGGAGAACAGGTTGGGTGTGGTGTTATCTGAGTTCAGATGTACATTGGGGAGTTTGTGGATCTTTCCGCTGTTTCCTTGGATCAGAGCTGTTCCTGACATAGTGATGTATGTATGGCCAGATGCAGTAAGGACTTTGATGGGATCTATGTCTGTAATGTCATGAAGGAGGCTGGGATCACCAGTCATGTGTGAGGTTGCTCCAGTGTCCATGATCAAATTTCTGTACATGCGGCGCGTGTGTTTGAAGCATTGAGGGCATATTGATGTGTATGCAATGTTTTCGTGGTGTTCACAATGGGGGGTTTATCTTGTATACTCCTGGCGTAACTCGGCGGGTACTGAATGGAAGGGTAGGGAAGGGGATTTGTGTCAGGATCTGAGACTGTAGAGAAGTAGAAGTCTGAGTAGTTGTCTTTGAGAGATGACATGATCTTATCGGGGTGAGTGAGATGCTTGTGAACTGCTTGGTAGTCTGTGGAAAGTTGATCTAAGATGAATTTCTTGATTTTCTGATTTCTTTCTGAGAGGTGTAGGTCTAGACTACTGGTTCGCATCACCTCAATGTCTTTGGAGGCGTTTGTGATCCACTGAACAAAGGCTGTGGCGGTGGGGATGTCTTGGGGGGGTCCATGTTGGAGGAGATCCTGAGATGGAGATCCAAGGGGGGGGGGCTTGCGAGGCCGACGGGGTTATATGAGATGGCGGAAGGGGAGGAGAGGGGAAGATGGGTAGGCGCAGGGGTGGGGTGGTTGCTGGTTGTTGCGGTAGCAAACTGAGTTGATCCAGCGGGGGATGAAGTGCTTCGACTTTGCGAACACTTTGTGGCCAAAGCGAGCACAGGTTTTCTGGGCCTGTGTTCCTCTTCTTCGAGAGTTGCGGCTGCAACAAGCAGAGACACTGCGTATGCCGGGGGGCGAGGGATCAACGGGCAAGGGCGACAGACTCTGATGCAGCTCAGATCTGATGCAGTGGATAACGCGAAGGCGATTTGATGGGCGATAACCTTGAAAGAACATCCACAATCTTGAGCCACTATACCGTACCCAATGATAATGCTACTCGCTTGCATGGGGGACCCTTGCACCCAAACCTGCAATTAGACCTTTTGCAGACGGGACGTCTTACATATGCCCACTCTGTCCCCACTCTCACAACTGCATTCTGTACTACTGATGAGGACACCTGTCTTCCTGCTCCTCACTTGCATGGGGGGGACCTGAAAACCTATGCAAAACCTATTCCACCTCACTCTGCCCCCACACCCACCACTGCTCATGGTGGGGAAGACTACCTTGCTGATGCTCACTTGCATGGGGGGACCTTAGTACCTATGCAAATAAATCCAATGCACTTGATAGGGACAACACACACACGTCCACATCCACATCATACCCCACTGACTGCAACACATCCCCATCATCCCCATCCACATCCACATCCACTGAGCATGTCACAACGCCTCCCACTCCCACTGATGCTCTGATTGAAATCATCATCATCGACCACCCTCACATCACCTCTGACTTCCAAGGCATCCTTCCCCTGCCCTGGCCCTATTTCCATAATAGAACACGCACGGCGCCACACATCCTTGTTGGCATAGGATAGATGATAAACTTGTGAGGGGATGTAAATAGCTGAACCTGAATGGCGAATGCGTTGACTTTATGATCTCATGTATGACCTGACCTAATGCACCCATGATGCACTGATCTACATGATCATCTGATATAAGAATGGACCATGCACTGGATGGGGAATGTATAATGCACTGATCTGAGTATTACGATCTGATCTGCACACTGATCTGCATAAATCGCAGTACCGCTGATGTTATGTGCACTCACCATGCAATGATTACATTGACTTTCATTCGCATGCATATCCTCAGCAAATGAGCGATACCCTCGCTTACTGAGTTATATCTGCGTGTCACATAATTGTCCTTGAACTGATCAGCGACTTAATCTCCTGTTCTTGATTGTTCAAGCTTCCCTGATCTGCAGCCACCCTGATAGGCAGCTTCCCTGATCTGCAGCCGCCCTGGTCTGCTCCTTTCCTGCGGCAGTCATAGTTACACCCACTTCATTTGCAATTTCCCAGCGAATCCTACCCACCTGGCAGCTCCCTAGTAGAGCCCGATTGATTACCCCGGGAGCTCCCTAGGAGTACTCAATTGACCTGCAGTTCCCCAGCAGGCCCTACATGCCCTTTGGCTTCTCACCAGCTCCTAGCGACATTGCAGCCAAGCTACTGACCCTGGATGACTTCCCAGCACCTGGCATTTAAATATGCCCTCTGACCTGTATGACATTTTTTTTCTTAGCAATGAACACTTTAGGAATTAAATCCTGTCCTGCCCCTTGTACTACCCCCATGTACTGACAAAAGCAGTTTGACTAGTTTCCTGGCCAACACCTGGCGCCTGTGACTTGTTGTCTTCAAATCTGTTCAAGCATCTGAGTATGTACCTCCCTTCTGCAATACAGTTGTATTTACTGTCCAGCCTACCTTCATATATCTTAAAGATGATCATGGAAGTACCTCATCCTATCCTTCCATCTTGACTGATAGTTATGAGCCAGCGGGGGATGTCTACCTTAAGTTATTTCTCATAATGTCATCCGTAATTTGTGGATTCATTAAGAGCTCCCAAATTATGGGGGGAATAGTATGCTGACCTTATGTATTCCTACTGCCCCCTCTGTGGGACATATTACATTTAGTCCTGCCAGTCTCTGATTTAGTTATCCTGATGTCACTCTTGATTTGCAAGTCTTTGAAGATTTCGACTTCCCAATCAGAGGGGGAATAAGTTAGCTGACCTCAGGTATGACCGTATCAATTCCCCTTCCTCTGATAGACTTACTTTAGTTTAAGTCTGTACCTTGCTCGCAGCTCCTTAAAGCTGCCAACCTAGATCAGTGATTTCAGAGTTCTTTCTTTAGATAAGATTACCATCTTTACTGTGTCAGCCCGCCTTGCCACATTCTGTATAATCTTACCTCTGATCTCTTGACAAGCCTGAGCAGTGTACAGCCACATATAGTGATTTACTAACTTCGAGACTTTCCAAGTGCTCCCTTCCCTTTAGTCTTGACCTGAATAATTGTATTGTCCAAGTTCTTGACCGAAGCAGACCAGCTCTTAGTCATTGTATTTCTTTCATCTCTATATTAATTTCTCATGCCCCTCAGTTACTTTCAGGAATTCTTGAGCTCAAGAATACCTCAAATTGGGGGGGGGGGGGGGGGGGGGTATTATCCGACATACGTCGGTAACTGAGTTGGCATAATGCACACCGGTTCCTGTTCCCTCCAGGACCCGTGTTGCCTGCCGCCAGGCCACTGACTAGCTGTGGCCTGCACGGAACTGCAGTACACTGCAGTACACATCAGGGTAATTCAAAGCGCGCGCTTTTGAGCGCTGACTTTTTGACCCCCTCTGCGCTTTAAGCGCACTTTTTTGCAACCCCTTGTGGGCGCTGCAAGCAATTTTTGCGCTTTTTGCACTACAAAGCGCAATTTTTTTTTTCAAGTGCGCTAAAGCGCTGGCCAAATTGCCCATTTGAAGTACCCTGGTACACATCATGTTTTATTTTTATATATGAGTGCGCCTGTTGCGCCGATTAGCCATCTCGCCTCTGTAAGCTATTACATTCCTTCAGTCCATTCCCTGTGTCGTTTCAGTTATAACACTCCGGAAAGCTAAAGCTCTTTTAAATTTGATGGGTAGGCGCAGTGATTAGCGTGATGGGCCCATAACCTTTAGCTTTCCGGAGTGATATAACTGAAACGTCACAGGGAATGGACTACTGGGGTGTAATGCTTACAGAGGCGAGATAACACGCAGGTGGGAAAGCCTGGCATAAGGAGAAGATGGCGACAGTACATCAGGGTACTGACGCCGCTGGGTGCAGGCCCTATCGGGCGGAGGCACTACAATGTACCAGGGTACTTCAAATGGCCAAATTGGCCAGCGCTTTAGCGCACTTGAACACACACAAAACTGCGCTTTTTAGTGCAAAAAGCGCAAAAATTGCTTGCTGCGCCCACAGGTGGTTGCAAAAAACTGCGCTTAAAGCGCAGAGGGGGTCTAAAAATCAGCGCTCAAAAGCGCGCACTTTGAATTACCCTGCAGCGTACGCAGCCAGGCGGGTAGCCTGGTGCTTTAAGACACTCTAGCAGGACCGGGAGAACCGGCCAATAACATTATGGTGTAATGACTTGGACTTGAACGCGAGCTTGGTTATATGGCTCCAGTCTATTAAGGCTACTCGTCGTCTTGGCAGTAATATCAACATCCAACCTTTCAAACCATTGTACTTCGAAACATGCCGTACGCGCATTAAGGTATGTCAAACGACCCGTAGCCAAACCGTTTACAGCTCGAACCTCAGTCCAGTCCAGCTGGTTTGCCGTTAGGGTTGCCAAGTTACGGTTGCTGCTATACTAGGCAGTACGCTGGTTTGCATTGTTTTAACCCACTCATCTGCTCCTGATTTCCATTTAATTGTTACACGAATTTACTTCAAGCACTGGATGGTCAGTTAGCCCACCTCTGCTATTGATCTCACTGTATTGTAACATGGATTTTCTCCAAGCACTGGATGGTCAGCCAGTCAACCTCCTCACGTAATGACGGCCCTGGTCCGCGGATGCAGGTTCAGCTGTTTCAAAAGACAAGTCTTAAGCTCGTGTCGCAAGCAAGGAAAACGATTTAGCAGTCACTGGCAGGGCAGGGGTGAATCGTTCCGGGGTGATTTTTCCCTTAAGTTTGTTAGGATGTGTTGTGAATCCACCACTGCAGATGCAGGTCCGAAATCTGAAGTGGTAAATGTCCACACCGGGATGAGGTGCCCTGAACAGATACAGCAAGCTGGCTACGTTGGCACCAAGTGGAGAGGTACGTCTATGTAAATGATGGAGGTGTTCAAAAACACCGATTATAGGGGTGCAGACAAGTGCTGCATGTTGATGGGCTTGATTAACCTCCGAAGCCGTACAGGGTGCGGCCCTGGCGTTTCAGCGCGTAGACAACGTCAAGAGCAGTGACTGTCTTACGGCGAGCGTGCTCAGTGTAGGTGACAGCATCGCGGATGACGTTCTCGAGGAAGACCTTGAGAACACCGCGGGTCTCCTCGTAGATGAGACCACTGATACGCTTCACGCCACCGCGGCGAGCCAAACGACGGATGGCAGGCTTGGTGATTCCCTGGATGTTATCACGCAACACCTTGCGATGGCGCTTGGCTCCTCCCTTTCCAAGGCCCTTGCCTCCTTTGCCGCGTCCAGACATAGTGTTTGATTGTAGTGGGGTTTGAGGGAAGTGGTAGCTGTTTGTACCTGTATGCCTTGATTGGGAACATGTAAGGGTGTTTATACGCTTGGGACAGGTGAGGGTGCAGCGGTCAATCATTTACCCTCACCTCGCTCTCGCGACTGCTGATCCGACGCCGATCCTGCTGATCCGCACCTCTCCGCAGGTGTCGGGGGCGGGGGGTGTCCCCAACTTGCGACCCTCAAACCCTTACCCTGATTGTCAAACCTATAGATTGACCAAGTCGTCATATGTCCGCAGCTCATTGTTAGCTCATATCGCTCAAACTACCCAATACACAACAATGGCCCGTACTAAGCAAACTGCCCGTAAGTCCACTGGCGGCAAGGCCCCCCGTAAGCAGCTTGCCACCAAGGCTGCCAGGAAGAGCGCCCCCGCTACTGGCGGTGTGAAGAAGCCTCATAGGTACAGGCCTGGAACTGTCGCTCTGCGTGAGATCCGAAAGTACCAGAAGTCCACTGAGCTGCTCATCCGCAAGCTGCCCTTCCAGAGGCTGGTTCGTGAGATTGCCCAGGACTTTAAGACCGACCTGCGTTTCCAGTCCTCTGCCGTCCTGGCCCTCCAAGAGGCTGCCGAGGCCTACTTGGTCGGTCTGTTCGAGGACACCAACTTGGCTGCCATCCATGCCAAGCGTGTCACCATCATGCCCAAGGACATCCAGTTGGCCCGCCGTATCCGTGGCGAGAGGGCTTAAATCAACTTGCCTGGCCTCATGACAGATACAAAAGGTGTTTTTTGACACCACCTTTATCAACAATCTCTTTGGTCACCCGTTGAATACACTAGCCTCCTTTAGATCTCCTACAGTTGCCAAGTGTATTTTTTACCTATCCAGTGTGGAACCATCTATAGATTTGCTTGTAAACAATTGAAAATCTAGTTACTACCATACTCGACTGAAAGTAAATTAAAACATGACGTGACTACGTCCACGCACACGTTCTGGTTCCAACAATATTTTGGGCCGTATGTTTGCCCAATTTGTTCGTATCAGTGAACTTGGCCAGTGGCCAGCTCAGGTACCCTTGAACTTAGTTCTTACCCGTGAATTGTAGTTTTTTGGCCCAAACAACCGATATCTGATTTTTGTTTCTTGAATTGTGATGCTCGGATGTGCTCTAATGAGAATGTGACCTAAAAATATCTATGTAAAATTGCTATGCCAAGTACAACGTGTATCCCAATTTACTCCCTCAGGCTTCGTATTATGACAAAAAACGTCAAATGACTGAGTTGGTTTTACCATGTCATGAAATACTTAGAACAGCAATTTGCTATGCTTATATGATGTCCGAATACAATATATATCAGTAGGTCAACTATACCATGTAATCTTTCAAGGAATCCGAATCTGCAATACAAATGAGGTTCCAATAAATTTAACTATTATCTTCACTTTTCCCCGATGAAATACCAATTAACTCGTTTTGATGAAAAACTGGTACCACTTTTTAGCTCGTGAAAATGGAACACGATTTCTTGGTGAAAAGGCGAAGATTCCTTGGGTGATATCCCTTCACAACACACAATAAAAAAACTCCGTTTTCGATTTTGATGTTTGATCTGGAGGGCCATTTGTCCTCTGTCGCTATGCCAGTAACTACAAGATAATTAGTTGAGGTGATCAAAACTCCTCCATCAGTGGGATTCAAAACCTATGGTGCAATTATTGGACAATGCCCGAGTAACGAAAGTCATGCAGCCCCGATGGGTGTCAGCATGAATTGCGGTGCTCTCACGCGTTTTATGACTTGGTGACTACTTATGTACTTCCTTAGAACTATCGGTCCTGACAGTACTATGTCAGCTTCCCGTAGACTGTGTCATTCTTCATGACACTGTGACGACTTCCTGTTGACTGCGTCATCGGTTCTTCTGACACGCGCTGTCTAGCCTGTACCCTGATCAGGTTCCAGGCTACCGCCCCTTTCCTCCGCTGGTGTCCCTTTATGGTTCCCCAGTCTTTTGTAATGTTATTCTCGTCTCCGCATTTATAGATTGGCGTGCTGCACACACTAAGTCCACTCTCCGGAGTGTTATCCAAGCTGATAGGTTATACGGTCCTTCATTTACTACCACTGCTTTGCGATGCAACTTCCGCGAGGGCCTCCCGCTAATTTTGAGAAACTCCATGACAAGAATGGAGAATCCTGGACGCGCGGGATGCGCAGTGTCATTATAAGCAATGGCTGCGACCGTGTCCTTCCAACGGAGGACCCGGGCCCTCTTGATGATTGGCTAGACGTTTGTGCACCAGCTGCCTCTGCTAGCGGTCATGAGAGTCCTTCCGCCATCGTGGAAGTAACCCCCCCAATCAATCCTCCACCTTTGCGGCTCCTTCTGCTACTGTCCGACGCCTCTCTCCTGAGGTTGAGGACGTTCTGATGCGACTCTGCTGTGCTTCCACTCAGATTATCCAGTACGCAAGGGCGCCTCCACCTCCTGATGCCCGTTTTGACTACGACTATGAAGACCTTGCTCGTCATCACCGTGAAGATGGCTATGCTGATGACTCTGATGATGGTGATGAAGATCTGCAGAGTGCTATGAGTGGTGACTTCGGTGGAGTCACTCCTTCCACTGCTACTCGAGTGTTCAATTCTACCGTCTCTCCTGTGTATGAGCCTCTGTCGGCACCTGCTCTTGCGCCTTCCCCGGAGTTTAATCCTGAGCCCGTTTCTGCGCCTCTGCTTGCGCCCCTTCCACCTGTCCACCTGGAGGTGGCCAGGCCGTCTTTGATGCAGAGGTCTGCGTCTTTCACCTTGCCTCCGGACCGAGGTCTGTCTGGCTACAATACTCGTGCTCGAGAGGCTGCTGCTACTGCTGGCCGCGCATCCTTTGCTGGCCCTTCGCAGGAGCCCCCTCCACCCCCGCCTCCGCCGGTGGAGCTGCCACCTGCTCCTGGCCCTCCGCCATATGTGCCTCCTTCGCTGTCATGCGACTCCTGGGAGCATCTGCTCGATGGCGGACATCCTCTGCGTCTATCCCTGCAGGACTGCCGTCTTATCCGCCAAGCTCAACATGCTGGGGACTCCTTGGACCGCACTCTGTACGGTAGGCTGGATATGACAGCCACTCAGGCTATGGTTGATAGCAAGGGTCGCCCTAGGCCTAGGCGTGTGATGGCTTATTCTGAGCTAGGTCTAGAGTGTCGGGCTTTTCTGGGACCAGTTATGCCAGGGATTAACTACCCTCTTATGCCTGAGATCTGACAGGGCTAAGGAGTTTATAGTAAAGTGGTTTGAGGATTGGCTGATATCGGTTGGGGCAGTGCATGAGTTATCTTTGGCATACACTGCACAGCAGAATGCAACTGTGGAGAGGTACAATGGGGTCTTACAGTCTATAGCTAGGAGCATCCACCTGGAGTCTAAACTAACTAAGTCTTTCTGGCCCTATGCCTTCCTAGCTGCTTGTTACCTTCGTAATCGCTTGCCCAATCAGGGAGATAAGACTCCTCATGAGCTTTTCTTTGGGGTTCAGCCTGATGTGTCGTTGTTGCGCGTGTTTGGTTGCCCTTGCTACGTTACGTTAGTCAATGGAAGAAGCGCAACAAGCTGGACGAAAGGGCGTTATCTGGTAGACTGGTTGGGTATTCTCTGGTGAGTAAGGGTTATTTTGTTTGGGTTCCTAAGTTGCGCCAGGTAGTAGAGAGTCGTGATGTACTCTTCTATGAGCAGTTTGATCATAACTGTATTCCTGGGCTATCTCCCTATGACGGGTCTCCGTATGTCTCTCGCATCCCTGCCGCTATCAACGGACATATGCCTGCGCCTGCGGTTAATTCCTTAGACCCTTTGCTAACCCCAATTGTCGACCGCTGCCCTGATCATGGGATGACCTTGCGTCCCAGGTCAGGGGCTGATGGTGCTGTATTGTGTGTGAAGGCACTGGGCGGGCGAGATTCTGCAGTTCTTTCAGATAAAATCTTAGCCGAATCTCAGGGGGTCGCCAGGCCCTCCTCTGCGCCACATTTCGTCGGTGAAGATTTAGGATTACGACAGCCTTCGATCATAGTGGTACCTGGATCAGGTCCATTGACTAATAGTCGCCAACCTCCGACCACCTCGGATGGCTCGCGGGTGTCGATAATTCCTTCGCCTCCTGTCGTCCCTGGTGGATTATTCGGGTCAAGCCCATGTGATGATGTAGCCGTTGCCGATAGTGCAAGTGATGATCTGGAACACTGGTCGGGTTCCGATACTGCGTATGGCTGGGGTGTTCCAGTCGACCCAGGCTTCGTTGATATAGAGGCAAATAAGGCCGGCCCTGTTCAACCAGGCAGTAGTTCTGCACTGGGGGCTATACTACCGGTTACTGCTGATACTGCTGATATCCCCGCTGCTCATGTACAAGTACACTGCTTGTACGTGGGAGCATACATTTCCACTTCCACTGAACTAACCTTCAAAGCTGCCATGCTTCCCTCCAACCCTGACAGGGATCAATGGCTCCTTGCTATGAAGGATGAGATGGCGTCCCTACATGCCCATGGCACTTGGGCGCTCACTCCACTGCCTCCTAAACAGAGGGTCCTGCCTGGCAGGTGGTTATTTGTAAAGAAGGTTGGGGTTGATGGTTCTATCCGCTTCAAGGCACGTTTTGTGGTTCGTGGTTTTCTGCAGCGTCCTAGGTTGGATTTTCATGATGTATATGCCCCCGTTTCTTCTAAAGCAGGTCTGAGGGTGCTCCTGGCTGCCATCACTCATAGAAAGATGTTTGTTCGGCAGCTGGACATCAAGACTGCATTTCTGAATGCTCCGCTTGAACCTGGTCTGGACCTGTACTGCCACCAGCCTGAGGGCTTTAAGGTACTCGGTCCTAACGGCGTTCCCCTTGTGTGCAAACTGATCAAGTCCCTTTATGGTTTGAAACAGGCGCCCAGGGCTTGGAGTATGGATGTCAAGCGGGTTTTGGTTGCACATGGTTTTACTATGTGCAAGGCGGAACCTGCTCTGTATTTTAGGAGGGATTCTAATGGTGGGTGGAGCTATGTCCTGACCTATGTTGATGATTTTATCTGTGATTTTAGTGAGCTGGATAGGTATGTTTTGCTGATCAAGGCTATGGAGAAAGCTGGCTGGGAGGTCAAAGAGATGGGTGTGCCGGTTCAGTTCCTCTCCTTGGACATGGCTTGTACACTTGACTCTGACGGCAGGTGTGTTCAGATCAACCTCTCCCAGCACTCCTACATTGTTGATCTGGGGGAGCAGTTTGGTCTTACTGCTGCTGCCAAGCACAGGTTTGGTGCACCCATGGACAACTCCACCGTCACTGACCCAGCTGGAGAACCCCTGTCCTCTAATAGCCAGTACCTCTCTCTTGTTGGTGCTTTGCTATACCTGGCTACTTGCACCAGGCCTGATATTTCTTTTGCTGTGAGCTACCTGTCCAGGTTTTCTGCTCACCCTACCGTCCCCCTGTGGGGGGCAGCCAAGCGTTTGCTCTTGTATTTGAGGACACATTCCCACCTGGGACTCACTTACACACACAGCCCTGATTTCTCTTTTACTGTCTTTAGTGACTCATCCTTTGCTGATGATGGGTCTGACAGGAGATCTCAGACTGGCTTTGCTGTGCTAGCTGGAGGGTGCATGGTGAACTGGATGAGCAAGAGGCAGACTACTGTTGCCATTAGCTCTAGTGAGGCTGAATATCAGGCCCTGTCTCAGGCTGCCAGGGAGGTGCAATGGTTGAAGAAGTTGAGGGTGGATCTGGGTCTGCCTTGTGATTTGGTTACCATTCAGGGTGACAACACAGGGTCTCTGAGATGGGCCAATGACTGGCAGCTCCTCCCTCGCAGCAAGCACATTGATGTTATTCATCACTACATCAAGGAGCTGGTGGAGGATGGTTCACTAGATGTTGCCTATGTTAACACCAAGGACAACTGTGCTGACCCCTTCACGAAGCCCCTTGATCCTGCTGTGTTCTGGAGGTTTATGCGGATGCTTGGGATGACCGCTTCTTCTTAGGGTCAATTTTTTTTGGGTTACATCGGTTTCTTTGGTTATCATTGTATGGCATTAGGTTCCTATTCCCGGATTGGGTTTTCTATACTGTTGTTACCCATCTTTGATATTCGGTTTTCATCTTTTTCTAACTTGGCAAATTTTGGTTTTTGCCTTGTTTCATTCCTTCCTATAACCCTTTGGGTTCCATTTGAAGTTCTCTCGATTTTTCGGAGTTCTTTGATTTTTTTTTTTAAATCTGTTACATAGTTCTATGTCACCAGTGCCATAGGTGGAGAAGTAGTATTGTATGTCACCTGTGTCATAGGTGGAGTGTCAGCATGAATTGCGGTGCTCTCACGCGTTTTATGACTTGGTGACTACTTATGTACTTCCTTAGAACTATCGGTCCTGACAGTACTATGTCAGCTTCCCGTAGACTGTGTCATTCTTCATGACACTGTGACGACTTCCTGTTGACTGCGTCATCGGTTCTTCTGACACGCGCTGTCTAGCCTGTACCCTGATCAGGTTCCAGGCTACCGCCCCTTTCCTCCGCTGGTGTCCCTTTATGGTTCCCCAGTCTTTTGTAATGTTATTCTCGTCTCCGCATTTATAGATTGGCGTGCTGCACACACTAAGTCCACTCTCCGGAGTGTTATCCAAGCTGATAATGGGGGAATCTATGTTTTTGACGAGGCGCCTTGGATTGGAATTTAGGAAGCACGAAGCCAAAGCCATTTGAGAACTCTTCTCTGAGTCGCACTAGGCCGAGCATTTACTGCTTCTTGGTACACGTGCCCGCGGGCCCCCACCCTTGCAGTACACCGGTTTCAGGCGCTCGCTTCCCGTCGCTTCCGGAGTTTTCTGAAAAGCGTCTTCCGCCACTCTCGCAGCATGTAGCCTAAAGGTCAACCTGCGCAAGTTACTGTTCCTCAATCCTCATCATCATATCATATGCCCTCTTTATAACAAATCTGTAACACAGTCAAAGCGCCTGGCGCGGCCTGCTATTCATACAGTCCTGCTATCTCTTTCACGAACCAGAACTGAGGCGATTGCCACTGTTACGCCCGGCATGTTTCATTTACATGCGCACACGGGCTGTAATTCCACTGCTTTAAGACCCCGTCGCGACATCGATGGACTTCTCACCATTCGACCAGTACTGCGCCCCCTTGTCACACGGCATGGTATACTGCGCGCGCTAAATTCCTCCAACTGGCTTGGTCCAAAGGGAGGTAGCAATGGGAGTTCGAACGAGAGTTCGAATAAGGCTAAAACGTAGGTATTACATCCCTCGCATGCATTCTGACCTCTGGGTCACAAACCACAGAACATACCTGTCAACCCTGTTCCCCCATAAATCCTGTTCCCCAAAATCATCTTCTTCCCTATCACTATGGGTAGTGGTCCGCACTCTTCTTGCACAATTTAAGTATGTGGTCATCACTCATCAGGCTTCTCAGCATCTGGGGGCTGAGTAACCATGGGCAATATAGGGAAACAAACTGTTTCATACAAAGCAAGAGCTATATATTATATAAGACATGACAGGAAATTCCTGATGGGAAGACTCATGTATTGTTCCTTAATTGATGTAAGCTGCATTGATCTAACAAGGGCTTGTACCTCACTCCTCTGTACAGCTGCCACGCTATACCCTGCATATAGTCAGTTTAATGGCATGCCCAGGTCTAGCGAGGGCATTTACCGCACTCCTTCGTACAGCTGCCATGCTGTAACCTGTGTATAGTCCGTTCGATGGCATGTCCAGATCTAACGAGGGTTTCATGGCTCATGGCAAGCAAGTGTTGTAGTAGTGACAGGAGATTCCATTTCATGTTCTTCTCTGCACTTGGAACTTGGTTACTTGAACTTGAACTTTGTTACATAGCTTCAGCCAGCAATTTGGCTTCTCGCCGTCATCGGCAGTTTTTTTACCAGGAACTTGGTTACATGGCTCCAGCCCGCAATTTGGCTGCTCGCCGTCTTCAGCAGTGACCTTGACCACCACAAAATATTTCATGTTGAACATCTGCGCGATCTGGGTCATTGATGGAGCACGCAAATGACGCGCAAGTGCAGTAGTGATGCCATTTTAGTCTTGTAGACAAGGATCCCATTTCATATTTTAAATCTGCGCAGTCTGGCCCTGGCCTAGGCTCTTGCTAGTGCTGGTGCGGGTGCGGGTGATCGGGATTGTGATCTAGATATGGGGATATTGTGATCTAGATAGGTTGTGGTCAAGCGGGTGATCGTGATTGTGATCTAGATAGGGGTTATGCTCACCAGATCAGTTAACAATTCCCCCTAAGTTTTCCCGTCAATTACAATCCACCTTCAGCTTACAAAACCTTCTCCAATAATTACCATCCACTCAACCTCCAGGTTACAAAACCTTTCTACACCTCCCACGACCTTCAGCAATGTCAGCGCTTGGTGGTCAAGGTTCATGGGCAAGGTGAGTTGGTTGGTAGTCGGTTGGTGGCGGTGCTCAAGGTTCATGGGCAAGGTGAGCTGGTTGTTAGTTGGTTGGTGGTGGTGGTCTAGGTTCATGGGCAAGGTGAGCTGACTGGTAGTTGGTTGTTGGTGGTGGTGTTGGTCTAGGTTCATGGGCAAGGTGAGTTGAACTCAGTCGCTCATTCCCTAATATGCTTGCTTGGTGGTTGTGGTGGTCGTGGTGGTGAAGGTGGTGGTGGTGAGTTGAGTTTAATACCTCATTCCCTAAGGTGCTTGCTTGGTGGTGGTGGTAGTGGTGGTGAGGCTGGTGGTGGTGAGTTGAGCTTAGTCGCTTCATTCCCTAAAGTGCTTGCTTGGTGGTGGTGGTGGTGGTCATGGTGGTGGTGGTGGTGAGTTAAGTTTAGTCTCTCATTCCCTAAGGTGCTTGCTTGGTGGTGGTGGTGGTGGTCATGGTTGTGGTTGTAGTGGAGAGGGTGGTGGTGGTGAGTTGAGTTGAGTCCCTCATTCCCTAAGGTGCTTGCTTGCTTGGTGGTGGTTTTAGTGGTCGTGGTGAGTTGAGCTTAGTCGCTTCATTCCCTAATGTGCTTGCTTGGTGGTGGTGGTGGTGGTGGTCATGGTGGTGGTGGTGGTGAGTTGAGTTGAGTCCCTCATTCCCTAAGTTGCTTGCTTGGTGGTGGTGATGGTGGCGGTGGTGAGTTGAGCTTAGTCGCTTCATTCTCTTCAAGGTGCTTGCTTGGTGGTGGTGGTGGTAGTGGTAGTGGTTGTGGTCATGGTGGTGATGGGTATAGTTATGGTGATCTGCAGTTTTGTTCCGCAGGACACCATGGCTAGAGGAGTGCCAACAGATACTGGTCATTCGAAACTAGTGATGGTGATGGTGATGAGGAGTAGGAGGAGGATGGCAATGATGACAATATTGATGATGATGATGATGATGATGATGATGATGATGATGATATTGGCGATGATAGCCATGATGAGGATGATATTGGCGATGATAGCCATGATGAGGATGATGATGACGATGATGATGGTGATGAGGATGAGAATCATGATGGTGATGGTGCTTTGTGCACTGCAGATAAGCTACGACAACTACTTGTGGCGCAAAGAAACAGTCAGGGATACTCATGGCAACAAATGGCTCATGCTTTGTGCACCGCAGGCCAGCTACGACTACTACTTGTGGCGCAAAGACACAGTCAGCGGTACTCATGGCAACAAATGGCTCATGCTTTGTGCACCGCAGGTCAGCTACGACTACTACTTGTGGCGGAAAGGCACAGTCAGCAGTACTCATGGCAACAAATGGCTCATGCTTTGTGCACCGCAGGTCAGCTACGACTACTACTTGTGACGTAAAGGCACAGTCAGGGATACTCATGGCAACAAATGGCTCATGCTTTATGCACCGCAGGTCAGCTACGACTACTACTTGTGGCGTAAAGGCACAGTCAGGGATACTCATGGCAACAAATGGCTTATGCTTTGTGCACCGCAGGTCAGCTACGACTACTACTTGTGGCGTAAAGACACAGTCAGCGACCTGCAGCTCTTTGCGATTGGCTTCTTTGCACTCATCATGTTCGGTAGCTATGTTAAAAGCCTGGTGGTGTATGGGAGGCCTCAGACAGCGCTATGGACTTCTGGGGAGAGCTTTATGATGTAAGTCCTGGGTGTGAGTGGGTGGATGAGAGTGGGTGGGTAGGGTTGGGGTTTGCGGAGTGTGGGTGTGGGTTGGTAGCTATGTTATCAGCCTGGTGTGTTAGGGGAGGCCTGCCAGACAGTGGGATGGACTTCTGGGGAGAGCTGTATGATGTTAGTCCTGGGTGTGAGTGGGGTGGATGAGGGTGGGTGGGTGGGGTTGGGGTTTGTGGGGTGTGGGTGTGGGTTGGTAGCTATGTTAACAGCCTGGTGGTGTTAGGGAGGGCCGCCAGACAGTGGTATGGACTTCTGGGGAGAGCTGTATGATGTAAGTCCTGGGTGTGAGTGGGTGGGTGGGTGGGGTTGGGGTTTGTGGGGTGTGGGTGTGGGTTGGTAGCTATGTTAACAGCCTGGTGGTGTATGGGAGGCCGCCAGGCAGTGGGATAGGGATGGGGGTGGGCAGGATGGGTGTGGGTGTGTGGTTAGGGGTGGGTGTGTGAGGGTGTGAGTAGGGGGCGGGGTGGTGTGTGGGGATGGGTGTGGGTGGTGGGTAAGGGTGGGTGGGTGGGTGTGGGGGTAGGGGCGGGGTGGTGTGTGGGGATGGGTGTGTATTTCCCCCTCCTGCAGTACATATATTATGTACTATCCAAGGGTAGGGGGTGGGTGGGGGGTGGGTAGGTGGGTGGGTGGGGGGCTACTTCCTGAAATGTATGGAGGGGGAGGGGTGGGTGGTGAGCTGCTTCCTGAGATGTGTAGAGGAAGGGGGGAGGGGGGGGGCTGCTTCCTGAGATGTGTAGAGGGAGGGGGGGGGAGGGGCTGCTTCCTGAGATGTATGGAGGGGGGAGGGGTTGGGGTTGGGGCTGCTTCCTGAGTTGTATGGGTGAGGGAGGGTGTGTTGGTGGGTGAGGGATATGGCTGGGGGTGGGTGGGGAGCTGCTTCCTGTGTTGTATGGAGGGGGAGGGGGGGGGGGGGGGGGGGGGGGCTGCTTCCTGAGTTGTATGGAGGGGGGAGGGGGGCTGTGGGTGGGTGGGTGGGCTGCCTCTGAGTTGTATGGAGGGGGGAGGGAGGGGGGGGGGGGGGGGGGGGGGGGGGGGCTGCTTCCTGAGTTCCATGGCGGATTTGCATAAGGGTGGTTAGGGCGGAATAGAGGGTCGTGTTCAAGCTTGCATGGTGTCTGAAGCCAAATCCAGATCGGATTCGGTAGGTCTTACCAGAACTCGCACTCAGGACTGGTCAGTGCATACCGGAAGGGACTCGCAGTAACGTCTGCCCGGCCAAAAACCACTGAGGGAGTTTTTGGACTCCGGCATACCGACCTAAAATACCCCAATACCAGAAATACCAACCGGTATCTTCTACCCTGTTTGTAGCCCTCCATCCGAACATGCTCTTTCAACTGCATAGCTTTTCTTTTCAGCTACGAGCAGCAGCTTCTAGGCAACTCCTGGAGCTGGCCACTGGGCTAAGCAGATTTCAAGATTTCAACAAAACTGGATTTTACGATTCTGCCAGCTTCAAGACACACTACGCTGCTACAGATTTGGCTGGGTAGCAAGCTAGGGGAGCTGCTAGAAGCTGCTGCTGGTAGCTGAAAATAAAAGCTATGTTTGACTGAATGGATATTTGGGGATTGGTTTGCTTGTTTCAGGGTTTGGTATTCGCCCATGCCCACACCCTTCCCATAGTAATGATACCGCCTCGTAGGGCATGGTATTAAGGGAGATCTGTCTTGCAGCGGTAGATAACAGGCTGCTTCTTTACCTGGACAAAGCTACCATAGCCCTGCCCATCTGAATGTGCTCTTCAGCTGACTGGATATCTGTATTTTGAATTTAAACGGAAGAGTGCACAAACTGAAGTACTGACTGAAGTACAGCAACGGCACATTGGCCCGAACGGCAACAACAACGGCACATCGGCCCCAACGGCAGTGGCAACGGCACATCGGCCCCAACAGCAACGGCAACGGCACATCAGCCCCAACAGCAACGACACATCAACCCCAGCGGCAGCAGCACACTGGCCCCAACGGCAGTGGCAACAGCACATCGGCCCCGACGGCAGTGGCAACAGCACATCGGCCCCAACGGAAACAGCACATCAGCCCCAATGGCTACGGCAAGCAAACAGGCTGCCCCCTTCAACAATGTATTCATTTATATCCATATATAAAGGTGACCATGGTGACTTTCCCCAGCTGCGGCGTACGGGAGGGTCCCCTAACACCACGCCCTCCAGGTGTTTTATCCTTTTGTTTATACCCTCATGCATTAAGGCGCCTGGAGGCGCGTCCGAATGAAATGATTCGGATCCTTTGTCTCCTTAACACCACGCCCCTCCAGGTGTTATCTTTTTGTTTATACCCTCAAGCACTGAATTTGTCTTCTGCAACTGGATTCTAGGTGCTGGTGCTTAGCTTTGGACAGGACTTTCCCCCAAAAGAGCAAGCATCCATGGCAGAGCAGGTAAGCGGTGTGGCATAGGCAGGGTGTATGCGCAGGTGAGATATATGCGTGGGAGCATGTGGACATGGGATTGGATGTATGCTCACGTGAAAATATAGGCGTGGGTGAGGGATTGGGCATGTGTACGGACGTGGGTGTGGGATTGGTGTATGCGCAGTGAGGATATAGGCGTGGGAGCGGTGTGGACATGGGGGCATGGGATTGGATGTATGTGCACGTGAGGATATAGGCGTAGGTGTTGGGCATGGGTGTGGGATTGGCATGGGTGTGGGTGTGTGCATGGGCATGGGATTGGGTGTATGCGCACGTGAGGATATAGGCGTGGGGTGTGGCATGGGTGTGGGATTGCACATGTGTGTGGGTGTGTGCATGGCATGGGATTGGATGTGTGTGCACCGTGAGGAATATAGGCGTGGGTGTGGGCATGGGTGTGTGTGTTGCATGGGCATGGGATTGGATGTATGTGCAGTGAGGATATAGGGTGGATGTGGCATGGGTGTGGGATTGGCATGGGTGTGGGTGTGTGCATGGGCATGGGATTGGATGTATGTGCAGTGAGGGTATAGGCGTGTGTGGGCATGTGTGTGGGTGTGGGCATAGTGGGATTGGGCATGTGTGGGTGTGTGCATGGGCATGGATTGGGTGTATGCCGCACGTGAGGATATATGCGTGGGTGTGGGCATGGGTGTGGGTGTGTGCATGGGATTGGGTGTGGCATGGATTGGGTGTGTGCATGGCATTAGTGTGGGCATGGGATTGGTGTATGCGCACGTGAAGGATATAGGGTGGGTGTGGGTATGAGTGTGGGATTGCGCATGGGTGTGGGTGTGTGCATGGGCATGGATTGGGTTTATGCACACTTGAGGATTTATAGGCATCGCTTGCGACGTCTAGGACTTGTATTTTCCTTTTTTCTTTCCCTCCGACCGCATCCCCTGCCTACCTTTCCCTCGGCAACTCTCCCCACACCATCTACATTCCCCATATCTTCTCCATTTTAGGCGTGCATGCTGACGCATCCAGCCTATAGTCACTGTCTTTCTTTCCCTTTTTCTTTATCCCCTCCTGACCACCGCGTCCCCCTGTCTACGTTCCGCATATCCTACCTACTACCATACCTACCTACCTAACCTACGACTACCTACCTACCTACCTACCTACCTACCTACCTACCTACTAAACCTACCTACCTATTCTACCTACCTAAGTACCTACCTACCTATCTACCTACCTACCTACATACATACCTACATACCTACATACCTACCTACCTACCTACCTACCTACCTACCTACCTACCTACCTACCTATCTAGCCTACCTATCTACCTACCTACCTATCTACCCTACCTACCTACCCACCCACCTACCTACCTACCTACCTACCTCCTTACCTACCCACCCACTTACATATCTATCTACCTACATACATACCTACATACATACATACATACATACATACATACATACATACACACATACATACATACATACATACATACATTACCTACATACCTACATACCTACCGCCTCCCCCTGTTTACCTTCCGCCTGACCTAAAATACCTACCTCCTACCCATCTACCAACCCCTACCTATCACCACCCTATTTCCACGACCCGCCTACCGACCTACAATCGCACATAACCCTGACCCTCCCCCCCCCCCCCCCCCCCTCTCTCCCCCCCCCCCCCCCCCTCTGACTCTATTGCCCAGATCTTCTCTGTCTTGTTGCCTACGCTGGTACCTTTCCTTTGCTATTGGTGCTGGCCTTGCACCTACCTGTGTGCTCTTGCCACCACCACCACCACCACCCACCACACCCACCCCACACACCCTCACCCTCACCCTTACCCTCACATTGACCAGATATTCTCTGTCTTTATTGCCCTTCACTGGATATCCTTTCCTTTGCTATGGTTCTGGCATTGCACCTACCTGTGTGCTCTTGCCCCCCCCCCCTCACCCTCACCCCCCTCACCCTCACCCTTACCCTCACATTGCCCAGATTTTCTCTGTCTTTGTTGCCTACGCTGGTAATCCTTTCCTTTGCTATGGTGCTGGGCTTGCACCTACCTGTGTGCTCTTGCCCCCCCCCCCCCCCACACACCTCACCCTCACCCTTGCCCTCACATTGTTCAGATATTCTCTGTCTTGTTGCCTTTCACTGGTAATCCTTTCCTTTGCTATGTGCTGGCCTTGCACCTACCTGTGCTCTTGCCCCCCCCCCCCTCCCCCCCCCCCCCCCCCCTCCCCACACCCTCACCCTCGCCTCACCCTTACCCTCACACTGCCCAGATCTTCTCTGTCTTTATTGCCTACTGGTATCCTTTCCTTTGCTATGGTGCTGGCCTTGGTAGAGCAAGTGTGCTGGAAGTTATCGACTCAAACGTGAAACGGGGAGCACTGTATATGAAGAAAACGTCATGTGAGTGTGTACTCCCAATCCCTTCACCCTAAATCCTAAACCGTAGACCCTAGACGTGAACTGGGGAGCAGCGTATACAAAAACGGTAATGGAAGTGTGTAATTCCCAATCTCTTGACCCTAAAACGATATACCCTAAACCCTAGCCGTGAACCGGGAGCCAGCGTGTACGAAAATGGTCTTGTGAGTGTGTGCTCCAATCCCTTCACCCTAAATCCTAAACCCTAGACGTGATCCGGGGGAGCAGCGTATTCAAAAACGGTCATGTGAGTGTGTACTCCCAATCCCTTCACCCTAAACCCTAAACCCTAGACGTGAACGGGGGAGCAGCGTATACGAAAATGGTCATGTTGAGTGTGTACTCCAATCCCTTCACCCTTAAACCCTAGAC
Organism: Microglena sp. YARC; assembly: GCA_022414725.1. Classification (NCBI taxonomy): domain Eukaryota; kingdom Viridiplantae; phylum Chlorophyta; class Chlorophyceae; order Chlamydomonadales; family Chlamydomonadaceae; genus Microglena; species Microglena sp. YARC. Next base: position 181,505,807 of record CM039462.1, read on the forward strand.
GTGAACTGGGGAGCAGCGTATACAAAAAACGTCATGTGAGTGTGTACTTCCAATCTCTTGAGCCTAAACCCTAATTCGTAGACCCTAGACGTGAACCGGGGCAGCACCCAACATGAAAACGGTCATGTGAGTGTGTACTCCCAATCCTTGACCTAAACCCTAAACTTTAAAATACGGCCATGTGGTGTGCACCCAATCCCCTTATCCCTCAACCCTAAACGTGAACGGGGGCAGCAGTGTACATTAAAAAGGTCATGTGGTCATTTGTACATTGTACCTTATACAGTGTGAGTCATGTGAGTCATTTGTACATTGTACCTTATACAGGTGTGAGTCATGTGAGTCATTTGTACTCTTACCTTATACAGTTACATTTCATACGTCCATATATCATACCTTCAATATGTCGTGGTCGGTAATATATATCATGTCATCATATGATATCATATGATGCTTGCGGTCTGCTTGGTAACTTTGGCCTGGGCATCATATCATATATGAATATTAAATCATATGATTTTTGTTATGATATCATACTCGTTCTTCGGTCAACATCATATGATTTGCCGGTCAACCTACATATGTCGTTCCTCCTTAACCGTTACATCAGCATACCTACATTTTACATTTTACACTTAACATTACATACGTTTCATAACATTACACTTAACTGTTACATCATTTACCCTCCATTACATTACATTACATTTCTATGTCATCATGTCAAAGTCTACTTGACACGGCGAGGGGTGTATGAGACTCTTGCTTTAAAACAAAAAAGAAAAGCACCCTCAAAGCAAAAAAAAACATTACATTCAGGGGTGTGTCGAGGACAAACAACAAACTCCCAACCACGGTTTTGGTGGCTGAGTAGGTTTTGAACCCCTAGAGCAGACCCAGATCGTCGACCACACACAGTGGCGGAGGTAAGAAGCTAACAAATGAAAGTCACAGAGAATAAAGAGAATAAATTACGTGCCACTAAGCAGTCCAGGGCTTTCCTGTCTTGCTCTTCTACAAAGTAGTAGAAAGATAGTCGGCTAGGGTTGCTCCCAAAAAGTCTTAGTGCCATTTCCATTCATAAAGGTTCTGAATGTAACAATCGCAATGAGAGTTCCACATTCCATACAGTTAAGTCGGCATCCTCATGGACAAACATCTGAACGGCTGGTGTATCAGGACTTACAAATATTCATCCTTCATACACCATACCTTCAGACATCACACCTTCAGACATGCGTACGTTATACATCACACCTTAACACATTGTACATAATGCATATATCTTCATACATCACACCTCTATACATCATACCTTAATACATCAGACCTCCATAAATCCATTCATCACACCTTCATACATGCGAACATCATACATCCATTCATCACACTTCATACCACTTTTCATCACACGCTTCATACATGCGTTGTCATCATACCACATCACACCTTCAATACATGTCATCACATCACTGCCTCATATCATACACCTTGCTACATGTACATCATACATCATTCATACACCTTCATACCTTTTTCATCACACATCCACAGTGCGTAATCACATCATTCACACACTTCATACTTTTCATCACACCTTCATACATGCGTATGTCATACATCCATCATCACACTTCATACATGCGTACATCAACATTCATTCATACACACCTTCATAAAATGTGTACATCATACATTCATTCATCACACCTTCGTACATGCTACATCATAATCATTCATAATCAATCATACTTCATTCATCACACCTCATACATCATTCATACATACTCATACACATTCATGCCTAATCATACATCATTCATCACACCTTCATACATGCATACATCTCTCATTATCACACTTCATACATGTGTGATCATCATTCTTCATCACACCTTCGTCGTAATACCCGTACTCATCATACATTTATCCACCTTCATACTTTTCTCAGCAGGTTAAGTACTTCATATGCGTTGTCATACCATTCATCACACCTATACATGCGTATCATACATCATTACAAAGACCTTATACTCATGCTACATCATAACATCCAGTTCATCGCACACCTTCATTCATACATGTGTACATCATACATTTCATTCATCACACCTTCATACATGCGATTCATCACATCCATACATCCATCTCATTCATCACACCGTTCATACCCTTTCATCACACCCCATACTATGCGTTAGTCATACATCCATTCATCGACACCTTCATTACTCCATCATAACATGCGTAATCATACATCCATTCATCACACCTCTCATGCGTTACGTCATACATCCATGTCATCACACTTCATACATCCATTCATTTTCATCACACTCTCATCATCAATGCAGCACCTTCATACATCCATCATCACACCTTGTGCCATCCACCATCATACATTCACCTAGTACACACCCCATTACCGTATGTTTTCATCACACATCCATTCATCACACCTTCATACATCATTCCATCACACCTTCATACATCTTATTACATCCAACTCACCACCTTCATACATCCATTCATTCATTCATATCATCACACACCCTATCATACATGTGCATTGGGTACATCATACATCGAGCTCATCAATTCATTGGTGTACCTCATAGTACATCGTAATGCGTACATCATACATCCATTCTACACTTCTACTTTTTTCATCACAACCTTCATAATGCGTATGTCATACATCGCATTCATCCACCTTCGTACCATGCGTCATCATACATCCATTCATACACCTTCATACCTTTTCTCACATCACACCTTCATACATGTCGTATTATACATCCATTTATCACAACCTTCAACATGCGTTACATCATACATCCATCATCACATATACCTCATAGCCTTATAATGTGTATCATAACATCATCATCACACCTCTACATCCATTCATACCCTTCATACATCCATTCATTCATCATTACATATTCACATACCATCATGCGTATGTCATACATCCATTCATCACACTCATAACATCCATGTTAACTTATATCCATTCCTACACATCAGTATACATCCATCACTCAACCATTCTATAACATCCATTCTTCATTCACACCATACACGTACTCAATACATCACATTCATCACACTTCATCATTCCATTCTTCATTCATCACCGTATCATACATCCATTCATCACACTTCATCTTTTTAGGTCACACCTTCATACAGTCATATCACACCTTATACAGTGTACATCATAATCATTCATCACACCTTCGTACGACATGCGTACATTCATACATCAACATCCATTCATCACAGCTCTTCATCATCCACTTCATCACAATCGATATCATACATTATGCAACACCTCATACATGGGGTATGCATACATCATTCATCACACCTTCATACCCATTCATACATATGTTACAATTCATACATCCATTCATCACCACCTTCATACATGCGTACATCATACATCCATTTCACACATCAACTTCACATGTGTCACATCATTCATTCATCACCTCCTTCAACATGTCCACCCATTATGTTCACATCATACCATCCATCATTTCATACAGTACATGCATACATTCATCCATTCTTCAACATCTTCATACATGCGTACATCATACATCCATTCATCACACTTAATACCATCCCTAACTCTTCATTTTCATCACACCTTCATACATGTAATCATACATTCATCATCACACCTTCATACATGTGTACTATCATACATTCATTCATCACACCTTCATACATGTTGTACATCATACATCAATCACACCTCATCCATCACACCGTAGATCAACATCATTCATCACCTTCATATCCAATTCATCATCACCCTTCATCATCCCATTCATTACACCTTCATATGCGTAGTCTACATCCATTCATCACACTTCATACATGTGTACATCATACATCCAATCATCACTTCATTCTCCCTTCATACCCTTTTCACCATTCATCACACCTTCATACACCTGCGTAATTCATACATCCATTCATCACACTTCATACATGTTGCTACATCATACATGTGTCACAGACCTCATACATGTGTACACTACATTATTCATACCTTATATCATTGTCATCACACATTCATTATAACTTCATACATGTGTACATCATACATTCCATTTCATCACAACCTTCATACACACACCTCATAACATGCGACATCATCACACCACTTCCATTAACATCCATCATTATCACCACTCATACATGTTACATCATACATCATTACATCACACCTTCATTCATCACACCTTCATACATCGTACATCACTCATCACACCCTTCATACATCCATCATCATCACACCTTCATACATGGTACAATCATACATTCGATATCATCACACCTTCATACATAGTGTACATCATACATTCATTCATCACACCTCATACATGTGTACATCACATCATACATCATCATCACACCTTCATCACACACATAAAGCGTTCATACATTCATCACCTTTCACACCTTCATACATGTGTTACATCATACTTTCATTCATCAACACCGTTATTACTTGCATCATCACACCTTCATACATGAGCCTACATCACTCATCACACTCTCATCCATTCCATCACACGTTTCATACATGTAGCTACATCATACAATTCATTCATCACACCTTTCATCATAGTGTACATCCTTCATTCACCTTCATACAGGCTACATCATACATTATCCCATTTCATCACACCTCATATTGTTACAGCATACATTCATCATCACACTTCATCTAGCTGTACAATCATCATTCATCACACCTTCAACATGGTACATCACGCATACATCCCTTCATCATCATGGACATCCATTCATTACATTCACATCTTCAAATCCCATTCACCCTTTCATACATGGCGTACGTCATACATCATTACATCACACCTTTACACCATTCACATCACACCTTCATGCATCATCACACCTTCATACATGCGTACATCATTCATCACACCTCATACATCCATTCATCACACCTTCCAATACTATGCTACATCATCATCACACCTTCATCATCCATTCATCACACCTTCATACATGCGTCCATCACACCTTCATTCAGCACACCTTCACACACTCAATACATTATACCTGCATACATCGCACCACCTTCACCATTATGCCTGGGCATGCGCAGATCCGTGTGCTTGGTTGGTGCAACAGCATGCATTCATTCATCACACCCCACACATAATGCGCTGTCAATGGCGCAAGCTCTTGTGCTTGGATTGGTGCAACCCAGCATGCATTCATCATCACACTTCATTCATCACACCTTCACCATTTATGCCCTTGTCATGCGCATGACTCTTGTGCTTGGTTGCGAACAGCATGCATTCATTCCATCACACCTCATTCATCACACCTTCACCCATTATGCCTTGTCAATGTGCAGACTCTTGTGCTTAGTTATGGCACGGGGAGCGACAAGATGCCTAAATTGCGAACCCAGCGCACGTCATACGTCACAGCCCTCAACATAATGCCCTCTTTGTGCGATGCTGCTTACAGGCTCTGCCTGCTTGGTGCCCCGTTGCACTGTAATTCATGCTCATCCACAACCTTCATTCATCACGACACAAGAATCGAGAACCCATTATGCCTCTGCTGGTGCCGCAGCAGCACTCTTATTTGCTCTTCTTTGGTAAAAGTAATTTGGCCACTGCAACAGCAAAGGGATGTAGAGCTTATCTGCGAAGCTTCATTAAACAGTGAATTGTGGCCGCAAATGCACTAATTAATGTATGTATGCTGTGTATGTAGTGTTGTGTATGTGTGTTTTCAGGCGGTACCAAATGTGGTGTACTTTTAAAACGTGTACGTATGTGTGTATGCACTATGTTTATATGTTATCTGTTAGTGTATGTCTGTTAAGGTGTACTATATGTGTGCATGTTGTGCGATGCGTTACTTACGCGATTTTTGTTATTGGTGTGTATGTGTGTTACAGTTACTAATATGTGTTGTAATCATGACTGGCTGTGTTATGTTGCGGTTAAAGGGTACTCTATGCCTAAATCGTGCACTAATATGTGTAAATGTATCTGTTGTTTCTGATGGGATGTGTATGTCTGGTTTAAGTGTCTAACTACACACGGTGTGTGTGTGTATGTGTCATGTCTTAAAGGAGTCCTATTACTAATCTCTGTCTGCATGTTGTATCAGTATCACATGCTGTGGTTAAACTTTATTGTGTTACGTGTGGTTGCGACTGTATTTTAATTCGCGTTGTGCCCATCAACCAGCCGTGTGTTACGAATGCATTATCCGTGCCTGTATTGCATATGTGTATGTGCCTGTTATTTGTATCCGTTATGGTTGTAATAACAGTTATGCATATTGTGGAACCCTATGTGTATGTTCAATGTCTCCACTGAGCTATCTACCTCAAATTCCATCGTCCGATCTCCTC
>CM039462.1:181513233-181548233 GCA_022414725.1 Microglena sp. YARC
TTAGGCTTCAAAATGCCAAAAAGCCCTGGCAGGACTGAACAATACCAAGTTGAGGGGTTGGCTTAGGTTAATCCGGCTTTAGCAACGCCTGTCAGGAGCGTGAAATCGACCTAGCTAGTCTTGCAGGGTTGGCTTAGGACGGTGGGCTTAGCCAATCGCCTGCAGTGAGGAGCTGAATACAAGTTGAGGGTTCGATTAGGGTTAGGGCCTTAGCATACGCTGCAGGACTTGCACGATGATACCAAGTTGAGGGTTTAGGGTTTTAGGGGCTTACAACGCCTTGCATGGATGAATATACCAAGTTGTAGGTTGTTTCGGGTTTACGGCTTAGCGACACGCCTGCAAGGATCTGAGAAATACCAACGTTGAGGGTTGCTTCGGTTTTATGGGCTTAGCAACGAAGAACTGCCAGGACTTGGAATACCCAATGAGGGTTGTTAGGGTGATGTTAGGGCTTAAAGTCAACGGCCTGCAGGACTGATAATTACCAAGTGAGGTTGTTAAGGGTTTAGGGCATTATTAGCACACGGTCGCTGCAGGATCTGAAATACCAAGTTGAGGGTTGAGTTACGGTTTAGGGCTTAGCAACGGCCTGGCTAGGACTGAATATACCAAAAGTTGAGAGGTTTGTAGGTTTAGGGCTTAGCAAAGCCCCCAGGACTGGGAATACCAAGCCTTGCGAGGTTGTTTAGGTTTAGGCTTAGCACTACCACTAGCAGGACTGAAATACCAAGTTGAGCGAGTTGTTAGCTTCGTAGGCTTAGCAACGCCTGTCAGGAACTGAATATACCCAAGTTGACGTTGTTGAGCGGTTAGGGGCTAGCAACGCCTCCTTTTTTTTGGGCAGGGGGGGAAACTGAATAATACCAAGTTGAGCGGTTGTTAGGGTTGTAGGCTTAAGCAACGCGCACTGGCAGGACTTGTAAATACCAAGTTGACCTTGTTGAGGCGGTATAGCCTTACAACGCCTGCATGGACTGATCAATACACAAGTTAGAGGGTTTAGGGCTGTTCAGGCTTAAGCACACGCCCTGCAGGTGACTAAAAACCAAGTGAAGGTGTTAGGGTGATTAGGGCTAGCAACGTCACTGCAGGACTGAATATATCCAAGTTGAGGGTTGTTAGAGTGTTTAGGCTATAGCAACGCACTGCAGGACTGAAATATCCAAGATTGAGGGGTTGTTAGGGTTTCCAGGGCTTAGCAAACGCCTGCAGGACTGAAATTACAAGTGAGGTTGTTGAGGTTTAGGGCTTAGGCAAACGCCTGCAGGACGAAATGACCCAAGTTGAGGGTTGTCATAGGTGAGGCTTAGCCACACGCCTGCAGGACTGAAGATACCCATATGAGGGTGTTAGGGTTTAGGCTTAGCAACGCCTGCAGGACATGAGCAATACCAAGTTGAGGGTTGTTAGGTATAGGGACTTAGCAACGCCTGCAGACTGAAATACCAAGTTGAGGTTGTTCGGGTTTAGGGCTTAGCAACGCCTGCAGGATCTAAATAACCACAGTTTGCAGGTTGTTAGGGTTTTAGGTCTTAGCAACCGCCTGCAGACTGCCCATAATACCAAGTTGAGGTTGTTAGGGTTTAGGCTTATGCGAGAGCGAGCTGCAGGACTGAAATAACCAAGGTTGAGGGTTGTTAGGGTTTAGTGACTTAGCAACGCCTGCCGACTAAATACCAAGTTGAGGGTTGTTAGGGTTAGGCCCCTTAGCAACGGCCTCAGGAACTGAAATACCAAGTCTGAGGTCTGTTCGGTTAGGCTTAGCAAGGCCTTGGCCAAGGGGCCGGGGGGGGATTCTTGAACATTTCATTTAAACCCCTCTTAAGAAGTTAGGGAAGGGTGGGATTGGTTAAGACCCGGGTTTTTTTAGGGGGGACGCTTTAAAAAAGCCCAAGATAACAAAAATCAGGGCCCTCGGACGCAAGGGGGGATAAATACCAAGTTGAGGGTTGTTCAGGGTTTTAGGGCTTACCATACTCCTGCAGGACTGAAATACAAGGCTGAGGGTCGTGTTAGGGTTTAGGGCCTTCATGCAACGCCTGCAGGACTGAAATGACCAAGATAATAGCAGGCGTTGTGTAGGTTTGGGCCTTAGAGCAACGCCTGGCAGGCTGAAATACCAAGTGAGGGCTTGTTAGGGTAGTCTTAGCAACGCCGCAGGACTGAACAATACCCTAAGTTAAAAAGCGAGTGTTAGGGAATTAGCGGCTATACAACGCCATGCAGGACTGAAATAAACCAGAGTTGAGGTTGTCAGGGTTGAGGGCTTAGCTAACCCTGCCAGCGACTGAAAATACAATGTTGAGTGGCTGTTGTTAGCGTTTAGGCTTTGGCAACGCTTGACAGGACTGGAAATACCAAGTTGAGGGTGTAATAGGGTTTAGGTGCCTTAGCAACGCCTGGCTAGGACTGACCAATACCAAGTGCAGGGTTTGTTAGGGTTTAGGCCTTACGCAAGCGCAAACAGGATGAAATACCAAGTTGGAAGGTGTTGTTACCGTGTTAGCGGCTTAGCAACGCCTGCCCAAAGACTGAAATACCAAGTTGAGGTTTGTAGGTTAGGGAAAACCTTAGCCAACGCCTGCCAGACTGAAATACCAAGTTGAGGGTTGTTCCACAGGTTAGGGCTTGAGGCCCAACGCCTGCAGACTGAAATACCCAAGTTCTAGAGGTTTGTTAGGGTTTTAGTGCCTCTTAGCAACGCTGCTGCCAGGGACATGAACAAAGTGAACCAAGCAGTGAGGGTTGTTAGTGGTTTAGCGGCTAGGCAACGCCTGCAGGTAACGAAATACCAAGCTTGAGGTCGTTGTTAGGTTTAGGGCCTTAGCAACGCTCTGCTAGGACTGAATATACCAGAAGTTGAGGGTTGTTAGGGTTAGGTCGCTTAGCAAGCGCCTGCAGGACTGAAATCCTACCAAGTTGAGGGTGTTAGCGTTTAGGGTCTTAGCCAACGCCTTCTAGGACTGAAATACGCAATTTGATGGGTGTTAGGGTTTAGGCTTAGCAACGCCTGCCAGACTGAAATACCAATTAAGGTTGAGGGTTGTTTAGGGTTTAGGCTTCTTAGGCAACGCACTGCAGACTGAAATACCAATTGAGGGTTGTTAGTTTAGGCTCTTAGCAACGCCTGCAGGTACTGAAATACAAGTTGAGGTTGTAGGCTTTAGGGCTTTAGCAACGCCTGCAGGACTGATTACCAGTGAGGGTTAGTTATGGCGTTTAGGGCCTTAGCAACGCCTTGCATGACTGAAGATACCAAGTTTGAGGTGGTTGGGTTGTTAGGGTGTTTAGGTTAAGCAACGCCTGCAGGACTGAGATATAAATACCAAGTTAGGGTTGAGGGTTTAGCGGCTTAAGTAACGCCTGCAGGACTGAGAAATAAAAACCAAGTGAGGGTTGTTAGGTGTTTAGGGCTTAGCAACACGCCTGCAGGACTTGATAATAAGATCCAAGTTGAGGGTGTGGGTTTAGTATGGCTTAGCACACGCCTGCGGACTGAAGAATACCAAGTTTGATGGGGTCTGTTAGGTGTTTAGGGCTTTAAGCAACGCTCTGCAGGACGAAATTACCCAAAATTGAGGTGTTGTTAGGGTTAGGCTTAGCAACGCCCTCGCATGCGGACTGAAATACTCAAGTTGAGTGTTTGTTAGGGTTTAGGCTAGCCAACGCCTGGCATGGACTGAAAATCCAAGTTGAGGTTTTTAGCGTTTAGTGGCTTTAGCTAACGCAATGCTGCAGGATCTGAAATTACCAAGTCTGAGGTTGTTAGGGTTTAGGGCTTAGCAACGCCTTGCACGTTACTTGAAATACCTAAGTTGAGGGTTGTTTAGGGTTTAGGGCTTGGCATAACGCCTGCAGGACTGAAATACTCAAGTTGAGGGTTGTTAGGGTTTTTATGGTCTAGTTTTATTTTTCATTTACTATCTGCCTTCTGAGCAACGCCTTCAGACTAAAATACCAAGTACCCTGAGGGTTTTTAGGTTAGGGACTTGGCTAAACTGCCTTTAGGACTGAAAACCAAGTGATCGTTGCTTTAGGTTTAGGCGTCTAGCAATAACGCCTGCAGCGACGAAATACCGAGTTGAGAAATGGGTTTTAGGGTTTAGCCGCTAATAGGCATAACCGCCTGCAGGACTGAATATACCAAGTTGAGGGTTGTTAGGGTTCCTATGGGTCCCTTAGCAACGCTGCAGGGACTGAAATTACCTAAGTGAGGTCTGTTAGAGTCCTTTAGGGGCTAGCAACGCCTGCTAGGACTGAATATACAAGAAATTGAGGGTTGTAGGGGTTTAGGCTTAGCAACGCCTCGCCAGACTGAAATACCAAAGTTTCGAGGCTCTTGTTAGCGTTTAGGGTCTTAGCCAACGCCTGAGCTAGGAACTGTACAATACCAAGTGAGGGCCCTGTCAGTTTAGGGCTTAGTCAGTACGCCTGCAGGACTGAAATACCAAGTTGAGGGTGTTAGGGTTCTAAGGCTTAGCCAAACGCCTGCAGGACGTGATTAATTACAAGTGGAGGGTTGTTAGTGGTTTAGGCTTAGCAACGTCTCTGCAGGGACTGAAATACCTAAGTGAGGTTTGTTAGGGTTTTAGTCTCTTAGTGGTCAACGCATGCAGGAACTGAAATACCCAAGTTTGAGGGTTTTAGGGTGTAGCTGCTTAGCTAACGCCCTGCAGGACTGAAATACCCAGTGACGTTGTTAGGGTTAGGGCTTAGCCGACGCCTGCAAGGACTGAAATATACCAAGTTGTAGGGTTGTTAGCGGTTTAGGGTCGCCTAGTCTATACGCCTGCAGAGACTGAAATACCAACGTGAGGCGTTGTTAGCGGTTATGGCTTAGCAACGCCTGCAGGACTGAAATACTCATAAGTTGAGGGTTGCTTAGGGTGTAAGGCTTAGTCAACGCCTGACAGGACTGAAAAATACAAGTTGAGGTTGTTAGGGTTTAGGTCGTTAGCCAACCGCCTGCAGCGGACTGAAATACGCAAGTTGAGGGTTACGTTAGGGTTAGGCGTTGGCAACAGCCTGCAGACTGAAATACCAAGTTTGAGGTTGTTAGTGTTAGGGCATAGCAAACGCCTGCAGGGACTGAAATACCCAAGTTGAGTGTTGTTGTTAGGTTAGCTTAGCAACGTCCTTGCAGGACTGAAAATACCAAGTTGAGGGTTGTAGTTTAGGGCTTACAACTGCAACTGCAGACTGAAATACCAAGTTGAGGTTGTTAGCGGTTTAGGGACTTAGCAACCGCCTGCACCGCGCCCCCCCCACCTCCCCCGCCCCCCAAATGGACTGATAAACCAAGTTGAGGGTTGTTAGGGTTTAGGGCTTAGCAACCATCCAGGACTTGAAATTACCAAAGTTGAGGGTTGTTAGGGTCTAGGGCTTAGCAAACGCCCGGCAGGACTGACTAATCACCAAGTGAGGCTTGTACCGGGTTAGGGCCTTAGCAACGCCTGCAGGCTGAAAACAAGTTGGAGGGTTGTTAGGTTTACGGGCCGTTTAGCAACGCCTGCAAGGACTGAAGATACCAAGTTGAGCGTTGTTAGGGTCTTAGGGCTTACAACGCCTCAGACTAGAGATACCATGTTTGCAGGTTGCTTAGGGTTTAAGGGCCTATAGCAACGCCTGCAGGACTGAAATACCAAGATTGTAGGGTGTTAGGGTTTAGGCTGTGGGCAACGCCTCCTAGAAGGACTGAAATACCAAAGTTGAGGGGTTGTTAGGGTTTAGGGCTATATAATGCTAAACGACCTGTCAGGACTTATAATTACAAGTTGAGGTTGTTAGGGTTTAGGCTTAGCAACCCTGCAGGACTGAAATACCAAGTTGAGGTTGTTAGGGTTAATAGGAACTGGCACCTGCAGGACTGAAATACCAAGTTGAGGGTTGTCTTTTAGGGTATTAGGGCTTTAATTTCTCAGCAACGCCTGCAGGACTGAAACCCCTAATACCAAGTGTTGCAGGGTTGTTAGGTTTAATTATGGCTTAGCAAGCCTGCAGGACTGAAATACCATAGTTGAGGGTTGTTAGGGTTTAGGGGGCTTTGTGTCAACGGCCCCTGCAGGACTGAAATACCAAGTTGAGGGTTGTTAGCGTTTAGGCTCAGCAACTCGCCTGCAGGCCCTGACCAGTACAAGGTTGAGGTTTTAGGGGTTGTCCAGGGCAACGCCTGCTCAGACTAGAAATACCAATAAATTGAGGCTTCGTTTAGGGTGTTAGGCTTTAAGGGCAACCGTCCTTGCAGGACTGAACGTGAATACCAATTGAGGGTTGTGTAGGGTTTGAGGGGGCTTAAGCACACGCCTGCAGGTAGTCTGAAATACCAAGTTGAGGGTTGTTAGGGTTTTAGGGCCTTATTTTCATTTGAGCCACGCCCTGCAGGACTGAAATACCAAGTGGAGGGTTGTTAGGGTTTAGTGCCTAGCAACGCGCGCTGCAGGACTGAAATTACCAGAGGAGGGTTGTAGTTTAGGGCTGCTTAGCGAACGCCCTGCAGACTGAAATGACCAATGTTGAGGGTTGTTAGGGTTTTATGGGCTTAGCGACGCCTGCAGGACTGAATACCAATGGGTAGTGAGGTTGTTAAGGTTTAGGGTGTTAGCAATACGCCTGCAGGGACTGATAATTACCAAGTTGGGTTGAGGGTTGGGCTTTGGCAGCCTTGAATTACCACAGCTGAGGTGTTAGGGTTTAGGGTCTTTGGCAACGTCCGCAGGACTGAATATACAAGTTTAGTTCTGTTGTTAGGGTTTAGGGAGGGTTGTTAGGGATTTGTAGGGCTTTCAGCACGCCTGCAGACAAGGAGGTTTTAGGGGTTTAGGGCTTAGCAACGCCTGCCAGGACTGAATACCAAGTTGAGGGGTGTTTAGGGTTAAGCTTAAGCAACCGCCTGCAAGGACTGAAATAACCAAGTTGATTGTTAGGTGTTAGGGTTAGGCAACTGCGCTCTGCAGGGGACTGAGTAATAAGTTGAGTGGTTGTTGAGTGGTTCTAGGGGCTTAGCAAACGCTCTTTGCAGGACTGAAATACTGAAGTTGAGGGTGTGTTAGGGTTTAGGGCTTGATAGCTGCAACCGCCTTGGCCAGGTAAAAATTACCAAGCGTTGAGGCTTGTTAGGGATTTAGGGCTTGAGCAACGCCTGCAGGACTGAAATACCAAGTTGACGGGTTGTTGTGTTTAGGGCTTAGCCAAACGCCTGCCGAGGACTGAAATACAAGTGAGGTTGTTAGGGTTTAGGCTTAGCAACGCCTGCAGGACTGAAAATACCAAGTTGAAGCATTGTTAAGGGTTAGGGCTTAGCAACGCCTGCATAAAAATACCAAGTTGAGGTTGTTAGGGTTTAGGGGCTTGGCAACGCCTGCAGGACTGAAATACCAAGTAGAGGGTTGTTAGGTTTAGGGCTTTAGCAACGCCTGCAGGACTGAAATACCAAGTTGAGGGTTGTTAGGGTTTAGGACTTCGCAACGCCTGCAGGACTGAAAATACCAAGTTTGAGGGTTGTTAGGGTTTAGGGCTTATGCAACGCCTGCAGGGACTGACTGAATACCAAGGATTGAGGGTTTAGGGTTTTAGGCTTAGCAACGCCGCAGGACTGAATATACCAATTGAGGGGTTGTTAGGGTTTAGGGCTTAGCAACGCCTGCAGGAACTGAAATACCAAGTTCTCGAGGGGTTGTTCAGTTGTAGGGCTTTGAGCAACGCCTGCAGGACTGAAGAACTTAGCAACGCCTGCGCAGGACTGAAATACCAAGTTGAGGGGCCAATTGCCCAACGCCTTAGGGTTTGGGGTTTAGGGCTTAGCAACGCCCCAGGACTGAAATACCAAGTTGAGGGTTGTTAGGGTTTAGGTGGAATCTTACGCAACGCCCTGGGACAACGCTTGTAGGGTTTAGGGACTGCAGTACTGAAATTACCAAGTTGAGGGTTGTTAACGGTTTAGGGCTTAGCAAGGTTGAGGGCGCAACTGCAGGACTGAAACTTACCAAGTTGAGGGTTCCGTAGGGTTTAGGGCTTGGCAACGCCTGCAGACTGAAATACCAAGGTTGTGGGGTTGTTAGGGTTTAGGCTTAGCAACGTTGAGGGTTGTTATTGGGTTTAGGGCCACGCCTGCAATAAATACCAATGGACTGAAATACCATTGAGTTGTTTAGGGTTCAATAAAATACCAATTGATTTGTTATTTAGCTTAGAATCGCCTGCAGGGACTAAAATGTTAATTGGGGTACACGCCAGAGAAATACCAATGGTTGAGTTTTAGGTTGTTAATGGGCTTGAGCAGACTAAATACCAAGTTTATTTAGATTACTGCAGGACTGAACATACCATTAGTTTAGAGGTGTTGTTAGGGCATGGGTTGTTAGGTTTTGGGCCATTTTAGTCCGCCAGATGTGAGGTTGTTAGGTTTAGTCAGGACTGAAATACCAAGTTGAGGCGTTGTTAGGGTTTAGGGCTTGCAGCAACAACAATTACCAAGTGAGGTTGTGTAGTGGTTTTAGTGCCTGCAGGACTGAAATAGTTTTTAATTTAGGGCCAAGTTGAGGGTGTGTTTAGGGTTTAGGGCTTAGCAACGCCTGCAGGACTGAAATACCAATTGTACAAAAGGGTTTTGGGTTAGGGTTTTAGGGTTTAACGCCTGCAGCAACCCGCAGGAACTGAAAATACAAAGTTTGAGGGTTTTGTTAGGTGTTTATGGGCAAGTTGTGAATTAACCGTTTTAGGTTGTTAGTAGGTTTAGCAACGCCTAGCTAGCAACCCTGGCAATTACCAATTGAGGGTTGTTAGGTTAGGCAACGCCTGCAGGGACTGAATGGGTTTTATACCAAGGTTGAGGTGTTTGTTTAGGAGTTTAGGCTTAGCAACGCCTCATGGACTGAAATACCAAGTTGAGGGTTGTTAGGTGTTTAGGCTTGGCAACGCCTGCCCAGGACTGAAATACCAAAACGTTGAGGGTTAGTTAGGCAACGCCTGTTTAGGGTTAGGTTTAGGGCTTAGGCAACGCCTGCAGGACTGAAATACCAAGTTTGAGAGGGTTTAGGGGCTTGCGTAGACTAAATACCAAGGTTTAGGCTCAGCACGCCTCAATGACCGAAATACCAAGTTGAGGGTTGTTAGGTTTAGGGCTGCAACTGCCTGCACGGACTGAAATACCAAAAATTTAGGTACAACGCCGCAGGCGGCTGCAGGCTTAGCAACGCCCTGAAGGACTGAAATACCAACGCCTGACCAGGTTGAGTGTAGAGGGCTTAGCACGCCTGCAGGACTGAAACCAAGTACAAGTTGAGGGTTGTTAGGGTTTATACGTTAGTTTTTTGTTACTTAGAAAATATACCAAGCCACAAGAAGGGGTTTATGACCCAAGTTGAGGGGTGGTTTTCGTTTAGGGCTTAGTAGGTTAGCAACGCCTGCAGACTGAAATACCAAGTGGGGTTTTAGGGCTTGCCAGTTTTGAGGGTTTTAGGGTTAGGGTCCAAGTTGAGGCGTTGTTAGGGCTAGGGCTTAGCAACGCCTTGTGACCAAGTAGGGCTTTTACAGGGTTTAAGCGCCTGCAACTGCTGCAGGGACTGAAATAGTTGAGGGTTTATTTAGGGCTTAGCATGCACTTATCCTAGTTTGAGGGTTGATTCTAGTAGTTTGCCTGCTTTAGGACCCTCCAAAGGAGGAGGGTTTAGGGGCTGCAACGCGCTGACAACTTAACCAAGTTGAAGGGTTGTTTAGGTTTAGGGCTCAACTGCCTTGAAATACCAAGCTTAGCAGCCTGCCGCCAAGTTTGAGGGGTTGTTAGGGGTTTAGGAGAAGCCAAAGTGAAATACCAATTTGAGGGTTTAGGTAGGGGTTGAGGGCCCTGGCAGCCACGCAACGGCTGGCAGCAAGCCTGGAAATTTGAGGTTGTTAGGGTTTAGGGCTTAGCAACGCCTGCAGGATGACCAAGTGAGGGTTGTTAGGGTTAGGGCTTAACGCCTGCAGGACTGAAAATACCAAGTAGAGGGGTTGTTTAGGGTTTAGGCGCTTAGCTGAGGTTGAGGGTTTAGGGTTAGAGGACAACGCCTGCAGGACTGAAATACCGAAGGAGTTTTAGGGTTTAGGCTTAGCAAAGCCTGCAGGACTGAAATACCAAGTTGAGGGTTGTTAGGGTTTAGGGGCTAGGCAAACGCCTGCAGGACTGAAATACCAAGTTGAGGGTTGTTAGGGTTTACGGGCTTAGCAACGCCTGCAGGATGAAATACCAAAGTTGGAGGGTTGTTAGGGTTTAGGGCTTAGGCAACGCCTGCAGGACTGAAATTTACCAAGTTGAGGGTTGTTAGGTTTAGGGCTTACAAGCCTGCAGGACTGAAATACCAAGTTGAGGGTTGTTAGGGTTTAAGGGCTTAGCAACGCCTGCAGGACTGAAATACCAAGTTTGAGGGTGAGGGTCATTGAGGGTTTTTAGGGTTTAGGGCTTAGCAACGGCCTGCAGGACTGAAATACCAAGTTGAGGGTTGTTAGGGTTTAGGGCTTAGCAACTGCCTGCTAGGACTGAAATACCGAAGTTGAGGTTGTTAGGTTATAGGGCTTAGCAATGCGCCTGCCTGCAGGACTGAAATACCAAGTTGAGGTTGTTAGGGTTTAGGGCTTAGCAACGCCTGCCTAAGCGACTGAAATACCAAGGTGAGGGTGTAGGGTTTATACCAAAAGTTGAGGTTGTTAGGTTTAGGCTTAGCAACGCTGCAGGACTGAAAATACCAAGTGAGGTGAGGGTTGTTTGAGGGTTTAGGCCTTGGAGCAACGCCTGCAGGACTGAAATACCAAGTTGAAGGCGTTGTTAGGGTTTTAGGTCTTAGCAACGCCTGCAGGACTGACAAAATACCTTAAGTTGATGTTGTTAGGGTTTAGGGCAACGCCTGCAGCTGAAATACCAAGTTGAGGGTTGTTAGGGTTAGGAAAAGTTGTTTAGGGTTTAGGGCTTAGCAACGCCTGCAGGACTGAAAATACCAAGTTGAGGGTTGTTAGGGTTTAGGGTCTTAGCAACGCCTGCAGGACTGAAATACCAAAGTTGAGGGTTTGTTAGGGTTTAGGGCCTTAGCAACGCCTGCAGGACTGAAAATACCAAGTTGAGGGTTCGTTAGGGTTTAGCTTAGCAACGCCTGCAGGACTGAGTTGAGCGGTTGTTAGGGTTTAGGGCTTAGCAACGCCTGCAGGAACTGAAATACCAAGTTGAGGGTTTAGTTAGGGTTTAGGCTTAGCAACGCCTTGCAGGACTGAAATACCAAGTTTGAGGGTTGTTAGGTTTAGGGCTTAGCAACGCCTGCAGGACTGAAATACCAAGTTGAGGGTTGTTTAGGGTTTAGGCTTAGCAACGCCTGCTGGGACTGAAATAACCAAGATTTGAGGGTTGTGCCAGACGAAAATAGTTTAGGGCCTTAAATACCAAGCAACGCCTGCAGGACTGAAATACCAAGTGAGGTTGTTAGGGTTTTAGGAACTTAGCAACGCCTGTGCCAAGAGGGTTTAGGGCTTAGCAACGCCTGCAGACTTGAAATACCAAGTTGAGGGTTAGAGGGGCTTAGCAACCAGACGGAATGAAGCTGAGGGTTGTTTTAGGTTAGGGTTTAGGTAGGGTTGCAGGACTGAAATACCAAGGTGAGGGTTTAGCAGGACTGAAGACTGAAATACCAAAAGTTTGAGGGTTGTTAGGGTTAGTGCTTAGCAACGCCTGCAGGACTGAAATACCAAGTTGAGGGTTGTTAGGGTTTAGGGCTTAGCAACGCCCTGCAGGACTGAAATACCAGTTTTTAGTTTAGGGTTTAGGCTTAGCAACGCCTGCAGACTGAAATACCAAGTTGAGGTTGTTAGGGTTTAGGGCTTAGCAACGCCTGCAGGACTGAAATTTAGGACTGGTTGAGGGTTGTAGGGCTTAGCAACGCCTGCTAAATACCAAGTTGAAGGTGTTAGGGTTTAGGGCTTAGCAACGCCTGCAGGACTGAAATACCAAGTTGAGGGTTGTTAGGGTTTAGGGCTTAGCAACGCCTGCAGGACTGAAATACCAAGTTGAGGGTTTGTTAGGTTTAGGGCTTTAGCAACGCCTGCAGGACTGAAATACCAAGTTTGAGGTTGTTAGGGTTTAGGGCTTAGCAACGCCTGCAGACTGAAATACCAAGTTGAGGGTTGTTAGGGTTTAGGGCTTAGCAACGCCTGCAGGACTGAAATACCAAGTTGAGGGTTGTTAGGGTTTAGGCTTAGCAACGCCTGCAGGACTGAAATACCAAGTTGAGGTTGTTAGGGTTTAGGCTTAGCAACGCCTGCAGGACTGAAATACCAAGTTGAGGGTTGTTAGGTTTAGGGCTTAGCAACGCCTGCAGGACTGAAATACCAAGTTGAGGGTTGTTAGGTTTAGGGCTTAGCAACGCCTGCAGGACTGAAATACCAAGTTGAGGGTTGTTAGGGTTTAGGGCTTAGCAACGCCTGCAGCGACTGAAATACCAAGTTGAGGGTTGTTAGGGTTTAGCTTAGCAACGCCTGCAGGACTGAAATACCAAGTTGAGGGTTGTTAGGGTTTAGGGCTTAGCAACGCCTGCAGGACTGAAATACCAAGTTGAGGGTTGTTAGGGTTTAGGGCTTAGCAACGCCTGCAGGACTGAAATACCAAGTTGAGGGTTGTTAGGTTTAGGCTTAGCAACGCCTGCAGACTGAATATTAAGTGAGGGTTGTTAGGGTTTAGGGCTTAGCAACGCCTGCAGGACTGAAAATACCAAGTTGAGGTTGTTAGGTTTAGGGCTTAGCAACGCCTGCAGGACTGAAATACCAAGTTGAGGGGTTGTTCATCTGTGCTACCGACCGACCGACTGACCAAAAGATTGAAAACAAAATGGAAAAAGAAATGAAGGAAAAAAAACGAAAACAAATTGAAAATAAATTGAAGCCTGACAAATCAGCCAACTGTCTCACAACTAACTGGCTTCGGTCAGCTCCAGTCAGTTGCCACCTTTGGTTTCGTTGCCAACACACCCCGCCAATTTTCCGCGTTGTTTGAGACGCTGCATAAGACCTGTCATACATACATACAATGAGAAATCCTGGTGGGCGTGTCATTCTGGAGCCCCGTCAGGGCAGGGGCAGGGGCAGGGCAGGGGCAGGGACAGGGACAGGGACAGGGACAGGACAGGGACAGGGACAGGGACAGGACAGACAGGACCAGGGACAGGGACAGGACAGGACAGGGACAGGGACAGGGACAGGACAGGACAGGACAGGACAGGACAGGACAGGACAGGACAGGACAGGACAGGACAGGACAGGACAGGACAGGACAGGACAGGACAGGACAGGAAAGGGGCGAGGGGTGGATGGGTGGCTTCTTGCGGTGGAGGCGACGCTTTATTATCGCTTCATTATCGCATCGATTCATTATCGCTTCATTATCGCTTCGCTTCAGAATGTGGCTTCCTTACCAATCATTGCCCCAGGCTCAACAAAGCTATCCTCAACTTGACCATCGTTTTCATCTGGCACAAGGTAGAGAGGCGCGGCCTGTGATTCAAATACAGTGAATGAGTGAGTGAGTGAGCAATGCAATGAAACGCAATGCAACACAACGTAATGCAATGGAATGGAATGCAACACAACGTAATGTGATGGAATGCAATGCAATGAATCGCAACGTAATGGAATGCAATGCAATTAAACACAATGAAACACAACACAACACAACGCAATGCAATGCAATGGAATGAAACGCAATGCTATGCAGTACAATGCAATGCAATGGGGCGCAATGAAATGGAATGCAGCGAAATGCGATGGAATGCAATGCAATGAAACGCAATGAAACACAACCCAGTGCAATGAAACGCAATGCAATGCAATGCAATGCAATGCAATTAAACACAATGCAACACAACACAACTCAACACAATGCAATGGAATGGAATGAGACGCAATGCAATGCAATGCAATACAATACAATGCAATGCAATGTAATGCAATGCAATGCAATGCAATGCAATGGGACACAATGAAATGGAATGCAGCGTAATGCAATGGAATGCAATGCAATGAAACGAAATGCAACACAACCCAATGCAATGGAATAAAATGAAACGCAATGCAATGCGATGCAGATACATACCAGTGCGGATACCCCATAGACGAATCGCAATGAAACGCAAATGCAATGCGATGAAAAGCAAACACAATGGAATGAAACGCAATGCAATGCAATGGAATGGAATGGAACGCAATGCAATGCGATGGAATACAATGCATATACATGCCGGTGTGTGGAGATACCATACACCCACACATACGCATACACATACACATAGGGGTATCACATACATATACACCCACACATACATAGACATGTACATATACAGATACATGCCGGTGTGTGGAGATACCATACACCCACACATATACATATACATACACACATACACATACACATACGGGTATCACATACATATACACCCACACATACATACACATACACATGTACATATACAGATACATGCCGGTGTGTGGAGATACCATACACCCACACATATATACATATACATCCAGATACACATATACTGATATACATGTACAGATACATACCGGTGTGCACATGCACATGCACATGCACATACACATACACACACATACACATACACACACATACACATACACATACACATATACATACACACACACAAACATGCACGCACACATACACATACACACACACACAGGTGTGTGTGTGTGTGGGGGGGGGGGGGGGGGGGGGGGGGGGGGGGGGGGGGGGGCATGTACAGGGTGAGTTGTGTACATGCCCCACCCACCCACACCTCCACCCAAAACTCAACCCTGCACATGCCCCACCCACCCACACCTCCACACAACCCAACCTAGACATGCCCCACCCACCCACACCTCCACCCACATACACATACACATACACACTCACATACACATTAACATACACACTCACATACACATACCGGTGTGGATTTCCCAAATATGATGCGTGTCTTCCCGGTAGTGGACTTTTCGCCATAGACAGAGTCTTCTTCCTCCTCCTTGATGATGACCTGCAACGTTAAAATTTGAATTTGAATTATAATTTAAAATTGAGCCATAGATAGAATCTTGTTGAGCCTCCTTGATAATGACCTGCAACATAAACATTTAAATTTGAATTTGAATTTAAAATTTAGCCATAGATAGAGTCTTCTTCCTCCTCCTTGATGATGACCTGCAACATTAAAATTTGAATTTCAATTTGAATTTAAAATTTAGCCATAGATAGAGTCTTGTTGATCCTCCTTGATAATGACCTGCAATATAAACATTTAAATTTGAATTTGAATTTAAAATTTAGCCATAGATAGAGTCTTCTTCCTCCTCCTTGATGATGACCTGCAACATAAACATTTGAATTTCAATTTGAATTTAAAATTTAGCCATAGATAGAGTCTTGTTGATCCTCCTTGGTGATGACCTGCGACATAAACATTTGAATTTGAATTTGAATTTAAAATTTAGCCATAGATAGAGTCTTGTTGATCCTCCTTGATAATGACCTGCAACATAAACATTTAAATTTGAATTTAAAATTGAGCCATAGATAGAGTCTTGGTGATCCTCCTTGATGATGACCTGCGACATAAACGTTTGAATTTAAATTTGAATTTAAAATTGAGCCATAGATAGAGTCTTGTTGATCCTCCTTGATGATGACCTGGAACATTAATATTTGCACTTCAAATTTCATTAAAATTGAGCCATATGTAGAGTCTTGATGATCCTCCTTGATGATGACCTGCAATGTTAACATTTAAATTTAAACTTAAATTTAAAATTTAGCCATAGATAGAGTCTTGATGATCCTCCTTGATGATGACCTGCAACGTTAACATTTGAATTTCAAATTGAATCTAAATTTGAGCCATAGACAGAGTCTTGATGATCCTCCTTGATGATGATGACCTGCAAAGTTGATATTCACATTTACAAATGTACAATTCATTTAAAGTCAAAGCTAACATTTACATTTCAATGTACAATTCATTTAAAGTCAAAGCTAGCATTTACATTTCAATTTATATTTCATTTTAAAGTCAAAGCTAACATTTACATTTCAATTTATATTTCATTTAATGTAGTGCAAGTCTTTGGTGGTCGGTCCAGGTGAAAGCAAACGGGCTGTACCCCCCAGGGTACTACTTTTTGTCAAATTGGTCAGCGCTTAAAACGCACAAACGTCAAATTGGTCAGTGCTTTCTAGTGCAAAAAGCGCCAAAACTGCTTGAAACACGCAGTGAGGCTCAAAAAGCGTGCGCATTAACGCGCTGCCGCGCACACTTTGTAGTACCCTGGTACCCCCCCCCCCCCCCCCCTCCCCAAACCCCCCAACCCCAACCCCAACCCCCCAACCTTCCACCTCCAAATAAGGCGCACTACTTATTTATATATTTAATCAATATAATTCCAGTGCACACTTGGTAGGCAGAGGGGTCATACCCACATGCTTGATGATGATGAGCAGCAATGAATCAGTGCAAGACAGTTGTTGCAATAGCTCAAGTAGTGGAGCAGGGCTTGCTACAAATAGTCCCTACATATTACCGGCGATACATGTACATGATTGGTAGGCACAGGGGTCATACCTACATGCTTGATGATGATGAGCAGCAATGAATCAGTGCAAGGCAGTTGTTGCAATAGCTCAAGTAGTGGAGCAGGGCATTCTATATCTATATCAGAATGGCACATCAAATGATTTATTTTTATTTTCTTCTTTGTGCATGATGTTCATAAGTCCCCCTTGACTCCGTCAAGCCGAGGGCACATTTGGAGTCCAGTAGGGCACCAGGAAAATGTAATCATCATCATCATCATCATCATCATCATCATCATCATCATCATCATCATCATCATCATCATCATCATCGTCATCATAAATAGCCCCTATATAACCTGATATATCACGACAAGTCTGTTTCTGCGGCATCTAGTTAAGGGGACAGCCAGCTCTGGGAAACTTGTTGCTGGCTCAAATCAGCCTCCCCCCCCCCCCCCCCCCCCATTAGCCTACTTGAATATCCCTGGACTGTAACATTTACACTATTATAACTACTTTTTTTTTTATTATTATCTTACCTCATATGATATATAGACATTATTAAAAAACAAATCAACACGAACTCATCACTAAGAATCCCACTTCATTGAAAGTATTCACAACGCGCAGCATGTGATTCCAAGGGAAGCCTGCTCTGGGAACTTTGTCCTGGTTGGCATCCAGACCACCACCTCCCCCCCCACACCCCACCCCCACCCCCACCCTCACCCCCCCACGCCCACACCACATCCATCCTTTTTTTGTTTTTTTGTTTTATTAACATGAACTCACCACTAAGAATCCCACTTCGTTGAGGGTGTTGACAACGCGCAGCATGTGAGTCAGTGGGAACTTTGTCCCTGGTTAGCATCCAGACACCGCAACCCCCGCCCCAACCCCACCCCACATCCTTCCTTTTTTTTATCAACATGAACTCACCACTGACAATCCCACGTCATTGAGGGTGTTCACAATGCGTGGCATTTGATTCAGAGGGAAGCCTGCTCTGGGAACTTTGTCCTGGTTGGCATCCGGACGCCCCAACCCCCGCCCCAACCCCACCCCACATCCTTCCTTTTTTTTATCAACATGAACTCACCACTGACAATCCCACGTCATTGAGGGTCTTCACAATGCGTGGCATTTGATTCAGAGGGAAGCCTGCTCTGGGAACTTTGTCCTGGTTGGCATCCGGACGCCCCAACCCCCGCCCCAACCCCACCCCACATCCTTCCTTTTTTTTATCAACATGAACTCACCACTGACAATCATACGTCATTGAGGGTGTTCACAATGCGTGGCATTCGATTCAGAGGGAAGCCTGCTCTGGGAACTTTGTCCTGGTTGGCATCCGGACGCCCCAACCCCCGCCCCAAACTCACCCCACATCCTTCCTTTTTTTTATCAACATGAACTCACCACTGACAATCCCACGTCATTGAGGGCATTCACAATGCGTGGCATTTGATTCAGAGGAAAGCCTGCTCTGGGAACTTTGTCCTGGTTGGCATCCGGACGCCCCAACCCCTGCCCCAACCCCACCCCACATCCTTCCTTTTTTGTTTTAGATTAGCTTTAGCTAGTCTATAAGCTTTGGGTTCCCGTCCTTTCTTTCTGTCTTTTTTTTCTTTGGACGGGGGGCAGTAAGTGGGAACCCCCTTTATTTGTTTCTTTCCGCAAGTCAACTGAACTCAACAACTCGCAAAACAAGGACTGAGCAAGTCGTAAGTCAACCAAACGCAACGACTCGCAACTCATCTCATCACAACTCAGTAACTCGCAACACAGCAAATCAACAACCGGAAACTCAACAACTCGCGACTCGCTACTCAGAAGCAAACTCACCACTGACAATCCCACGTCATTGAGGGTATTCACAATGCGTGGCATTTGATTCAGAGGGAAGCCTGCTCTGGGAACCTTTTTATGTGCAGACATCGGGTTCATGTCACAATGCTGCACCAGCAGCAGGGCGTCGTATCCAACTGTCTCAAAAAAGTCACCGCACTGCGAAGAGAGTTAGATGAGGTGTCAGTGTTACAGTGTTACTATGTTACAGTGTTACAGCGTTTCACCAGCAGCAAGGCGTTGTATCCAACTGCCTCAAAAAAGTCACCACACTGCGAAGAGAGTTAGATGAGGTGTCAGTGTTACAGTGTTACAATGTTACAGTGTCACAGTGCTGCACCAGCAGCAGGGCGTCGTATCCAACTGTCTCAAACAATTCACCACACTGCGGTATCCAAAAGCATCGAGAGGAAGATGAGGATGTCAGTGTTACAGTGTCACAATGCTGCACCAGCAGCAGGGCGTCGTATCCAACTGTCTCAAAAAAGTCACCAATCTGCAGTACCCAAAAGCGTGGAGAGTTCGATGAGGGTGTCAGTGTTACAGCATTACAGTGTTCATGTTACAGTGTTTCACTAGCAGCAGGGCGTCGTATCCAACTGTCTCAAAAAAGTCACCACACTGCGAAGAGAGTTAGATGAGGTGTCAGTGTTACAGTGTTACAATGTTGCAGTGTTACAGTGTTTCACCAGCAGCAAGGCGCTGTATGCAACTGTCTAAAAATAGTCACCACACTGCGAAGAGAGTTAGACGAGGGTGTCAGTGTTACAGTGCTATAGTGTTACAGTGATATAGTGTTACACCAGCAGCAGCAGGGCGGCGCATGCAACTGTCAACTCAACACAGTCACCACACTGAAGTTCCCAAACGCATAGAGGGTGTCAGTGCTACAGTGTTACAGTGCTACAATGTTACACCAGCAGCAGGGTGTCGTAGCCAACTGTCTAGAACAATTCACCACACTGCAGTACCCCAAAGCATTGAGAGGTAGATGAGGGTGTCAGTGTTACAGTGTTACAGTGTTACACCAGCAGCAGGGCGTTGTATCCAACTGCCCCTAAACGTCACCACAGCACCACACTGCATTACCCAAAAGCATGTAGGGGTAGATTATGGTGTCAGTGTTACAGTGTTGCAGTGCAGCAGGGCGTCGTAGCGAACTGTCTCAAAACAGTTACCACAGCACCACACTGCAGTATCCAAACGCATCGAAAGTTAGATTATGGTGTCAGTGTTGCAGTGCAGTAGGGCGTCGTAGCCAGCTGTCTGAAAAATTTACCACAGCACCACACTGAAGTACCCAAAAGCATAGAGAGTTTGATGAGGGTGTCAGTGTTCCAGTGTTGCAGTGCAGCAGGGCGTTGTAGCGAACTGTCTCAAATAGACACCACACTGCGGTACTCCACAGCATAGAGCGGAAGAGGGGGGTGTCAGTGTTTCAGTGTTACAGTGTTACAGTGTTACAGTGTTACAGTGTTACAGTGTTACAGAGTTGCACCAGTAGCAGGACGCCGTAGCCAACTATCTAAAACAAAACAAAACTGCATAGAGAGGACGATGAGGGTGCCAGTGTTACAGTGATACTGTGTTGCACAAGCAGCACAAGCAGCAACACATTTAGGGTACTTGAGCTTGTGCTCCAGAAATGTGGTACAGCAAGGCACAGTTGGCTTGGCTCCGTAGCTTACTTGAGCTTGTGCTCCAGTAATGTGGTACAGCAAGGCACAGTTGGCTTGGCTCCATCGCTTACTTGAGCTTGTGCACCAGGAAAGTGGTACAGCAAGGCACAGTTGGCTTGGCTTAACCGCTTACTTGAAACACTAGTCCACAACCACTGACAACTGAACACCACCCACCACACACCAAACACCACTCACCACAAAACACACACCACACACCACACACCACTCACCATTCACCACACACCACACACCACACACCACTCACCAAACAAGACACACCACACACCACACACCACTAACCACCAACCACCAACCGCCAACCACCACCAACCGCCAACTTTACCGGAAGCAATATGACATGTCTAGGCAACCTGAGCCTGTGCTCCATGAAAGTTGCATAGCACGGCACCGTTACAGTCTTGTATGTTTCGCTTACTTGAAAGCACTAGTCCTCAACCACTAACCACTAACCGCCACCAACCGCCAACCACCAACCATACCTGAAGCAATATGACATGTCTAGGCAACAAGAGTCTGTGCTCCAGGAATGATGCACAGCAAGCCACAGTTGGCTTGGCTCCATCTCTTACTTGAAAGCACTAGTCCTCAACCTCTAACCACTAACCACCAACCGCCAACCACCACCAACCACCACCCGTACCTAAAGCAATATGACATGTCTAGGCAACATGAGCCTGTGCTGTAGGAATGATGCACAGCAAGCCACAGTTGGCTTGGCTCCATCGCTTACTTGAAAGCACTAGTCCTCAACCATTGACCACCACCCACCAAGCGCCAACCACCACCAACCATCACCCGTACCTGAAGCAATATAACATGTCTAGGCAACATGAGCCTGTGCTCCATGAAAGTTGCATAACACGGCACCGTTACAGCCTTGTCTGTTTCGCTTACTTGAAAGCACTAGTCCTCAACCACTACCCACCACCCACCAACCATACCTGAAGCAATATGGCATGTCTAGGCAACATGAGCCTGTGCTGTAGGAATGATGCACAGCAAGCCACAGTTGGATTCGCTCCATCGCTTACTTGAAAGCACTAGTCCTCAACCACTGACCACTAACCACCAACCACCACCAACCACCAACCGTACCTGAAGCAATATGACATGTCTAGGCAACTTGAGCCTGTGCTCCATGAAAGTTGCATAGCACGGCACCATTACAGCCTTGTATGTCTCGCCGCTTTTTTGGCGCTCTGCTTGATACTTCTCCTTGTCCCAACCAAGAGGGTGTTCTGCGTGCATGCTCTTCACAATCTCGGCTACACTGGGCCTGGAGGATGAGGTTGGGTGGAGATAGAGGGTTATTTGGGGGGGGGTAGCTTTGTGTGTGGGGTGTGGGTGGGTGGGTGGGTGGAGGGTATTCTGTGTGCACGTTTTTCACAATCTCAGCTACACTGGGCCTGGAGGACGAGGTTGGGTGGAGAGGGGGAGTAGTTGGGGGGGGGGGGGGGGGGGGGGGGGGGGATAGCATTGTGTGTGTGTGTGGGGGGGGGAGGTGGAGGGTGATGTGTGCATGTTCTTCACAATCTCGGCTACAGCTGGACTGTTGTTGGGTGTGTGTGTGTGGGGGGGGGGGGGGGTAGGGGAAGGTGACTTGGTGTGCGTGTGTGGGTGGGGGGGTGGGGTGGGGGGGGGGAGATGGAGGGTGAGTGCTTGTCCTTACGTCCTCATCCCAACCAAGAGGGTGTTCTGTGTGCATGTTTTTAACAATCTCGGCTACACTTGGCCTGGAGGACGAGGTTGGGTAGAGAAAGGGGGTTAGTTGGGGGTTGGTAGCTTTGTGTGTGTCTGTGTGTGTGTGTGTGGGGGGGGGGGGGGGGGGGGGGGGGGGGGCATGATTTTCACAATCTCGGCTACACTTGGCCTGGAGGACAAGGTTGGGTGGAGAGGGGGGGGAAGTTGGGGGTTTGTAGCTTTGTGTGTGTCTGTGTGTGTGTGACTGTGTGTGTGTGGGGGGGGGGGGGGGGGGGGGGGGGGGGGGGGGGCATGTTTTTCACAATCTCGGCTACCCTGAGCCTGAAGTACGAGGTTGGTGGAGAGGGGGGGGTAGATCAGGGGTGGTAGCTTTGAGTTTGTGGTGTGTGTGTATGTGCGTGTGGTGTGGGGTGGTGTGGTGTGGGGTGGTATGGCACAAACGACTCACTTGTCAATCGTCTTTAGCACAACAGCCTTACTTGTCAATCGTCTTTAGCACAACAGACTCACTTGTCAATCGTCTCCGCTGGTCTTCAGCACAAAATAAGCATGATTGATTATACGCACTTTTCAATATCATTAGCACATGAATAGCAAAGAATCACTTATCAATCATTTGCAGCTGCTTCACCCAGAAAGTCTGGTCTTCACTGCTCAGCTGATCTTTCTCTTCATCACAAAAGAATCACTTATCAATCGTTTTCAGCACAAAACAATCACTTATAAAGTTTAAAATCGTCTTTTGCATACAAGAGGCACTTGTCAATCTCATTAGCACATCAATAGCAAAGACTCACTTTTCGATTTTCTGCAGCAGCTCCACCCAGAAAGATCCGTCTTCACTGCTCAGCTGATCACTCTCTTTAGAACAAAACTATCACTCAGCAATCGTCTTCATCACAAAAAACTCACTTGTCAATCGTCTGCAGCTGCTCCACCCAGAAAGTCTGGTCTTCACTGCTCAACTGATCATTCTCTTCATCACAAAATAAACACTCATCAATCGTTTGCAGCACAAAACAATCCCTTATAAATCGTATTTAGCACACAACAGGCACTTGTCAATCTCTTGACAAGAGACTCACTTGTCAATCGTCTGCAGCAGCTCCACCCAGAAAGACTGGTCTTCACTGCTCAGCCTTTGTGGATGCTGACTCTCAGTGGATGCCTGGATCTCTTCTTCCTTTTGCTTTGCCGTCTTGTAGCCATCGGGAACTCCAAACAGCTTTTTGGTTCGTTTCTTTACCACAGGGGTTGCAGCTGGATGAGGTTTGGGTGGGGGAGGAGGGGGTGGGGGTGGGGAGCGGATTTTGGTGTGGGTGCGTGTGTGGGGGGTTGGGGGTGGGGGTGGGGGGAGCGGGAAGTGGGGGGGGGGGGAGGGGGGCTAGATAGACATAGCTTTTATCCCAATCATATGGACATAGCTTTTATCCCAATCATATTACCCCCCTTCCCCATCTTCACTGCTGAGCTGATGTGCGTGCTCACTCTCCCACCCACCCACGTACCTACCTGCCCACCCACACACCTCCAAACCCACTCACCCAGCCTCTTCACCACCCACCTACCCCCTTCCCCACCTTCACTGCTCAGCTGATTTAGATGCTCACTCTCCAAGGATGCCTGAATCTCTTCTTCCCTTTGCTGTGAAGTCTTGTAGCCATCGGGAACTCCAAACGGCATCTTGGCACGTTTCTTTTTTTCTTCAGGGGTGCCAGCTGAATGAGGTTTGGGGGTGGGGTGGGATGGGTGTGTGGGTGTGGGTGTGTGGGTGTGTGGGTGGGTGGGGGGGGGGGGGAGGGCATATCTTTTGGCTTTTATGTCTTGTAGCCATCTGGAACTCCAAACGGCACCTTGGCGAGTTTTGTTTTTCTTCAGGGGTGGCAGCTGGATGCAGCTGGATGAGGTTTGTGTGAGTGTGAGTGTGAGTGTGAGTGTGAGTGTGAGTGTGAGTGTGAGGATGAGTGTGAGTGTGAGTGTGAGTGTGAGTGTGAGTGTGAGTGTGAGTGTGAGTGTGAGTGTGAGTGTGAGTGTGAGGATGAGTGTGAGTGTGAGTGTGAGTGTGAGTGTGAGGATGAGTGTGAGTGTGAGTGTGAGTGTGAGGATGAGTGTGAGTGTGAGCGTGTGGGTGTGTGGGTGTGTGGGTGTGTGTATGTGTGGGGGGTGGTGTGGGGGGGGGGCATTTATCCCAATCATATCAACTCCCTTCCCCACCTCCAAGCCAAACCACCAACAACACCACTTCCCAACCCCACCACCCACCCAGCTACGCACCTTCCAAGCCACTCACCCACCCTCGTGCCTACCTGCCTGCCCACCCACCCACCTCCAAACCCACTCATTTAGCCTCCTAACCACCCACCCACCCACCTACATTCTTACCCACCCTCCCACCCACCCACCTCCCAAACCACTCACCCACCCACCCACCAAACTACCTACCTACCTACCCATCCACCCATCCACCTACCTACCCACCCACCCACTCACCAACCCACCTACCTTCTTACCCACCCTCCCACCCACCCATCTCCCAAAGCACTCACCCACACACACACCAGACTACCTACCTACACACCCACCCACGTACCTACCCACCTACCAACCTACCTGTCTACCCACCCACCTCCAAACCCACTCACCCAGCCTCCTAAACACCCACCCACCCACAAACCTTCTTACCCACCCTCCCACCCACCCACCAAACTACCTACCTACCCACCCATCCACCCATCCACCTACCTACCCACCCACCCACCCACTCACCTACCCACCAACCTTCTTACCCACCCTCCCACCCACCCACCTCCCAAAGCACTCACCCACACACACACCAGACTACCTACCTACACACCCACCCACGTACCTACCCACCTACCAAACCTACCTGTCCACCCACCCACCTCCAAACCCACTCACCCAGCCTCCTTAACACCCACCCACCCACAAACCTTCTTACCCACCCTCCCACCCACCCACCAAACTACCTACCTACCCACCCATCCACCCATCCACCTACCTACCCACCCACCCACCCACTCACCTACCCATCTCCCAAAGCACTCACCCACACACACACCAGACTACCTACCTACCCACCCACACACGTACCTACCCACCTACCAACCTACCTGTCCACCCACCCACCTCCAAACCCACTCACCCAGCCTTTTAAACACCCACCCACCCACCAACCTTCTTACCCACCCACCCTCCCACCCACCCACCTCCCAAAGCACTCACCCACACACACACCAGACTACCTACCTACACACCCACCCACGTACCTACCCACCTACCAACCTACCTGTCCACCCACCCACCTCCAAACCCACTCACCCAGCCTCCTTAACACCCACCCACCCACAAACCTTCTTACCCACCCTCCCACCCACCCACCAAACTACCTACCTACCCACCCATCCATCCATCCACCTACCTACCCACCCACCCACCCACTCACCTACCCATCTCCCAAAGCACTCACCCACACACACACCAGACTACCTACCTACCCACCCACACACGTACCTACCCACCTACCAACCTACCTGTCCACCCACCCATCTCCAAACCCACTCACCCAGCCTCCTAAACACCCACCCAACCACCAACCTTCTTACCCACCCTCCCACCCACCCATCTCCCAAAGCACTCACACACACACACACCAGACTACCTACCTACCCACCCACCCACGTACCTACCCACCTACCAACCTACCTGTCCACCCACCCACCACCAAACCCACTCACCCAGCCTCCTAAACACCCACCCACCCACCCACCTCCCAGACCACTCTCCCACTCACCCACCCACCCACCAAACTGCCTACCTACCCACTCATCCACCTACCTACCTACAAACCTCCCAATCCGCCCAACTACCCACCCAACCACATTCCTACCTACCCAACCACCTTCCTACACATCCACCCAACCACGTTCCTAACCACCCACCCACTAACACCACCCACCCACACCCCAACCTACCCACCCACCCACATCCCAATTCGCCACCACCACCATGGCCTAAACATGCGTCGCTTCACCTGTGCCGCTCAGAGACACAAGGAGCCCTACTGACCCACCTACCCACCCAACCGCCTTCCTGTCTACCACCCACACACTACCACCACCACCACCACCATGACCTAGACATGCTTCGCCTCACATGTGTCGCTCATGAAGCGCACAGTGACCCTGGGCGCCCTACTGACCCACCAACCCACCCAACCACCTTCGTACCAACTAACCACCCAACCACCCGACCACCTCCCAACCTACCCACTACCACCACCCACCTCCCAATCTGCCACCATCACCACCACCACCATGACATAAATGTGCTTCGCCTCACCTGTGTCGCTCATGGCGCGCACAGTGACCCTGGGAGCCCTACTGCTGCATGCTTCCAAGGTCCATCGTCGAGAGCCGCTATGCCCCAGGGGTCGGTTGGATCCCTTCAGCATATTGTCCCTGAACATGCGCGTTACTCGCAACAGCATGGAACGGCTGAGGAGCAAAGTGCGGTCGCGGTGCGAAGCGAAGGGGAGTTGGCGTGCGCACGGCACTGTGTCGTAGACCTTACGAAAGAGGTCAGGTGCATGCTCATAGGCGCATCTAACGCCGAGGAAAGAGATAGGGAGGGGGTTATGTAGATTGGACCGGCTGCGAGTGCATCTGATCAGATTCGAGATCGAATCTTGGTGGGGGTGGTTGAAACTGTTGACTAGGTGACCTGCTGACGTGTAGCCCAGGCGTGTGTTGGAGGTGGTTGGAATAAATAAATAAATAAATAGTTCGCCTTATTGCGAGGCGCCACATGGAGGGGGCCAGTCTGTTTGCTTGCATTGGGGCCAACCACCCAAGTTCCAGTGATCTCCTCTGGAGGATAAAGTTCTCCCCCACCGCCCTGATTTCCCATGTATAAATGCTGTTACAGTCCAGGGGTGGCTAAAGAGGCTAAAGGGACTTACTTGCCCAACAATGATATCAGGAGGGGCTCGACAGAAAATATGAACTGAAACCCAAACAATCAATTTACCGACGGAGGCGGAGGCCCTGAGTTTGTGCTACAGCAAAAAAATGAGAAGCTAGTCTCCTCACGAGTCTGTCCCAGGCGGAATTGCGGACGTGATCTCTTGGCAAGGATGGCCTTTCTACCAGTCAGTTAAAACAAACCTTGACCACTTGACTGAAGCATTGTGATCACAAGCGTGGCCCTGCTGTTTCACCACGGCAATAATCAACATAATTAACTTGACCTAGTCCGTTGAAGTGGTTGTGCGTTGTTAAATACCCCTTTGTATGGATTGTAGTTGGTCATTACCGCCCCTCCATGGGTAGCGACTGAGATACATCAGGCGTGAGAACTTGGTTACTATCAGCACGAATTGCGGTGCTCTCACTCGTTTTATGACTTGGTGACTACTTATGTACTCCCTTAGAACTATAGGTACAGACAGTGTTACTGTCTGTACGGTGTCAGCTGCCCATAGACATGGTAGCAGTTTCCTGTTAGCTGCGTCACCGTGTTCTTAGGTCTGACACGCGCTGTCTAGCCTGTACCCTGATCAGGTTCCAGGCTACCGCCCCTTTCCTCCACTGGTGTCCCTTTATGGTTCCCCTGTGTTTTGTAATGTTAATTCTCGTCTCCGTGTATAGATTGGCGCGTCTGTTTCACGCAAGCATCTCTGTCCACTCTCTGGAGTGCATTCAGGCTGATAGGTCATTAAGCTCATCATGGTACCACTGCTTAATGCATCTTCTCCGTCGTCCTCTACTTGGCTTCAACGAGCTTCATTCTGGAAGTTCCGAAGTCCTGACATGACGACAAATTGGACAAATTGATGTTTACGCGCCAGCGGCCTCTGCTGACGGTCATGAGAATCCTTCCGCCATCGTGGAAGT
Source organism: Microglena sp. YARC (assembly GCA_022414725.1). Classification (NCBI taxonomy): domain Eukaryota; kingdom Viridiplantae; phylum Chlorophyta; class Chlorophyceae; order Chlamydomonadales; family Chlamydomonadaceae; genus Microglena; species Microglena sp. YARC. The sequence goes on from CM039462.1 coordinate 181,540,977, forward strand.
AACCCCCCCCAGTCATTGCTCCATCTTCCCTTCTTTTTCCTCCCCTGCCGTCTGTCGCCTCCTCCCGTCTGTCGTAGATGACTGTGACGTGCAGACTCAAGTCGGCGACTAGCCTGGACATCGGTGGAGATACCCTGTCTTCGTCTGCTCGCGTCCTTGACGTCGCTATCATATCTCCGGTGTTTGAGGCTCTGCCTGCATACCGGAGGTTGCCAAGCCGACCAAGCTCCCTGCTGATGTCTACGTCGTTTGTGACCCCTTTGCTCTGCTCAGCCGACGGTCGGCTACTGGCATGAGCTTGCGCTCTAGTGGCTCTGTGCTACCTCCTGGAGAATTTTCGATCAAGCTGGCGGATCGCCGGCACTGCCGTAGGGTTCGCCAGAGGAGAACGACCTACGCGTCTGGACCTGGAGATTCTGGAGGTGGTAGGAGGCAGGGGGGTATGGTCAGCACCACTACGGGTGCTGCTCCCTCTACCCCCCAACCGGGTGAGTCGAGCGATAGAGGGGGGGACTTGGGATTGACTGATCATTGACGGCGGGATATTAGGACCTTTACATGCCTCGGCTCTGCTCTTCGCATCCTAGCGATAAATTTTCGAATTCTGCCCTTGCGATTTGCGATTTTCTGCCCTTGCGATTGGCGACTTTCTGCACTTTCATCCTCGTCTCCATTTTCCCATACCTCAAATCTCGACTTAGCCCTAACGCTTCCCCACCTTCTGTGATCCCAGGTCTCGCAGCGCCGGACTTCGCCCATGCTAAAGGCCGAAGTGGACGCCGTCCTGGCCCTAGTCCAGCGGCCGTGGAGGTTCTTTGGCATGATTTCTTGGTGGATATTTTTCTCTCTTAGGATCCTTGGGACCCCTGGGTGCGTTCCGTGGTTCGACAGAGGTCGCGTTCTTTGTCTTACCGTGCCCCTGGTCCTTCCCCTGGGTGCCCTCCTTAGGTGTATGCCTCGGCTACATGAGTTTGTGTTCAAGTGTTTGAGTTATGATAGGGATTAGGATTTTTTTAGTTAAGTGGTATCGAGTAATGGTTGAAATCGGTTGGTGCTGTGCATGATTATCGATGGTATACACTGCTCAGCAGAACGCAACTGTGGAGGGGTACAATGGGGTCTTGCAGAACATAGCTAGGAGTATCCACTTGGAGTCTAAGCTAGCTAAGTCTTTTTGGCCCTATGCCTTTCTCAGTGCTTGTTACCTACGAATTCGGCTGCCTAATCAGGGTGACAAGACTCTATACGAGTTGTTCTTTGGGGTTCTACCTAATGTGTCGTTGTTGCGTGTGTTTGGTTGCCCTTGCTATGTTACCTTAGTAAATGGGAAGAAACGCAACAAGCTAGTCGAAAGGGCGTTATTTGGTAGACTGGTTGGGTATTCCCTGGTGAGTAAGGGTTATTATATTTGGGTTCCGATGTTGCGCCAGGTAGTAGAGAGTAGTGATGTACTCTCTATCTCCAGTTAGTCTAAACTGTCTTCCTGGGCTCTCCCATTAGTATGGGTCCCTGTGCCCGCTTGCATCCCTCCTGTCATCAAACGGTGATATGTTACGTGTCGCCGGTAATTCCCTACGCCCTTTAGCAACCCCAATTGTTGATGGCTGTCCTGGCTGGGATGTATCCAGATTGCATCCCAGACCAGGGACTGATCATGCTGTATTGTGTGTGAAGTTTTAGGGCGGGTGGGAGTTGTATTCCCGAATTTTAATTTACCCGAATCTCAGGGGGTCGCCAGGCCCTCCTCTGCGCCACGTTCCGTCGGTGAAGCTCTAGGATTTGGACAGCCTCAGGTCATAGTGGAGCCTGTCATAGGTCCACTGTCTACTAGTTGCCACCCCCCGTCCACCTGTTCAGATGGCTCGCGGGCGTTGTTTCTTCCTTCGCCTCCTGCCGTCCCTGGTGGTTTACACCGGACAAGGCATTGTGACGATGTAGCCGTCACCGAGAGTGTGAGTGATGACCTTGAACACTGGTCCGGCTCTGATACTGCGTATGGCTGGGGTGTTACAGTCAACCCAGGATTCATTGATTTAGAGGCAAAGAATGCCGACCCATTTCAACCGGGCAGTAGTGCTGCACCGGGGGCTGTACTACCTGATACTGCTGATATTGCTGATACACATGCTGCTCATGTATAAGTAAACTGCTTGTACGTGGGAGCATATATATCTACTTCCACTCAGCTGTCAAACTCATGGTGCTGATGGTTCTCATACGTAGGTTAACATGGCCCTATGTGTGGGTGCCTATTCCTCAGCACCTCCTGAACTGTCTTATAGGGTAGTCTAGATTGGTGGAGCGTAACGACGCTTTGATTAGGCAGCCTCCTTTCAGCTGTCTTTCTTGGTTTTGGTGGAAGGTGGTAATTATTTCAGACCACCGTTATAGCGTCTTGATGGTTTCTGACTCTTAGTTCCATAGGCAGATGGTTCATTCGGTGGAGCTCATCATAGATTAGCTATTTCTTTTTACTCCACACTGTTTTTAGATCACCAGCCCCTCAGGTGATTATAATTTTTTGTGGAGTGTAGTAGTTGTTTCCCTTCGGATTTTACTGTAAATTGGTGGGCTGGGTAATCTTGCAGTTGTACTTGCAGATGTACCGCCGCTCACCTCTTTCTTGTTCTTCCGAGTATATTTCAAGCGCCCTTTCAGTCCTTCCTTTGCAGTAAATTCTTTGAAGTCCTTTTTCTGCGTTTACTATTTTTCAAGTGGACAATAGGTTTTCTGTACTGTGTCTGTACATCTAAACTTCTATTGTTCTTTGAACTGTGTTTCCTTTGTTGGTTACGAGTTTCTTGAAATTTACCTTCGCATCCTTTGGATTTTCAGTTGCTGCAGGTTTGGTTTGCTTGTGGTTAGGCGCTTGGTTTGTCTTGAGTGCACAAGTTCTTTGCGGTGCGATACCCACCTCCTAGAATGTTTTTAGTTAGTGCCGTAGCTGGGGATTTATGATAATTAACTTTCATAAATTTTCTTACTTCCATCTTTGAGTAGGAAACCAGTTCATCATGGTTTTTTCATCCCAACCTAGTCATGAATTCTATGCTAAGAATAGTTTTCAAGGTAGTGGATTTTTCCATCGACTTTATTTTTAGTAGTGGACTTTGGTGTCCTCTTGTGTCATCCTTTAGGCTTTGATTCTCTCGTGTGCTGCTCTCACACGATACTTTCAGTCTTCTCTTTAGATTAAGTTCTCGGTTCTTTCGGTCACCGTTGTTCCCCTTCCTTTGGTATTAGGATTGATTTCTGTTTGACCTCCCTGTGCTTTTCTGGTTTGGTGCCTACTATTCTGGATGCATAGTATTTTTGCGCTTACCATGGATGGTTACATTTCCATTTTTGTTTTCAGCTCAGCTCGGTATGAACCAAGTTTTTTGCTGCTACAATTTCGGAGTACTACAGTGGATTTGGTTCATCCTTTCTCATCCTTTATTTTAGTCAAGGCTTTCTTCAAGTTTCCTGTTTTTCAGCCGTTCCTTAATTTTTGGTTTGCTACCAGTTTATCGTTCTCTGACCTTGGTGTCATAGGTGGAGAAGTAGTATTGTATGTCACCTGCGTCATAGGTGGAGTATCAGCATGAATAGCGGTGCTCTCACTCGTTTTATGACTTGGTGACTACTTATGTACTCCCTTAGAACTATAGGTACAGACAGTGTTACTGTCTGTACGGTGTCAGCTGCCCATAGACATGGTAGCAGTTTCCTGTTAGCTGCGTCACCGTGTTCTTCTGACACGCGCTGTCTAGCCTGTACCCTGATCAAGTCCCAGGCTACCGCCCCTTTCCTCCACTGGTGTCCCTTTATGGTTCCCCTGTGTTTTGTAATGTTAATTCTCGTCTCCGTGTATAGATTGGCGCGTCTGTTTCACGCAAGCATCTCTGTCCACTCTCTGGAGTGCATTCAGGCTGATAGTTACATGGCTCCAGCCGGCAATTTGTCTGCTCGCCGTCTTTGGCAGTAAAATGAATTGCCATGGAAAACTTTGAGAAGAAGCCACTTGGGCTTGCACTGTCTGCAAGTATATACCAGTACACCGCACTCTAAAGTACACAATCCAATCACTTACCAGTTTGATGAGAACGTTTCAAGAAGTGTCCAGATGATGTTATTAAATAGCCTATTATCTGGCAGCCTGAATACTGCTCGCTGTTTGCAAGTAAATATGCTCACTGTCTGCGACTAAATATGCTCACTGTCTGTGGTTAATATGGGATGGGATGAAGACTACAACACCTCACCTGGTCACTCCTAAACACCACAGTGCAATCACATGATTGGGTTTACAAGTTATCGGTTTATGCCCGGTTGTATCAGTTTAATATATACAGCCCCACAGGAGGTAGGATCCTGTGCCCAAAGTTGATTCAAGCCTCCTGGGGTGAAAGTCCTTTCACAACTAAAAAAAAAAAAAAAAAAAAAGCCGATCAATGAATTCCGAGTATAGGAAGTGCCGGTATATGACATGAATATTTGCGATTTATTGAGCATTTTCCAGATTTTTCCGAGCACCTCATTTAGAGGGGGGGGGGGGGGGGGGGTCAGCCCTCATTCGTTTTTTGCTAACTTTTGACTTGGGTCTCCAAATGTAATTCTGAGACCACCCATGAGTAGGCCTTGGTACGGGCATTCTATTGGCACCACTATGGACTTCGTGCAATAATTATACCCACCCACCCACCCACCCACCCTCCCCCTAACCACTACTACCACACACACACACATCCCACTCGAAAAAGAAAGTCTGAGACCACCCAGAATTCTCAGCCCCCCCCCCCCCCCCCCCCCCACACACACACCCCCCCCCACACACACACGCACCTTTTTAATTGCGTCTTAGAGTGCCTGTGCTGGCTCTGAATTTTATTTATATTTCTGGCCGCCTCCAGAGACGGCAAAAGGGTGACTTAGGTACTTGGACAACCTGGGGTGGGTTTTGGAGAACTGGTTTTTGACTATCACGCGATCCCTGCACTACAAATCCAAGGATGCCATCGTGTACGCCATATTGTAGTCCCCCCGAATCCATATCTAAGTTCTTTAAGGGGGAGAGGGGGGAGGGGGGGGGGGGGGGGTCAGTCACCCTGAGGTTTTAAAGGCTTTTGCAGCCTTTTTTTACTACTGAGGCCAGGATGTAATTATGCCTTAGGGATATTGAATGTGGTTTAAAACGGAACCGCCAACCGCATTTAAATTGAGCCAGGTTTTGGTACGCTCAATTGTTTGCTGGGCTTGAGTGCTGAGGGTGGGTGGAGTGGCGGCCGGCCTACTGACTGATCAGACCACGCCAACACGAACACAGCCACCGCCCTGCGGCCGGCACCCCTCCCTCTTTACTCCCCTCCCGCACTTCGCTCCACTTCCTTTCCCTTGCCCCCCCCCCCCCCCCCCCCCCCCCCAACCCACGATGCCCTTCCCTACTGCTACATAAACCAACCGAGGCTAATTCGTTGCTATAAATAGGGACAAGACCCAGAAACCACTTTTCCCAATGGCGCCCCGGCACCTGGATGCCCAGAAGCAAACATACCGCCCCAGTCAGAAGCTCGAGGTCTTCTACACTGGAGGAGCTGCGCGCATTACTCGCGATGGCAAGCTACTCGTCTGCACATGCGGGGACGAAATCAAGGTGCGCGAAGAGGGATAAAAACTCAGCTCTGCAGGGGTCGCCCTGCCAGTTGTTACTGATGCGCCCCCATCATCTGCTCATCATGCGCAATGCGATGTGCAAGAATGCCCATATGTCAGCGAGGGAATCCGGGGCAGGGAATAATTGGCGTGGCTTGAACTGTTGTTGAGCCATGGAGAGGCATGTCTTTAAACAGTCAAAACAAGTGTGCTTGCCTTCTGCACACAGGGGTGTGGTACATTAGTGTCTATTCTACCCATATTAACTCTGCCCGCAGATAGTGAGCAGCCTCAAGGCTGACAGAGCATGTCATCAATGCAACCCAATCCAAAAAACCATGTGATTACTTCCTTCACACAGGGGTGTGGTGCAGTAGTGTTTACACTACCCATGTTAACTCTGCCCACAGACAGTGAGCAGCCTCAAGGCTGATAGGCCATGTCATCAATGCAACCCAATCCAAAAAACCATGTGATTACTTCCTTCACACAGGGGTGTGGTGCAGTAGTGTCCACACTAGCCATGTTTGCTTCCCTCGCAAAGGGTGTGTAGCCTGAAGGCTGGTATACAATGCAATCGTACAGTACTGTATAGTTGTCATAAACAGGCCCAGAAGTTGTGGTGTGGTGCTGGTGCTGGTTGTGGTGATGTATGTATTTTACGGTCCAGGGGTAGCCTAATAGGCTGAAAGGACTTGCCCAGCCTCCAATAATCCAAATAGTTGTTGAGTGTCAGGAGGAGTCTTACCACTGTTTGTATGCATGCATGCGAGCATGTATGCATGTATCGGTCAAGGGGTAGGCGAGTAGGCTAAAAGGTCTTGCCCAGCCTCCAATAATAAAAATAATTGTGGATTGTCAGGAGGGTCCGCATCGCTGCATGTATGTATGTTACAGTCCAGGGGTACACAAATGCAAGCTAAGGGGACTTGCCCAACCTCAAGTAATGCAGATAATTCTAGAATGCTAGTGTGTATGTGGGTGTGGGTGTGTGGGTGTGGGTGGTGGTGGTGGTCGTGGTGGTGGTGGGGCAATCAGTCTGGGTGGATGGTGGTCTGAGGTGGTGTGCGTGGGTGAGTAGGTGGTGAGTAATGCAGATAATTCTAGACTGCTAGTGTGTGTGTGTGTGTGAGTTTGGGGGGTAGGGGTGGGGGTGGGGTGGGGCAATCAGTCTGGGTGGATGGTGGTCAAGTTTCTGTCCTGGTTGTGTCCGTGTCCAGGCCGTAAACTGGCGCAGTTTCTGTCCTAGGCGTAAACTGGTAGACTTCACCTCCCGAGAGTGGTGTGGTGTAGGTGGGTGGGTAGGTGGTAAGTAACGCAGATAATTCTAGACTGCTAGGATCCCGTTTCGACGAACGTCTCGAGTGTTGGGGGCACTTGTGCCTGAGGGGGCACCAGAGGCAAAGGGGGCACATGCTTGAGGGAGTACCGGGGGAATGGTTTAGCTCGTTGAAACAAGAAGGTGCGGGGTTCGAATTCCTATGGGTCTGCTTCAGTGTTCGCGGTCGCTGTCAACCTCCAATGTGAATGATTGTGTGCGTGCATGTGTGTGTGCATGTGTCTGTGTGTATGCATGTGTCTGTGTATGTGTTAGTGTGTTTGCATGTGTTTTTGTATGTGGCTGTG
>CM039462.1:181553233-181595102 GCA_022414725.1 Microglena sp. YARC
GTCTAACCTCTTCATTTCCTTCGATTATTCATCTGTTGCGTTTGTGTGTGCCTTGCTTTACAGGGGAGTCATGATGAAAGTCCTGTTCCACCCGTCTGTCTGTCTGTCTGTCTGCCTGTCTAACCTCTTCATTTCCTTCAATTATTCATTTGTTGCGTTTGTGTGTGCCTTGCTTTACAGGGGAGTCATGATGAAAGTCCTGTTCCACCCGTCTGTCTGTCTGTCTGTCTGTCTGTCTGTCTGTCTGTCTGCCTGTCTAACCTCTTCATTTCCTTCAATTATTCATTTGTTGCGTTTGTGTGTGCCTTGCTTTACAGGGGAGTCATGATGAAAGTCCTGTTCCACCCGTCTGTCTGTCTGTCTGTCTGTCTGTCTGTCTGTCTGTCTGTCTGTCTGTCTGTCTATCTAGCCTCTTCATTTCCTTCCATTATTCATTTGTTGCGTTCATGTGTGCCTTGCTTTACAGGGGAGTCGTGATGAAAGTCCTGTTCCACCCGAAGCAGATGCAGCTTTACACAGCTGGCGACGACAACGACGTGCGTGTGTGGGACCTGGTTGACAAAAGCTGCGTGGCTATCCTGAAGGGGCACTTCAGTGCGGTCACCTCCCTGGCTCTGTCCCCAGATGGCTGGACCCTGTTGTCCGGAGCTAGGGATAAGGTTGTGATTGCGTGGGACCTGCGGACAAACACGAAGATCACGACCATCCCGGTGTATGAGGCTGTGGAAGGTGCGTCTGGGGCTTTGGGTGGGGGGTGATGGTGGGGTGGGTGGGCGGGGCTGGTGTTGGTGTTGGTGGTAGTCCTATCTGGAGCTAGGGATAAGGTTGTGATTGCGTGGGACCTGCGGACAAACACCAAGATCACTACAATCTTGGTGTATGAGGCAGAGGAAGGTGCTTCTGGGGTGGGGGTGATGGTGGGGTGGGTGGGCGGGGTTGGTGGTGTTGGTGGTGTTGGTGGTGGTAATCCTATCTGGAGCTAGGGATAAGGTTGTGATTGCGTGGGACCTGCGGACGAACATTAAGGTCACGACCATCCTGGTGTATGAGGCAGTGTAAGGTGGGTCTGGGGTGGGGAAGATGGTGGGGTGGGGTGGGTGGGCGGGACTAGTGTTGATGTTGATGTTGGTGTTGGTGGTAGTCCTATCCGGAGCTAGGTATAAGGTTGTGATTGTGTGGGACTAGTAAACAAACACCAAGGTCACGACCATCCCGGTGTACAAGGTAACATAGACCACCAGCCCCGCCCACCCACCCCACCATCACCCCCACCCCAGACGCACTTGCCAGCCTCATACACCGGGATGGTCGTGGCCTCCGTGTTTGTTTGCGGCTCCCACACAATCACAACCTGATACCTAGCTCCAGATAGGACTACCACCACCACCACCACCACAACAACAGTCCCGCCCACCCACCCCACCATCTTCCTCACCCCAGACCCACCTTCCACTGCCTCATACACCGGGATGGTTGTGACCTTGGTGTTAGTTTGCAGCTCCCACACAATCATAACTTTATCCCAAGCTTCAGAGATATAGAAAAACAACATTATCGGCAGCAACAACACCAACAACTCTACCAAGTCTAACAATGGAACAACACCAACCACACATTAGGGTTGATCAGCCTGCCAATAGGAGACCCCTTTCCGGGTGTGGTAACACGGTAACAAGAATAACAATAACATTAACATCAAGCATACATACACTATCAGCTCTAGAAATAGCACCAACACACCATCATTGCCGGAGGGTTGGTCAGCCTGCCAATAGGAGCACCCTCCCCGTGTGTTGAAACACGGTAACAGCATTAATAAGAATAATAAGAATAACAAGAATAACAAGAATAACAAGAATACAAACATTATCAGCTCTATCAACAGCACCAACACACCATCATTGCCGTAGGTTTGGTCAGCCTGCCAATAGGAGCACCCTTCCCAGGAGTCGATGCACCTCAAGACGCTACAGTAAAAGGAGCTGCCAAGAAGGCGGTGACAAGAATGACAAGAAGAAGACAAGAAAAGAAAAGCAATAGTAACAAGAATACAAACACTATCAGCTCTAACAGCAGCACCAACACACCAACATCGCCGCAGGGTTGGTCAGCCTGCCAATAGGGGCACCCTTCCCAGGAGTCGATGCACCCCAAGACGCTACAGTCAAAGGAGCTGCCAAGAAGGTGGTGCACTTTGCAACTGCTGGTGACAAGGGTCAGCTGAAGCTGTGGAGGTCGGACACGGGAACTTGCTCATACTCTCAGCCACTGGTATGTTTGGATGTATTAATGACACAGTCCAAGGGTACCTTGGAATGTGTGTGTAGGTGTGTGTGCGGGTGTGTGGGTGGGTGGGTGCGTGTGCAGGTGTGGGTGTGTCTGCGGGTGTGGGTGGGTGTGCAGGTGCGGGGTTGTGTTTGGGTATGAGTGGGCATGCATCAAGTCCAGAGGTCGGGCAAGGGAACTGCTCCTACTCCCAGCCACTGGTATGTTTGTATGTCTTCATGTTACAGTCCAAGCTTGACATGTGTGGTTGTGTGTGCGGGTGTGGGTGGGTGTGCAGGTGTGGGTATGAGTGAGTGTGGGTGTGGATGTGCGCCAAGTCCAGAGGTCGGACGAGGGAACTTGCTTGTACTCCCAGCCACTGGTTTTGATGTATAGATGTTGACAGTCCAGGGGTATCCAAGCTTGGCATGTGTGTGGGTGTCTGTGCGGGTGTGGGTGTGAGTGGGGGTACCACCTACCTACCAACCTACCTAGTTAGCTAGCTAGCTACCTACCTACCCACCTACCTACCCAGTCTCAGTGGCCAGTGCTTCCAATGGAATCATCATCATCATCATCATGATCATCATCATCATCATCATCATCATCATCATCATCATCATCATCATCATCATCATCATCATCATCATCATCACCATCACCACCCGCCGCCGCCGCCGCCGCCGCCACCACCACCACCACCACCACTACCATCATCATCATCATCATCATCATCATCATCATCATCATCATCATCACCACCATCATCATCATCATCATCATCATCATCATCATCATCATCACCGACACCACCACCACTACCATCACCATCACCACCACCACCATCATCATCATCATCATCATCATCATCATCATCATCATCATCATCATCATCATCATCATCATCATCACCGACACCACCACCACTACCATCACCACCACCACCATCATCATCATCATCATCATCATCATCATCATCTTCACCACCACCATCACCACCACCACCACCATCACCATCACCATCACCATCCAAACCACAGGACCCAGGTGCAGTTGCCAGTGCTTCCAATGAAAAAAAAGATGTCATCATCATCATCATCATCATCACCACCACTACCACCACCATCACCACCACCACCATTACCATCATCATCATCACCACCACCATCACCATCCAAACCACTGGACCCAGGTGCAGTGGCCAGTGCTTCCAATGAATACACAGACATGACGCTGATGCCTGGTGGCGAAGGGCTGCTAGTCTCCACTGCAGATGCTCGCCTGCTCTTCTACACTCCAGTGGTGGGTCAGCTTTTTAAACTTTATTTGAACTTCAAAAAACAGCCAGGCACTTCAAAAGTACTTTCGCTTAAAGAATGGGCAACACTGTCCTGTCCTGGGACAAAGGGGTAACGCTGATGCCTGGTGGCGATGGGATGCTAGCCTCCACTGCAGATGCTCGTCTGCTCTTTTACACTCCAGTGGTGGTTAGGGGCTTTGTGAACTTCTATTTTTGAAACATTAGGGGACCCTGACTAACATTTTTGATGAGAATGGGGCAACTCTGGCCTGTCCATGACCCCACGCAAAGAAGTAACGCTGATGCCTGGTGGCGATGGGCTGCTAGTCTCCACTGCAGATGCTCGTCTGCTCTTTTACACTCCAGTGGTGGTTAGGGGCTTTGTGAACTTCCATTTTTGAAACATTAGGGGACCCTGACGAACATTTTTGATGAGAATGGGGCAACTCTGGCCTGTCCATGACGCCACGCAAAGAAGTAACGCTGATGCCTGGTGGCGATGGGCTGCTAGTCTCCACTGCAGATGCTCGTCTGCTCTTTTACACTCCAGTGGTGGTTAGGGGCTTTGTGAACTTCCACTTTTGAAACATTAGGGGACCCTGACAAACATTTTTGATGAGAATGGGGCAACTCTGGCCTGTCCATGACGCCACGCAAAGAAGTAACGCTGATGCCTGGTGGCGATGGGCTGCTAGTCTCCACTGCAGATGCTCGTCTGCTCTTTTACACTCCAGTGGTGGTTAGGGGCTTTGTGAACTTCCACTTTTGAAACATTAGGGGACCCTGACAAACATTTTTGATGAGAATGGGGCAACTCTGGCCTGTCCATGACGCCACGCAAAGAAGTAACGCTGATGCCTGGTGGCGATGGGCTGCTAGTCTCCACTGCAGAAGCCTGCCTGCTCTTCTACATTCCAGTGGTGGGTAGTTTTTTTTTATTGTAACAGGATAGTAACTTCAATAACAGCCGAGCACTTCAAAAGTGTCTTCACTTAGAGAATGGGGCTGGGACTTCACTGGACTGCACTTTACAAATGCTAGTATTAGCTTCCACTATTGAAACATTAGGGGACCCTAACAAAACAGTTTTGGGGAGAATGTGTTGATCATTGCCTGCTTTTCTACACCCCAGAGGTGGATCAGCAGTATTAGCTTCCACTTTTGAAACATTAGGGGACCCTTACAAACAGTTTTGGGGAGAATGTGATGATTATTTCGCGCTCGCCTGCCCTTTCACACTCCAGAGATGAGTCTTTTTTAATTTTGTAACAAGATAGTAACTTCAAAAACAGCTGAGCACTTCAAAAGTGTCTTCACTTAGAGAATGGGGCTGGGACTTCACTGGACTGCACTTTACAAATGCTGGTATTAGCTTCCACTATTGAAACATTAGGGTATCCTAACAAACTGTTTTGGGCAGAATGTGATGATCATTGCCTGCTTTTGTACACTCCAGAGGTAGGTCAGCAGTATTAGCTTCCACTCTTGAAACCTTAGGGACACAAACAAATTGTTTTGGGGAGAATTTGTTGATCATGTGGCACTTGCCTGCTCTACTGCTCTCCAGTGGTGGGTCAGCAGTATTAGCTTCCACTGTAGAAATATTAGGGGACCCAAACAAACTGTTTTGGGGAGAACGTGTTGATCATGTGGTGCTTGCCTGCTCTTCTGCTCTCCAGTGGTGGGTCAGCAGTATTAGCTTTCACTTTTTAAAAACATTAGGGGACCCTAACAAACTGTTTTGGGGAGAATTTGTTTATCACGTGGTGCTTGTTTGCTCTTCTGCTCTCCAGTGGTGGGTCAGCAGTATTAGCTTCCACTTGCAAAAAACATTAGGGGATCCTGATAACAAACATTTTGGGGGGAGAATTTGTCTATCATGTAGCGCTCGTTTACTCTTCTACAATCCATAGGTGGGTCAGCTTTTTAAAATGTTGACTTCAAAACAGGGAGGTGTACAACTCTGTCCCAGACTCTTGTCCCGAACGGGGGCGCTTGGCGATTAGGCCCTTCTGGAGATGGACCATGTTGGAGATAGACCATGAAACCAATACAAAATATATAATAACATTCAGTAAACATGTATTTCATTAAATGGTCTGCTGTTCCCTGTTGATTGGTAAAGCACCTGTTGCTTGGTAAAGCACGGGTGATGCGGACAGGCGTCTCGAGATCACCAATCCTAATGAAAATATAAACAAGGGCGTGACCGCCCTTGTGTTGGATTGGACCAATTGGACCAAGGGATCCGCTGGTGGCTGGGGATGGGGATGGGTAGCCCCGCTGTAACCATGGAGGGGCGGTAACTAGGGTTGTTTTGTGTGCGGTGTGTGTAACCTTGTTGCTGCCCTCGGTGTTAGGTATGGGGATCCGCTGGGGATGGGGAGCTAGAGTTGTTTGGTGTGCAGTGTGCGTAACCTTGTTGCTGCCCTCGTGGCTGTTCTTGCGGAACGTATGTCTCGTTTACCGCGCTTTGGTATACAGTTGCGCGTTACCTCATAAACAGGGGCTGTGCACCCTGGCTGTGACTAGGCAGTCTCATTCGAGGTGACTTGACTGCCGAATCCTAACGTCAAGTGCTTTGGGGCGCAGTTTGACTTAAATCTACCTGGAAGATGAGGTGACGTGACTGCAAATACAACTTGTCTGAAATTCGCTTTGAGTCGGAGTAGAGGTGACTGTGTTTGCAAATTTATCGAGCTGCCTGCCGTTTGCAAACGTCAGTTGGTGCGGTCCAAATGCACTTTGTGGGGCGAACCCTTAGGGTCCCTCGCACACCCGTTTTGCGCATCCGTTTTGCACACCCGTTTGGTGCACCCGGCAGTACGCCTGATGTACCGAAGTCGCTACCCATGGAGGGGCGGTAATAAATACAATACATATGTATGGAATGAAATGGCCTGCTGTTCCCTGTTGATTTGCAGGGCAGGATTGATGCGGACAGGCGCCTCGAGATCACCAATCCTAATAAAAATGAAATAAAAACAGTACAAATGTATTTAATTAAATGGCCTGCTGTTCCCTGTTGATTTGCAGGGCAGGATTGATGCGGACAGGCGCCTCGAGACCACCAATCCTAATAAAAATGAAATAAAAAACAGTACAAATGTATTTAATTAAATGGCCTGCTGTTCCCTGTTGATTTGCAGGGCAGGATTGGTGCGGACAGGCGCCTCGAGATCACCAATCCGAATAAAAAATGAAATAAAAAACAGTACAAATGTATTTAATTAAATGGCCTGCTGTTCCCTGTTGATTTGCAGGGCACGGGTGATGCGGACAGGCGCCTTCAGATGGCCAATCCAATACAAAAAATTAAAAAATACAATACAAATGTATTGAATGAAATGGCCTGCTGTTCCCTGTTGATTTGCAGGGCACGGGTGATGCGATATAGCTCTCCTCAGTCACCATACACTCATACTTCTTAAGATCAAATCCCACCCCTACCCCCACCCCCACTTTCAAATCCCCCCCTCCCCCCTACCCACACACACAAGCACCTCTCCCCCCAGCTCCACACCCAGCCCCACCCCTGTTGATTTGCAGGGCACGGCTGATACGGACAGACGCCTTGAGATGAGCAAGCAGCTCGTGGGCAACATCGACGAGGTGACAGATGTACGTTTTATCGGTGACAAGGAAGCTCCTACACACATTGCGGTGGCCAACAACTCAGAGACCCTCCGCCTCTTCGACATCGAAACACTCAGTTGCACCGCCTCGCTGACTGGCCATAAGGAAATCGTGCTGTGCATGGATGCAGCCCAGCTGACCTCAGGTACGGTACTAGTCTAGTAGGCGAATGTTTTTTATTTATTTATGGTATGTTACAGTTCAGGGGTTTTGTTACAATCTGCCTGTTTAGGATTGGCACCTCCTAGTTTGTCAGCCTCACTGACTGGCCATAAGGAAATCGTGATGTGCATGGATGCAGCCCAGCTGACCTCAGGTACGGTACTAGTCTAGTTGGCGAATGTTTTTTATTTATTTATGGTAAGTTACAGTTCAGGGGTTTGTTACCATCTGCCTGTTTAGGATTGACACCCCCTAGTTTGTCAGCCTCGCTGACTGGCCATAAGTAAATTGTGCTGTGCATGGATGCAGCACAGCTGACCTCAGGTTGGATACGATACTAGGATAGGTGGTGGTAAAACAAAGCTAATGATAACGCCTGGTGGAGCGTGGTATTGAGGAAGCCCTGTCTTACGGCGGTGGAGAACGGGCTTCTACTTAACAATGACGATGGCAAGGACAATGAAATGAGGTTGTGGGACTGCTCCACAGCCTCTTGCGTTGCAGTGGGCGTTCACCACCTTAACACCACCTGCACCGTCTCCACCTTCCTTCACCACCTTCACCACCTTCACCACCTGCACTACCTGCACCACCTGCACCACCTACACAGGCAAGAGCATCATCTTCTCTGGTGGCAAGGACAACGAGGTGAGGCTGTGGGACTGCTCCACTGCTTCGTGCATAGCAGTGGGCGTTGGCCACGTTTACCTACACCACCTTAACCTACACTGACTGTTTACCTTCACCACCTTTACCCCCCTGCACCACCTGCACCACCTACACAGGCAAGAGCATCATCTTCTCTGGTGGCAAGGACAATGAGGTGAGGCTGTGGGACTGCTCCACTGCTTCGTGCGTTGCAGTGGGCGTTGGCCACGTGGCTGCCGTCAGCTCTCTAGTCCTGTCCCGCAAGCCTGCACGGAAGTTCGCCGTCTCTGCGGGCGCTGACAAGCTGCTGAAGGTGTGGGACCTGGAGCCAGCTATCGCCCGCTTGTCGGCGCCAGAGGGGGGGGGCGGACCCAAAAGGGGGGCCTCTCCAACTTAGGGTCAGTGCTGCGGTGTCGGCACACGACAAGGATATTAATAGCGTGGCATTGGCACCTAATGACCAGCTGGTGGCTACCGGCAGTCAGGACCGTACGGTGAAAATCTGGAGGCTACCAGACCTGGTGCAAGTGCTGACGTTGAGAGGGCACAAGCGTGGCGTGTGGAGTGTGGAGTTTTCCAGTGTCGACCAAATCCTGCTGACAGCTTCAGGTGAATAAATAAATAGATAGTATGCCTTTTTACGAGGCGGGGCAGCTTCAGGTGAATAAGTACATAAATAGTACGCCTTATTACGAGGCGGGGCAGCTTCAGGTGAATAAGTACATAAATAGTACGCCTTATTACGAGGCGGGGCAGCTTCAGGTGAATAAGTACATAAATAGTACGCCTTATTACGAGGCGGGGCAGCTTCAGGTGAATAAGTACATAAATAGTACGCCTTATTACGAGGCGGGGCAGCTTCAGGTGAATAAGTACATAAATAGTACGCCTTATTACGAGGCGGGGCAGCTTCAGGTGAATAAGTACATAAATAGTACGCCTTATTACGAGGCGGGGCAGCTTCAGGTGAATAAGTACATAAATAGTATGCCTTATTACGAGGCGGGGCAGCTTCAGGTGAATAAGTACATGAATAGTACGCCTTATTACGAGGCGGGGCAGCTTCAGGTGAATAAGTACATAAATAGTACGCCTTATTACGAGGCGGGGCAGCTTCAGGTGAATAAGTACATAAATAGTATGCCTTATTACGAGGCGGGGCAGCTTCAGGTGAATAAGTACATAAATAGTACGCCTTATTACGAGGCGGGGCAGCTTCAGGTGAATAAGTACATAAATAGTACGCCTTATTACGAGACGTGACAGGTTCAGGTGAAAAAGTACATAAATAGTACGCCTTATTACGAGACGTGAGAACTACAGGTGATAAGACAACGCTGAGGTAGTCTGTCCAAGATAGTTAATGATTACCAACGTTGTTGGCTACCCCTGGAATGAAGCATACATGCGTGTCCAATGCAATTATTAGGTAATAAGCCAATGAAGATGTCGTCTGTCCATAATGGTTAATGCTTTCGGACGTTGTTGGCTACCCCTGAACTGAAGCATACATGCGTGTCCAGTGCTGTTATCAGGTAATAAGCCAATGAAAATGTCGTCTCTTCAGGATGGTTAATGCTTTTGGACGTTTTTGGCTACCCCTGAATTGAAGCATATGTACGTGTCCAATGCTGTCATTAGGCCATAAGACAATCAGTACGTGTTCTGTCCAGGATGGTTCATGCTTACCAACGTTGTCGACTTCCCCTAGACTGACACATTCGTACACAACCCATGATTCACTCAGGTGATAAGACGATCAAGGTGTGGTCTGTCCAGGATGGTTCATACTTACGCATGTTGTTGGGTATCTCTAGACTGACACATACATACACACCCCATGATTGACTCAGGTGATAAGACGATCAAGATGTGGTCTGTCCAGGATGGTTCATGCTTGCGCACGTTGGAGGGTCACCAAGCAACGGTGTTGAGAGCTACCTTTGTATCGGCAGGCACACAGGTAGGTCACTATTTTGCATTCACTAGTGTGTGTGTTTTTGTGGGCCAGTATTTTGTGTTCACTTGTATTTTTGTGGTACATGTGTATTTTGTGCTGACTTGACTCAGAGACTCAGATGCATGGGTGTTGAGAGCTACCTTTGTATCAGCAGGAACACAGGTGGGTCACTATTTTGCGTTCACTTGTGTGTGTGTTTTTGCGGGCCAGTTTTGTGTGTTCACTTCTGTGCTCACTTGTATATTTATGGTTACGAGTGTATTTTGTGCTGACTTGACTCAGAGACTCAGATGCATGGGTGTTGAGAGCTACCTTTGTATCGGCGGGCACACAGGTAGGTCACTATTTTGCGTTCGCTTTGTGTGTGTGTTTTATGAGTCACTATTTTGCGTTCGCTTTGTGTGTGTGTTTTATGAGTCACTATTTTGTGCTCACTTGTGTGTTCACTTGCATTGTTGTGGGTACGTGTGTATGTTGTGCTGACTTGACTCAGAGACTCAGATGCATGGGTGTTGAGAGCTACCTTTGTATCGGCGGGCACACAGGTAGGTCACTATTTTGCGTTCGCTTTGTGTGTGTGTTTTATGAGTCACTATTTTGCGTTCGCTTTGTGTGTGTGTTTGATGAGTCACTATTTTGTGCTCACTTGTGTGTTCACTTGCATTGTTGTGGGTACGTGTGTATGTTGTGCTGACTTGACTCAGAGACTCAGATGCATGGGTGTTGAGAGCTACCTTTGTATCGGCGGGCACACAGGTAGGTCACTATTTTGCGTTCGCTTTGTGTGTGTGTTTTATGAGTCACTATTTTGCGTTCGCTTTGTGTGTGTGTTTGATGAGTCACTATTTTGTGCTCACTTGTGTGTTCACTTGCATTGTTGTGGGTACGTGTGTATGTTGTGCTGACTTGACTCAGAGACTCAGACGCATGGGTGTTGAGAGCTACCTTTGTATCGGCAGGAACACAGGTAGGTCACTATTTTGCGTTCACTTGTGTGTGTGTTTTGTGGGCCAGTATTTTGTGTTCACTTGTGTGTTCACTTGTGTTTTTGTGGGTACGTGTTTGTATTGTATTACTTTATGACGTGTGTATTTTGTATTACTTTATTTTGTATTTCTTTATTTTGTATTACTTCATTTTGTATTTCTTTATTTTGTATTACTTTATTACGTGTGTATTTGTGTGGGCATGTGTGTATATTGTGTTACTTTACTCAGATGCATGGGTGTTGAGAGCAACTTTTGTATCAGCAGGCACACAGGTGGGTTGAATTTCGTGTTCAATTGTGTGTGTGTTTTATTGTGTGTGTGTGTTTATTGTGTGGTTGACTTGATTCGTAGACTCAGATGCATGGGTGTTGAGAGCAACCTTAGTATCAGCAGGCACACAGGTGGGTTGAATTCTGAGTTCAATTGTGTGTGTGTGTGTACTTGTGTGTGTGTGTGTGTGCTTGTATGTGCTTCAACTTTGAAAGCTCTACCTCCTCAATCCTGCTCCCCATGAGCCCAATCTGCACTGTTTTGTATTGAGATGTTTGGATATTTTGAGCAATTGAGCCCCAAGTCAATGGGATTCACTCAAGTCTGCAGGCGCAGGCTGCACTGTTTAGTTATGCCCCCCTCAACCCTACCCCCCGCCTCCCTTATCCCACTGTGCAGATCCTACCCCCTCGTCTCCCTCATCTCACCTCTTCCGACCTTCCGTCCCCCTCATCCCACCTCTTTCGACCCTACGTTCAACCCTGCATCTCCCTCATCGCACCATGCAGATCCTTTCTTGTGCTGCTGACGGCTTGGTGAAGTTGTGGTCGGCCAAGTCTGGCGAATGTGTGAACACGTTTGACCACCACAATGGAAAGATTTGGGCCATGACTACAGCTGGAAAAGGAGAGTCGCTACTAGCTACAGGTGAGTGCTATGCCTAGCTGCTAGCTACTAGCTACTAGTGAGTGCTATGTCTAGCTACTAACTACTGGTGAGTGCTTCGTCTAGCTACTAACTACTGGTGAGTGCCAATACTAGCTGCTAGCTACTGGTGGGCGCTATTTATAGCTACTAGCTACCAACTTGTGTGGTCAAAGTGTTTGGAGGCCATCCCCCTTCTTCCTTATGTGACCAGAATAGGACTACAATGCTTGATTCATCGCTTAGCACAAGCATAAGCACCAGCACAAGCAACACCAGCAGAGTCAGCACCAGCATCAACAGCAGCATAAGAACTTCGAATGCAACACTTTGCATTGCATGCAATGCTTGAGTCATCTCTTAGCATAAGCACAAGCATAAGAAGAAGCACAAGCATAAGCACAAGCATAATCAACACCAGTAGAGTAAGCACAAGCATAAGAATAAGCACAAGCATAAGCACAAGCATAATCAACACCAGTAGAGTAAGCACAAGCATAAGAATAAGCACAAGCATAAGCACAAGCATAATCAACACCAGTAGAGTAAGCACAAGCATAAGAATAAGCGCAAGCATAAGCACAAGAATAATCAACACCAGTAGAGTAAGCACAAGCATCAGCACCAGCAGCATAAATATTAGCAGAAGCACAAGCATAAGCTCAAGCATAAGCATACGCACAAGCATAAGCTCAAGCATAAGCACAAGCACAGGAAATACCAGTAGAGCCAGCACCAGCATCAACAGCAGCATAAGAACTGAGTATGCAACACTTTGCGTTGCATGCTGACTGCACTTCAGCTATTATCAGCAGTTCATGAACCACAACTTGCTATGCCCTCAATACTGGTAGACAGTCCTACTTGAACCATCGCTGCCACTGCGACATCTTTCAATAAGCCGCAGTACATGAACTAACACTGGTGTCTCTTGACTAGGTGGCAACGACTCCTTGGTGGCCCTCTGGGAAGGACTGCACAGAGGAGGACATCTAGACTGAGGACCATGAACCAAAATTAACACCACTAGTTCAAACACAAACTTAACTACTGCTTCTAATCTGCGCCACTAACACCATGGATTCCCTGTCTCCATTTGACTAGGTGGCAACGATTCCTTGGTGGCCATCTGTAAGGACTGCACAGAGGCGGACATCCAGGCCGAAGACCATGAACCAAAATTAACACCACTAGTTCAAATACAAGCTAAACTACTGCTTCTAATCTGCGCCACTAACACCATGGACCCCCTGTCTCCAATTGACTAGGTGGCAACGATTCCTTGGTGGCCATCTGGAAGGACTGCACCGAGGAGGACATCCAGGCTGAGGACCAGGCGGAGGAGGAGCTAGTGGAGAAGGAGCAGGCGCTGAGCAATGCTCTTATGGATGAGGATTTCGCTGAAGCTGCGCGATTGGCATTTGACTTGAAACACCCAAGAAGGCTGTTGTCTGTCGTCACACGAGCAGCATCCTCGAGGTGTGTTGTGAATCACCAAAATGCACTCGGGGATTGCAAAACTATGCTCTGTATTATCATTCATTTCCTTCGGTGTTTCAAGGATGGGGTGCATGCTGAATTGCTAATGCATGCTCTGTTTTATCATTCGGTTTAAAACACCGAAAACGGCTGTTTTCTGTCGTCACTCGAGCAGCATCCTCTATGTGTGTTGTGACTCTCTAAATGCACTCTGAGATTGAAAAAATAATAATGGTAAGAATAATAAGAATAAGAAGAATATGCTCTGTATCATCATTTTTCTTTGATGTTTCAAGGATGAGCAAGGCTCTTATGGATGAGGACTTCGCTGAAGCTGCGCGACTGGCATTTGACTTGAAACACCTAAGACGGCTGTTGTCGGTTGTCCAAAGAGCAGCATCGTCTAGGTGTCGTGGAGTGGAGTTTCATTCATGATAGCCAGTATATGCTCTGTATTATCATTCGACCCAAAATATTGAAGAAGGCTGCTGTCTATCGTCACACAAGCAGCATCGTCTAGGTGTGTTATGAATCACATTAATGCACTCGGGGATTGCAAAACCATGCTCTGTATTATCATTTCCCTTCGGTGTTTCAAGGATGGGGTGCATGCTGAATTGCCAATGCATGCTCTGTTTTATCATTCGACTCATAACACCCAAGAAGGCTGTTGTCTGTCGTCACATGAGCAGCATCGTCTAGGTGTGTTATGAATCACATTAATGCACTCGGGGATTGCAAAACCATGCTCTGTATTATCATTTCCCTTCGGTGTTTCAAGGATGGGGTGCATGCTGAATTGCCAATGCATGCTCTGTTTTATCATTCGACTCATAACACCCAAGAAGGCTGTTGTCTGTCGTCACATGAGCAGCATCGTCTAGGTGTGTTATGAATCACATTAATGCACTCGGGGATTGCAAAACCATGCTCTGTATTATCATTTCCCTTCGGTGTTTCAAGGATGGGGTGCATGCTGAATTGCCAATGCATGCTCTGTTTTATCATTCGACTCATAACACCCAAGAAGGCTGTTGTCTGTCGTCACATGAGCAGCATCGTCTAGGTGTGTTATGAATCACATTAATGCACTCGGGGATTGCAAAACCATGCTCTGTATTATCATTTCCCTTCGGTTTTTCAAGGATGGGGTGCATGCTGAATTGCCAATGCATGCTCTGTTTTATCATTCGACTCATAACACCCAAGAAGGCTGTTGTCTGTCGTCACACGAGCAGCATCGTCTAGGTGTGTTATGAATCACATTAATGCACTCGGGGATTGCAAAACCATGCTCTGTATTATCATTTTCAATCGGTGTTTCAAGGATGGGGTGCATGCTGCATTGCCAATGCATGCTCTGTTTTATCATTCGACTCATAACACCCAAGAAGGCTGTTGTCTGTCGTCACACAAGCAGCATCGTCTAGGTGTGTTATGAATCGCTAAATACACTCTGGGATTGCAAAAATAAATTATAATAAAAATGACTACAATAAACCGAGCTGTAATAAACTTAATACAAATAATCATACCAACATAACAATAATAATAATAATAATAATAGTAATAATAATAGTAATAATAAAAAACATCTGCTCTGTCTTGTCCTTTGACTTGAGTGGTTCAAGGATGAGCAATCCCTTGATGGGCGAGGACTTTGCTGGAGCTGCACGACTGGCATTTGACTCGAAACACCTAAGACGGTCGTTATCGTTTGTCCAACAAGCAGCGTCTTCTACGTGTGTAGTGTAGTGGATGATCACACTACAGGGATGACCAGACTAAAGTAATGATCACACTTAAGCAATGATCCCACAACAGGGATGATCACACTGAAGTAATGATCGCACTACAGGGATGATCACACTAAATGAATGATCACACTTAAGTAATGATCACACTCAAGTAATGATCACACAACAGGGATGATCACACTAAAGTAATGATCACACTTAAGTAATGATCACACTCAAGTAATGATCACACAACAGGGATGATCAAACTGAAGTAATGATCACACAACATGGATGATCGCACTCGAGTACTGATCACACAACAGGGATGATCACACTGAAGTACTGATCACACCATCTGGATGTTGCACTAAAGTAATGATCGCACGATGGATGACCACACGACCCCTCCACAGGGCGGTTCCCCAAAGCTCATCCAGCTGGTACCTCTGAAGATAAAAGCGCCAAGGTGCCGTTTGGAGTTCCCGATGGCTACAAGACATCAAAGCCAAAAGCTATGCCCCCCCCCCAACCCCCCCCCCCCCCAAACCCCAAACCCCAATCCCTCCACAGGTGCGCCTCTAAAGGCGGTTCCGGAGCTGGTTCCGACACCTCGCGTCTGCTGCAGGGGCTGGTGAGCCACCTTAGCACCGATGACCTGAAGACCGCCCTAGAGTACTGCCGAGAGTGGAATACCAACAGCCGTAACTGTCATGCGGCCCAAGCCATGCTGCAGGCCATCCTGCGCTGCCACACCCCCAAGGCATTGGCAGCCCTGCCAGGCTGTAAGGACCTGGTCAGTGCACTGATGGTGTACACACAGCGCCACTTTACGCGCATGGATCGCTTGCTGCGCTCCAGCTTCCTCATGGAGTACACCCTAGCATCAATGAAGGTGGGTTGGGTGTGTGTGGGGGTAGAGCTTGATCAATCTAGTACTGGTATATATTGTGCCACGTTAGGCAAGTCCTTTTGGCCTATTTCGTGCACACACAACGTGCATGGATTGTTTGCTTTGCTCCAGCTTCCTCATGGAGTACACCCTGGCATCGATGGAGGTGGGTTTGGGGGGTTGGGTTGAGGGGGGGGGGAAGGGGTAGAGCTTGATCAATCTAGTATTGGTAGATATTGTTCCACGTTGGACAAGTCCCTTTGGCCTATTTGGTGCACAGACAGTGCCACTTCTCGCGCATAGATTGTTTGCTGCGCTCCAGCTTCTTCATAGAGTACACCCTGGCATCAATGAAGGTGGGTTGGGGTGGATAGGGTCGAGAGCTTGATCAATCTAGTATTGGTATGCAAAATGAAAACCCTGTGTGACGTGGTGGACCCGAGGTGGCAACAGCAGCAACAACAAAAAGGGCATGGGTATGCACAAACAAAAACAAAAAGAAGACAAACAATAGCAGGAACAGAAATGGATACAAAAACGAAATAAAAGCCCTTCGTACATAAATGGCCCTAAGAAAGGCCCTCATCCTATCTTTCTAAACCCCGTGTTGCAGGTGACGGACCCCAAGACAACAGCAGCAGCAACAAAAAGAGAAACAGTATGCACAAACAAAATCAAAAACTAGGAGAACTAAAACAGCTACAGAAATGGGTTCCAAAACGAAATAGAAGCCATGTGAACATGAATGACACTATGAAAGGCCCTCATCCTATCTTTCTAAACCCTGTGTTGCAGGTGCCGGACCCCAAGGTTACAACAGCAGCAGCAACAAAAAAGAGAACCAGTATGCACAAACAAAATCAAAAACAAGGAGAACTAAGACAGCTACAGAAATGGGTTCCAAAACGAAATAGAAGCCACGTGAACATGAATGACACTATGAAAGGCCCTCGTCCTATCTTTCTAAACCCTGTGTAGCAGCTGCTGAACTCGAAGGTGGAGACAGCAGCAACAACAAAAAGAGCAACAGTATGCATAAACAAAAACTAGAAAATCTAAAACAGAAATAGAAATGGGTACAAGAACAAAATAAAAGCCACTCGTACATGAATGACACTATGAAAGGCCCTCATCCTATCTTTCTAAACCCTGTGTGACAGGTGCTGGACCCCGAGGGAGACCTGGGTGGGGAGGACATGGCTGATGACGAGGACGCTATGCTTCAGCCCCTGCCTTTCACTGCTCTTCTTGGCCACACAGAGATGCAGAATAAGAGACCCCGGGCAGGCGGCGAGAGCGAGGATGAGTTTAGTGGTGGTATCGAGAGTGGGCCAGATGAGGATGAAGACGAGGATATGGATGAGGATGAGGACGGGGATGATGGTGGTGAGGAGGAGGAGGGGAAGAAGAGTAGCAAGAGCACGAAGCTGAAGGACTTGAAGCTCAAGGCCCCCCCCAGCCCAGTATTGGCAGCTGCTGGCACGTGGTCCGGCGGTGAGGAGAGTGCGGAGGAGGACAGCTTGCCAAGCGCGGACGAGAGCGGTGAGAGTAGTGGTGAGGAGGCGGCCAACAACGCGGGCAATGAAGATGACATGAACAATAACGACAACATTGACGAGCTTCCCGGCTGGGGCGGGGAGGAGGAAGACGAGGCATGGAGTGGTGGAGATGAGGACCAGGAGGAGGAGGAGGAGGGGGAAGGGAGCAAAGGAACTGGGAAGGCTCGAGCTCGGCCTGCGGGCCGCATCGGCGCCGTGAAGGTGTTGAAGCTTCGAAAGCTGGAGGAGGATGATGGACCAGGGACCGCCCAGAAGCGCGGGCATGGCCCCACACAGACTGCCACCCCCTCCCACGGTGGAGGAGGCAAGTCAGCCCCCGGCACCCCTGCCCCATCTAGTGTGAAGAAGAAGGACGGCAAGGGGGGGGCGAAGGCCGCCACCCCCGCGCCGGCTACTGCGGGGAAGAAGGAGGGGGGTAAGGTGGGTACAGCCACCACCCCTGCTCCTTCCACCGCTGGTAAGAAGTCCAAAGCAGTGACCCCTGCACCTTCAACGGCTGGTAAGAAGATCAAAGCTACCACCCCTGCACCCTCCGCCGCTGTAAAGAAGTCTGAAGCAGTGACTCCTGCTGCCACCCCAGCTGGGAAGAAGAGCAAAGCCACCACCCCTGCACCTTCAACCGCTGTAAAGAAGTCCGAAGCAGTGACTCCTGCTGCCACCCCAGCTGGGAAGAAGAGCAAAGCCACCACCCCTGCACCTTCCACCGCTGTAAAGAAGTCTGAAGCAGTGACTCCTGCTGCCACCCCAGCTGGGAAGAAGAGCAAAGCCACCACCCCTGTACCTTCAACCGCTGTTAAGAAGTCCGAAGCAGTGACTCCTGCTGCCACCCCAGCTGGAAAGAAGAGCAAAGCCACCACCCCTGCACCTACCACCGCTGGGAAGAAGTCCAAAGCCCTGACTCCTGCTGCCACCCCTGCTGCCAAAGGAGGCAGCAATAAGGGGGGCCACTCACAAGCCACAACCCCTGCCCCTGAAGCGCAGAATGGGAGGGAATCTAAGAAGCAGCGGACAGCCCCGGCCACGCCCCAACCCGAGTCAATTGCAGAGAATGGAGCGGCAGAACCCAAGTCAGCTAAGAAGCCTAAATCTGAGAAGAAGAAACCCCTAACTAATGGGAAGTGAGAAGTAGGATGATGTGGGCTGTGAGTGGTGGAGGGAGTGCCACGCCCTAACCCAAGTTGTTTATGGTTTGGAAGATCCCAAGTCAACTAAGGAGCCCAAATCAGAGAAGAAGAAGTCTGTTAGCTGTGGGAAGTGAGAAGTAGGATGATGTGGGCTGTGAGTGGCGGAGGGAGTGCCACGCCACAACACATGAAGTTTGCAGCGAACCCGGCCTCGACACAACAGATGTCGTTTGCAGCAAACAGGGCCACGCCACGACACATGTTGTTTGCAGCGAACGGGGGCGCGCCACACTATATGTTGTTTGCAGCGAACGGCGCCACGCCACAACACGTGTCGTTTGGAGCGAACAGGGGGGCAGAGCCCAAGTCCCCCAACTGCGAAAGCTTTAGATGGGGGACAGATGCCAGGAAAGTCAGTGTTCAGTACATTAGTGCGTTGCGTGTGTGACACTGTCCTGTGTAAGTGACCTATGTGTGTATATGTGTATTGGTGTGAGTGTGTGTGTTCGTGTGTCAATGCCCTGTGTGTGTCACTGTTCTGTGGTATATGGGTATTGGTGTGAGAGTTTGTGTGTCCTAAATCCAAAGCGCATGTTGCTAGCGACGTGGAAAATGCTTTAGCAGTCACGGGAAGGGCAGAGGGCAATGAGTTAAGATACGTGATCTGCAGACTACAAGAAAGGGCAAGGTGCAGGTCCCTGGAGAGGAGATAGGCTGGGCGTTTCGAAAGTAGTGGAGTAAGTACCGGTAGCTACTCGTTGCGGAATAAGGAGGCAGAAACATGAAAGAAATTTTGCGAAAGATCTTGGCTGCTGCGATGCTGGTAACTCTAGTCATGAGCACTTAAACGTGACGATAACGCCTGGTGGGGCGTGGTGTTAAGGGAACCCGTCGTACGCGGGCAGAGAACAGTCTACCACCTCGCCTGGACAAGCTACCATCGCGGTTGACAACGACCTGCAACGCTAAGGGCGACCGTAGGGGGAATCGAACCCCTGACCCTTCGTCCTCGAGCGATTTGGTCTACCACTAGACCAACATATATCACTGAAAGGGGTCATGCGCACTTCAACTATGAGCCAAATGTTTGGGTGCGGAGGTGACAGGAATCGCTGAAACGCCTGAGACGGAGACAGAGAGACATGGGTAAAACTTGGGGTTCAGCCCCGGGACCCTGGGGTGTCCAAAGGAGGCTAAAGCGAAACAGAGTCAAATTAACTTTTATCTGTCAGCCCGTGTTAGGCAACTCATCTTTAGCAATTTAGATTTATAGTATATCTCATGCCGTTCAAAACAGAAACGGAGCTCTGGACTTGAGTGGATTGTTACATGGTCTATCAGCCTGCTCTGGGCTGCTAACCGTTTTCCATTTCCAAGCCCCCCCATGCGATACCCACGGAAACCAGGGAGCACACTAAGCGGAATGAAGTTCTTCATAATCCACCATGCACCATTTACCAGTCTTCAACATCGCCTGGAATCTGTTAGGCATGTTTGAATCGAATTGTTTCGTTGTTTTTTGGCGGAGCCCCCCCTTTTGAGGGGCGGGAGCCCCCAGGGTTACCCTGTTGTCCGATTGACCGCCCCCCCGAGACGCCAGGCAACGGTCTCGTAACTAACTCGCTTCAGTTGCCACCTGTCGCTCTGTTGCGAACACTCTCCGCCAATTTGTATCGTCGGTTGCGACGCTGCATAGACCTTGTCAGCCTACTCTAGGCTGCCCACCGTCTGCCGGGCATGTATTCTATACTGCCTTGAATTAGAACCGGTAGATGCCACACGAGAATGGGCCGCACGAGAAGAGGTCGTGTTTGTCAGGCAGGAGAAAGGCAGATGTTAAACTAGGTTGCCACGACACTGTACTGCTGTACTGGACTTGTGCTGCATACGGGTTTGAAGGTCTCATATATTAACCTTGTATTCTCTGTCTCAGAGCCTTGTGCGTGGCTTTTGAGCTTGAAGAAGAAGAAGAATTGTAACACGGTTATATCACGCGTCAGGGTGTCTATGCGTCTGCATTACTAACCATGCATATTTTTTCTGTGACTGCCCGTTGACAGCTCCTAAACAGGGTACTACATGACGCAGCGCACGGTTTTGGAGCCCGACTGCACTGCACGATTGACTCAATTGTTAAAAGAACCTTTGGGCGCAGCGCACAGATTTCCATTTTCAGTTTAGTCAAGAGTGCAAACCAGAAGTAAGGAGGCAGTTATGCATGTGTATGTTGCAGTCCAGGGGTAGGCCAAGTAGGCTTAAGGGACCTGCCCAACCGTGATAGGAAGGGCTTTAAAAAGACAGGTTATAAGATCGTGTCGCAAGCAACACTGAAAATCGCTTTAGCAGTCACCAGCAGGGAGTTTCGAAAGTAGTGGAGAAAGTAGCTACCGTACACGCCTCAAATATTGGCAAGATTAAGTATTGGCAAATGTCATTTCCCCCCTAAAAGTGGGTTTCAGAAAATAAAATTCAGACCCAGCACAGACACTCCAATACGCAATTTAAAAAGTGTGTGTGGGTGGGGTGGGGTGGGGTGAGGTGGGGGTGGGGGGGTGGGGGGGGGGAATTCTGGGTGGTCTCAGACTTTCATTTGGAGTGGGGTGTGTGTGTGTGTGTGGTGGTTTATGGTGGTTTGGGGTGGTTTGTGGGGCTATATATATATTAAACAGACACAACCGGGCATAAACCGATAACTTCATGTGATATCACTCCTGGTGCTTAGGAGCGAGATGTTGTAGTCTTCATCCCATCCCTTAGTTACTGCAGACAGTGAGCATATTTAATCGCAGACCATATTTACTTGCTAACTGCGAGCAGTATTTTTCAATCAATAGAGTTGTTACAGAGTGGAGACTGAAGTGAAGAGAGTGAACATCGCAACTCGTGCGGCTATATAGAATAGGAAGTCTCCAGGAAGATTCTGAAGACACGTGCAGGCCATAGCTAGCCTATGGCCTGGGGGCAGGCAACTCGGGTCCTGGAGGCACCAGGACCTAGCGCGCACTATGCCAACTCAGTGTCCGACGCAACGGACAATAACAGTATTCAGGCTGCTAGATAATATGCTATTTAATATCATCATCTGGACACTTCTTGAAACGTTCTCATCACACTGGTACATGATTGTATTCTGTACTCTAGATTGCGGTGTACTTGTATGCACTTGCAGAGAGTGCAAGCCCAAGAGGTTGCTTCTCATTTCCGGCAATTCATTTTACTGCCGAAGACGGCGAGCAGACAAATTGCCGGCTGGAGCCATGTATCCAAGTTCAAATTGAAGCTCGAAATTCGGGACGAGGATGATGTTCAGGCACACCATCATCGTTATAAGAGAAGCCCAGCGTGTCATATCTCATATTTTTCTTTTTTAGTTGTCTGTCCACAAATTCGAGAAATCCTAAGGCAGGTCAGCTCCGAAACAACCTGAGCCCCGCGAGTTACAATTCTAAGGCCACATCTAACTGCATCGTTAGAAACGCTTTCATCTTTACATCAATCTCGATAACAGTATATTTTATCGCTATTAACAATACATCGCTAAAAAACTGCTAATAATGAATTTAAATAGTAATACCGATACATGGCTTCACAAACAACCGCCTACTTATGTCCTATTTCCCCAGAAAAAAATAAATCGAATATTTGCGTAGTCATCTATCACTGATCAATCATTGACCTCACAGCCAATATGTGATCAGTGATCTTGATCAACTACAATCATTCACCCCACGGTCGAAATTAATCAATAATTCTTCACACTTCGATCAGATATGTATTCAGCAATCTCGACCGACTATCTTTAGACTGTTCATCTGTCACTAATCATCCCGCCATCGAAAGCAATCAATGCATCCTACGGCCGATATTTGATTAACAATCTCGACCGTCCTTTATCGAACCTAGTCTCATCCATATCAACCGACACCTGTAAATCCTTTTCTCCTCCGTCCACGAAACCATTGAAAGACCCCAGTCCCATTCTTTCGCCCTTTCCAATTCCTTAGTCTCATGCAAAGCCATAGTCGCATACAATTCGCTTCATCCAATGACTGATCAGACTTCTGATCAGACTACTGATCAGACACAAGTAACACAAACTTTGTCACGTTCTACGGACTGAGTCACAGAGTGATAATAAAGACGCGCCATGCTGGAATCCCACAGCTACACCAATTGTGGTGTATGAATACCTTGTAACACGGAGTGTCTTGTAACTGGAAGCCTAAGAAATGATCTCAGGAGTTTAGACGGCCCTAAGAGTCAGAAGCACGGCTTAAGACTCCCTTCCCGCTTCCAGCGCGTCTAGACCCTAATGGAACCCTCGTTTTAGGTATTCCCGAGTAGCTGATCAGACACTGATCAGTAGGTCAATTCGCTCGGTTTCAACTGCCTACAGAAGTCGTTCGTCATCTGTCGGAAAGTCGTCACCACCGCGTGGCAGCTCAGTGGGAGGATCGTTATCCACCACAATTCCCCCTTCTCTAGCCCTAGCCTTCTCCTGAAGTCTAGTACTCTTTCGAATGAGAAACTCATTAGGGGTTACAGTCGCATAATCCCTGTGAGTAGGTTTTTAAACCGTTTTAGGTTTCGGGTCGTTGGCACCTATCACGGGTCGTACCCGAGAAGGGTGTTGTCTCCAATACAAATCGATTTGTTCAGAGCACATAGGTAACAACTCTTCTTCGAGTTCCCAAGAGTGAACATGGTCTGAGTGTAACCATTGTACATAGTAATACACCATACCAGACTGTATCTTGTGATCAACAACGTTGCTAATCTCGTAGATAGGTTCACCGCATGTGCGTAACAATTCCGGATTTGGTCTAATAAAACCCAGTCCCGTCGGATAGGTATTCTTTGACAAGAGATACGTGAAACGTTGGATGAATCTTCCATCCTTCGGGGAGGGATAGAGTCACTGCAGTGGTCTCCCCCCTCTTTAGGATAGTGTGAGAGATTTCGTAGGGACCAACGAATCTGGGCATGAGCTTCCGAGTCATACCAGGCCAGTATTTGATGTTCTTCGAGTTCAACAAAACTTCCTGACCGTGAGTATACTTCACCGGTCGACGGTGCAAGTCTGCATACGTTTTTTGACGATCCTTCGCGGATTTAAGCGCTGCCTTGGCCGTGTCATATGCGTTATTCATATGCTCGACCCAGGACAGGGCTGGTTGATGTGCCGTAGCGATGACATCATCTGATGGTTGTAGTGCCACTCGAGGGTATCTACCGTACAGCAACCGAAACGGAAAATCTCGAATGCTTCTGTTGTACGAGTTATTGATGGCGAATTGTGCATTCGGCAAAAGACTGGCCCAATTTTTCTGATTCGCAGAGGAAAAATGGCGAAGAGTGTCTTCGAGAACACTGTTCATACGTTCTGTTTGACCATCTGTTTGTGGGTGAAATGCAGTCGACATTCCAGGGCGGATAGCGCACAGAGTTAATAGTGTTTGCCAAAACTTACTCGTGAACTTAACATCGCGATCAGAGATGATGGAAAGCGGATGGCCTTGTTCGCTGAGCACGCGCTCGTGGAACAGGGTAGCAATCTTTTCAGCATCGTCTGTCGTTTTGCATGGGATAAGTTTGACCATCTTCGTAAGGCGATCAACGATCACGTAGATCTGATCAAAACCATTCGATTTCGGTAGCCCAACGATGAAGTCCATGGACAGTGAATCGAAGGGGGCGGTCGGAATCGAAAGGGTTTGAAGGTTACCCTGCGGGTTCTGATGTGAAATCTTTACCCGTTGGCAAGAATCACAGTGGCGTACGTAATCAACGACATCGAGTCGCATGGCAGGCCACCAATAGTAGCGTGCAACAGATCGAAAAGTTCGGTCGATGCCTCCATGTCCACTTCGTTGGGTATCGTGGAAAGCAAACAAAATCCGAGCTTTGAGCGAATTACCATTTGGTACAACGATCTGCGACTCTGATGCTGCTCGTATGGATTTGCCGGTGCCAACCCAGAAACCATCTGCCCGTTTGGAGAGGTACTTGGTATTGTGCGGATTATCGAACCACAAGTCTTCCGTGTAACCATGCAGAATATCTGGGGCTATTTCGCGCATGTGGAGTGGGTCATTTGCGGACAGCCTCTGAATGAACAAAGCCGTAGCCTCTGAGAAGGCTGGATTCCTACTCAGAGGGTCAGCTACGTTAGTACGGCCCGCGATATGAGCCCACTTCATGTTCGTGAAGCGCGAGAAAAACTCCAGATATCGTTGCGAGACATTGCTGGTGTAGCTGTGGGATATCATCATGGCGCGTCTGTATTATCACTGCTGCTGCTGAGGCTCGAAATTTGACGAGACCAGTCAAGTTGAGTTAAGGCCCAGCTACGACTGCAAGCTACGCCCATAGCGTTCCACAAAGCGTTTCGGACCACAGGTAAATAATGATTCTTGCATATTTAATTCTCCTTTCTTTCTTTGCTACATCCAAAGTTGTCCCGATTTATGCTCTAAGCCTGAGCTTTATGGTCTGGCAGACAATAATCCCAGCATGATTGCATTCCTCATCCCGAGCTGCGAAAGGCCTAGCCTGACAATGTCCGTGGCTCCGTGTTCATCCTCCTCTCGGCCCTATAGTTGCCTTTACCCGGGGTGTTCCCTCCTTCTCAACCCCGGGGGGTGGCCCAATTTTAGCGCTGGGGTTATTGTCTCCTTAAGCGCTGAATGCCCCCCGAATAATAATAAAAATCGAGTCATTTGCTTGTGGGCTGTAGCCCCTTTTAGCTGTAGCTGTAGATAGTTGTGCTTTCCTTTGTAACACACCCGATTATAAGAGGAATAAAGCCATTATAAAGCCTATTGTTCACCGTCCCCTTGAAACGGTAGGGAAGCCACTTTGTTTTTGCTGAATTATGATAAAATAGTTACAAAAACAAATCACTCATGAATTCAACCCCAAGCAATCATTTTACCAACGAACACCACTTTCTTTATTACACAGGGGTTGCTTCTTCGTCACACCAAAGAAGAGGTGGATATCGCAAGACATAGATGCATACGACTGTGCTATCAACAAAGCAGACCATGTTATAGACCGGTTCTCCCGGTCCAGCTAGAGTGTCTTAGTGCGCCAGGCCTTCCGCCTGGAAGCTACCGTTGTAGTGCCTCTGCCCGATAGGACCAGTACCCTGAGGTACTGTCGCCTTTCTCTTCTTATGCCTGCCATGTCGCCTGACATGCTATCTCGTATGTAAGCTTACACGCCCTAGTCCCTTCCCTGTGTCAGTGCTAACGACAGTGCTGTCAACAAAGCAGACCATGTATCCCATGTCATACATAGTATGCTTTGTTGATAGCACTATCATATACATCTATGTCTTGCGATATCGTTCTGAACAACACACTTATCTCAAATGACCATGCTTGTGAGAAATGGCATAGAGGTATACTTAAACAAATGTTGGGTGTTTGCCAATCTACTACATCTAATATTATCATGGAAGAGCTGGGTAGAACCCCATTGTGTTTTGCTTGGCTTAAACAAGCTTTGCGCTTCTGGAACAAGACCATACATAAAGAACCTGAGGATCTCATTAGAATGGCTCTTGAGGAATCTTTTGACTCCAACACTGGCTGGGTTCATGACTTGCGTTGTGCTCTCCACAAGCTAGGATCCAGTAAAAACATCAACATTTTGGAGGCTGTCGATGTCGAAGGTATTATGTCTGAAGTTTTTGAGTCATGGAGGTTTAATGTACCCAAGTGACACCAATGCAGTTAGAGACATCCCTGATGAGAGAAGGGTTGGCAAACGCCTCCGATACCCAAAAATGGTTCGCAGCCAACAGCAATGATGAGAATGGCTTGATTCCCTTTACATCCGCCTTACATAAGCAGGATCAGATTCGTTCTATAGCACAGTTTAGAATGGGTTCCCATTGGCTGAAACACAGAAAGAATGAGGGTGGTGGATAGAGCACACATCCCTCGCTCAATGAGACACTGTCAAATGTGTGGGTTCCAAAAACCTGAGGATGAAATGCATATGTTTGAGTGCCCTTTTTATAATGATATTCGCCTCCGCTACCAGAAGCTGTTTACAGATATTTATAGGCATGTCCATGAGGATACCAACTTAACCGTATGGAATGTGGAATTCTGCGATTCCACATTCAGAACCTTTATGAATGGAAATGGCACTAAGTCTTTTTTGGAGCAACCTAGCCGACTATCTTTCCACTTGTAGAAGAGCAAGACAGGAAGCCCTGGACTGCTTAGTGGCACCGTAATTTATCATCCCTTTTTTTCTTCTTCTTGGGACTTCTCATTTGTTAGCTTCTTACCTCCGCCACTGTAAGTGGTTGAGATCTGGGTCCGGCTCTAAGGGGTTTAATACCTACGCCACCAAAACGGTGGTTGGGAGTTTGGTTTGTTTGTCCTCGACACAACCCTGATGTAATGGGGTTTTTTGCTTTGTGGGTGCTTTTTCTTTTTGTTTAAAGCACAGAGTCTCATACACCCTCGCGGTGTCAAGTAGACTTTAACATGTAATGTAATGTAATGTAATGTAATGTCAGCATGGGCAAAGCCTCGTATAATATCTACCTACCAGTCGAACCGGTTAGTACTCTAGTTAGTCATTTTTTATACCTCTCCCCCCCCCCCCCCCCCCCCCCCCGGCCCCTTCCCACCTACCCCACCTACCCACCCCAGCCAATCCATCCTCCACCCACTCCCCTCCTAAAATCTCCTTACCCCACTCAAACCCACCTCTCGTAAAAAAATAATGAAAATTGAAAAATTCGAACATCGAAGTAAGTCACACTGCCGGGGACAGTTGACCTACTAAGGACGTGATGTTATCTCAAACCCACCTCACGTAAGGACGCCCCCCCCCCCTCCCTCAAATCTCCTTACCCACAAAGACCCACTCAAAACCCACCCCACCCCACACCCCTCACCTCAGTAAGGACCCCCCCCCCCCCTTACCCCGCACACCCCCCCCCCACCCCTTAATCTCCTTACCTCAAACCCACCTTATCACGTAAGACCCCCCCCCCCCGCCTTAAGGATCTCCTTACCCGCACTCAAAGACCCACCTCACGTAAGGACCACCCCCCCCCCTTACCCCCTTAAGGACCCAAACCACCCACGCCCCTAAATCTCCTTACCCACTCAAACCCACCTCAGTAAGGACCCACCCCCCCCTTAAATTCTCCTTACCCACTCAAACCCACCTCACGTAAGGACCCAAACCCCCCCCCCCTTAATCTCCCTTACCCACTCAACCCACCTCACGTAAGGACCCCCCCCCCCCCCACCACCTTAAATCTCCTTACCCACTCAAACCCACCTCACGTAAGGACCCCCCCCCCCCCCCTTAAATCTCCTTACCCACTCAAACCCACCTCACGTAAGGACCCCCCCCCCCCCCCCTCGCACCCTTAAATCTCCTTACCGCACTCAAACCCACCTCACGTAAGGACCGCAACCCCCCCACCCTTAAATCTCCTTACCTCACCCACCTCAAACCCACCTCACGTAAGGACCCCCCCCCCCGTTAAATCTCCTTACCCACTCAAACCCACCTCACGTAAGGACCCAAACCCCCCCCACCCCCCTTAAATCTCCTTACCACTCAAACCCACCTCACGTAAGGACCCCCCCCCCCCCCCCTTAAATCTCCTTACCCACTCAAACCCACCTCAACGTAAGGACCCCCCCCCCCCCCCCCCTTAAATCTCCTTACCCACTCAAACCCACCTCACGTAAGGACCCCCCCCCCCCCCCCCCCCCTTAAATCTCCTTACCCACTCAAGCCACCTCACGTAAGGACCCCCCCCCCCCCCCCCCCCCTTTAAATCTCCTTACCCACTCAAACCGCACCTCACGTAAGGACCCCCCCCCCCTTAAATCTCCTTACCCACTCAAACCCACCTCACGTAAGGACCCCCACCCCCCCCCCTTAAATCTCCTTACCCACTCAAACCCACCTCACGTAAGGACCAGCCCCCGAATCCCCCCCCCCCCTTAAATCTCCTTACCCACTCAAACCCACCTCACGTAAGGACCGCCCCCCCCCCCCCTTTTAAAAAATCTCCTTACCAGGTCAAACCCCCTCAAACTCCACCCCCCCCCCCCCCCCTTAAATCTCCTTTACTCCACTCCAAAACCCACCTCGACTGCACGTAAGGACCCCCCCCCCCCCCCCCCATTAAATCTATAAGGACCTTCCCACTCAAACGGAGAGAGCGCCCCTCACGTAAGGACCTTCCCCCCCCCCCCCTTAAATCTTGCCCCCCTCAAAACCCACCGTAAAATCCACGCCCCCCACCCCCCTCCACCCACCTTACCCCCCGGCCCCCACTAAATCAACCCACCTCACGTAAGGACCCCCTCCCCCCCCCCCCCCTTAAATCTCCTTTCCCTCACCCCACCTCGAACCACCCCCCCCCTTTACTCAAACCTCACGTAAGGACCCCCCCCCCCCCCCCCCCCTTAAATCTCCTTACCACTCAAACCCACCTCACGTTAAGGACCCCCCCCGCCCCCCGCTTTAAATCGGCCACGCTCCACGTTAAGGACCCCCCCCCCCCCACCCTTAAATCCTACCTCACCTCAAACCCACCTCACGTAAGGACCGCCACTACCCCCCTTAAATCTCCTTAACCGACAGGCTCAGTAAGGACCCACCCTTAAATCTCCTTACCCACTCAAACCCACCTCACCCCCTCACGTAAGGACCCCCCGGTCGCCCCCTTCTCCCACCTCACGTATGGACACCCCCCCCCCTTAAGATCTCCTTACCACGCCACATCAGCACGTAAGGACCCCCTCCCCCCCCGCCCTGTAAATCTCCTAACCCACTCAAGTGCGTTTGCAACCCACCTCACGTAAGGACCCCCCCAAATCTCCCCTCACTCAAACCCCCCAGTTCTCTATCTCCTTAACGCTTGTAAAGGACCTCCCCCCCCCCCCCCCCTCTTAAACTCAAAACCCACCTCACGTAAGGACCGCTGTACCCACTCAAGAACCACCTCACGTAAGGACACCCCGCCTCGCCCACCTCTAAGGACCCCCCCGCCTCTCCCTTATCTCCTTACCCCAGGCGCCCCCCCCCCCCCACCCTTAAATCTCTCTACCGGGTTAAAATCATTTCCCACTGTGCTCAATGACGTAAGGACCCAACCCCCCCCCCTTAAACCGGTAAGGACGCCCTTAAAATCCTCCTTAGCCCAGCCCGAACTTGAACCCCTTAAATCCGTTACCCGCACTCAAACCCACCTCACGTATGGAACCCCTCTGTACCTCAAACAGCCGTCGCTTACAAAACCTCACGTAAGGACCGACACCCACACCCCTTCTCCTGTAAGGACCTCCCCCCCCCCCAAACGGTAAGGATTAAATCTCCTTACCCTACTCAAACCCACCTCCACGTAAGGACCTGCCCACGCCCCCCCCCCCCCAACCACTTAAATCGAACCCAACTCCACGTAAGGAACCCACCCCCCCCCCCCCCTTCAACCCTTAAATCTCCTTACCACCACACATCAAACCCACCTCACGTAAAGGACCGCCCAGCCCCCCGCTTAAAATCTCCTTACACTCAACCCCTACCTCACGTAAGGGACCACCCCCCCCCCAAATCTCCCACACTTACCCACCTCAACGCACCTCCGTAAGGACCCCCCCCCCCCCCTTAAATCTCCTTACCCACTCAACCCACTGCAACGTAGGGACCCCCCCCCCCCCGCACCACCTTAAATCTCCTTACCCACTCAAACCCACCTCACGTAAGGACCCCCCCCCCCCCCCCCACCCTTAAATCTCCTTACGCCACTCAAAACCACCTCACGTAAGGACCAGGCCCCCCCACCTTAAAGTCCCCTTAATCTCCCCAAACCACCCAAACACCCCTTAACCTCCTTAAAGCCATCCAGGGTCCACCTCAAAACCCCACCTCACGTAAGGACCCCCCCCCCCCCCCTTAAATCTCCTTCACGTAGCCACCTTAGCAGTAATGTGTTAATCCCCCCCCCCAAATCTCCTTACCTCAAAACCCACACACTCAGTAAGAGACCTAGGACCCAACCCGCCCCCTTCACAATTAATATCCTTAACACCACACCGTCAACCGTCAAAAACTAAGATATATCCTTACCTCACATCATAAAACCACCCTACGACCGTAAGGACCCCCCCCCCTCCCCTTTACGGACCCTCCCTTAGAATTAAATCTCCTTACCCAACTGTAAGGACCCCCACACCACCCCTTAAATCTCCTACCCACTTTTCAAGACCTCAACGTCAAGGAGCATCCCCGAACGCGCATCTGTCATCCCACCTCTACGTAAGGACCACCCCCCCCCCCCCCTGGAGTAGAAATCTCCTTAAGGTGAAAGTAAAGTTCTCCACTCAAACCCACTCCTCACGGTCCCCATTAAGTTGAAATGGTTAACCTTCTAAGGACCCACCCCCCCCCTAAATCTTGGCACTCAAACCGAAGTACAGGACACCAAACCCCCCCCCCCCCCTTAAATCTTCCTTACCACCACTCAAACCACCCGACCCTGTCAAAGTATAGGACCCAAACCCACCGCCCCCTCTCCTTAAAACCCACCTCTCACGGGACACCCCCCCCCCCCCCTAATTCTACACCCTCAGGTGACCGACCCGTGAGAGAGTACAATCGTTTTAACCCCCCTCACCTTAATTATCTTCCTTACCATCACTGACCTACAAAGGACCCCCCCCACCCCTCTCCTCGAGCTACTCGCTTATCCCACTCAAACCCACCTCACACACTAAAGGACCCCCAAACCCCCCCCCCCCCCTGTAAATCTCCTTACCGCCCCACCTCTTTACGCAAGATCGAGTCACACACATTCCTTTACTCACATCAAACGCACCTCAACGTAAGGACCCCCCCTCCCCCCTCCCCCCTTAAATCTCCTTACTCTCAAACCCACCCTCTTAACCCTACCACACTCAAACCCACTCCGTAAGGACCTCCCCCAGCCCACCCCTTAATCTCCTACCGACTCAAACTCCCCCAATACCTCCCGCCCCCCCCTCTTCCTTTTACACATCAGACCCACCTCCAAACCCACCACCTTACAAGGCGACCTAATACATCACACCGCACCTCACGTAAGTGGACCCCCCCACCCCCCTTAAAGTCTCCTTACGCCCTGTCACTATCGGCCACTCTGGCACCCAGCGATGCGTACCCCTTCCCCTTTAATGTATTCACGTTAGGTCCAGATGTCACTCTGACCTCAACGTAACCTCCCCCCTTAAATTCTCCTTACTCACTCAAACACCTCACGTAAGGAGGACTCCCCCCCTTAAAATCTCTTCCTACCGTCAGTCACGTAGGAGGTGCTTTAAAGTCCCTTTACCCACCTCAAGGACCTGACCTCACCTGACCCACCCCAACCCCCCTTAAATCTCCAACTTACCCACAACGCAAACGTAAGGACCACCGCCACCCCCTTAAATCACCTCCTCAAACACTACACTCACGTGGAACCCGCCCCCCTCCCACCTTAATTCTCACTTACCCAGGACAACCTCCTAAGGACACCCCCCCTTAAGATCACTTACCCACTCAACGCCCACCTCACGTAAGGAGAGACCCCTCCCAGCAAACCCCCCCCTTCTTAAATCTCCTTACCCACTCAAACCCACACTCACGTAAGGACGCCCAAACCCCCGCCCCCCCCTTAATCTCCTTACAGCCACTCGGTTTTGTAAAGCGGTGTCAGATTGTAGCACCGCACTCACGTAAGGACCCAAACCCCTTAAATCTCCTTACCACACCGGTCAAACCCACCTCACGTAAGGACCCACACCCCACCCCCCCCTTAAATCTCCTTACCCATCAAACCCTCACTTCAAACCCGACCTCACCTTCAGTAAGGACCCGCCCTTAAATCTCCTTACGTACACTCAAAACCCCACCTCACAGTAAGGACCGGCCCCCCCCCCCCTTAAATCTCCTTACCCACTCAAACCACCTCAACGTAAGGGGTCACCATGTAAGGACCCCAACCCACCCACAACCCTTAAATCTCCTTACCCGGCCATAAAAGTAAGGAACCTCAAAATCTGCCTTACCTCCTCAAATACTCACGTAAAGGATTTACGTAAGGACCCCCCGTAAGGACCAAGGAGTGCGACCACGAAACCACCTCACGTAAGGACCACGCACCCCCAGAGGATCGACTTAAATTCTCCTTTACTCGAGGAAGGACCCCTCAAGTCAAACCCAGTAAGGACCCGCCCGCCCCCTTAAATCTCCATTACCCCAGCCCCCTTAAATCTCGGCTTACCCACTCAAAACCCACCTCACGTAAGGACCCAAACCCACCCACCCCTTAAATTCTCCTTACCCATCCAAACCCACCTCACGTAAGGACCACCCCCTTTAAATCTCTTATTTTACCTCGCACTCAAACCACCTCACGTAAGGACCCCCCCCCCCACCCCCTTAAATCTCCTTACCACACTCAAACCCATCTCACGTAAGGACCCAAACCCCCCCCCCCCTTAAATCTCCTTAGCATTGGCCACTCAAACCCAAACAACTCACGTAAGGACCCCCCCCCCCCCCCCTTAAATCTCCTTACCCCCCACTCAAACCCACCTCACGTCAGGCCCACCGCCCCCACCCCCTTAATCGCTTACCTACCTCACGTATGGAGTACCACCGTCCTTACACTTGATATTAAAACGGTGTGAAAATAAGATAATTAATGAAGGTGTCGTCGTGTACCCAACTTGTCGGCCTTATCCTCCAAACACAACTATTGATTAAATCGATGCCTTACGGAGAGGGTACAGCAACGTTTCAGTCTCAACACCTACTACCGCCCTTAGAGGATCTCCTTAAAGCATTCAAATCGGCACCTACCTTACGTGGGGAAGGTTGTGAGATGTAAGGACCAAACCCACCACCACGCGCCCCCCTGCCTTGAAATCTCCTTACCACTGGAGGTGTGGAACACTCATAACCCACCTCACGTAAGGGACCGGCCTCCCCCCGCAGCGCTTGCCCGGATTACGAAATCTCCTACCGTTCCACTGTCAATACTCCACCTCCGTAAGACCCAACCCCCCCCCACCCCTTAAATCTTCCTTACACACTTCACTCAAACCCACTTCTCACGTAAGGTACCCCATCCCCCCTTAAATCCCTTACGACTCCGTGTAAATCCCTTACGGTCCCACTCAAGACCACCTCTAGCGTAAGGTGGCCATCGGTGCCGGCCCCCCCCTCCGCCCACCGGTTACAATCTCCTTACCTACTCAAACCGCGACCTCACGTAAGGAGGACCCGCGTCCACCCCTCGCACCCCTCCCTTAAATAACTCTTTACCCACTCAAACCCACTCACGTAAGGACCCATAACCCACCCCCCCGCTTAAATCCTTACCCACTTCAAACCCACCTCACGTAAGGACCCCCCCCCCCCCCTTAAATCTCCTTAACCCACTCAAACCCACCTCACGTAAGGACCACCCACCCCTTCTCCACCCCCTTAAATCTATCCTTACCACCTCACGCAAACCCACCTCTCGGGATAAGGACCTGCAAACCCACCCCATCCCCCTTAAATTCCCTTACCCTCACTCTCCAAACCCACTACCTTCAACGTAAGGACCCCAAAATCCCATCCGGCCATCCACCTTAAAATCTCGCTTACCGCACGTATCAAACTCAAACTCTACGTAAGTGGACCGCAACAAACCACGCATCCACCCCCTTCCAGCGGGAACCATGGTCCCCCCATAGCAGTTAAAGACAAGCGCCCCCCCCTTTAAATCCTCCTTACCGTCGTCACTTGCAAAACACCGACACGGTCACGTAAGGACCCCCCCCCCACCCCTGCCCCCTCAATCTCCTCATTACCCACAGTTCACTTCTTCAAACACCACGTCAAGTAGACGTAAAGGACCCAAACCCCGCCCACCCCGCCTAACCCCAAATCTCGGCTTACTTAGCTGATTGCACTCCCACTCAAACCCACCTCACGTAAGGACCGGTGAGGTAATCGCAGTAAGGACGCCCGACCCCCCCCCCCCCCTTAAAGATCTCCTTACGATGCCACTCAAGACCACCTCACGTAAGGACCCCCCCCCCCGCCCTCCCTTAAATCTCCTTACCCATCCACTCAACGCGCACCTCACGTAGGACCCCAAACCCACCACCCCCCTTAAATCCTTACCGCACTCAACCCACCTCACGTAAAGGACCCACAAATCCCACCACCCCCTTAAATCTCCTTACCCACTCAAACACCACCTCACGTAAGGACCCCCACCCCCCCCTCTTAAAAAATCTCCTTACCCCACTCAAACCCACCTCACGTAAGGACCTTCCCCCCCCCCCTTAGAATCTCCTTACCCACACTACAACCCACCTGCAAAGTAAAGGACCAAACCCACCCACCCCCTTGGAAACCTCCTTCACAATCCACTCGTAAAGTCCGAGCCACGTAATTGGACTGGAGGGTGAACCCCCCCGCTCGTTAAATCTCCAATACTCCAACGTGCAAACTCAACTACTCACGAAGGACCGCCACCCCAAGCCCGCCTTAAATCTTCCTTACCCCATCTAAAAACCACCGCAGTAAGGACCGTGGGAGGCCACACTACGTGGCGCCCTTCCAACCCCGCTTAAGATCTTCTTACTTACCAACTCAGAACCACGTCTCGAGCGTATAGGTGACGTCAAACCCCAGATCTCCCTTAAATCTCCTTCTACCACACTCAAACCCACCTCACGTAAGGACCCCCCCCCCCCGCCTTACAAATCTCCTTTAACCAACCCGCTCTCGACCGTTAAGAGCATCCGGCCACCCCACCACAACCTTAAAATGATCCTTCACCCACTTCTAAAACCAACTCACGTAAGGGACAATTCACCTCCCTCCCTGTAATCTCTACTTACCGACGACACTGTGGTTCAAGACACCAACCTCACGTAAGGACCCCCCCCCCCCGGGCCCCTCCCCTTAAATCTCCTTACCCCGACGTCAAACCCCACCCTCTACGGTAAAGGACGCCAAACCAACACACTCCTTGAAATTTCGCGTTAAGCACACAGACTAGCCCCGATACGTAAGGACTGGCAATACGCGCAGCTTAAATCCTTACCCCTCGAATCGCAGCCTGCAAGTGAAGGGATCCCCGGTCCCCCCCCCCCCCTTATATCTCCTGTACCGGGCACTGCAAAACTCCACTCTCACGTAAGGGACCGACTCCACCCCATTAACTCCTCCTTAACTCACCCACTCAAACCCACACCCTCACGTAAGACTACAACGCCCCCCCCCTTTCGCCCTTAAATCTCCTACCTATTTTCAATCTACAACGTAAGGACTTATAAGAGTGTGACCCGTGGAAGAGCGCATCACGGAAATGGAACCCACCCTCCCCCGGCGCCCTCCAGAGGTCGCCCCTAAGGAAACTCACATACCCCCGTCAAACGGTATATGGACCCCCCCCCCGCGGCCCTCCTGAAAGAATCTCCTTACTCCACTCCAAAGACTGGCTCACCTCACGTAGCCGAAGAACCCACCCGCCCCCTTAGGAGAGTCTCCATTTACCCTAAATCAAACCAAGCACCGCTCTGAAACCCGTTGGGGACCACACCCCGGGCCTCACTTAAATCTCCTGTAGCCTGTCACGGTCAAACCCACCGTGTCTACGTATGAGACGCAATGGCTCCCGAACCACGCCCTTCCTACCGGCGCACTCAAAAGACCACTCTCACGTAATTAAATCTCCTTACCCACGTGAATGAAACCCCTCACGTAATGGACCGTCCGAACACCCGGTCGCCCCTTCGCGCGAAGCGTAAATCTCCTTACCGCACATCAAACCCACCTCAGCGTGGGACCCTCGCTGCCACCTGAGGGTCCCCGCCTCCCTCGCCCCTTAATATTTCCTTAAGCCTGAAGCGTGTAGGGTGCACTCGAGTAACCTCACCTAACAGTAAGGACTCGTCCTTTGCCATCCCCCCCCCCTCCACATCGTCCCCGCTATTTGCAAACAAGGCCCCCTTCAAATCTCCTTACCTCTAAGGGATCAAACCAAGCCACCTACACGTGAGAGGACAACATCTACAGACCCCCCCTCCCCCCCTCCCCCTAATCTCGCTTACCCACTTCAACCTACTCACGTACCAGGACCACCACCACCCCCCTTAAATCTCCTTTACCCACTCAACCAGTCACGTAAGGACCTAGTTTCCCCACCCCCCCCCCCTTACATCTCCTTTACCCACATCCACCCCTAAGCGGAACGCCCCACCCCCACCCCCCTAAATCTCCTTAACCCACTCAAACCACCTCACGTAAGGACCCCCCCCCCCCCTTAAATCTCCTTACCCACGGCTCAAACCCACCTCACGAAGGCCCCACCCCC
The DNA here is from genome assembly GCA_022414725.1 of Microglena sp. YARC. Taxonomy (NCBI): domain Eukaryota; kingdom Viridiplantae; phylum Chlorophyta; class Chlorophyceae; order Chlamydomonadales; family Chlamydomonadaceae; genus Microglena; species Microglena sp. YARC. The sequence continues at coordinate 181,590,293 of CM039462.1, forward strand.
AAGCCCCCCCTAATATTCTCCTTACCCACCAAACCCACCCACGTAAGGACCCCCCCCCGCCCTTAAAATCTCCTTACCCACTTCAAACCCACCTCACGTAAGGAACCTCCCCCCCCCCTCCCCCTTAAATGCTCCTTCAGCTGGTCTACATGCATTATATCTTCGCACACGTCACTCACGCTTGCAACTCTCACTTAAGCGTCTCCTTACCCAACCTCACCCGGCATTACCAAAGTATAGAGTAACCACCCCCCGTATATATTCTCCTTACCAACCACTACAAACTGACCCCTCACGTAAGGACCCCCCCCCCCCCTTAAAATCTCCTCCCATCAAACCCACCTCAAGTAAGGACCCCCTCCCCCCCCCACCACCACGCCACCCCTTAAATTCCTTACCCCACTCAAACCCACCTCCCACGTAAGGACCCCCCCCCCCCCCCACCTTAAATCTCTTACCACATCAACCCAATCACTCACGTTAACGTCCCCCCCCCATGCTGACCCTTAAAAGTCTCCTTAAACCCACTCAAGGAACCCACCACGTAAAGGACCACGCCACTTCCCCCGACCCCTTACATCTCCTATACCATAGGTATCACAGAACCCACCTCACGTAAGGACACCCCGGCCCGCCCCACTTAAATCCTCCTTTACCACACTCAAAACCACCTCAGTGTAAGGACCCCGCTCGCCCCCCGCCCCCCCGCCCACCTTAAAATTTCCTTACATTGACACACTCAAACCACCCTCAAGTAAGGACCCCCACCCCCCTTGAAATCTCTACCCACTCAAACCCACTGCACGTAAGGACCCCCCCCCCCCCGCCCCCTTTAAATCTCCTTACACCTCAAACCACTGAACGTAAGACCAACCCCCCCCCACCTTAAATCTCCTACCAGCACCTGAAACCACACTCACTGTAAGGTACGCCGAACTCATTCCTTACCGGAGCGCCAACCTGCACACCAGCCTTAAATCTCCTTAGCCCACGAGCTACCCAGCCCTCACGTGAAGGACCTCCCGCCCACCCCCCCAACCTAAATCTCCTAACTCACTGAAAACCCACCTCGGCGTAAGGACCCCCCCCCCCCCCCCTTAATGCGTGCTCTCCCCCTCCCCCCCCCCCTTAAATCTCCTTACCCACTCCCCAACTCAAAACGCACTCACGTAAGGACCCGTGTCGTCCCAACCCACCCCTTGAAATCTCCGTTACCGCCACTCAAAGTTACCCCCACCTCACGGTAAGGACCCACCCCCCCCCCCCACTTAAATCTCCTTACGGTCACTCAAAACCCACCCTCACGTAAGGACCCGCCCCCCCCCTTCGCCTTAAATATGATACCACACCCGCTTTCAAACCCACCTCACGTAAGGACCCCCTCCGGCCCCCCCTTAAATCTCCTTACCCACTCAAACCCGCCCTCACGTAAGGACCAAACCACCCCCCCCTTAAAATCTCCTTACCACACTCAATCCACCTCCGTAAAGGACCCCCCCCACACCCCCTAGGACCCCCCCCCCCTAAATCTCCCTTACCGAACCCACTAACCTCACCTCGACGTAAGGACCCCGCCCCCCCCCCCTGGGTTAAATTCTCCTTGCACGCACTCAAACCCACCCTCAACGTAAGGGTACCCCCCCCCCCCCCTCCCCCTTAAATCTCCTTAACCCAACTCAAACCCACCTCACGTAAGGACCGTGCCACGCCCCTTTAAAGTCGTCCTTACCACTCAAGAAACATCCTCAAGTAAGGACCCCCCCCCACCCCATTAAAATCTCCTTACCACACATAACCACCTCACGTAAGGACTACCCCCCCCCCCCCGCCCTCCTTAAATCTCCTTACCCAGCACATCAAACCCACCTCACGCTAAGGAGAACCACGCCCCCCCCTCGGCCCCCCCCCCTCTATGAATCTCCTTACCGTCATTGCCAGCACACACCTCCAAACCCACCTCACGTAAGGACCCCCCCCCCCGCCCCCTTAAAGTCTCCTTACCCTCCCACTTCAACCGCAACCTCACGTAAGGACCTACAAACCCCCTCCCCCCTTAAATCTCGCTTACCCACGCGTCAAACGCCACCTCAACTTAAGGACCCCCCCCCCCCCCGCTTAAATCTCCTTACCTAGCACACTAAACCCACCTCACGGTAAGGGACTCACACCCCCGCCTGGAAATCTCCGTTACCAAGCAGCTCAAACCCACCTCACGTAAGGACCCAAACCCCCACCCACTCCCCTTAATCTGCGCTTACCACTCAACACCCACCTCACGTAAGGACGCCCCCCCCCCGTCCCACCTTAATCTCCTTACCCACTCAACCCACCTCACGAAATAAGGACCCCCACCCCCCCCCCTTAAATCTCCTTACCCACTCAAACCCACCTCACGTAAAGGACCTCCCCCGTACCACTCGAGGCCCCCCCCTAAATCTCCTTAAGGGCCCACTCAACCCACCTCACGTAAGGACCCGTCCCTTAAATCTCGCTTACCCAGCTCAAAAGACCCACCTCACGTAAGGAACCTGCCCTCCCCCACCTAAATTCTCCTATACCCACTCAAACCACCTCAGGTGGACCCCCCCCCCCCCCCCCCTTAATCTCCTTACCTCACTGCAAACCGACCTCACGTAAGGACCTCCCCCCCCCCCAATCGCCCTTAGAGTTCACCCATTACCACATCAAACCCCACCTCACGTAAGGGACGGGCCCCCCTCCCTCCCCCTTAAATCTCTTACCACTCAAACCACCTCACGTAGACCCCCGCCCCACCCTTAACATCCCTTACCACACTCAAACCCACTCACGTAAGGACCCCAAACCCCCACCCCTTAACATCTCCTTACACTCAAACCCACTTCTGCACGAGTAAGACCCCCACCCCCAACCTTAAATCTCCTACCGGTCACATAAACCACTCCACGATAACCCCCCCCTCCCGCTTAAATCCTACGCGTAAACCACCTCACTGAAGGACCTTTACCCACCCCCTCCACCATTGCCCTTAAATCTCTTACCCACTCAAACCACCTCACGTAAGGACCCCGCCCCGGCCCCCATTCAAAATCTCCTTACCATCACTTTCAAAGCCCGACTCGCGGTAAGGACGGCCCCCCCCGCCACTTCGCCCTGCCACCAATTAAATCTTGTACCCACGGTGCACCCACCGGTCAACGTAAGGACCTGCCCCCCGGCCCTCCCCCCCTTAAATCTCCGTTACCCACTCAAACCCAACACTCACGTAAGACCAGTCCACCACCCCCCCCCTTAAATCTTCCTTACCCACTCAAACCCATCACGTAAGGACCCAACCCCCCACCCCCCCCCCTTAATCTCTTAACCATCAAACCCGGCCTGCACGAAAGGACCCCACCCCACCCCTAATCTCCTTACGCCACTCACGCCACCTCACGTAAGTACGCGGTGCCCCTCCCCCCCCCCCCCCTTATAAATCTCCGTAACCCAACGTCAAACCCAGGACCTCACTAAGGACCTCGACCACCCCCCCCTCCGACCCCCCCCTTAAATCTCCTTAACCCGGCCACCACTCAAACCGCACCTTACGTAAGGACCCCCCCCCCCGCCCACCCTTAAATCTCCTTACCCCACTCAAACCCACCTCACGTAAGGACCCCCCCCGCCGCCTATTAAATCTCTTACCTCACCTCAAACCCACCTCACGTAAGGACCCAACCCCCCCCCCCCCTTAAATCTCCTTACCACGCACATCAAACCACTCTCAGTAGTGACCCCTTCTTAAATCTCCTTACCGGCACCTCAAAACGGGGCCACCTCACGTTAAGGACTCCCCCCCACCCCTCCTCCTTAAATCTCCTTACCTTGCAACACACACACCACCACCTCACGTAAGGACCCCACCGCCCCCCTTAAATCTCTAACCCACTCAACCACCTCAACGTTAGGAACCGCCCACCCCCAGGCCCGGCCCTTAGAATCTCTTACCCACCGCAACCCACCTGAGGACGTAAGGACCCAACCCTCCCCCGGCCCACCCCTTAAATTCCTTACCCAATCAAAACCACCTCACGTAAGGACCCCCCACCTGGCGCCCCCCCTTAAATCTCCTTATTCCCACTCAAACCCACCTCACGTGTGGTACCCCCCCCGGGCCCCCTATTCTCCTTACCTCACGTACATACACACCTCACGTAAGGACCAGCAACCGCCCCCCCCCCTCCCCTTAAATTCGCTTACCCATCAAACCCGCCTCCACGTAAGGACCTCCACCCCCCCTTAATCTTCCTTACCCACAAAGTTCCCACCTCACGTAAGGACTCCCTCCCCCTTAAAGTCTCCTACCCCACTCAAACCCACTCACGAATGTGGTAAGGACCACCCCCCCCTCCCCCCCCCCCCTTAAATCTCCTTACCACACTCAGACCCACCTCTACGTAAGGAACCCCCCCCCCCCCCCCCCTTATTCCTTACCACTCAAACCCACTCACGTAGGGGCCCCCCCGCCCGGGCCCTTTAGATCTCCTAACCCACTTTCAATCACCACCTCGATGCGTAAGGACCCCCACCCCCCTTAAATCTCCTTACCCACTCAAACCACCTCACGTAAGGATCCCCCACCCCCCTTAAATCTCCGTTAACCCTCAAACCCAACCTCAGTAAGGACCCCCGCCCCCCCCATATAAATCTCCTTACCCATCAACCCACCTACGGTAGGACCCACCCCACCCTTAAATCTCCTTACCCCAAACTCAACCACTCCACTAAGGACGCCCGCTCCCTACCCCCCCCTCAAATTTCTCTTACCCAGTCAAACCACACCTGAAGCGTA
>CM039462.1:181596102-181618602 GCA_022414725.1 Microglena sp. YARC
CAGAGAGAGATAAAGCCTAACCCTAACATCCTCAACTTGTATTTTCAGTCCTGCAGGCGTTGCTAGCCTAAACCCTAACAACCTCAACTTGGTATATCCAGTCCTGCAGGCGTTGCTTAAGCCTTAAACCTAACAACCCTCACTTGGGTAATTTCAGTCTGCAGGCGGTTGCAAAGCCCTAAACCCTAACAACCCTCAACTGGTATTTCAGTCCTGCAGGCCGTTGCTAAGCCCTAAAACCCTAACAACCTCAACTTGGGATTTCAGTCCTGCAGCCGTTGCTAAGCCCTAAACCCTATCTAAACCTCAACTTGTGTATTTCAGTCCTGCAGGCGTTGCTAGCCTAACCCTAAAACCTCAACTTGGTATTTTTCAGTCGCAGGGTTGCTAAGCCCTAAACCTAACAACCCTAACTTGGTATTTCAGTCCTGCAGGCGTTTGCAACCCTAAACCCTAAAACCCTCAACTTGGTATTCAGTCTCGCAGGCGTTGCTAACCTAAAAAACCTAACAACCTCAACTTGTTATTTCAGTCCTGCAGGCGTTGCTAAGCCCTAAACCCTAACAACCCTTCACTTGGTATTTTCAAAGTCCTGCAGGCGTTGGCTAAGCCCTAAACCCTAACAACCTCAACTTGCGTATTTCAGTCTGCAGGGCGTTGCCAGCCCTAAACCTAACAACCCTCAACTTCGGTATTACGTTGCAGGCGTTGCTAAGCCTAACCTAACAACCTCAACTTGGTATTTCAGTCCTGCAGGCGTTGGCTAAGCATAACTAAAACCTCAACTTGGGTATTTCAGTCCTGAGGCGTTGCTGAAGGACCTAAACGCCTAACAACCCTGCAACTTGGTATTTTCAGTCCTGCAGGCGTTGCTTAAGCCCTAAACACTCAACAACCCTCCCTTGGTATTTCAGTCTGCAGGCGTTGCTAAGCCCTAAAACCCTATACAACCCTCAACTTGGTATTGCAGTCCTCCAGGCGTTGCTAAGCCTAAACCCTATACACCTCACTTGGTATTCTCAGTCCTGCAGCGCGTTGCTAAGGCCTAAATCCCTAACCAACCTCGACTTGGTATTTCAGTCCTGCAGGGGTTGCTAAGCCTAAACGCCTAACAACCTCAACTTGGTATTTCATCTGCAGAGCCGTTGCTAAAGCCCTACAACCCAACAACCCTCAACTTGGTTTATTTTCAGTCCTGCCAGGCGTTTGCTTAAGCCACCCGGCCTAAACTAACAACCTCAAACTTGGTATTTCAGTCCTGCAGCGTTGCTACGCCCTAAATAACCTAACACCCTACTGGTATTTTAGTCCTGCACGGCGTTGCTAAGCCTAAACCCTAACAACCCTCACTTGGTATTTCAGTCTGCAGGCGTTGCTAAGTCTAATCTAACAACCTCAATTTGGTATCAGCTCCTGCTAGGCGTTGCTTAAGCCTAAACACTAACAACCTCAACTTGGTATTTCAGTCTGCAGCTTGCCTAAGCCCTAAACCCTATAGACAACGCCTGCAACTTGGTTTCTTTCCTGCAGGCGTTGCTGCGAGCACGTGTGCTACATTTTTAATGGAGATGCGGCGAGAAACGTCGACTGTGGTGGTCAGCAACTTTCCTTATCATAATCTTTTTTATCCTTGCAGGTATTGCTAAGCCTAGACCCTAACACTAAACTCTAAACCCTAAACCCTAACAACTAACCCCTTGGTCTTTCATTCCTGCAGGTGTTGCTGCGAGCACCGCGTGGCTTCATTTTAATGGAGATGCGGTGAGCAGACGTCGACTGTTGTGGTTTCCAAAAGCAAACCTTTCCTTATCATAATCTTTTTTATCACCTGCAGTATTGCCTAAGCCCTAAACCTCAACATAAATCTTAAACCCTAACCCCCCTAAACCCTCTTGTTTCTTTCATCTCCCGCGCAGGTGTTTTGCTGCGAGCATGCGTGGCTTCATTTTAATGGAGATGCGGCGAGAAGATCGTCGAGCTGTCGTGGTTACAACTCCTTTGTCCTTGGACAGCTCTGATGTCCCGACTAAACGCTGGTCGCTATGACTCCCCCGTCATGCTGCCATTCAAGCCCTTGCCAAAATTAAAGGTGAAAACAATAAGCTGCCCCCCCCCCTCCAACTACCACGCACACCACCATACACCACACACAGACCACACCACAACAACACTTAGTCCTACTGTGGTGGGCAGCAACTCCTTGTCCCTTGGAAGCTCTAGATGTCCGAAAAATACGCTGGTCGCTTTTGCTCCCCCATTACTGCCATGCTGCATTCAAGCCTTGCCATAAGAAATAAAGATGAAAACAATAAGCTTGCCCACCACCCTCCAACTACCTACGCACACCACATACAGCACGACACAAACACACAAGATAGTTCTAGTTTCGCACCACCCACCACACACACACAACACCCATACACATTACCACACACCTTTTCACGCCCGTCATGCTGCATCAGGCAGCAACTCCTTATCCCTGAAGCGCTAATGTCTCGACTGAACTGGCCCCTTTGCAACACCGGTCCATGCTGCACAAACAGCACTGATCAACGTACATGTGATAATTTTACCTTCCCTCCACAACATTACAGCCACAACACCCACCCGACACACCACCATACACCACCTCACCAGCCACACACACCACGACATGGATTACTTGTCGCCCTTTGCAACACCGCGCCATGCTGCAACAATCAGCCTGACTACTGAAGGTGAATCATAATGAAACTGCCCCACCACCTTAACACCACAAGGCAAAACACACCACCACACACCCACCTGGCTACACCACCACTACACACCCACCACACACACACACCACACAACACGACCCCTCAACCAACGAACACGCACCACCACACACACCACACCACCACACACACCACCTCTAAACATCAAACCACGCACTACAACGCACCAAACACAACACAACCAACATCACACCACTACCACCACCACTATCAACGCACGCACCACCCACCACACACCACCACACACACACCGCTATAGCACCACCACTACACGCACCACCACACACCACACATTTGAACCACCACACAGACACACACCTCCCACCTCACACACACAACCCACGCACACCACCATAACCACCACTACACACAACCACCACCCACTCACTTTTTTACATCCACGCACTACACACACCACCACACACACCACCCTACACCAACCGAACACACCACCACACACCAGAGCATAATAGTCCACCATACACACCACTTACACACGCAATCACACACGATTTCCACCACACACCACCTACACCACCACTACACCACCACCACAGATATCACACACCCTACCACACCACAACAGGGACGACAATTCCACCAGCACCACCACATACATACCACTACACACACGCACCACACACCACCCCTACCACCACCACTACCACACACCACACACACTAACCACCCTACACCAATCCACACACCACACATCCACCACCATTACACCACCCTACACACCGCACCATCACAACCACACACACCCTAACACCACCACTACACACACCCCACACACAACACCCTACCACCACCACACACCACACACAACACCACCATACACCACCCACTACACACGCAACCACACACCACCACACACCACCCTAACACCACCACTCACACACCACACACACACACCGCTACACCACCACAGCAACCACACACACACCACATACACACCACTACAACCCACCACCACACACCACCACACACACACCACTATACACCACCACACACACCACCACACACACCACACCAGTCCACCCTACCCCACCTACACACCACCACACACACACATACAACCACCACCCGCTACACCACCACCCACACACCACCCTAGCACACTACACCACCACTTACACACACCACTCCACACACCACCCCTACCACCCACACCCACACCACCACACAACACCACATACCACCACCACTACACACACCACCACACACACCACAGCACACCACCCTACACCACCACTACACACACCACCACACACACCACCCTACCACCACCACACACCACCACACACACCACCATACACCACCACTACACACACAACCACTACCCGGTCCAGCCGCTTTCAAAAAAACCTCTGGTGAAATCCTTTTGATGGTTTGAAACTTCCTCAAGCACTCAGTTTCCGAGGAAGTTAAGCAGACCTGTGACACAGGCTCGACAAGATCTTTCTTGACAACCGCGCTGTATTTCCGACACGAGTAAATACTGGAGGCTCTAGATCCAAGTTGAGGCACCTGCCAGGCTGGCAGATCCGCGTACAGAAGTCGAGACGCTTTTGGGATAATACCCTCTGTAACTCTCCACACCAGACGGAATCTGACGAATTTATGCCATACTCACGAAACGTTGTTCGACAAGAGCATTTCCGAAATCCGCGCAGATTACAAAAACTCTGGACGTAGGTACACGAAACTAAGAACTTCCTACACTACCCCCCATCACCACACACCTATTTAAAAAAATACAGCGAGTAAAGAACACAAAGCTCCTCGACATCCATTAAAACATTATCTCGCCACATGCCATCTAAAAAAATACAGTGGGCAAAAACAAACTTCTCTCCACCACACACCTACTTGCAAAAAAAAAACAGTGGGCAAAAAATAATTATCATACTTTACACGCCTATTAATGAAAAACAGAGGGCAAAAAACAAAATTATCTCACCACATGGCCAATTTAAAAAAAAAAAAATCAAAAAAAACAGTGGGCAAAAAAAAATCTCACCACACACCTACTTCAAACAACAACAGTGGGCAAAAAACAAACTCATTCTCGCCCCCCCACACAATGCCCATTAAAAAATAGCAGTGGGCAAAAACAAACTTATCTCACCACACACCTACTTTATAAAAATCAGTGGGCAAAGAAAAACTTGTTACCTCCACATGCCTATGAAAAATACAGTAGGCAGAAAAAAACTCCTCGCACCATACGCCTATTTTAAAAAGACACAGTGGGCGAAAAAAAACAAATAGGCCAACTAGTTTGCTGCTTTTTTGTGAGTCATTCGTCTCTATCTCTCGTTCTCATTCTGCCGTTGATTGTAATGTTCGAAAGTCCTACTTGGTCGCGCACGCCTATTAAAAAAACAGTGGGCAAAAAACACTTCTCGGCACCACAACGCCTAGTTAAACAAAAAAACAGGGTGGGCAAAAAACACTTCTCGCACCACAAAGCCTAAATCTAAAAAAACAGTGGGCAAAAAACACTTCTCATCGGACCACAAGCCTATTAAAAAAAAACAGTGGGCAAAAAACCACTTCTCGGACCCACCCACGCTCCTACTAAAAAATAAAAGTTAAGAGAGAGCAAAACAAAGTCGAAAAGTTCAACTTGCCTATTGCTGCTTTTTGAAATCTCTCGTCTCCTGTTACCCCCACCACCACACACACACACACACACACACACACACACCACACCACACCACCCTCTTTAAGGTCGGAAGGAGTCTTGCCAACTTGCCTATTGTTGCTTTTTTGCAATCATCCGTCTCTATCTCTCGTCTCCTTTTACCGTTGATTTCTCTTTCGAAAATCTAAGTCCAGTTTCCTAGATCCCTAGTACTCACTGTCCATAATCATTTTAATTTATTTTACCCCCCCCCCCCCCCCCCCCCCCACCGACACACCACACCACCCCACACACCCCACACCCCCACACCTACCCACACACCCACACCCCCATACACACCTACCCACACCCCCCGCGCGCCCCCCCCCCCCCCCCACACACACCTTCACCCCTCCACACACACGCCACCCCCACCCCACACACCCCCACCGGGGGACACCTGTCACCCCACGCACCCCCCACCCCCACCACACACACCCACACACACCCACGCACCCCCCACCCCCCCCCCCCCACACCCCACCACACACACCCACCACACACCCCCTCACACCACCCTCTTAAGGTCGGGCAAGGAGTCCCCGGCAGTCGTGTGCTCAAGAAACTCAGGGACTTGATTCGTCAAAATCAAACCTTCAAAATTTGGCCTTTGGAGGAGCCTACGACTCTAAGGTAGCAGTCATGTGTATTATATATATATATATATATGTTATGTACTTATGTGCTGTGTAGGTGGTGGCGGTGATGGTGGCGGCGGCGGGAGTGGTGTTGGTGTTGAGGGTGTTGGTGTAATAATCGTCAAAATTGGCCTTAGGAGGAACTACGAATCTAAGGTACAGTCATGTGTATGTACATATATATATATATAATATACATTATATATTATATATATATATATATATAATTATTATATATATATATGCATGTATATCTATCTATATACCGTACTGCTCTCAAAATTTAACGGTTGCAAAATTTTGACGGCTTTTTTTGGGGGGGGGGTATTATAAATTAAGGGTTTACATTTGACGGGTTTTTTAATAGGAATATAAATTGACGTTACACTTTTGACGGTTTCCATTTTAATAAAATCCATTTATGCAACTGAACGTTTGTACTTATCATAATTATTATTAATCATGTGACACTGGTTCATGGTTCATGGTACAATATTAGGGTACACTGTTCTAGGACCCGCAAGGAGGCAAGGAGTGTACATACAATATTGCAATGATCCCAACATCTTGTTCAGCATAACACTACTGGTACTCATTGAAATAACTAGAATGAGACATTCAATCGTTTCCATTAACTCCTGAAATCATCTCTTGCTCTGTTAATGTCATAAGCATAAGCATAATGTATGTTCATTTGTTGCTCAGCGACCAAGAAGGGCCAAGGGCACCTCATCCTCATCACCAGTGTGTCCTAATTCAAACAATTGGAGCAAGGAAGAGCGGTTAAAGATGGCCACAGGGTCTGTGCTCCCAAACTCGTTATTTTTGTCAGATGAGGCATCTGAATATGCAGACAGATGCAGGAGGTCCCAGGGATCTCGTATAACTAAAAATTGTAGTGTTTGGCCCACTGAGCACATTCTAGTGATGCACCTAATATCGGCAAAAAACCGATTTGACGTTTTTTTCGTTTCGTAATATACTGTACGCCACGATTTGACGGTTGCTCCCGTCAATTTAAACCGTTAAATTTTGAGAGCAGTACGGTATATAAAGAAATCATGGTCGTGGTCGCGGTGGTCGTGGTGGTCGTGGTGGTGTCATCATCGCGTGCCCACGTGCCATGGGCGTGCGAAGTGTAACCGACTTGCAACCGACTTTTCGTTCACCCAACTGGCAACTCCCCGCCTAGCGGAATTTTCAAATACCAAAACTGCAGATTCGCTAAGCTAAGCGCGCGCGCTCATAGCATGTCCACAACTACCTCCGATACTATGACGGCAAGACATTTAGAATCAGAAGGTCCTCTCCTCGGAGGTCACCAGCCGACCCTCATATGGCTTGGCATGGCGCTCGGAATAATAGCTTTCAGTTATTCACGGATAATGCGACCATGATGCATGGCAACGGTCCTAATGGACAGGAGGGCCCGCAACACCGCCAGCCAGCACTCAAAGCGAGCTTGCCAGAGCAAGGAAGACAGGGGAATAGCCAACAAGCGTCGACGTGATGCCCGCGCTGCCCGATCCGAGGAGCTACGTCATGCTGGTAATCTCGCAAGGAGTCAGGAACGAGCTACCGTGCCTGAGGAGGAACACGAAGCTGCTAACCAATCCAGACGCGAAGACTATGCTGCCCAGCCTTGAAGGAGTTATGCCAGGATTCATATTCAAGCCAGACCTTCATATCGTGATGCTTTTTTTCTCCGCCTGGAGCGTTGCCACCATTCATCTCACGCACGCGCAATTTTGCCACGCCATCGCATCACATTCGTAGTGATTGGCATCCAGTTGCGATTAATTACCATTGTTCAGATCGCCATGGCCATTCCGTCCCCCTGGACACTCTTGCGCTTGCCACGCTCATCCCATCTTTGCAAGCTCTTTTCGTTGTATAGAATATGAAGTACGTTGCTGCGATTTTTGCTGTTCTGAGTTGACCGAGTCTCAACTGGGGCACTGTACGAGAAGACGAAGCTGCAGGTTTGTAGCCATGCAATTGCACCGGTCCGGTGTTCTCGGGGCGATCGGAATCTGAGCGTTCGCAATGTTGATAGGTTCGAAGCACAGCGGGTCCCTCTTTCTGCACGATTGAATCCCACAGGGTGAAGTGAAGGGTACGAGGTAGGGAGAAGAAGATTGTGTGTGCGTGTTGGTGGTTGGGGGAAGGGAGGGTGGTGGGGGGTAAGGTGAGAGAAAGAGAGTGCGTGTGGATGGGGTGGGTGAGGGGTAGGGAGAGGTCAGGATGGGGGGGAGGGGGGGATGGTATGTGTGTGTGACAGGGTGGGAGGCCACACCTGAAGCAGAAGGGGAATAGGTAGGGAGAAGAAGTGTGTGTGTGTGTGTGGGGTTTGGGGGAGAGGCAGGGGAGCGTCGAGCAAGGGCTGAGATGGCTGATTTCTTGACTGTGTGTAAGGGAGGGGGGAGGGGGGGGAGGAGGGGGCATACAAGGGCGTTACCCGTTATGTAACCCAGACCAGACTAGGACCATGGCCTGGTGGGGGGTGGGGGTGGGGTTGGCCACCGGCCACACGGGCTACCCGTCACTAGTGTATGTATACTATAGTATATATATATATATATATATATTATATATATATGTATTTATGTATGTATCAGGTATGTATCTACTTATGCCTGTGTAGTGGGTTGTGGTGGTGGCGGTGTTGCTGGCAGCGACGGGGTTGGTGGTTTTGACGTGTAATAATTGTCAAATTTCTCCTATGGAGGAACTACGACTTCAAGGTGCGGTATGTAGGTGTCACCACCACTCAGCTACTCAGCTACTCAGCAACTCAGCTACTAAGTTGTTTTTCCCATTCAAATGTATACATCACCAGTGTGAACTGGTACCCTGCGTATACAGACAGCACTACCAGGCCTTACTGATACAAGCACCTTGTGCGCATACCTGCTTTGTGCATTCTGCTTGTTGCACTGCCTGATCTTGCTTGCAACCTGCCACCTAAATGTATGTATTACCACCATTCGAGCTCCTCTTGGGTTGCATCTTTGCAAAAGCCCATTTGAACTATATCGTGTGTGTTATTGTTACCTTTACCTGTTTGCCTGTTGTTCTGCCCATTCAAATGTATGTATCACCACCACTCAGCTACTCAGCTACTCTGTTGTTATGCCCATTCAAATGTATATATCACCACTACTCAGCTACTCAGCTGCTCTTTTGTCATGCCCATTCAAATGTACGTATCACCACCATTCAGCTACTAAGCTACTAAGCTACTCTGTTGTTATGCCCATTCAAATGAATGTATCACCACCACTCAGCTACTAAGCTACTTAGCTACTCAGTTGTTCTGCCCATAAGAAAGTATGTTTCACCACCACTCAGCTATTCAGCTACTCAGTTGTTGTGCCCATTCAAATGTATATATCACCACCACTCAGCTACTAAGCTACTCAGCTACTCAGTTGTTGTGCCCATTCAAACGTATGTATCACCACTACTCAGCTACTCAGCTACTCAGTTGTTGTGCTCATTCAAACGTATGTATCACCACTACTCAGCTACTCAGTTGTTGTCTGCCCATTCAAACGTTGTTCACCACCCACTCAGCTACTCAGTTGTTGTGCCCATTCAAAACGTTGTACCCACACTACCTCAGCTACTCAGCTACTCAGTTGTTGTGGCCCATTCAAACGTATGTATCACCACAACTCAGCTACTCACGTTGTTGGTGCCCATTTTAAACGTATGTATCACCACTACTCAGCTACTCAGCTACTCAGTTGTTGTGCCCATTCAAACGTAGTATATCTACTCACTGTTGTATCACCACTACTCAGCTACTCAGCTACTCAGTTTGTTGTGCCCATTCCATCACTCAGCTACTCATGTTCAAACGTATGCTCACATTCGTATGGTCAGCCTACTAGTTGTTGTGCCCATTCAAACGTATGTATCACCACACTCAGCTACTCAGTTGTTGTGCTATCACCACTACTCAGCATTGTTGTGCCCAAACGTATGTATCACCACAAACTCATGCATGTATCACCACCACTCAGCTACTCAGTTGTTGTGCCCATTCAAACGTATTATCACCACCTCTCAGCTACTCAGTTTTGTGCCCTCAAACTGTATCACCAACACTCAGCTACTCAGTTGTTGTGCCCATTTCAAAACGTATGTATCACCTACTACTCAGCTACTCAGCTACTCAGTTGTTGTGCCCATTCAAAACGTATGTATCACCACTCAGTCAGCTACTCAGTTGTTGTGCCCATTCAAACGTATGCTATCACCACTACTCAGCTACTCATTGTTGTGCCCATTCAAACGTATGTATCACCACTACTCAGCTACTCAGCTACTCAGTTGCTGTGCCCATTCAAACGTATGTATCACCACCACTCAGCTACTCAGTTGTTGTGCCCATTCAAACGTATGTATCACCACTACTCAGCTACTCAGCTACTCAGTTGTTGTGCCCATTCAAACGTATGTATCACCACCACTCAGCTACTCAGTTGTTGTGCCCATTCAAACGTATGTACTCAGCTACTCAGCTACTCAGTTGTGTGCCCATTCAAAGGTATGTATCACCACCACTCAGCTACTCAGTTGTTGTGCCCATTCAAACGTATGTATCACCACACCAGCTACTCAGCTACTCAGTTGTTGTGCCCATCAAACGTATGTATCACTCAGCTACTCAGTTGTTGTGCCCATTCAAACGTATGTATCACCACCACTCAGCTACTCCTACTCATTCAAACGTATGTATCACCACCACTCAGCTACTCAGTTGTTGTGCCCATTCAAACGTATGTATCACCACCACTCAGCTACTCAGCTACTCAGTTGTTGTGCCCATTCAAACGTATGTATCACCACCACTCAGCTACTCAGTTGTTGTGCCCATTCAAACGTATGTATCACCACTACTCAGCTACTCAGCTACTCAGTTGTTGTGCCCATTCAAACGTATGTATCACTCACCACTCAGCTACTCAGTTGTTGTGCCCATTCAAACGTATGTATCACCACTACTCAGCTACTCAGCCTACTCAGTTGTTGTGCCCATTTCAAACGTATGTATCAACCACCACTCAGCTACTCAGTTGTTGTGCCCATTCAAACGTATGTACTCAAGCACCAGTTGTGGCCCATTACTCAGCTCACTTCAGCTTACTCAGTGTTTGTGCCATTCAAACGTATGTATCACCACACTCTTAGCTACTCAGCTACTCAGCACTCATTGTTGTGCCCATTCAAACGTATGTATCACCCACTCCACTCAGCTACTCAGTTGTTGCTGCCCCATTCAAACGTATGTATCACACACTACTCAGCTACTCAGTTGTTGTGCCCATTCAAACATTCAAACAGTGATGTATTCAAAACATCACCACACTCAGCTACTCAGTTGTTGTGCCCCATTAAACGTATGTATCAACTCAGCTACTCAGCTACTCAGTTGTTGTGCCCATTCCAAACGTATGTATCACCACCACTCAGCTACTCAGTTTGTTGTGCCCATTCAAACTTATGTATCACACCACACTACTCAGCTACTCAGCTACTCAGTTGTTGTGCCCATTCAAACGTATGTATCACCACCACTCAGCTACTCAGTTGTGACTGTGCCCATTCAAACGTATGTATCACACTACTCAGCTACTCAGCTACTCAGTTGTTGTGCCCATTCAAACGTATGTATCACACCACCAGCTCAGCTACTCAGTTGTTGTGCCCATTCAAACGTATGTATCACCACTACCACTCAGCTACTCAGCTACTCAGTCAGTGTTGTGCCCATTCAAACGTCTGTAATCACCACCACTCAGCTACTCAGTTGTTGTGCCCATTCAAACGTATGTATCACACTACTCAGCCTACTCAGCCTACTCAGTTTGTTATGTGCCCATGTTGTTGCCCCAAACGTATGTATCACCACTACTCAGCTACTCAGCTACTCAGTTGTTGTGCCCATTCAAACGTATGTATCACCACACCACCACTCAGCTACTCAGTTGTTGTGCCCATTCAAACGTATGTATCACCACACTCAGCTACTCAGTTGTTGTGCCCATTCAAACGTATGTATCACCCACTCAGCTACTCAGCTACTCAGTTGTTGTGCCCATTCAACGTATGTATCAGCACCATACAGCTACTCAGCTACTCAGTTGTGTGCCCATTCAAACGTATGTAGCATACTCCTACTCAGCTACTCAGTGTGTTGTGCCCATTCAAACGTATGTATCACCACCACCACAGCACTCAGCTACTCAGTTGTTGTGCCCATTCAAACGTATGTATCACCACTACTCAGCTACTCAGCTACTCAGTTGTTGTGCCCATTCAAACGGTATGTATCACCACCACTCAGCTACTCAGTTGTTGTGCCCATTCAAACGTATGTATCACCACCACTCAGCTATCTGCCCAGTTGTTTCATTCAACGTATGTATTCACCACACTCAAACTCAGCCCCACTCAGCTACTCAGTTGTTGTGCCCATTCAAACGTATGTATCACCACCACTCAGCTACTCAGTTGTTGTGCCCATTCAAACGTATGTATCACCACTACTCAGCTACTCAGCTTCAGTTGTTGTGCCCATTCAAACGTATGTATCACCACCACTCAGCTACTCAGTTGTTTGTGCCCATTCAAACGTATGTATCACCACTACTCAGCTACTCAGCTACTCAGTTGTTTGTGCCCATTCAAACGTATGTATCACCAGCTACAGCATTGTTGTGCCCTCAGCTACTCAGTACTCAGTTTGTGCCCATTCAAACGTTATGTATCCACCACTACTCAGCTACTCAGCTACTCAGTTGTTGTGCCCATTCAAACGTATGTATCACCACCACTCAGCTACTCAGTTGTTGTGCCCATTCAAACGTATGTATCACCACTACTCAGCTACTCAGCTACTCAGTTGTTGTGCCCATTCAAACGTATGTATCACCACCACTCAGCTACTCAGTTGTTGTGCCCATTCAAACGTATGTATCACCACTACTCATACTCAGCTACTCAGTTGTTGTGCCCATTCAAACGTATGTATCACCACCACTCAGCTACTCAGTTGTTGTGCCCATTCAAACGTATGTATCACCACTACTCAGCTACTCAGCTACTCAGTTGTTGTGCCCATTCAAACGTATGTATCACCACCACTCAGCTACTCAGCTACTCAGTTGTTGTGCCCATTCAAACGTATGTATCCACCACCTACTCAGCTACTCAGTTGTTGTGCCATTCAAAACGTTGTATCACCACCTACTCAGCTACTCAGTTGTTGTGCCCATTCAAACGTATGTATCACACTACCACTCAGCTACTCAGTTGTTGTGCCATTCAAACGTATGTATCACCACTAGTTGTTTGCCCATTCAGCTACTCAGCTACTCAGTTGTTGTGCCCATTCAAACGTATGTATCACCACCACTCAGCTACTCAGTTGTTGTGCCCATTCAAACGTATGTATCACCACTACTCAGCTACTCAGCTACTCAGTTGTTGTGCCCATTCAAACGTATGTATCACCACCACTCAGCTACTCAGTTGTTGTGCCCATTCAAACGTATGTATCACCACTACTCAGCCCATCAACTACTCAGCTACTCAGTTGTTGTGCCCATTCAAACGTATGTATCACCACTACTCAGCTACTCAGTTGTTGTGCCCATTCAAACGTATGTATCACCACCACTCAGCTACTCAGTTGTTGTGCCCATTCAAACGTATGTATCACCACTACTCAGCTACTCAGCTACTCAGTTGTTGTGCCCATTCAAACGTATGTATCACCACCACTCAGCTACTCAGTTGTTGTGCCCATTCAAACGTATGTATCACCACTACTCAGCTACTCAGCTACTCAGTTGTTGTGCCCATTCAAACGTCTGTATCACCACCACTCAGCTACTCAGTTGTTGTGCCCATTCAAACGTATGTACCACCACCACTAGTTGTGTGCCCATTCAAACGTAGCTACTCAGCTACTCAGTTGTTGTGCCCATTCAAACGTATGTATCACCACCACTCAGCTACTCAGTTGTTGTGCCCATTCAAACGTATGTATCACCACTACTCAGCTACTCAGCTACTCAGTGTTGTTGTGCCCATTCAAACGTATGTATCTACCACCACTCTCACTCAGCCTACTACTCAGTTGTTGTGCCCATTCAAACGTATGTATCACAGCACTACTCAGTATCACACTACTCAGCTACTCAGTTGTTGTGCCATTCAAACGTATGTATCACCACCACTCAGCTACTCAGTTGTTGTGCCCATTCAAACGTATGTATCACCACTTACTCAGCTACTCAGCTACTCAGTTGTTGTGCCCATTCAAACGTATGTATCACCACTCCACTCAGCTACTCAGTTGTTGTGCCCATTCAAACGTATGTATCACTCACTACTCAGCTACTCACATTCAAACAGTATCACCACCACTACTCAGTTGTTGTGCCCATTCAAACGTATGTATCACCACCACTCAGCTACTCAGTTGTTGTGCCCATTCAAACGTATGTACTCTACCACTACTCAGCTCACCACCACTCAGCTACTCAGTTGTTGTGCCCATGTCAAACGTATGTATCACCACAGCACTCAGCTACTCAGTTGTTGTGCCCCAAACGTATGTATCACCAACTCAGTATGTGCCCATCACACTACTCAGCTACTCAGCTACTCAGTTGTTGTGCCCATTCAAACGTATGTATCACCACCACTCAGCTACTCAGTTGTTGTGCCCATTCAAACGTATGTATCACCGCTACTCAGCTACTCAGCTACTCAGTTGTTGTGCCCATTCAAACGTATGTATCACCACACTCAGCTACTCAGTTGTTGTGCCCATTCAAACGTATGTATCACCACTACTCAGCTACTCAGCTACTCAGTTGTTGTGCCCATTCAAACGTATGTATCACCACCACTCAGCTACTCAGTTGTTGTGCCCATTCAAACGTATGTATCACCACTACTCAGCTACTCAGCTACTCAGTTGTTGTGCCCATTCAAACGTATGTATCACCACACTCAGCTACTCAGTTGTTGTGCCCATTCAAACGTATGTATCACTCACTCAGCTACTCAGCTACTCAGTTGTTGTGCCCATTCAAACGTATGTATCACCACCACTCAGCTACTCAGTTGTTGTGCCCATTCAAACGTATGTACTCACCCTCACTACTCAGCTACTCAGCTACTCAGTTGTTGTGCCCATTCAAACGTATGTATCACCACCACTCAGCTACTCAGTTGTTGTGCCCATTCAAACGTATGTCAAAGCCCATTCAACGTATGTATCACCACCACTCAGCTACTCAGTTGTTGTGCCCATTCGTATGTATCACCACTACCAGCTACTCAGCTACTCAGTTGTTGTGCCCATCAAACGTATGTATCACCCACCACTCAGCTACTCAGTTGTTGTGCCCATTCAAACGTATGTATCACCACTACTCAGCTACTCAGCTACTCAGTTGTTGTGCCCATTCAAACGTATGTATCACCACCCTACTCAGCTACTCAGTTGTTGTGCCCATTCAAACGTATGTATCACCACTACTCAGCTACTCAGCTACTCAGTTGTTGTGCCCATTCAAACGTATGTATCACACCACTCAGCTACTCAGTTGTTGTGCCCCATTCAAACGTATGTATCACCACTACTCAGCTACTCAGCTACTCAGTTGTTGTGCCATTCAAACGTATGTATCACCACCACTCAGCTACTCAGTTGTTGTGCCCACTTCAACGTACTCAGCTACTCTCATGCCCATTCAAACGTATGTATCACTCACCTACTCAGCTACTCAGTTGTTGTGCCCATTCAAACGTATGTATCACCACCACTCAGCTACTCAGCTACTCAGTTGTGCCCATTCAAACGTATGTATCACACACTCACTCAGCTACTCAGTTGTTGTGCCCATTCAAACGTATGTATCACACTACTCAGCTACTCAGCTACTCAGTTGTTGTGCCCATTCAAACGTATGTAGTTGTTGGCCCATTCAAACGTATGTATCACCACCACTCAGCTACTCAGTTGTTGTGCCCATTCAAACGTATGTATCACCACTACTCAGCCACTACTCAGGCTACTCAGTTGTTGTGCTACTCAGTTGTTGTGCCCATTCAAACGTATGTATCACCACCACTCAGCTACTCAGTTGTTTGTGCATTCCATTCAAGCTACGTATGTATCACCACTACTCAGCTACTCAGCTACTCAGTTGTTGTGCCCATTCAAACGTATGTATCACCACCACTTCAGCTACTCAGTTGTTGTGCCCATTCAAACGTATGTATCACCACTACTCAGCTACTCAGCTACTCAGTTGTTGTGCCCATTCAAACGTATGTATCACCACCACTCAGCTACTCAGTTGTTGTGCCCATTCAAACGTATGTATCACCACTACTCAGCTACTCAGCTACTCAGTTGTTGTGCCCATTCAAACGTATGTATCACCACCACTCAGCTACTCAGTTGTTGTGCCCATTCAAACGTATGTATCACCACTACTCAGCTACTCAGCTACTCAGTTGTTGTGCCCATTCCAAACGTATGTATCACCACCACTCAGCCTACTCAGTTGTTTGTGCCCATTCAAACGTATGTATCACCACTACTCAGCTACTCAGCTACTCAGTTGTTGTGCCCATTCAAACGTATGTATCACCACCACTCAGCTACTCAGTTGTTGTGCCCATTCAAACGTATGTATCACCACTTACTCAGCTACTCAGCTACTCAGTTGTTGTGCCCATTCAAACGTATGTATCACCACCACTCAGCTACTCAGTTGTTGTGCCCATTTCAAACGTATGTATCACCACTACTCAGCTACTCAGCTACTCAGTTGTTGTGCCCCATTCAAACGTATGTATCACACCACTCAGCTACTCAGTTTGTTGTTGCCCATTTCAAACGTATGTATCACCACTACTCAGCTACTCAGCTACTCAGTTGTTGTGCCCATTCAAACGTATGTATCACCACTACTCAGCTACTCAGCTACTCAGTTGTTGTGCCCATTCAAACGTATGTATCACCACCACTCAGCTACTCAGTTGTTGTGCCCATTCAAACGTATGTATCACCACTAGGTTGTGCCCTCAAACAGCTACTCAGCTACTCAGTTGTTGTGCCCATTCAAACGTATGTATCACCACCACTCAGCTACTCAGTTGTTGTGCCCATTCAAACGTATGTATCACCACTACTCAGCTACTCAGCTACTCAGTTGTTGTGCCCATTCAAACGTATGTATCACCACCACTCAGCTACTCAGTTGTTGTGCCCATTCAAACGTATGTATCACCACTACTCAGCTACTCAGCTACTCAGTTGTTTGTGCCCATTCAAACGTATGTATCACCACCACTCAGCTACTCAGTTGTTGTGCTGCCCATTTCAAACGTATGTATCACCACTACTCAGCTACTTCAGCTACTCAGTTGTTGTGCCCATTCAAACGTATGTATCACCACCACTCAGCTACTCAGTGTTGTGCCATTCAAACGTATGTATCACCACTCTACTCAGCTACCTCAGTTGTTGTGCCCATTCAAACGTATGTATCACCACTCAGCTACTCAGCTACTCAGTTGTTGTGCCCATTCAAACGTATGTATCACCTCAGCTACTCAGTTGTTTGCCCATTCAACGTACGTATCACCACTACTCAGCTACTCAGCTACTCAGTTGTTGTGCCCATTCAAACGTATGTATCACCACCACTCAGCTACTCAGTTGTTTGTGCCCATTCAAACGTATGTATCACCACTACTCAGCTACTCAGCTACTCAGTTGTTGTGCCCATTCAAACGTATGTATCACACCACTCAGCTACTCAGTTGTTGTGCCCATTCAAACGTATGTATCACCACTACTTCAGCTACTCAGCTACTCAGTTGTTGTGCCCATTCAAACGTATGTATCACCACCACTCAGCTACTCAGTTGTTTGCCCATTTCAAACGTATGATCACCACTACTCAGCTACTCAGCTACTCAGTTGTTGTGCCCATTCAAACGTATGTATCTCACCACCACTCAGCTACTCAGTTGTTTGTGCCCATTCAAACGTGTATACTACTCAGCTACTCAGTTGTTGTGTATGTACCACACTCAGCTACTCAGTTGTTGTGCCCATTCAAACGTATGTTGCCACTCAGCTACTCAGTTGTTGTGCCCATTCAAAACGTATGTATCACCACTACTCAGCTACTCAGCTACTCAGTTGTTGCCCCCATTCAACCACGCTACTTATCACCACTCACTACTCAGCTACTCAGTTGTTGTTGGCCCATTCAAACGTATGTTCACCACTACTCAGCTAACTCAGTGTTGTGCCCATTCAAACGTATTATCACCACTACTCAGCTACTCAGTTGTTGTGCCCATTCAAACGTATTTATCACCACACTCAGTATGTACGTATGTAATCACCACTACTCAGCTACTAAGCTACTCTGTTGTTTTGCACATTCAAATGTGTGTGAATCACCACCACTAACCCTGCAGGATGACTGGAACCTAAACCCTAAACCCTAAACCCTAAACCCTAAACACCTGCTGACCTTGCAGGATTCCGATAATGGTTTTTTGACAGAAGTGCGGAAAGAAATGGGCATGTCCCCCTCAGACAAAATCAGACTGGTGAGTGGTGCCAATACTTGCTTCCTACGCTTGTACTTCTGTTCCAACCCTTGTACTTCTGTTTTCCGACAGAAGTGAGGCGTGTTACAGAAGTGCCAGTTCTTCTGTTCTAACCCTTGTCCCTGTTTCTTCTGTTCCAACCCTTGTCCTTGTTTCTTCTGTTCCAACCCTTGTCCTTGTTTCTTCTGTTCCAACCCTTGTCCTTGTTTCTTCTGTTCCAACCCTTGTCCTTGTTTCTTCTGTTCCAACCCTTGTCCTTGTTTCTTCTGTTCCAACCCTTGTCCTTGTGTTCCCACGCTTCTACTTCTGTTCCTACACTTGTACTTCTGTTTTTTGTGGAAGTGCGGTGTTTTACAGAAGTGCCTGTTCTTCTGTTCCTAAAGTGGACTTCTGTCCCTACGCTATGTTACTTCTGTTCCTCCCTTGTACTTCTATCCCTACGCTTGTACTTCTGTTCCTACCCTAGTACTTCTATCCCTACACTTGTACTTCTGTTCCTACCCTTGTACTTCTATCCCTACGCTTGTACTTCTGTTCCTACCTTTGTACTTATATCCCTACGCTTGTACTTCTGTCCCTACGCCTATGCTTCTGCTCCTACAATTGTACTTATATCTCTACCCTTGCGCTTAGAATAAGACAAAGCCTGGAGGGGTGTGGTGTTAAGGGGGCCCTCCCGTGTGCCGCAGCTGGGGAAATTCACCATGGCAGACATAGGAAGTGTCACCTTCCAGGTGGTAGGGACTCCTTCATGCGAAGTGTGGCAAGAATGCTGGTACAGGAGGCAATATATTACTGTCAGACAGCTTTTACTGTCAGACAGCTTTTACTGTCAGACAGCTTTTATTACAGCTGCCAGACAGCATTTACTGTCAGACAGCTTTTACTGTCAGACAGCTTTTACTGTCAGACAGCTTTTATTACAGCTGCCAGACAGCTTTTACTGTCAGACAGCTTTTACTGTCAGACAGCTTTTATTACAGCTGCCAGACAGCTTTTATTTGTTAACTTTACTCGTGCTCATGGTCTTACACCTCTGTCCCATCTAATGAAGTCCACCCAGGCCTAGAGCAGGGCTGGGCTTTTTATTTCAGCTACGAGCAGCAGCTTCTAGGCAGCTCCCTGAGCCAGCCACCGGGCTAAGCCCCAAGATTTTGACAGCTCTGGACAGCGGATGCTCTCAGCTTCCAGACACACTAGGTTGCATTAGCTTTGGCTGAATAGCCAGTCAGGAGAGCTGCCTAGAAGCTGCTGCTTTTAGCTGAAAAGAAAAAAACTGACAGAGGCGGTTGATGGTTAGGGTCAAAATAAATCAATAAATTAATAGATAGTACGCCTAATTACAATTATTATAGTAATAGATAGATAAATTAATAAATTAATAAATAGTACGCCTTATTACAATTAATATAGTAATAGATAGATAAATTAATAAATTAATAGATAGTACGCCTTATTACAAGGCAGGAGGTTGAGGGGGTCAGCCAGTTTGCATTGGGACCAACCACCAATATAGGGAATATATATAGTCAACATTGCTCTGCTGCTTTTAACTGAAAATAATAGCACTGTATAGTAGGGCACAGCTTTTACCCGTTTCATACTGGGGAGAGTCTTATGTTGACTTGGTTGATTATATACGTTCTGCATGTAGTCTTATCTTTTAACACGTAGGCTAGGACAGTGTTCAGCTTGGCTTTCCTGGTTTGCGTGCTTTCTAATCATTGCACACTCTCTGGTAGCAATCAGGGATTTGGTGTTTTTCAAGGTGCCCCAAAGGTCTGCCCTGCCGGGGCGGGGGGCGAGGGATGGGTGTCTAGTCCTATATATAATAGCGCGTTGTCCGTGACGGGTTTAGCCACTTTTGGCTTAGGCAGTTGGGCTTTTGGTTTCATATCTTGCTGACCTGTCGCTGATGTGGCCACAGGGGTCTTCCCGTCGGTACGACGGGCTCAAATGCTAGTGTATTTGTGTAGTCCAGAGGCAGTCAAATAGGCTACAGGGACTTGCCCAACCTTTAAAACAGGAAAAGCAGCTGAGGATGGGCTGATTGGCTAAGTGATAATTGGGCTAATTGATCATTGGGCTAATTGGCTAATGGGCTAATTGGCTAATTGATCATTGGGCTAATTGGCTAATGGGCTAATTGGCTAATTGATCATTGGGCTAATTGACAATAATAATTGACGGGCTCAAATGCTAGTGGTTGTAGTGGTGAGCGGAGTACTTGCACTTGGTGAACTTGAAAAAGGTAATGATAAAGTCTGGTGGGGCGTGGTGTTAGGGGAGCACGTCGTACGCGGGTAGGGAGCGGTCTTCTACCTCAACTGGACAAGCTACCACCTTGGTTGACGACGACCTGCAACGCCAAGAGCGACCGAAGAGGGGATCGAACCCCCAACTCTTCATCCTCAGAGTGATCTAGTCTACCAATAGACCAATGCTTATCACTGAAAGGGGCTTGAACAAGGTTCGGGGTTTCGGGGTGAGTGGGTAGCTCGAGCTTTTTTGGCAGAGCCCCCTCTTCAAGGGGGCGGGAGCCCCCATGTTTACCCATTTGTCCGTTTGATCAAAAAATTGAAGCTCGACATGCAGCCAACGGTCGCGTAACTAACTCGCTTCGGTCAGCTCCATCGTTGGCACCTTTCGTTCCGTTGCCATCACACTCCGCCAATTTCCGCGTCGCTTGCGACGCTGCATAGGACTTGTCTTTTACCTCCTTTGTTTTTTTAATAGGCGTGTGGCGAGAGAACTTTTTTCCCCACTGTTTTTGTGTTAATAGGTGTGCGGCAAGAGATATTGTTGAGTGTCCTGGCCCACTGTTGCGACGCCGCATAGGACTTGTTCATTTCATAAAGGGGGTCTTCTTGTAGCGATCAGGGATTTGGTGTATTTCAAGGTAGAGATTTGGGTTGTTGGGTAGTTGGGTAGTTGGGTATTCGGGTAGACTACCGCCAGCCGGCAGAAGAGGGTGTAGTGTTTAATACTATAATGAAGCACTGCTGTGAAACCAATTGCATCCATTTGTCTTATGCTCCAATACAACAATGAATCACTGCTCCAAAACCAATTGCATCCAATTTTCTGATCCTTCAATACGACAAAGAATCACTGCTCCGAAACCAATTGCATCCAATTGTCTGATCCTTCAATAGGACAAAGAATCACTGCTCCGAAACCAATTGCATCCAATTGTCTTATGCTCCAATACAACAATGAATCACTGCTCCACAACCAAATGCATCCAATTGTCTTATGCTCCAATTCAACAATGAATCACTGCTCCAAAACCAATTGCATCCAATTTTCTGATTCTTCAATACGACAAAGAATCGCATCCAATCGTCTTAGTCTGATTTAATCTGAGGGGGACATGCCTTCCCCCCCTCCTCCACACACACGCACACACACACACACACACACACACACACACACACAACAAACTGTCACATCTTATAAACCTTCAATGTTTCATGGCAGGACGGCAGTACATATACCTATTAACTGTGAAACCCACATTACAGGTGTCGGGCAAGGAGGAAGCGGAGCGCAGACCTAAGCCCCCCTACATGTCCACCGTAACCCAGCTAGGACTGACAAATGCTCCTGGCATGCCGAACCTCCTGGTAAGCTGTTCTTAGTATGTCATTACTGGTTTGGACAGCCTAAGCCCCCCTACAGGTCAACCCGTAAACCCAGCTAGGGCTGACCAAATGCTCCTGGCATGCCGAAACCTCCTGGTAAGCTGTTC
>CM039462.1:181623602-181643602 GCA_022414725.1 Microglena sp. YARC
TGTGATTTTGTGTGTTAACGTGTGCTGCCTGTGTGTGTCCGTGGTTGTGTTTGTGTGAATGTGAATGTGTCGTCGTTTCACCCGCCTGCCACCCACCTGCCACCCACCCACCTACCCAACCAAACAACTCTCCCGCCTGTCACCACATATCCAAACCAAACAACCCACCCGCATGCCACCCACTGCCACCCACCTACCCAACCAAACAACAACCTGACACCCACCCACTCACTCAGGTTCCTGTCACCCACCCACCTGCCAACCCACCACTCACTCAAGATCCTTGCACCCACCCACCCACCCACCTAAACCACCACCTGCCACACACCCACTCACTCAGGTTCCTGTCACCCACCACCCAACATCACCCACCTGCCACCACCCACCCCAACCCACCCAACAACCACCTGCCACACACCCACTCACTCAGGTTCCTGTCACCCACCCACCTTTCACCCACCCACTCACCCAACCAACCACCTGCCAACCAACCACCTGCCAACCTAACACCCACCCAAAGACCCACCTGCCACCCACCCACTCACTCAGGCTTCCTTGCACCCACCCACCTGCCACCACCCAACCAAGCCACAACCCCTGCCACCCACCCGCTCACTCAGGTTCCTGTCACCCACCCATCTGCCACCCACCCATCCCAACCACCCCACCCACCTGCCACCCACCCACTCACCCACCCACCTGCCACCCACCCACCCAACCAACCAACCACTCTGCCACCCACCCGCTCACTCAGGTTCCTGTCCACTCTCCCCACCACCTGCCACGCCAGGCCACCCATACCAACCACACCCACCCACCTGCCACCACAACCTGCCACCGCACCACACCACTCACCTTGCCACCTGCCACCCACCACCAACCACACTGCCACCCACACCGCTCACTCAGGTTCCTGTCAGCCCACCCATCTGCACCCACCCATCCACACCACCCACCCACCTGCCACCCACGGAGCCACTCACTCAGGTTACTCACACCCACCTGCCACCCACCCATTCACTCAGGTTCCTCGCACCCACCTGCCACCCACCCACCCAACCAACCACCTGCCACCTACCCACTCACTTAAGTTCCTGTCACCCACCCACCGGCCACCTACCAAACCAACCAACCACCCGCCACCCACCCAATAATCAGATTTATTGTCAGAGGGCAAAGCTACCGTCCCTACTGCTATACACTGGCCTGTCATCCACCCACCCACGCCTCCTGCTGCCATCCCACCCACCCACCCAACCACCTGCTACCTTACTAGCCTGGTCACCCACCCACCCATCTACCACCCACCAACCACGTGCTGCGCTGGCCTGGCCATCCACCAACCACCTGCCACACACCACCACCACCCATTCACCCAACACCTGCTACGCTGGCCTGTCACCACACCACCCACCTGCCACCCAACAACCACCCAACCTCCTGCTACGCTGGCCACCAACCCACCCAACAAAACAAACCACCCAACCACCTGCTACGCAGCCTGTCACCCACCCACCCACCTGCCACCCCACCCACACCAACAAACAAAGCCACCAACCACCTGCTACGCAGGCCTGTCACCCACCCCCACATCTGCCTACCACCCACACCCACCCAACAAACAAACCACCCAACCACCTGCTACGCTGGCCTGTCACCCACCACCCACCTGCCACCCACCCACAACAAACAAACCACCCCAACCACCGCTACGCTGGCCTGTCACCCACCCACCCACCTGCCACCCAACAACCACCCAACCACCTGCTACGCTGGCCTACCCACCCACCAACAAACAAACCACCCAACCACTGCTACGCAGGCCTGTCACCCCACCACCCACCTGCCACCCACCCACCCACCCAACAAACAAACCAACCCAACCACCTGCTACGCTGGCCTGTCATCCACCCACCCACCCACCCACCCACCCAACACACTTAGATTCCTGTCACCCACCCATCTGCCACCCACCCACCCACTCACTTCAGATTCCTGTCAGAGGAACAAGCTTCTGTCCCCACCTGCCACCCTGGCCTGTCTATGAAGAAGATTGCTGAAGTGGGTGATGGGGAATGTCGTCATGACTACGTCTTCAGGGAGATGACAAGGTGGGTGGGTGGGTGGGTAGGTGGGTGGGTGGCAGGTGGGTGGGTGGGTAGGTAGGTGGTGGCAGGCGTGGGTGGGTAGGTTGGTGGGTGGGTGGGTAGGTGGGTGGGTAGGTAGGTGGGTAGGTAGGTGGGTGGGTGGGTGGTAGGTAGTAGGTAGGTAGGTAGGTGGGTGGGTAGGTAGGATGGGTGGTGGTTAGGTAGGTGGTTAGGTAGACCGTGGGTGGGTGGGTGGGTGGGTGGGTAGGTAGGTGGGTAGGTCGTGGGTGGTGGGTAGGTAGGTGGGTGGGTGGGTAGGTAGATGGGTGGGTGGTGGGTACACAGGAACCTGTCGGTGCGTGAGGCTCCTTCTTCAGGGAGATGACAGTTGGGTGGGTGGTATGTGGGTGGTATGTGGGTGGTAGTTGGGTGGGTGGCGGTGGGTGGCGGGTGGGTGGGTGTGTGACAAGAACCTGTCGGTCATTGACTACTTCTTCAGGGAGATGATAGGTGGGTGGGGGGGGTTGGTGGTGGGTGGAATGGCAGTTTGGTGGCAGGTGAGTGGTGGGTAGGTGGGGTGGCCCTGGGTGGCGTGAGTGGGGTAGGTGGGTGGGTGAGTGGGTGGGTGGGTGGGTGGGTGGGTGGGTAGGTTGGGTGGGTAGGTGGGTGGGCAGGTGGGTGGGTAGGTGGGTGGGTGGTGGGTGGGTAGGTAGGTGGGTGGGTGGGTAGGTTGGTAGGTGGATAGGTAGGAGGGTGGGTGAGTGGGTAGGTGGGGGGTGGGTGGGTGGGTAGGCAGTGGTGGCAGTAGGTGGGTGGGTAGGTAGGTTGGGTGGGGGTGGGTGGGTGGGCAGTGGGTGGGTAGGTGGGTAGGTGGGTGGAGGGTGATGGTGGGTGGGTCGGGTGGGGTGACGGGTAGCGTGTGGGTAAGGTGGGTGGGTGGGTGGTAAGGTAGGTGGGTGGGTGGGTAGGTAGGTGGTTGATAGGTAGGTGGGTCGCTGGGTGGGTGGGGTAGATGGGTGGGTGGGTGTCCTTCGGTATAGGAAGGTGGGTGGGTGGGTGTAGGTAGGTAGGTGGGTGGTGGGTAGGTGGGGTGGGATTGGTAGCTTTTAGGTAGGTGGTGTGGTGGGTGGGTGGGTGGTGGGTGGGTGGGTATGGCGGGGTAGGTAGGTAGGTGGGTGGGTGGGTAGGGTAGGTAGGTGGCCGTAGGGTGGGTGGGTAGGTGGGTAGGTAGGTAGGTAGTGGGTGGTGGGTGGGTAAAGGTGGGTAGGTGGGTAGGTCGGCGGGTGGTAGGTGGGTAGGCTGGTGAGGTAGGGACCTGGGTGTGGCTAGGGTGATAGGGGCGTGGGTAGGCTGGGTAGGTCGGCAGGTAGGGTGAGGTGGCAGGGTGGGTATGCGTGGTGGGTAGGTGGGTGGGTGGGTGGGTGGGTATGTGGGTAGGTGGGTGGGTAGGTTAGGTGGGGCTGGGTAGTTGTGTGGTAGACGGGTGAGGGGTTCTGGTGGGTGGGTAGTGGGTAGGTGGGTGGGTAGGTTAGGTGGGTGGGTGGGTAGGTAAGGTAGGTGGGTGGGTAGGTAGGTGGTGGGTGAGGGTGGGGTGGGTATGTTTGGTAGGTGGGTGGTAGGTAGGTGGGTGGTGGGTAGGTAGGTAGGTGGGTAGGTAGGTGGGTGGGTGGGTGGTAATTGGGTGGGTGGGTTAGGTAGGGTGGGTGGGTAAGTGGGTGGGTGGGTAGGTAGGTGGGTGGGTAAGGGTAGGTGGGTGGGTAGGGTGGGTGGGTATGTAGGTGGGTGGGTGGGCAAGGTAGGTAGGTGGTGGTAGGTGGGTGGGTAGGTGGGGGGTGGGTAGGTGGGTGGGGTGGGTAGGTGGGTGGGTAGGTGGGTGGCAAGTGGTACGGTGGACAGGTGGTGGTGGGTGGCAGTGCGGTGACAGGTGGGGTACACCTTGGTTTGTGCAAGTGGGTGGCTGACACCCTGAGTGGTTTGTGACAGGAAAACCTGAGATGGATTGGTGGCAGTTTGCGGTGGGTTCAAGAGCCAGGTGGCTAGGAGTTGGGGTGGTGAGGTGGGGTCAAGACAGGTGGCCTGGATGGGTTGCAGTTGTGGTGGGGAGGTGACAGGTTGGTTGGTTGGGCAGGTGGGTGGTCAGGTTGGTTCGGTTTGGGTGGTGGGTGGGTAGGTGAATATCCTAGGCAGAATTGGTTGGTTGGGTAGGTATGGCATGCAGGTGGTTGGTTGGGTAAGGTGGTGGTTGTGGGGGTGGTTGGTGGGTGGGCGGCATAGGGTAAGGTTGGGTTGGGTTGGTTGGTGGGTGGGTAAGTGTCAGGTGGTTGGTTGGGTAGCGTAGATGGCAGGCAAGGATACGGCTTTGGTTGGTAGGTGGATGGCAGGTGGGTGGGATACATTGGAGTGGTTTGGTGGGTGGGCGAGGCACACGAGGTTGAGAGAGCCGAAAAGTGACGTGGTAGGAATGGGTTGGTGGTGGGTGAAGAGGTGTAAGGTAGGGTTGGTTGGGTAGGGGTAAAAGAAATATGGAGAGGTATGGTTGGTTGTGGTCGCGCAGTGGATGGCCAGGTGGGAGGGTGTGGTGCTGGGTATAATGGTGGCGCACTCGGGCGGCAGGTTGGTTGGTTGGGTTGGTGGGTGGGTAGGTGTCAGGTGGTTGGTTGGGTAGGTAGATGGCAGATGGTTGGTTGGGTAGGTGGATGGCAGGTGGGTGGGTGGGTGGGTTGATCAGTGGTTGGCAAGTTTGGTGAGTGGGTGGTAGCTGAGCTTTAACTGCACAACCACCAATATGCCGTACCTATGTACTATAAGCTGAAAATGTACATATAAGCTGAAAATGTACATAAAACGGCTGAAAAATGTACAAATAAGCTGAAACGTACATATTAAGCTGCAAAATGTACATATAAGCTGAAAATGTACATTAAGCTGAAAAAAGAAAAAGAAGAAAAAAAATTGCACCCTGCAGAAATGCCATCAACCTAGGTTGGCTGATGAAAAAATGAGATTTTCGGGAGTGCATAAGGATTCCTACCATACCCATGTCCACATCTTAAATGACAAAAGCAAACTCTAAATGTCAACTAGAAAAAGAACGAGTGAAAAACTGCTCCCTGCCGAACTGCATTTAACCACCGCCTTGACCTCTTATTATTGTACGATCCCCCAAATAGCTCTTACCATGCCGCTTTGTACAGGACAGGGTACTACTTCTTGCCATATTGGTCAGCGCTTTTTAGTGCAAACGCCAAATTGGTTAGCGCTTTTTAGAGCAAACGCCAAATTGGTCAGCGCTTTTTAGTGCAAAAGCGCAAAAATGCGCGCTGCGAGGGCCCACAGAGGGTTGTAAAACTGGCGTGAAATGCGCGCTTAGTAGTTGATACACCCCTGGTACAGAAACTTAAAGAAAGAGGAAAATGAAGAGATCAAACTTCACCCTGCAGGAATGCTCCCACCAGGAATCCCCCCCCCCCCCAACACACACACACACGCCGCATTCCCCCCAACCACTCACATGCTCCACATCAAAAATGAAAGAGATCAAACTCAAACACCCTGCGAGGAATGCTCTAACCACCAGGGATCCCCGCCCCCCCCCACCACACACACACACGAACGCCGCATTCCCCCACCACTCACACCCCCGACATCCACAAATGAAGAGATAAACTGCACCCTGTAGGGAATGCTCCCATCAGGAATCCCCCCCCCCCCCCCCCTCTCCCCCACCACACACACACATGCACGATCCTCTCGTGAATTTTGGATTTGCCGCATTCCCCCACCCACGCACACACCCACATCACAAAATGAAGAGATCAAACTGCACCCTGTAGGAATGCTCCCATAGAATCTCCCCCGCCCCACCCCCACCCCCACCCTCCCCCACATCATCACACAGCAAAAAGCTGTAAGGTCTCCGGAAGATCGTGGTTTGTAAATATAGTTTCAGGTAAAATCTCCCCCCGCCCCGGCACCCCCCCCCCCCCCCTCCACCAAGGAACACACACCCCCACGCACACCGCCCGCTTCCCCCATGGTGCACACACGGACACCATTTGACGCTCACGATCCACAACAACCATACACACCCCCACATCCACAAAATGAAAGAGAATGGCTTCAGAACATAAAAAGGACTTCAATGCCACACCACTCTATACACCCTGCAGGAATCTGGAAGGCTCCATCCAGGAATGACCCAGCCAGAGCAGCAACACGGTACATCTGCAAGTCCCCCAGTAGATATGATGGCCCGAAAACCCCTTACCCCCATCCCAACACACACACGCCCGGGTGGGCAGTTCCCCGCCTACCAACCAACTCACACCCCCACATCACAAAATACAAGATCAAA
Organism: Microglena sp. YARC; assembly: GCA_022414725.1. Lineage (NCBI taxonomy): Eukaryota > Viridiplantae > Chlorophyta > Chlorophyceae > Chlamydomonadales > Chlamydomonadaceae > Microglena > Microglena sp. YARC. The sequence continues at coordinate 181,630,044 of CM039462.1, forward strand.
CTTCACCTGGGCAAAGAATGCTTCACAGGGAATCCCCCTCCCCCCCCCCCCCACCACCACACCACACACACACGCCGCATTCCCCCCACCACTCACATCCCCACATCACAAAATGGAAGAGATCAAACTGCACCCTGCAGGAATGCTCCCACCAGGAATGCACCCAGCCCCCCCCCCATGCCCCCCCCCCCCATGAAGCACACACACACGCCGCATTGACCCGGTGGTCCCACCTCTCACACCCCCACATCACAAAATACAAGATCAAACTTCACCCTGCAAGAATGCTTCCCACCAGGAATCCCCCCCCCCCCCCCCCCCCCCCCCACACACACACACACGCCACATCCCCCCGCCACTCACACCGCCCCACATCACAAAATAAGAGATCAAACTGCACCCTGCAGGAATGCTCCCACCAGGAATCCTCCGCCCCGCACACCACACACACACAAAACATCACACACGGTACGCTCGCATTCCCCCCCCCCCCCCATCACACACATGTTCTGAGGACACGTCGCATTCCTTGTCGCACCCACCACTCACACCCCCACATCACAAAAATGAAGAGATCAAACTGCAGCACTGCAGGAATGCTCCCACCAGGAATCCAACCCCCCCCCCCCACACACACACAGTCACACACGCCGCATTCCCCCCCCCCCCAGCACACACACCCACACGCCGCATTCCCCCCACCACTCACACCCCCACATCACAAAATGAAGAGATCAAACTGCACCCTGCAGGAATGCTCCCACCAGGAATCCCCCCCCAACATCACACACACACACGCCGCAAATTTTTTCCCCCCTTCCACACACACACACATTGCCGCATTCCCCCCACACACACACACACACATAGCCAAGGGCATCCCCGCCCCCCCCACACACACACACACGCCGCATTCCTCCCCCCCACCCACACACTAGCCACAACCCACACATGCCGCATTCCCCCCACCACTCACACCGCCCACAATCACATTGAGCTCTTAATGCCTAAGTTTTTAATGGCCCTAGACCCATGTACCAAAACTGAAGAAACACAATTAACGGGGGAAAAAATGCACCCTGCAGAAATGCTCTCACCGCTGATTGACCTCTGCGAGCGCAAGGAGTTGACTCCCCCTGGTCACAGCCTGATGCAGTTATGTGGCATGGGGACCTGAAGGTACAGTTTACATGTCTGGGTACAGACCATCTCTCTCTCGCTCGCCTCGCTATAGATATATTATATTATATATATATATATACTATATATATGTGGTATATGTATCGTCTCGTATACAGGCCATATATACAGGCCATAATATACAGGCCATATATATATATCGTCGTTCTCGTATACAGGCCATCTCTCTCTCGTCGCTCGCTATATATAGATATATATTATATATATATATATATATATATATAATATATATATATATCGTCTCGTATACAGGCCATATATATTCAGGCCATTATATATATCGTCTCGTATACAGGCCATTCTCTCTCTCGCGTCGCTTGGTCGCTATAATATATATATATATATATAATATATATATATATATATTATATATATATATACTTTATATAGTATATGTGTGTGCGTGTTGAACACCACTACATCTGGTTGAAAAACAGCCTGATGGAGTATGTGACAGGGCCCCTTAAGGTACAGTCATGAGTATAGGTACATGAATCTCGTTTTGACGAATGGTTAAATGGTTGAGCTTGTTGAACCAATGAAGGTGCTGGGTTCAAATCCCTACTGGTGCGCCTTAGTGTTCGCAGTCGCTGTCAACCGCCATGGGAGCTTTGTCCAGGTAACGGTAAAAAAAAAAAAAACGCCTACATCCAACCTACATTCAACCAACATACAACCAACATACAACCATCCAATCAATATCAAACCAGCACACAACCTACATTCAACCAACATCCAACCATCCAACCAACATCCAACCAACACCCAACCAACATCCAACCATCATACAACCACCCAACCAACATCTAACCAACACCCAACCAACACCCAACCAACATCCAACCAACATCCAACCAACATCCAACATTAATCCAACCAACATACAAACAATATCCAACCAACATCAAAACAACACCCAACCAACACCCAACCAACATACAACCATCCAACTAATATCAAACCAACACTCAAACTGCACATAACCAAAATCCAGACAAACACCTCAACCAAACATCCAACCATCATCCAACCATCCAACCAACATCTAACCAACACCCAACCAACACCCAACCAACACCCAACCAACATTCAACCATCCAACCAACATCAAACCAACACCCAAACTGCACCTGACCAACATCCAACCATCCAACCAACATCCAACCATCCAACCAACATCCAACCAACATCCAACCAACACCCAGCCAACATCCAACCAACATCAAACCAACACCAAACCAACACCCAAACTGCACCTAACCAACATCCAACCAACATCCAACCAACAACCAACAATCAACAACCAATATACGACCAACATCCAACAAACATCCAACCAACAACCAGCTTGTTTGCTACAATGCTTTGTAGACGGAAATGAAGAGGTCAGGACTCCAACCAACATGCAACCAACATGCAACCAACATACAACCAACACACAACCAACCAACAACAAGCTTGTTTGCTGCAATGCTTTGTAGACGGAAAAGGAGAGGTTAGGACTCCAACCAACATGCAACCATCAACCAACCACCAACCAAGCAACATCCAACCAACAGTGAGCTTGCTTGCTGCAATACTTTGTAGATGAAGATGGATCCCAAGGAGGTCTCTGACGCTGTCCGAAGGGCTCACACGTTGATCACTACGGTGCGTTGGGAAGCAAACATATATTTGTGGCGGAGCCCCCAGTGTTACCCCGTTGTCTGTTTGACAAAAGAATTGAAGCCTGGAAGGTCAGCCAACTGTCTTATAACTAACTGGCTTCGGTCAGCTCCATCGTTGCCACCCTTCGTTTCGTTGCCAACACACTCCGCCAGTTTTCTGCGCCGCTTGCGACGCTGCATAGGACATGTTCTATTTGTGTAAGCTGTTGCTAATTTCATTGGCATCGTATGTCAAAGAAAAGGCTCGCAAGTTGATCACTAATGTGTGTTAGGAATTTTATATTAGATTCCATAATACAATTATATTATTACATACAATGGGTTAGGGGGGTTTGGGGTGAAGAGAGATGAGCTGAGGTGGGTATGATGTGGGGGGGTATGTGGTGAGGAGAGGTGACGTGAGGGGGTATAGAGGTGGGGGGGTATGGGGTGAAGAGATGTGAGGTGAGCTTGGGGGGCAAGCTGATCACAACGGTGCGTTTGGACTAGGGTTGGGAAGCAAACGTATAATTTTATTTTTGTAAGCCGTTTCTAATTTCATTGGCATCACATATCAACTGAAAGGCTCACAAGTTGATCATTACGGTGTGTTAGGACTTCCACATTTTGAGTCCATGATCTAATTATATGATTTATTATTATTATTATTATTATTATTATTATTATTATTATTGTTATCACTTAATAATATAATAGAATAGAATAGAATACTCTATAATGTATGATATCATGTAATATATCACCGTTGGTGCCTTAGTCTTGGTCAGCTTGAATCACATGTTTTTAGCCTATGGCTTTTCGTCCAAAGACAATTTTTGTTGCATAAATTTGCACAACCACATCATTTCGGTATAATAATATTCAAAATTGGGTTTGCTCAATAGGTGGGAACCAGGTCAAATGAAACATGCTCATGTTTTTACTATGGGCTGCTCCTGGGCGGCCCTAACTTGAATCTCCTTTTCCGAAAGGAATGAATCATAGTATATCTAGGGATCGGCAATATGATATCATATGATATCATGTCATTGTATGATATCATATGATGCCGGCGGTCTGACTAGGCAACTTTGGCCTGGGCCATCATATCATATGATATTAAATCGTATGATTTGTGTATGATATCATATGATATCATACTCGTCTTTGGTCAACATCATATGATTTGCCATTCCCAAAGTATATCCCGCTCGCAACACATTTAATTAAAACATAAAATAGGTGGACCTATGCCTCACATCTTCCTTCACAAGTCATGGTGATGGCAGGTTATGGGAGGTAGCGCACAGGTGGTACGGCAGTACACAGCCCAAAATCACTGATAATTTGTACTTGTTTGGTGTCCTAAGTCATGCGTAAACCCAGTTGCATCATTTTGATTTACAGTTTTTGCTTGATAGCATGTAGAACAACTAAAACATTAACACAAGTTTTTCAAATTTCAAGTTTAAAACCACACTTTAAAACACAAATTAAAAACACTTTTTCAACCTTCATTTGAACATCCACATCTGAAGTTAGCTGTGTATTTGTGAATGGGTGTAAATTTTCAAGTTTTGGGGTGGGATTAGGACAATGGGAGGTGAATTTTCGAGTTGTACTGCTATTCCAGTAAATTCCAAGGCCAAGGCTGAAGCGCAGCCTCCAACCTTGTGGTAGGGGTTTGATAAGCCTTTCATACCGCGGAAACTTCATCCGCGGTAGCTCGCCTTATCCCATACCGCGATCTCATTGAAGTCTATTCACTCCTTTAAGTAAATCTTATGTACTTCCATCGGCCTCACGAGCTGGGCCGCTCTTGACCAGATGCGAATGCGCACAGAAATTAGCACACTAATTTCTACGTATTCCTGGACAATATGATCTACTCAGAAGTCGTTCTAGGATTTCGGCACATATGGAGATTTGTTAGTATATATTGGTTTACCAGCACATTAATTTGGTGCATGTGCCCCCAAGCTCGGATGATGTGTGGGTCGCAAACACGTTCATTTATTTATATATTTATGTGTATATGTATTCCGGTATATTTATATATTTATACATGTATATATTTGTTTACCAGCATTTCAACTTGCTGCAGGTGGTCCCAAGCTTGGATGACACGAGGGTTGCGAGTGCTTTTATGTATTTATTTATACATCTATTTACATTGGTTTTACCAGCACTTCAACTTGGTGCAGGTGGTCCCACACAAGGATGATGCATACGGCTTGCAAGCATATTTATGTATTTATTCATTTATACATGTATTTACACATTATTTTACATTGGTTTTACCAGCACTTCAACTTGGTGCAGGTTTGTCCCACACAAGGATGATGCAATACGGCTTTGCAAGCATAATTTGTGTATTTATTCATTTATACATGTATTTACACATTATTTTAACATTGGTTTTTTACCAGCACTTCAACTTGGTGCAGGTGGTTCCCAAGCTTGGAATGATGCTTTGGGTCGTGAGTAAACATTTGTGTTTTGTACATATTTGTGTTTTGTACATATTTGTGTTTTGTACATATTTGTTTGTTTGTATTTGTATATTTGTTTACCAGCACATTAACTTGGTGCAGGTGGTCCCACACATGGATGACGCGTGGGTCGGGAGTGCATTTATGTATTTATTCATGTACAGCACTCAAGCTTGATGCAAGTGTACACACACATGGATGATGCATACGGGTCACAAACGCATTTCTGTATTTATTTATTTATACATGTATTTATATATCTGTTTACCTGCACTTCAACTTGGTGCAGGTGGTCCCAAGCTTGGGTGATGCGTGGGTCATGAGCACATTTATTTATTTGTTTACGATTTGTTTTTACCAGCACTTCAAATTGGTGCACGTGGTCCCAAGCTTGGAGGAGGCATGGGGCGCGAGCTCATTTATGTATGTTTTATTTTTTTTTGTATATTTTTAACCAGCACCTTACCAGGGAGGGCCCCTTGCGGGAGAGTTCTCTAAAACATAAAAATAATGTTTAGAAAAATGAAACTTGTTTCAGGTGGTCCCAAGCTTGGAAGAGGCATGGGTCGCGAGCGGAAGAAGTGGAAGGAGTGACAGTGAGACAGAAGGCGAGGGAGACCAGACAAATGAGTAAGCGCACCTTTTTCTTTCTTACCAGCACTTCAACTTGGTGCAGGTGGTACCAAGCATGGAGGAGGCATGGGTCGCGAGTGAAAGAAGCGGAAGGAGCGGAAGCAGTGGCAGCGAGACCGATGGCGACGAAGACCAGACCACTGAGTAAAGCAGATTTGTGTTTATATTTTATGAAAGGAATTAGACTGAATCACTATAAGAATGAAGAGTCGGGGTTCGACTCCCCTTCGGTCGCTCTTTGGCGTTGCAATGTCGTCGTCAACTGCGATGGTAGCTTGTCCAGCTGAGGTAGGAGACCGCTCCCCACCGCGTACGACGGGCTCCCTTTAACACCCACGCCCCACCAGGCGTTATCATTACCTTTTTATGAAAGGAATTTCACCCCAGGAGGTGGGTCTCCCGACAGAAACCAGCGGCACCCAGGTGGGTCTCCCGACAGAAACCAGCGGCACCCAGGTGGGTCTCCTGACAGAAATCAGCGGCACCCAGGTGGGTCTCCTGCCAGAAACCAGCGGCACCCAGGTGGGTCTCCTGCCAGAAACCAGCGGCACCCAGGTGGGTCTCTCGACAGAAACCAGCGGCACCCAGGTGGGTCTCTCGACAGAAACCAGCGGCACCCAGGTGGGTCTCCCGACAGCAACCAGCGGCACCCAGGATTCAGTTTGAATGATGTTGCCACTCCTCCAAAAGAGTAGGCGCACTTAGGGTCGTCGGGAGATACCTAACCACGACCATACGGACATGCAACAGTACCCCCGTTGACCACGGCAGACAAGCTCCCTGCCATGGTCGTTAACGAACGTGCACCACTACCCCCATTGGCCACGGCAGACAAGCTCCCTACCATGGTCGTTAGAGGCAGAGCCAAGGAGACATAACTAGAAATGCACTGCAAGGGCAGAGATCCGACAGTACTTCCCTACAGGTTTTCTTGGGGCCTAACGACCCACAACCAAACGAACGTGCACACTGCCATGCATGCACCAGTTTTCTTTTGCCTAAATAGCCCTAAAAGCTATAAAAAGCTATAAAACGCTGTCCCTGGAGGAGGCCTAGAACCATAATGCTAGAAAACAATCTCACTTTCAGATTTGAAGAACTCCCTGCACTGCAATTCTACCCTCCTGCTCATGTCCTCATGTGCCCTGACCCTCCTGCTCATGCACTCTATCCGTCCTGACAATGTGCCCTCCCTCCCGATCATGTGCCCTACCCCTATTGCTCGTGAACCCTATCCATCCAGATACTGTGCCCTCCCTCCAGCTCATGTGCCCTGCCCCTCCTGCCCATGTGCTCATGTGCCCTACCCCTAGTGCTCGCGAACCCTATCCATCCAGATAATGTGCCCTCCCTCCCGCTCTTGTACCCTATCCATCCTGACAATGTACCCTATCCATCCTGACGATGAACCCTATCCATCCTGACAATGCTCCCTATTCATCCTGATAACGTGCCCTCCCTCCCGCTCATGTACCCTATCCATCCTGACAATGTACCCTATTCATCCTGATAACGTGCCCTCCCTCCCGCTCATGTGCCCTACCCCTATTGCTCGTGAACCCTATCCATCCAGATACTGTGCCCTCCCTCCAGCTCATGTGCCCTGCCCCTCCTGCCCATGTGCTCATGTGCCCTACCCCTAGTGCTCGCGAACCCTATCCATCCAGATAATGTGCCCTCCCTCCCGCTCATGTACCCTATCCATCCTGACAATGTACCCTATCCATCCTGACAATGCTCCCTATTCATCCTGATAACGTGCCCTCCCTCCCGCTCATGTACCCTATCCATCCAGTTCATATGCCCTCCCTCTTGCTCATGTGCCCTGACCCTGCTGCTCATGTTCAATGCTGCGCAGGAAGCGTCCAGTCAGTATCGATGGCTGCCTCAAATCTGAACATGCAAGGTGAGTACAGGGCACTTGCGCACATGCATTTGCCCGGCACTAGTGACAGCAAAGGTGGCAGAGCTGCAATGTGTGAGGAGGTTGAATGATGTGAGCGGTGTGAAGGGTGTGACGGGTGTGAGGGGTGTGAGGGATCTGAACATGCAAGGTAAGTAGTACAGGGCACATGCGCACATGCATTGGCCTGGCACTAGTGACAGCAAATTTGGCTGAGCTGCAATGTGTGAGGGGGTTGAGGGGTGTGCGCGGTGTGAAGGGTGTGAAGGGTGTGAGGGATCTGAACATGCAAGGTAAGGAGTCCTTTGGTCTGAACAGGCACATGCACATACGTACACACACATACACACATTAGCAGGAACCAGCAGGCAGAAGCAGGTGCAGGGTGTCTTAGGTGACAAGATCAGGACTGACCTGAAGATGCAAGGTAAGTATCCTTTGGTCTGACCAGTCTCCAAAGGTAATAGCTGTACTGTATGCTTCCTCCCTCCTCCTCCTCCCTCCTCCTCCCTCCTCGCCTCCTCCCTCCTCCCTCCTCTCCTCCTCTCCTCCCCTCCTCCCTCCTCCTCCCCTCCTCCTCCCTCCTCCCTCCTCCTCCTCCTCTCCCTCCTCCTCCTCCTCCCTCCTCCTCCTCCTCCTCCCTCCTCCTCCCTCCTCCCTCCTCCTCCTCTCCTCCCTCCTCCCTCCTCCCCTCCTCCCTCCTCCTCCTCCCTCCCTCCCTCCTCCCTCCTCTACCCCTCCTCCTCCTCCTCCTCCCTCCTCCCTCCTCCCTCCTCCCTCCTCCCTCCTCCTCCTCCCTCCTCCTCCCTCCTCCCTCCCTCCTCCTCCCTCCTCCTCCCTCCTCCTCCTCCTCTCCTCCTCCTCCTCTCCCTCCTCCTTCCTCCTCCTCCCTCCTTCCTCCTCCTCCTCCTCCTCCCTCCTCCTCCTCCCTCCTCCCTCCTCCTCCCTCCTCCCTCCTCCTCCTCCTCCTCCTCCTCCCTCCTCCTCCTCCTCCTCCTCCTCCTCCTCCCTCCTCCTCCCTCCTCCTCCCTCCTCCTCCTCCCTCCTCTCCCTCCTCCCTCCCCTCCTCCCTCCCTCCTCCCTCCTCTCCCTCCTCCCTCCTCCTCCCTCCTCCCTCTCCCTCCCTCCTCCCTCCTCCCTCCTCCTCCTCCTCCCTCCTCCTCCCTCCTCCCTCCTCCCTCCTCCCTCCTCCTCCCTCCTCCCTCCTCCCTCCTCCTCCCTCCCTCCTCCCTCCTCCCTCCTCCCTCCTCCCTCCTCCTCCCTCCTCCCTCCTCCCTCCTCCTCCTCCCTCTCCTCCTCCCTCCTCCTCCCTCCTCTCCTCCCTCCTCCCTCCTCCCTCCTCCCTCCTCCCCTCCTCTCCCCCTCCTCCCTCCTCCTCCTCCTCCTCCCCCTCCTCGCTCCCTCCTCCTCCCTCCTTCCTCCTCCTCCTTCCTCCTCCCTCCTCCTCCCCCTCCTCCTCCCTCCTCCCTCCCTCCTCCTCCCTCCTCCTCCCTCCTCCTCCTCCTCCTTCTTGTAACTCCCGCATGCCTTGTGGCTTTGATCTTGATTTGTTTTTGCTCTATTGCAAGCTATATATATAACAGGATCTATAACAAGAATTCCATGTTCTCGTCTTTCAGGATGGTGGCCGAGTGTGAGGGCTTCAGGAGTCGCGTGAAAGAAGCAACCATCCAGAAATATTCAGATGAGGTACGATGTTGTCTTTAATTAATAAAATAAAAAAGAGAACGTAGTGCTCCACCCACCCCCACCCACCCTCCCCAACACCCCCCCTTATAATCTAACTCAACTCCATCCACACCCACAGAAGGAAGTAGCGTCACCATCACCAACACCAATCACCAACACCACCCAACACCCAGACACCAACACCACACACACACCACACCAACACCACACCTACACACCCCCCCCCCCCCCACACACACACACACACACAACACACACACACACACACACCACACAACACACACACACCAACGCCAAAGCCAGGACAGGCATGAACCTTTGTAAGTGCAATACTCCTTCACAGGTGTCTGCTGCAAAGGAGGCAACAGATAGAAACCAAACTTCAACTACACTTCTGATTCAAGCCTACACCATCACCAACACAGACACAGACACACACACAAGAGGTGCACACACACACACACACACACAGGTGTATGCTGCAAGGGGGCAACAGATGGAAACCATCACCACTACAACTCTGAGTCAAGCCTACACCCAATCACCAACACAGCAACACACACACACACAACACACAGGTGTCTGCTGCAAAAGAGCAACATATAGATAACCAGCATCACTACTACTCTTAGTCAAGCCATACCCATCACCAACACAGACACACACACACAGGTGTCTGCTGCAAAAGAGCAACATATATAGAAACCAATCATCACTACAACTCTGAGTCAAGCCTACAACCATCACCAACACACACAACACACATCTACCCACCACCACACCACCACCACCACCACACCACCACACCACACACACACACACACACGCCCTAACACACGCACAACGCCAAAGCCAACGCCAGGACAGACATGACCCTGTGCACATGTGATACCTCTTTGCAGGTGTAATGCTGAAAGGGGCAACAGATGGAAACCATTCACTACAACTTCTGAGTCAAGCCTACACACACACACACACACACACACACACACACACAAGTGTCTGCTGCAAAGGAGCAACAGATAGAAGCCTTCATCACTACAACTCTGAGTCAAGCCTACACCAACACACACACACCAACACACACACACACACACACACACACACATAGGGCAAATATTCCGTGTGTGTTTACAGGCCAACGGCCGGCAAAAGTTGCGTGTGTACAGGCCGAAGGACGAATTTGCATCTGCAAAATTGCCTGGCCTGCACCCCCCCTAAATCTCATCCTTACTTTGGGCCATCGGCAAATATGCGTGGGCAAATTTGCCTAACACTACGCTTCAATAGAGGTTTACATAATGCGCTTTGAGACTATTTAATCACTATCTTCAAAATTTACTATTAAAAAACGAATCAGAAATCACTTTACAAAACACCGTAGTCCTGCACACATGTAAATTTGCCTGGTCCTCCCCCACCCTTAACCCCACCCTAACTATGGATTATTGGCAATAATTCATGGGCAAATTTCCATAACACTACACTTTAATATAACCATATAGGTGTACACAATGCTTATTGAGACTAAATATATATGTTATAGGAATTAAAAAGACTATCTCCGAAAACCAGTATCAAAAACCACCATTAATAATCACCATCAAAAGATATTTTTTTCACTTGCATTGTTATTGATGTCAAACTGCGTCATGCTGTTATAACTACACACAAAACACAAATAAATGGAGTCATGTTAACTTCATTAAATATAAGATTGAATTATTTATCTATATATATGTATGTATCTATCTATCTATCTATCTATCTATCTATCTATCTATCTATCTATCTATCTATATAATGGTAACACTAGCAAAGCAACAGGGCCCCCAGTCCTCCTTCCACCCCATGGCTGCCCACGACACCTCCCTCCACCCCATGGCTGCCCCACGCACATCCCTCCACCCCATGGACACCCACACACCTCCCCCCCCCCCCCCCCATGGCTGACCCCAACACTTCCATTCATGGCTGCCCCCTAGTCCTCCCTCCACCCATGGCTGCCTCTAACCCTCCCTCCACCCCATGGCTGCCCCGAACACCTCCCTCCACGCCATGGCTGCCCCCCAAGTCCTCCCTCCACCCCATGGCTACCTCTAACACCTCCCTCCACCCCATGGTGCCCGAACACCTCCCTCCACCCCATGGCTGCCCCCCAGTCCTCCCTCTCACCCCATGGCTGCCTCTAACACCTCCCTCCACCCATGGCTGCCCCGAACACCTCCCTCCACCCCATGGCTGCCCGAACACCTCCTCCACCCCATGGCTGCCTCTAACACCTCCCTCCACCCATGGCTGCCCCGAACACCTCCCTCTACCCCATGGCTGCCCCCCAGTCCTCCCTCCACCCAAGGCTGGCCCTAACACCTCCCTCCCACCCATGGGCTGCCCCACACACCTCCCTCCACCCATGGCTGCCCCAAACACTTCCCTCCTCCCCATGGCTGCCCACACACCTCCCTCCCCATGGCTGACCCCAACACCTCAATTCATGGCTGGCCCCCAGTCCTCCTTCCACCCCAAGGCTGCATATGAACACCTCCCTCCACCCATGGCTACCGCGGAACATGTTCCTCCACCCATACCTGCCCCCAACACACACACCTCCCTCCACCCAATAGCTGCCGCACACACCTCCCTTCCTCCCATGGCTGCTCCACGCACCTCCCTCCACCCCATGGCTGCCCCACACACCTCCCTCCACCCCATGGCTGCCCCACACGCCTCCCTCCATCCCATAGACACCCCACACACCTCCCTCCACCCCATGGACACCCCACACACATTCCTCCACCCCATGGCTTCCCCAAACACATCCCTCCACCCCATTGCTGCCCCCCACACATCCTCCACCCCATGGCTGACCACACACCTCCCTCCGTCCCATGGCTGACCCACACACCTCCCTCCACCCCATGGCCACCCCACGCACCTCCCTCCACCCCATGGCTGCCCCACACACCTCCCTCCACCCATGGCTGCCCCACACACCTCCTCCACGCCCATAGACACCCCACACACCTCCCTCCACCCCATGGACACCCACACGCATTCCTCCACCCCATGGCTGCCCCCACACACATCCCTCCACCCATGGCTGCCCACACACATCCTCCACCCATGGCCACCCCACACACATTCCTCCACCCATGGCTGCCCACACACCTCCTCCACCCCATGCCTGCCCAACACACATCCCTCACCCCATGGACACCCCACACACCTCCCTTCAACCCATGGCCACCCACGCACCTACCTCCACCCCATGGGCACCCCACACACCTCCCTCCATCCCATGGACACCCTACACACTCCTCCACCCCATGGCTGCCCCACACACCTCCCTCCACCCCTTCTCCACCCCACACATCCCTCACCCCATGGCCACCCCACCACCTCCCTTTACCCCATGCCCCCACCCCTCCATACCATGGGCCATTCCCGACCCCTCCTCCCTCCAACCCATGTCTGCCTCCAGTCCTCTCTCCATCCCAACATCTACATCCGCTCCCGCCAGTCGGTCTTTCAGCAACATCCTACCCTCACCTGCCGGGCAATATTGGTTATCAGTTCGATAATCTGGCAAGTCAGACCGCTCTTAACACTCCGGAGTATGCGCAGCAACTCATAGCGAACGAATTTGGGGAGCTTTGCCTCCTGTCGAGCCCTAGCTAACTCCCTCCTTCAACGTCGACCCGATTGCAGTGCCTACTCCACTGAAGAACGAGCCGCATAAAATATGCGTCCCTTGCAATTGTAGGTCTATCGCCGTCGCCTGGCAATTGCGAATGTTGCACGCGCGTTGCCAGCCGAAAGTCGTGCCCAGGCCAATCCCCACCTCCTCAGGATGTGAACCAGCGCCTACTACAGCGAAGAACGAGCAACGTCCTTGAATCGTAGATAAATCGCATGCCCCGTTAACTATCTGAGGATCGTAGATTGTTAGCGCAGCGCGCTTGAAGCACAGCTGGGGTGTTTGGCCTAGTTTCAGCT
>CM039462.1:181648602-181668602 GCA_022414725.1 Microglena sp. YARC
ACCTTAAACCTTTAACCCTAAAAATAAACTCCCCATGCAGAACAAGCAACTGATAAACCCAGTGGACCGCAAGGGTGATTCGAGTACCCTATGGTCCAACCCTGAAAACCCTAAATCCTAAACCCTGAACTCCCCATACAGAACAAACAACTGATAATCCAGTGGAATGCAAGGGTGATGTGAGTACCCTATGGTCCAACCCTCAAAACCTTAAACCTTAAACCCTAAAAATAAACTTTCCGTGGAGAACAAGCAACTGATAAACCCAGTGGACAGCAAGGGTGATTTGACCTCCTGGGGTGAAATTCCTTTCACAACCGGTCGCAACTAAAACAAACTAACCATCCAGACCAAACATCTGAAACATCCAGTGGGCTGCAAGGGTGTTTACCGCCCCTCCATGGGTAGCGACTTCGGTACATCAGGCATACTGACGGGTGCGCCAAACGGATGCGCTTGGGTACCTAAGGGTTCGCCCTACAAAGTGCATTTAGACCGCACCAACTGACGTTTGCAAACGGCAGGCAGCTTGATAAACTCGCAAATACAGTCAACCATTCTCCGACTTGAAGCAAATTTCAGACAAGATGTATCTTCAGTCACGTCACCTCGTTTTCCAGGTAGATTTAAGTCAAACTGCGCCCCCAACCACTTGACGTTGGGATTCGACAGTCAAGTCATCCCGAAGGAGACTGCCTAGTCACAGCCGGAGGGTGCACAGCCCCAGTTTATGAGGTAACGCGCAACTGTGTACCAAAGCGCGGGATACGAGACACATGTTCCGCACGAACAGCCACGAGGGCAGCAACAAGGTTTACGAGGGCAGCAACAAGGTTGCTCACACCGCACATTGCACACAGCACACAAAACAGCCCTAGTGACAGCGGGGCTCAGCGAGGCTTCCTCATACCTCCAGCGGATCCCCATGCAATTGCCAACACAAGGGCGGTCACGCCCTTGTTCGAGTACCCTATAGTCCAACCCTAAAAAACCTAAAACCTAAACCCTAAACTCCCCCTGCAGAACAAGCAACTGATAAACCCAGTGGGCTGCAAGGGTGATTCGAGTACCCTATGGTCCAACCCTTAAAAACCTAAACCCTAAACCCTAAGCTCCCCCTGCAGAACAAGCAACTGATGAACCCAGTGGACCGCAAGGGTGATTCGAGTACCATATGGTCCAACCATAAAAAACCTTAACCCTAAAAATAAACTCCCCATGCAGAACTAGCAACTGATAAACCCAGTGGACCGCAAGGGTGATTTGACTTCCTGGGGTGAAACTCCTTTCACAACCGGTCGCAACTAAAACACAACTACCCATCCAGACCAAACATCTGAAACATCCAGTGTACCTCAAGGGTGATGTGAGGACCCTATGGTCTAACCCTAAAAATCCTGAACCCTAAACCCTAAACTCCCCCTGCAGAACAAAGATCTGAAACATCCAGTGGACCGCAAGGGTGATGTGACCTCCAGGGGTGAAATTCCTTTCACAACTACAAAAACAACTCCCCATGCAGAACAAGCATCTGATAAACCCAGAGGACCGCAAGGGTGATGTGAGTGCCCTATGGTCCACCGCTGTAAACGTTACCCCCCCCCCCCCCCCCCCCAAAAATTCCATGCAGAACAAACATACAGGGAAACATCTGAAAAACCAGTTTGTGTCGTGAGACCCACCTCCTGGGGTGAAATTCCTTTCACAACTAGAAAAACAAAACTCCCCATGCAGAACAAACATCTGAATAACCTCCCATGAAGATGGAAAAATCTCCCCCCAACCCCCCCCCACACACACACAAACACACACACCAATACACCCGCACACCAACACACCAACACACCCACACACCTGAACCTGATCCACAGCCAGCATTGCTGCGTATGGCTGTC
Organism: Microglena sp. YARC; assembly: GCA_022414725.1. Classification (NCBI taxonomy): domain Eukaryota; kingdom Viridiplantae; phylum Chlorophyta; class Chlorophyceae; order Chlamydomonadales; family Chlamydomonadaceae; genus Microglena; species Microglena sp. YARC. Next base: position 181,650,498 of record CM039462.1, read on the forward strand.
TGAAGGCGCTCTACACGCTGCTGGAAAAAACCACACACACTCGCACACACCAATACGACAACAACTCCCCATGCAGAACAAACAACTGATACACCCAGTGGACCGCAAGGGTGATGTGAGCGCTGCTCTATGGTCCACCGCTAAGCTGGAAGTCGCGCTGCAAAGGTACAGGAAAGCAGTAGATGATGCAACTAATGCGGTGAGTGGAAGGGTTAAGGGTTTTGGGTTTTGCAACTGAGGCGGTGAGTGGAAGGGTTTAGGGTTTTGGGTTTTGCAACTGAGGCGGTGAGGGGAAGGGTTTAGGGTTTAGGGTTTTGCAACTGAAGCGGTGAGGGGATAGGTTTAGGGTGTTGCAACCAAGGCAGTCAGTGAAAGGGTTAAGGGTTTAGATGCTGCAACTGAGGTGGATCCTTGACCTTGACCTTGACCTTGACCTTATCCTTATCCTTGACCTTAAACTTATCCTTGACCTTATCCTTGAACTTTTCCTTGACCTTGACCTTGACCTTATCTTTGACCTTATCCTTGTCCTTGACCTTATCCTTGACCTTGACCTTATCTTTGACCTTATCCTTGTCCTTGACCTTGACCTTATCTTTGACCTTATCCTTGTCCTTGACCTTATCCTTGACCTTGACCTTATCTTTGACCTTATCCTTGACCTTGACCTTATCTTTGACCTTATCCTTGACCTTGACCTTATCCTCGACCTTGACCTTGACCTTATCCTTGACCTTGACCTTGACCTTGACCTTATCCTTGACCTTTGACCTTATCCTTGACCTTGACCTTATCCTTGACCTTATCCTTATCCTTGACCTTAACCTTGACCTTATCCTTGACCTTGACCTTGACCTTATCCTTGACCTTGACCTTGACCTTATCCTTGACCTTGACCTTGACCTTATCCTTGACCTTGACCTTGACCTTATCCTTGACCTTGACCTTGACCTTATCCTTGACCTTGACCTTATCCTTGACCTTATCCTTGACCTTGACCTTATCTTCAACCTTGATATTATCCTTATCCTTGACCTTATCCTTGACCTTGACCTTGACCTTATCCTTGACCTTGACCTTATCCTTGACCTTGACCTTGACCTTATCCTTGACCTTGACCTTGACCTTATCCTTGACCTTGACCTTATCCTTGACCTTGACCTTGACCTTGACCTTATCCTTGACCTTGACCTTGACCTTATCCTTCCTTGACTTGACCTGGACCTTATCCTTGACCTTGATATTATCCTTATCCTTGACCTTGACCTTATCCTCGACCTTGACCTTGACCTTACCCTTGACCTTGGCCTTGACCTTATCCTTGACCTTGATCTTGACCTTATCCTTGACCTTGACCTTGACCTTATCCTTGACCTTGACCTTATCCTTGACCTTGACCTTGACCTTATCCTTGACCTTGGCCTTGACCTTATCCTTGTCCTTGACCTGGACCTTATCCTTGAACTTGATATTATTCTTATCCTTGACCTAGACCTTATCCTCGACCTTGACCTTGACCTTATCCTTGACCTTGACCTTGACCAGTATCTTATCCTTGACCTTGACCTTGACCTTATCCTTGATCTTGACCTTGGCCTTGACCTTATCCTTGACCTTGACCTTGACCTTATCCTTGACCTTGACCTTATCCTTGACCTTGACCTTATCCTTGACCTTGACCTTGACCTTATCCTTGACCTTGACCTTGACCTTGACCTTATCCTTGACCTTGACCTTAACCTTGACCTTGACCTTATCCTTGACCTTGACCTTATCCTTGACCTTGACCTTGACCTTATCCTTGACCTTATCTTTGACCTTGATATTATCCTTGACCTTGACCTTGACCTTATGCTTGCCTTTGACCTTATCCTTATCCTTGACCTTGACCTTGACCTTATCCTTGACCTTGACCTTGACCTTATCCTTGACCTTGACCTTGACCTTATCCTTGACCTTGACCTTATCCTTGACCTTGACCTTATCCTTGACCTTGATCTTATCCTTGACCTTATCCTTGACCTTGACCTTGACCTTATCCTTGACCTTGACCTTATCCTTGACCTTGACCTTGACCTTGACCTTATCCTTGACCTTGACCTTATCCTTGACCTTGACCTTGACCTTGACCTTGACCTTATCCTTGACCTTGACCTTATCCTTGACCTTGACCTTAACCTTGACCTTGTCTTTGACCTTATCCTTGACCTTGACCTTGACCTTATCCTTGACCTTGACCTTGACCTTGACCTTATCTTGACCTTGACCTTGACCTTGACCTTGACCTTATCCTTGACCTTGACCTTGACCTTGACCTTATCTTTGACCTTGATATTATCCTTATCCTTGACCTTGACCTTATGCTTGCCTTTGACCTTATCCTTATCCTTGACCTTGACCTTGACCTTATTCTTTGACCTTGATATTATCCTTATCCTTGACCACGACCTTGACCTTATCCTTGACCATGACCTTGACCTTATGCTTGCCTTTGACCTTATCCTTATCCTTGACCTTCTCCTTGACCTTATTTTTGACCTTGACTTTATCGTTGACCTTGACCTTATCCTTGAGCTTATCCTTGACCTTGACCATATCCTTAGGGTTAGGGGGGGGGGGTGGGGGGGGGGGGGGGGGGGAATAGGCAAAATACAAAAACTTCCGAGTGTAAGATCAAACTATGGGCTGGTAGTAATTACTACAGCCTGCTGATTTACCATATAAATTACATAGTTTGGCATTAACTTCCTTGCCAGGAACTGGTCAACATAAATTTTCCGCATACATTAGATAGTTTGAATTACCTTCCTTGCCAGGAATTGGTCAACATAAATTTACCGTATAAATTACATAGTTTGGCATTACCTTCCTGGCCAGGAATTGGTTAACATAAATTTGCCATGTAAATTGGTAAGCATAAATTTGCTGCATACATTAGATAGTTTGGCATTAACTTCCTTGCCAGGAATTGGTCAACAGAGGTAACGTTCTCACTGCCCCCTTCCTTTCCCCACCTTGCATGTAGGCTATATATCAAATTGATAAACAAAACAAGGTTCCTGACTGCCCACACCACCCAAACCAACAACCACTGCCAACGACTGCCTACACCACCCAAACCAACTACTGCGCCACCACCTAAAACCGACCACACCACTACACTGACACCACTGCCTTTCCCCACCTTGCATATAGGCTAAAGATCAAATTGATAAACAAAACAAGGATCCTCACTGCCTGCACCACCCAAACCAACCAAACTCACACAACACTCACACACCACACTCACCAACACTACTTTACCCCACCTTCCATGTAGGCGAAAAAGCAGCTGAATCGACTGTGTGAGGAACTGCGGCCCGATCAAAATCAGGTGACAAACACACATATATACGTATATATATATATATATATACATATATTTGGCATTGTGTTCGGCATTTTAATATGATCATTTGTAGTATATATAAATAGGCTAACATGCAAAATACAACTTGATTCGAAGTAAGCCATGAGATATGTATGTGCAAAGTAGGTATTTGAAAACGCGAACACACCGTACTTTTTAGGCGCATATGTGCTCCCAAGTCTATTCTGTGAATATGGCCCGTTTTATTGATATAGATTGGTCTAGTGGTACACCAAATCTCTGAATTGAAGCAGGGTCGGGGGTTCGATTCCCCCTACGGTCGCCCTGAGCGTTGCAGGTTGTTGTCAAATGCGATGGTAGCTTGTCCAGTTGAGGTGGTAGACCGTTCTCTGCCTGCGCGCAACGGGTTCCCTTAATACCACGCCCCACCAGGCGTTATCGTTACTTTTTCTGTGAGCCTGTGTGGTCTTGTAATTCATGCGCGAAAATGATTTTATGGTTACATGACGTATTAGTACTTGGTCTTGTCATTCATACGTCGCAATTATGATTTTTTTGAAAAGTGAAATCTTGGTCCGAGTGAGATTCGAACCCGCGACCTGCGATTTCATTTTTTGCCCAACGGCAGTTGGCGTGGCTTGCCCTTGCCCACACCACGCACGGCCCTGAGGTGAGCTCCGTACGCTAATTATAGCCCAAGTGCCCAAGGGAATGATTCGTTGACTCTGATGCTTTTATGCGTCCGCCTCAAATTTATGACTTCAATTCTGCTCCCAAACTATGAATGCGCACATGTTTGGATGGTACAAATTTGAAATGTTGAAAAATGTTACCCGGTAATAGTAGATTTGGGCGAAAAAACAGACATCAGCTCATTTTCTTGAATTGCGATGCCCATCTGAGCTCTCGTGAGAATCTGCCAGGCGTAAAAAAGTCTCATAATTGTTTTAAGGTATAGAATGTTCAAGTCTTTTGTTGTTTTTCATGTAACCTGAAAAACAGGTTACTTGAAAAACGTCGTTTTGTGTCTGACTGACTAATGGTCTACCGGAATTAATTGGGGTAATCCCTTCTGCAAACAATAATTGTTTTTTGTACCCAAATGAAACCCGTATGAAAAACAATCACAAGATTTGTTTGAGGAAGGTGTTACCCTGTCCGTTAGTCACAAAACAATTGATTTCAGGTTTCATGAAAAACAACAAAAACTTGAACATTCTATATCTCATACCAATTATAAGACTCATTTATACCGGACAGATTCTCACGATAGCTCATATGGGCATTTTCCGCATTTTCCGTCAACAGTTCGTGCGCCTACAGTAAATAGAAAAATCCCTGGCATGATGCCTAAATGGGGCATTTCCTTCACATCTTACAGCGATAATTTTGCCAAAAGGGGGTCAAAACTAGCAATTGCTATATATATAACGGCGAAACGAATCCCTGGCATGATGCCTAAATGATGTCTCCAACAACAACAGGGCAGTAGCATGCTTCAGGGATTTCTTATTCAAATCTGAAAGTTTTTCTTTCTAGCTTCATGGTTCTAGGCCTCCTCCTGGGACATCGTTGTAAATCTTTCTAGTGCCATTTGGGGCATTTTTCTTCACATTTTTTAGCGATAATTTTGCCAAAATGGGGTCAAAACTAGCAATTGCTATACATATAACGGCGAAACGAATCCCTGGCATGATGCCTAAATGATGTCAACAACAACAGGGCAGTAGCATGCTTCAGGGATTTCTTTTTCAAATCTGAAAGTTTTTCTTTCTAGCTTTATGTTGTTAGGCCTCCTCTAGGGACAGCGTTGATAAGCTTTGTATAGCTTTTATAGCATTTTACAGCTTGTCAGGGTCATTTAGGGCAGTTGTCTGAAGGGGGGGGCAACTTCTAACCAAAATGACACCGTCACCCAACTCTGTAGATATCATTAAGAGGATGAAGAATCCGGTTTTATCTCTCAATTTGGCTCAGTAGAAAAAATGTGCTGGCCCTCCAAAGTTTGGGGCCGCGGAGGGGGGGGGGGGGGGGGGGGGGGGGGGGGAAATCTAGAATTTTCAAAATATTAGGTACTTTCCAGGCACTTTTTTTCTAGCCCTCAGAATGACATGGAGTGAAGGAGGGTGTTCCTCCAAGTGTTCCTCTACTTGATACCAGTCCATTTATGCTGTTGGGGTAGAGATCCACCACATATTATGCCCAGGGCAGAGGAGGGAGGGAGGGGGGAGGGGGGGGTCCATGGTCTCTCTCTCTCTCTCTCTCTCTCTCTCTCTCTCTCTCTCTCTCTCTCTCTCTGTCCATACACACACAACGCCCTAACCAACACGTGTACAACGACGTACAGAGCGAGACCTCATGGTAGTTCACTGCTTCTTCTTTTTTGACTGACTTTTTTGACTGACTTTTTGACTGACTTTGTTTTGACTGACTGACTGACTGACTGACTGACCGACTGACTGACTGACCGACTGACTGACTGACCGACCCCCAAGCCCCCCCCCCCCCCCAAAATGTAACATTGATGATGATGATTTTATATGTTTAAAACATTCCCAATGGTCTCTAGACCAACCTCAATGGATAGGCCTTTAAAAACCCTGTAAAATGAGCCTAATTAGACACCATAACACTAAGTGGTGGCTGAGATAGTGGCTGTACAGTGGGTTCCGGAGCCAGGGGGGGGGGGGTCTGCAGGAGGGTGCCTTAGCACTTTTTTGTGATGGTGTATTTTTTTTTTTTACACCCCCCCTGATTTGTCTTTACATTTTATAGCGAGACTTTTGCCGAATCGGGGTAAAAACTAGCGATCGCTATATATAATGGGTAAGAATCCCTAGGATGATGCCTAAATGACGTCTCCAACAAAAACGGCTTCAAATGTTAAAATAATTTCTCGAATGGTTCAACGTATGAGGCAATATTTCAGGGTTGGTGTTTCCAGTCTCCTTGCTGGTCCAGTTTGGAGCCAAACTGGCCCAGAAAGGAGACTCGAAACACCACCCCGGAAACACTGCCTTATACGGTAAGGTTGAGCGGGAATATCAATACTACCCGCTCGAATTCTGCCTATTAAATACATATTATACATTGTTAAATAAAAAGGACAAGTCTTTATATCCCGCATATTGTCGCGTTAAACTGCATGCTACACTGAAGATAATTAGACCAACTAAGGCGGTCCAACCAGAGGGTTGCCTTAGGAAAATTTGCTTTGGCTCCAAACTGGCCCACCAAAACACTCACCTGGAAACAATGCCTTATACATTGACCAATTCAAGAAAACAGCACATTCGGAAGATACTCAGTCATTCAGTCCCACCAGATCTAGATCCCATATATAAATCATGGATAGGTCCCTACTGGAGCAGATCTGGAATGAACACCAATAGCCCCCCCCCAGTGTTTTTATTTCAGATTTCCTAGGCAAGGTTGTGTAGCCGGGTGGGCTACTCAACCCTGATTTCAGAAAAGTTGAGTAGCCCACCAGCAACGACACCGACTGAATGACGACGCATGAGCGACGCTTCGTTGTAAAAAAAAAACTGCCCCCCCCCCCCCCTCCCCCCTCCCCCACCCCCTCCCCAGGTCTCCTCGCTTCCACGAATATCCCTAAATAATTTCTCTAACAATGACAAAATATTCCCGATATGCGTAGACAGCTCATCCAATACAATTGACAGGTCATCCAATACAATCTATATTTGTCACCTGATGTTCAATGGAACTGCGGCCCATTCAACATCAGGTGACATATATAAACAGATAGATAGATAGATAGATAGATAGATAGATAGATAGACAGACACAGACAGACAGACAGACAGACAGACAGACAGACTTGACCCTGACCTTGACCTTGACCTTGGCCTTGGCCTTGACCTTAATCCAAGCACTGCCACTGCCACTGTCACCTTCAGTTGCTGGCTGGTGCACAGTTGTCCATCATAATTGCAGCGTTGAAGAACCATGTGGAGTTTATAGCATCATCATTTGTATGCATGTATTATTATTTTTTTATTTATTATTATTATTATTATCATTATTATTATTATTATTATTATTATTATTATTATTATTATTATTATTATCATTATCATTATCATTATTATTATTACTATATTATTATTATTATTATTATTATTATTATTATTATTATTATTATTTATTATTATATTACTATTATTAATCGTGGTGTTGTAGGTGGTAGTGGTGTTCATAGAGGAGGTAGTATTAGTAGTGGTCGTAGTGCTGGTGTTGGTTGTAGTGGTGGTGGTGCTAGTAGTAGTGGTAGTGGTGAAATAGGCTAGAGGGACTTGCATTTGCCCTTCCCTTTGCCCTTGCCCTTAATCGTGCACTGCCACTGTCACTGTCACATTCAGTTGCTAGCTGGTGCACAGCTGCCCATCGTAACTGCAGCGTTCAAGAACTATGTGGACAATGCTGGTAGTCGTAGTGCTAGTGGTGGTAGTAGTGGTGGTGGTGGTGGTGGTGGTGGAAGTGGTGGTGGTAGTAGTAGTAGTGTTTGTAGTAGTAGTGGTGAAATAGGCTAGAGGGACTTGCCCTTGACCTTGCGCTTGACCTTGGCCTTGGCCTTGACCTTGACCATAATCCAAGCACTGCCACTGTCACCTTCAGTTGCTGGCAGGTGCACAGCTGTCCATTGTAACCGCAGCGCTGAAGAACCATGTGGATGATGCTGGTGGTCGTAGTGCTGGCGGTGGTCGTAGTGCTGGTGGTGGTTGTAGTGGTGGCGGTGGTGGTGGTGGTGGTGGTAGTGGTGTTCGTAGTGGTAGTGGTGAAATAGGCTAGAGGGACTTGCCCTTGCCCCTGTCCTTGCCCTTAATCCAAGCTCTGTCACTGTCACCTTCAGTTGCTAGCTGGTGCACAGCTGTCCATCGTAACTGCAGCGCTGAAGAACCATGTGGACGATGCTGGTGGTTGTAGTGCTAGTGGTGGTCGTAGTGCTGGGGGTGATTGTGGTGGTGGTGGTGGTTGTAGTGGTGGTGGTGGTGGTGGTGGTTGTAGTAGTGGTGGTGGTGGTAGTAGTAGTGGTGTTTGTAGTGGTAGTGGTGGAATAGGCTAAAAGGACTTGACCTTGACCTTGACCTTGCTCTTGCTCTTGCTCTTGCTCTTGCCCTTGCCCTTGCCCTTAATCCAAGCACTGCCACTGTCACCTTCAGTTGCTGGCTGGTGCACAGCTGTCCATCGTTACTGCAGCGCTGAAGAACCATGTGGATGGTGCTACACGCCAACAGTGGACGCTACCAACTCTAGCCACATCATCTAACGTAAGTCGCATGCCATATCATGCCATACCACATCCTGCCATGTCCTTAGTTTCTACTTGAATGTGACATGAATTCATGAAACAGAATCGGGGCGATGCTACGCACCAACAGTGGACGCTACCACCTCTAGCCACATCACCTAATGTAATTATTATGCCATATCATGTCATGTCATGTCATACATTTCTACTTTAATGTGACATGAATTCATGAAACAGAATCGGGGCGATGCTACGCACCAGCAGTGGACGCTACCAACTCTAGCCACATCATCTAACGTAAGTCTCTTGCCATATCATGTCATGCCATTAATTTAAACTCCATTGCGACATGAATTCATGAAACAATATCAGGGTGAATGGACTCTACCGACTCTAGCTACAGCATCTAACGTAAGTATCATGCCACGTCATATCATGTCATGTCATACATTTCTACTTGAATGTGACATGAATTCACGAAACAGAATTGGGACGATGCTACACGCCAGCAGTGGACTGTATTAACTCTAGCCACATTATCTAACGTAAGTCTCATACCATATCATGCCACGTCATTTCATGTCATGTCATTAATTTCCACTTCAATGTGAAATGAATTCACGAAACAGAATTGGGACGATGCTACACGCCAGCAGTGGACTGTATTAACTCTAGCCACATTATCTAATGTAAGTCTCATACCATGTCATGTCATGTCATGTCATTAATTTCAACTTCAATGTGACATGGATTCTCAGAACAGAATTGGGACGATGCTACACGCCAGCAGTGGACTGTATTAACTCTAGCCACATTATCTAATGTAAGTCTCATACCATGTCATGTCATGTCATTAATTTCAACTTCAATGTGACATGGATTCATGATACAGAACCGAGGCGAATGGACTCTTAACAACTCTGGCTACATCATCTAACGTGAATCCCATGTCATGTCATGTCATTAATATATATACTTGAATGTGACATGAATTCATGATACAGAATTGAGGCGTTCCTCATCGTCAAGAATGAACTCTAGTAACATAATCTACCCCCCCACCCACCCACCATATTGGTGGTTGGTGCCAGTGAAAGCAAACGGGCTGGCCCCCTCAACCTTACGCCTCGTAATAAGTTGTACTATTTATTTATTTATGTATTATTTATTTGTTTATTAATTAATTTATTTATTTATTTGTGAATTTATTTATTTATGTATGTATTTATGTATTGATTTGTTTATTAATTTATTTATTCATTTATTTGTGAATTTATTTATTTATGTATGTATGTATTTATGTATTTGTTCATTAATTAATCAATCCATTTATTTATTTATTTATTTATTTATTTATTTATTTATTTATTTATTTATTTATTTACTTCCTTAGAACATCATCTAACGTATGTCTCACTCATGTCATGTCATTAAGTCCTACTTGCCTTCATCATGAATTCAATATCATGTAGTGCAAGCCTCATAGGACACTAGTGTATAGTAGCCACCACCACCAGCAGCAGCAGCAGCAGCAGCAGTAGCAGCAGCAGCAGCACCATCATCACCACCATCATCATCATTCAAGTTCCAATCTTGCTTAAGTCTCATTCATGCCATGTCATGTCATCAAGTCCTTCTTGACTTAGTCATGAATTCAACGTCATGCAGTGTGAGCCTCATAGGACACTAGTGCATATTAGCTATCATCATCATCATCACCATCACCATTTCCACTATCACCATCACCACCATCATCATCATCACCATCACCATGTTGCTTCTTTGTCGACAGGTCACAGAGCTCGATGGACTGTGGCCCTACTGGAGATCAGTCTCAGCTCCCGACAACATCACCATTACCACCATCATCACCACAACCCCCTCCCCCTCATCCGCCACCATCATCATCATCATCACCATGTTGCTCCTTTGTTCACAGGTCACAGAGCTCAAAGGACTGTGGCCCTACTGGAGATCTGTCTCAGCTCCCGACAACATCACCATTACCACCATCATCACCACCAAACCCTCCCCCTCATCCGCCACCATCATCATCATCATCACCATGTTGCTCCTTTGTTCACAGGTCACAGAGCTCAAAGGACTGTGGCCCTACTGGAGATCTGTCTCAGCTCCCGACACGGTCAAAAATGACTTGGTCATCGACAGGTACGACGTCCCTGATGTTGGAAGATCAATAAATAAATAAACAAATAAATACATAAATACATAAATAAATAAGTAAATAAATAAGTAAATAAATAGTACACATTATTGCGAGGCGTGAGGTTGAGGGGGCCAGCGAGTTTGCTTGCATTGGGGCCAACCACTGGGGGGAAGGTGTGTGTGGGGGGGGGCCTGAGGTTGAGGGGGCCAGCTCGTTTGCTTGCATTGGGGCCAACCACTGGGGGGAAGGTGTGTGTGGGGGGGGGCCTGAGGTTGAGGGGGCCAGCTCGTTTGCTTGCATTGGGGCCAACCACTGGGGGGAAGGTGTGTGTGGGGGGGGGGCCTGAGGTTGAGGGGGCCAGCTCGTTTGCTTGCATTGGGCCCAACCACCAAGTTTGCGATTTTGGCGGAGCCCCCCCTTCTGGGGGGCTGGAGCACCCAGAGTCACATCATTGTCGTTTTGACCTCAAGAAGCAAGAAACCTTGGACCTTACTAGCCCCTTGCCCTGGCTTAAACTCTGGCTCCCGTCCACTGCACTCAATTTCTTGGTTGAGGGGGCCAGCCCGTTCTTGCAATCGAGCGAACTACCAAATGTCGGAGGACCATTGAACTTGTTTTTGGCAGGACCATTTGGAGGACCATTGAACGTGTTTTGGGCAGAGCCCCCCTCTTCTGGACGGCGGGAGCCACCAGGGTCGTCCTGTTGCCTGTCTGACCGACTGACCGTCCAACCGTCACAACCACAGTAAACCCTGGCCCTAACTGCCCCCTGGACCTGTCTTAAACCCTGGCTTCGATCTGCTGCACTCGATTATGATAGCTAACACTCTCATTTTTCTAGGTATTGTTATTTCGGAGAGGGAACGTCCCTTCATCTCATTTTGGCTGCAATGTTGTGTATGGCCAGGGCCCCCCGCCCGCAACAGGGAGATGACGATCAAAGTACATGTTGTACTTATATGAGTATGTATGTTGTACACGTTTTGTACATGTACATCAGTATTTATGCATGCATGTATGTATGCATGTATGCATGTATGTATGTATGTATGTATGTATGTATGTATGTATGTATGTATGTATGTATGTATGTATGTATGTATGTATGTATGTATGTATGCATGCATGCATGCATGCATGTATGCATGTATGCATGTATGTATGTATGTATGTATGTATGTATGTATGTATGTATGTATGTATGTATGTATGCATGCATGCATGTATGCATGTATGTATGTATGTATGTATGTATGTATGTATGTATGTATGTATGTATGTAGTACATGTTGTGTACATATTGTACACGTGTATGTTGTATGTGTTGTGTACATATTGTACATGTATATGTGCGTATATTGTAAATGTTTTGTGCATGTACATGTGTATGCATGTCTGTTGTACATCTTGTACATGTATATGTATATTTATATGTATGTATAATGTACATGTTGTGTACATGTGCATGCATATGCATGTATGGATGGATGGATGGATGGATGGATGGATGGATGGATGTTGAACAAGTGTATGTTACATGTACATGTATATGTATGTATGTATGTATGTATGTATGTATGTATGTTGTACATGTACATGTGTATATATGTATGAGGTAAAAAGGATTCCCATTTTCATGCAGGATGCTGCTGCTCACTGGGCATGTTCCAATTAACTGTTTTCAACCGCTAATTTATAATCAGTATTAAATTGTTCTTTTTTGTGTGGACATGTATGAACAAAAAGACGTCCCCCTTGTCCATGTAGGATGTTACAGTCTAGGGGTAGGCCAAATAGGCTAAAGGGACTTGCCCAACCGTGACTGGAAGGGCTAAACATATAAGGTATTAATGAACTGAACCCCATACAATCATTTTAACGACGGGGGCCCTGGGTCCGTGCTACAGTAATTATTTAGTTTTTGAATTATAATTGAATCATCATCCTACACCGATCCTACATGTTAATTTAATTTAATTTAATTTAATGATAATTGTGTGATTCTCAAAGACCTCCCCCGTTTCCATGCAGGATGCTCCTTCTCACTGGGCCCAACATGGCAGGTGTGTTTTTCTCCGCTTTTTTATCCATGATTTTTCAAATCCTTTCATCCTTTTTTATCCTTGAATTTGTATCCTTGCATTTATATTTTCTTTTCCTGACAGGGTTCATAGTGGGAACCAATAAAGGGGCACACCAGGGCTATTTTTTTCTCATGGCAGCACTGTCTCATATCACTGGGCACAACATAGCATGTGTGTCTTTCTGCGCTTTTATTTGACATGGATTACTGCAATTCAAATAAGAATTTGATAAAAATTTAATTTAAAAAAAGACAACAGTTCCCATCCTTGTAGGCAATTCCACCCTACTGCGATTCAAATTCGAATAAAATTCAAATAAAAATAAAGAGACAACTGTTCCCCCCCGTGTAGGCATATCCACCCTACTGCAATTCAAATAAAAATAAAAATAAGAAGACAAAGACAGAGACAAAGACAAAGATAACCGTTCCCACCCGTGTAGGCAAGTCCATTCTACTGCAATAAATAAAAATAAAAATAACCATAGAAAGACAACCGTTCCCACCCGTGTAGGCAAGTCCACCCTCCTGCACAGTGTTGCTGCTGTCTCCCTGCTTGTAAATTGTGGACTCGTGGTCCCTGCTGAATAAGCAAGTATTCAATCAAACAAACAAACATACAAACAAACAAAACAAACAAACAAACAAACAAACAAGCAAACAAACAAACAAACAAACAAACAAAAAAAACTACTAAAAAAAAAAAGCAAAAAAAAACATGTTCTCACTCGTTAATTGCTAACTGTGGACTCATGGACCCTGCTAAAAACGCAAGTATTTAAAAAATAAAATCCACTCTTTAACAGAAGGTGGGTTCAGATGATGAGGTAATAATAAATAAACAATACAAATAACCATACAAACCTCCCCCCCCCCCGTGTAGGCAAGTCCACCCTCCTGCGATTCAAATTCAAATTCAAATATAAAGGCAACTCTTTCCACCTGTGTAGGCAAGTCCACCCTCCTGCGATTCAAATTCAAATTCAAATATAAAGGCAACTGTTTCCACCTGTGTGGGCAAGTCCACCCTCCTGCGATTCAAATTCAAATTCAAATTCAAATATAAAGGCAACTGTTTCCACCTGTGTAGGCAAGTCCACCCTCCTGCAATTCAAATTCAAATTCAAATATAAAGGCAACCGTTTCCACCTGTGTAGGCAAGTCCACCCTCCTGCGATTCAAATTCAAATTCAAATTCAAATATAAAGGCAACTGTTTCCACCTGTGTGGGCAAGTCCACCCTCTTGCGCAGCGTTCCTGCACTTTTCCTGCTCGCTAACTGTGCACACTGTTAAATAAGAAAGTATTAAAATAAAAAAATAAAAAAATAAAGATATATAAATAAAAACACCATCCCCCCCGTGCAGGAAAGTCCACGCTACTGCTCAGCGTTGCTTCTGTTTCCCTGCTCGCTAACTGTGCACACACATGGTCCCTGCTAAAAACAAGTAATCAGGCAATCAAAATCAAACAAAAAAGATAAGCAATAAAAAAAGACCCCCCCACCCCCTTCACCCCATCCCCCGTGTAGGCAAGTCCACCCTCTGTGAACTCATGGTCCCTGCAAAAAAATAAAAAAACCATCCCCCCCATGTAGGCAAGTCCACGCTCCTGCGCAGCGTTGCTGCTGTTTCCCTGCTCGCTAACTGTGTACACACATGGTCCCTGCTAAAACAAGTAATCAGGCAATCAAAATCAAACAAAAAGATAAGCAATAAAAAAAGACCCTGCTAAATAAGAAAGTATTAAAAACAATGTTCCCATTCGGTAACAAAAGAAGAGTTCAGATGATGAGGCAATATGAAACAAAAAACAAAACAAAACAAAAAACTGCCCCCCCCCCCCCCCCGTGTAGGCAAGTCCACGCTCCTGCGCAGCGTTGCTACAGTCTCCCTGCTTGCTAACTGCGGATTCATGGTCCCTGCTAAAAATAAGTATTCAAATAAAGAAATAAATAAATAAAGAAATAAAAATAAAAAAACCATCCTTCCCGTGCAGGAAAATCCACCCTACTGCGTAGCGTTGCTGCTGTTTCCCTGCTCGCTAACTATGGACTCAGGGTCCCTGCTAAAAATAAGTATTCAAATAAAGAAAAACGAAAAAACGAAAAACGAAAAAAAAAAAAAAAAAAAAAATCCCTTCCGTGCAGGAAAATCCACCCTACTGCGCAGCGTTGCTGCTGTTTCCCTCCTCGCTAACTATGGACTCAGGGTCTCTGCTAAAAATAAGTCTTCAAATAAAGAAAAGGAAAAAAAAAAAAAAAAATCCCCCTCGTGCAGGAAAATCCACCCTACTGCGCAGCGTTGCTGCTGTTTCCCTGCTTGCTAACTGTGGACTCATGGTGCCAGCTCAGTCGGCGACCGTCCCTGGCATAGACGCGCTCATATTGCGCAATTTTTCAGGCGACAGCCCGCTAGAGGGGAAGAGCAGCTTTGCCATGGAAATGGATGAAATGAGGTGGGTGTGTGTTCGTGGGTGGGTGGGTGGTGCGGGTGGGTGGGTGGGAGGGGGGTGGGCGGTGATTGTTTGCACTGTTGAGGGGAAGAGCAGCTTTGTGATGGGAATGGATGGAATGAGGTGGGTGTTGGAGGGTGGGTGGGGGAGTGTGTGTGTGTTGGTGGGTGGGTGGTGGGAGTGGGGTGGGATGGGGTGGGGTGGTGGGGTAGCAGTGGTGATGGTTGTTTGCACTGTTCCAGCCATCGACGCGCTCATGTTGCGCAACTTTTCAGGCGACAGCCGGCTAGAGGAGAAGAGCAGCTTTGCAAAGGAAATGGATGAAATGAGGTGGGTGAAGGGGCAGGTGGGTGGAGTGGTGGTGGGTGGTGCGGGTAGGTGGGTGGGTGGGTGGGTTGGTGGGTGGGAGGGGGGCGGGAGGTGATTGTTTGCACTGTTGAGGGGAAGAGCAGCTTTGTGATGGGAATGGATGGAATGAGGTGGGTGTTGGTGGGTGGGTGGTGGGGGTGAGGTGGGGTGGGGTGGTGGGGAATCAGTGGTGATTGTTGTTTGCACTGTACCAGTCATCGACGTGCTCAAGTTGCGCAACTTTTCAGGCGACAGCCCGCTAGAGGGGAAGAGCAGCTTTGACATGGAAATGGATGAACTGAGGTGGGTGAGGGAGCGGGTGTGTGTTGGTGGGTGAGGGAGTGGGTGTGTGTGTGTTGGTGGGTGGGTGAGGGAGTGGGTGTGTGCGTGTTGGTGGGTGAGGGAGTGGGTATGTGTGTGTTGGTGGGTGGGTGAGGGAGCGGGTGGGTGTTGGTGAGTCGGTGTTGGTGGGTGGGTGTTGGTGGGTGGGCGGTGGGGGTGGGGGTGAGGGGGTAGCAGTGGTGATGGTTGTTTGCACTGTTCAGGGGAAGGGCAGCATTGTGATGGTAATGGTGGATATGAGGTGGGTGAGAGTGTATGTGTGTTGGTTGGTGGTGGTGGGGATGGGGTGGGGTGGGGTGGGGGGTAGCTGTGGTGATGGTTGTTTGCACTGTTCCAGCCATGGACGCACTCATGTTGCACAAATTTTCAGGCGACAGCCCGCTAGAGGGGAAGAGCAGCATTGTGATGGTAATGGTTGATATGAGGTGGGTAAGAGAGTGTGTGTGTGTTGGTGGGTGGGTGGTGGGGTGGGGGGTAAGGGGGTAGCAGTGGTGATGGTTGTTTGCACTGTTGAGGGGAAAAGCAGCGTTGTAATAGAGGATATGAGGGGGGGGGGGGGGGGGGGAGGAAGGTGCGTGGGCGGACCTGAGGGGATGGAGGTGTAAAATAAAAAAACAAATACAAAACACCCAAAATAAGACAGTTTAAAATCAGAGCAGTAAAATAAAAATAAATTATTGTTGGTACACTTCAAAATGAACCTTAAAACAGTAAAATGAAAAACAGTAAAATATGCGATATAATTTTCTTCATACATTATATAGGTCCGTGTGCGCTGATGGAACAAAACATTCGCTGGTGCTTTTGGACGAGCTGGGAAAAGGGACAGAGGTGGGTACCAGAGTTGTTTTTCATTTCAGAAACTGGGTTTCTGGTAGCGTTCTGAGTGTTGGCCTCCTCCAGGGACAGCATCCTGGGAGCTGGGCAAGGGGAATGAGGTGGGTCCAAGAGTTTTTTTCATTTCAGAAACTGGGTTTCTGGTAGCGTTCTGGGTCTCAGACCTAAACGCTACCCAGAACGCTAAAATTGTAACAAGGATTCTGTCCTGGAAGAAGGGGGGGATAAAAGGAATACGAAATAATATGATTTGAAAAAATAATGTGTTCTGGGTGTTGGCCTCTTCCAGGGACAGCATCCTAGGAGGACTGGGTAAAAATAAAAATGCCTGGTGGGGCGTGGTGTTAAGGGGACCCTCCCGCACGCCGCAGCTGGGGAAAGTCACCATGGCAGACATAGTAAGTGTCACCCTCCAGGCTGTAGGGACTCCTTCACGCGACGTGTGGCAAGAATGCTGGTACAGGAGGCAATAGATTACTGTACGCCGCAGATGGGGAAAGTCACCATGGCAGACATAGTAAGTGTCACCATCCAGGCTGTAGGGACTTCTTCATGCGACGTGTGGCAAGAATGCTGGTGCAGGAGGCAATATATTACTATATATTTACTATTAGGTAATAGATTACTATATATTTTTCTATATATTTTTACTATATATTAGGTAATAGATTACTATATATTTTACTATACATTTTTACTATATATTAGGTAATAGATTACTATATATTTGTACGCCGCAGCTGGGGAAAGTCACCATGGAGCACCGGGTACAGAATAAAGAATCAGTTATTATGAGGCATGGGGTTGAGGGGGCTAGCCTGTTTGCTTGCCCTGGCCCCAACCACCAACACTAGACTTGGTTGGTTGGTTGGTTGGTTGGTTGGTTGGTTGGACAAGCTGGGGAAAGTCACCATGGAGCACCGGGTACAGAATAAAGAATCAGTTATTATGAGGCATGCGGTTGAGGGGGCTAGCCTGTTTGCTTGCCCTGGCCCCAACCACCAACACTAGACTTGGTTGGTTGGTTGGTTGGTTGGTTGGTTGGACAAGCTGGGGAAAGTCACCATGGAGCACCGGGTACAGAATAAAGAATAAGTTATTATGAGGCATGGGGTTGAGGGGGCTAGCCTGTTTGCTTGCCCTGGCCCCAACCACCTACACTAGACTTGGTTGGTTGGTTGGTTGGTTGGACAAGCTGGGGAAAGTCACCAAGGAGCACCGGGTACTGAATA
>CM039462.1:181671102-181693602 GCA_022414725.1 Microglena sp. YARC
GGGGTTGAGGGGGCTAGCCTGTTTGCTTGCCCTGGCCCCAACCACCAACACTAGACTTGGTTGGTTGGTTGGTTGGTTGGTTGGTTGGTTGGACAAGCTGGGGAAAGTCACCAAGGAGCACCGGGTACAGAATAAAGAATCAGTTATTATGAGGCATAAGGTTGAGGGGGCTAGCCTGTTTGCTTGCCCTGGCCCCAACCACCAACACTAGACTTGGTTGGTTGGATGGTTGGTTGGTTGGACAAGCTGGGGAAAGTCACCAAGGAGCACCGGGTACAGAATAAAGAATCAGTTATTATGAGGCATGTATGTATGTTGCAGTCCAGGGGTAGGCCCCAATAGGCCTAAGGGACTTGCCCTTGTATAGGAAGGGCTTAAAAAGAAAAAGCACTGAAGAACTGAACCCCAAACGATCGTTTACCCGACGGGGGCCCTGAGATCGTGCTACAGTGATAATATAAGTCGGAGATGTTACCTCGAGGTATTATCCGGAGACCGGGCCGCCCATGGTATTGCAGCGGGTGGGCTCGACCCCCCGACTTCCAAATGTGTGGTTCGGATATGGACCACTGAGTACATTGCAGGATAGGAGGCATGCGGTTGAGGGGGCTAGCCTGTTTGCTTGCACTGGTTCCAACCACCAACACTATACTTGGTTGGTTGGTTGGTTGGTTGGTTGGTTGGTTGTACAAGCTGGGCAAAGGGACAGAGGTGGGTACCAGAGATTCTTCCAAGGGGGGGAGGGGGGGGGGCAAGGGGACTGAGGTGGGTACCAGAGATTCTTCCAGGGGGGGGGGGGGGCAAGGGGACTGAGGTACAGATTGTTCCAGGGGGATGGGGGGGGGCAAGGGGACTGAGGTACAGATTATTCCAGGGGGATGGGGGGGGGGGGGGGGGGAAGCAAGGGGACTGAGGTGGGTACCAGAGATTGTTCCAGGGGGGGGGGGGGGGGGGGGCAAGGGGACTGAGGTACAGATTGTTCCAGGGGATGGGGGGGGGGGGGGGGCAAGGGGACTGAAGTACAGATTGTTCCAGGGGATGGGGGGGGGGGGGGGGGGGGTCAAGGGGACTGAGGTACAGATTGTTCCAGCGGGGGGGGGGGGGGGGGGGGGGGGCAAGGGGACTGAGGTACAGATTGTTCCAGGGGGATGGGGGGGGGGCAAGGGGACTGAGGTACAGATTATTCCAGGGGATGGGGGGGGGGGGGGGGGGGGGGCAAGGGGACTGAGGTACAGATTGTTCCAGGGGGATGGGGGGGGGGGGGCAAGGGACTGAGGTACAGATTGTTCCAGGGGGGGGGGGGGGGGGGGGGGGGGGGGGGGGGGCAAAGGGACTGAGGTACAGATTGTTCCAGGGGGATGGGGGCGGGGCAAGGGGACTGAGGTACAGATTGTTCCAGGGGGGGGGGGGTAAGGGGACTGAGGTACAGATTGTTCCAAGGGGATGGGGGGGGGGGGGGGGGTAAGGGGACTGAGGTACAGATTGTTCCAGGGGGATGGGGGGGGGGGGGGGTAAGGGGACTGAGGTACAGATTGTTCCAGGGGATTGGGGGGGGGGGGGGGGGGGCAAAGGGACTGAGGTACAGATTGTTCCAGGGGGATGGGGGGGGGGGGGGGGGGCAAGGGGACTGAGGTACAGATTATTCCAGGGGGGGGGGGGGGGGGGAGGCAAGGGGACTGAGGTGGGTACCAGAGATTCTTCCATGCCGCACACACACACACACAACCAGATGAGGGGCTGGCACCGCTGTAGCCCAAGCCATGCTGGAGAAGCTGTGTACGGAAGAATGACCCCCCCCCCCCCCAAACACACACACACGCACACACACCCATACCCCCCCACACACGCCCCCCCCCCCCCCCCAATCACACACACACACACACTCCCCCCCAAGCACACACCCAAGTGAGGGCTGGCACCGCTATAGCTCAAGCCATGCTGGAGAAGCTCTGTGGACAAGAATGCACCGGCATCTTCGCAACTCACACACACACACACACACTCCCCATACCCACCCACCCACACAATGGTTGCAGGTGAGGGCTGGCACCGCTATAGCCCAAGCCATGCTGGAAGAGCTATGTCGGGAAGAATGCACCGGCATATTCGCAACTCATCTGCACGATCTGGTGAGGCAACATATATACTTTATATGTTACCTCAACCTATTTGTTTTTTACCCACACATATGTTTTATATACCCACACATATGTCAGATCTGTGTTGTATGTTACCTCAACCATTTGTTTCAACCTACACATATGTTTTCTTATATTTTATTAGTAAACATATGGGATAGGAATCACCAAGTAACCCAACCCAAGCTCGAAGAGTATCAAAAGGGAATTTCCCCCCGCTATTACATTACATGACATTACATTTTAAAGTCTGCTTGACACCGCGAGGGTGTTTGAGACTCTGTGCTATAAACAAAAAGAAAAAGCACCCACAAAGCTTTATATAGCGATCGCTAGTTTTGACCCCGTGTAAGCGAACTTTGAAGGGGAAAAAACTGGTAGCAATAGGTTGTTGAAGACGTTCAATTTCACGTCTCAGAAGCACAGAGTCTCATACACCCTCGCGGTGTCAAGTAGACTTTAACATGTAATGTAATGTAATGGAATGTAATGTAATGTGATGTAATGTAATGTAATGTAATATAATGTAATGTCTCAGAATCCCCTTTCGACGAATTGTTCAATGGCAGAGCTCGTTGAAACAAGAAGGTGCGGGGTTCGAATCTCTACGGGTGCGCTTTGGTGTCCGCGGTCGCTGTCAACCGCCATGGTAGCTTTGCCCAGGTTAAGCAGCAGCCCATTCTCTACCGCCGTAAGACAGGGCTCCCTAAATACCACACCCTGCCCGGCATTATCATTACTAAGTCTTTCTCCCCCTTTCGTTCCATATCCTCAGTAGGCGCTGTTTGTGAGCAGGGTAGCACTTCCTGGGGTGAAAAACAAGGGCAGTTGGCTTGGCACCAAACTGGTCAGGCCTGGGTCTAACTTATGGGGTGTGAATCAGGGTTGTTAACGACGTTAACTCAAAAGAGCAGTTCCCTATTTGCTGTATACCTAAACCTACAGGTTCAAACCTGTATCCATATCTATATCTATAGTTGTTGCTTTAGCACTTCTATTAGCTAACCCATTTGCAGGATAAGGCTTGTAAACGGCTATATTATCTATTTCTATATCTATATCTACACCTATATGGTTTGTACCTACACCTACATCTATATCTGTACCTATATGTTTCATACCTAGATCTATATATATAAATGGTGGGGGTGTTCACGACGAATGGTTTCACGACTCAAAAGAGCACGCGGCAGCCAGGGTACAACTTCTTGCCAAATTGGTCAGCGCTTAAAGCGCACAAACGTTAAATTAGTCAGCGCTTTTGAGTGCAAAAAACGCAAAAACTGCGCGCTGCGCCCACAGGGGGTTGAAAAAACTGCGCAAAACGCGCAGAGGGGATAAAAAAGGCAGAGCGGCACCGCGCTGCCGCGCACGCTTAGTAGTACCCTGGCGGCAGCGCGATTTCGCGCTCGCTTTTTGAGCCCCACTGCGCGGTACGCGCAGTTTTTCAACCCCCTGTGGGCGCAGCGCACTACCAAGCGCTGACCAATTTGTCGTTTGTGTGCTTTAAGCGTTGACAAATTTGACAAAATGTAGTACCCTGATGGTTTCGCGTCTCAAAAGAGCAGTTGCCGTTGGAGGGTCTGTTACGTTGCAAACGTAGATTTGGCTCATTCCTACAGGCCACCTACCCAAATCGCTGCTAATATATGTATCAAATTGATCATGTAGAACTGACTATAACCTTTTCTATATGTATCTTTCTATATGTATCACAACACTCATGTGGAACAGACTTTAACCTTTTCTATATGTATCACAACACTCATATGATTAAACTGACCCTAACCCGGCCCTAACCTTTTCTATATGCATTGCAACACGGAGGGGGAACTGACTTAAACCTTTTCTATATTTATCACAGCACGCATATGATTTAACTGACCCTAACCTACTTGTATCAAAACACACAGGTGGAACTGACCCAGCCCCTTGCTGATAGGGGACAGCTAGGTTACGTTTGCATGCAAGTGGAGAATGAGAAGACTTCCACCCCAGGTACGTGTTTGCAATTTTAATGTCTATGTCTGTCTGTCAGACAGACAGACAGACAGACAGACAGACAGACAGACAGACAGACAGACAGACAGACGTCAGACAAACAGACAGACAAACAGACAGACAGGCGTCAGACAGACAGACAGACAGACAGACAGACAGACAGACAGACAGACAGACGTCAGACAGACGTCAGACAGACAGACAGACAGACAGACAGACAGACAGACAGACAGACAGACAGACAGACTTCAGACAGACAGACAGACAGACAGACAGACAGACAGACAGACAGACAGACAGACAGACACAGAATGACAGACAGACAGACAGACAGACAGACAGACAGACAGACAGACAGACAGACAGACAGACAGACCTCAGACAGGCAGACAGACAGACAGACAGACAGACAGACAGACAGACACAGACTGACAGACAGACAGACAAAGGCAGACAGACAGACATTCCTGCATGAGTAATGACTGCTATGTTACATTTGAATGGGAGTGGAGAATGAGAAGACTCTCACAAATTCGAACCCCCCAGGTGCATGTACGTGGGTGGGGTGGGTGGGAGGTGGTTTTGACAGCTGGGTACATTTACGTGGGTGGGGTGGGTGGGAGGTGGTTTTGACAGCTGGGTACATTTACGTGGGAGGGTGGTGGGAGGTGGTTTTGACAGCTTGGTACATGTACGTGGGTGGGGTGGGTGGGTGGTGTTTGACAGCTGGGTACATGTACGTGGGTGGGGTGGGTGGAGGTGGTTTTGACAGCTGGGTACATGTACGTGGGTGGGGTGGGTGGGAGGTGGTTTTGACAGCTGGTACATGTACGTGGGTGGGGTGGGTGGGAGGTGGTTTTGACAGCTGGGTACATGTACGTGGGTCGGGTGGGTGGGAGGTGGTTTTGACAGCTGGGTACATGTACGTGGGTGGGTGGGTGGGAGGTGGTTTTGACAGCTGGGTACATGTACGTGGGTGGGGTGGGTGGGGTGGGTGGGAGTTGGCTGAATAGGCTACCACCTGGACTGCAACACAAACTCACACTCACACGCACAAGCACTCACACTCACGCACACAAGCACACACACAAACACACACATATACACAACACACACACTCACACACACAAACACACACAAGCACACACACAAACACACACATATACACAAACACACACACTCACACACACAAACACACACACACACTCACACAAGCACACACAAGCATATACACACGCACACCTAGACACATACACACAAATACATTATAGATTGTTGGCCTTAGCGTCAGGAGAAAGGGGACTTGGAAAGTCATGCTTCGAGACACTGTCACTGGAAGTTGCACATAACATGGGACATGCACACACACATACACGCACACACGGGTGGTAGAATTTCAGTTGGTAGGCCCCCTAGGGGGGACAGACCTATGCGATACTTACTCAAAATCATGTAGTTGGTGCTGTTGGTGCTGTTTCTTCAAATCTTCACATTCGGACAAAACAAACGGTGAAATTAGCCGGTTAAACTTACACCCACGCAAACCGTGTTCGATTCCCGTCGGGGGCGAATTACCTCGGAGCGTCCTTTTTTGCGTACGGATCTCAGGGTTGCGGACTGTGGACGCGGCGTTTTCATTTGTCGCTCCCCTCCTGTCCTGTGGACTCATTCTAGGGACCTGGAGCATGTCTATGATTTCCCCTTGGGAAATTCGCATCTCCTAGCCTCTCGCAGCTCATTGCATCAGCACATTGTGCTTGACAAGGAAATCTGCTGTTTCGCACTAGGTCCTGCAGGTTGCCCAGTAGCAACTGTAGCCTCGGGAGTTGCTGCACCTGCCTCCATGGAACTTCGGGGAGTAAGTGAGCTATGAAGTTCATTAGCCTTACAGGCCACCAAGTTGAAAACAATTCCATGCCATGCTACATTAATTCTTGACCCCCAAATATTAAATTGTTCGGATAAGGAAGCAACTGCTTGTGCATCTTTCACCAAGATGGCTGCCACTGCTGCTTGACGAACATTACACCACCCCCTGGGCCGACCACCAGGGGACCCGCCAGGGCCCCCTACTATTTTGAAATATATTCAGCCGAATTGGCTACCACCTGAACTGTAACACACACACACACAAACACTCACATACACACCCACACACACGCGCAAACACATGCATTGTGTATTGTAGGCCTGAGCTTTAGGAGGAAGGCCACGTGAAAACTCATGCTTCAAGATCCTGGCACTAGAAGTGGCCGACTTTTCTGCCACATGGACTGTAACACACACTCACAAACACACACACAAGCACACACACACAAACACACATGCATTGTGTATTGTAGGCCTAAGCTTTAGGGGAAAGGCCACTTGGAAAGTGAGCCCACATGACAACTCATGCTTCGAGACCCTGGCACTAGAAGTGGCCGACTTTCCTGCCACATGGACTGTAACACACACTCACAAACACACACACAAACACACACACATTATGGATTGTAGGTCTACGCTTTAGAAGGAAGCCCACATGGAAAGTTAGCCCACATGGAAACTCATGCTTCGAGACACTAGCGCTGGAGGTGGCCCATGACATGGGAGTGGGAGCAGGCGTACTGACACGAGCCTCGGAAGTGATGCAGCTGCTGAGAGAGCGAAGGGGCATCCCCCTCAGTTCGTCCAAACCTTGAGCAGATGTCCTGTTTCAAGCCTCGGAAGTCATGCAGCTACTGAGAGAGTGGAGGGACACAAGACTGGGGCACATGACATGGGAGTGGGAGCAGATGTACTGACCCAAGCCTCGGAAGTGATGCAGCTGTCGAGAGAGCGAAGGGGCATCCCCCTCAGTTCATCCAAACCTTGAGCAGATGTCCTGTCACGAGCTTCGGAAGTCATGCAACTGCTGAGAAAGCAAAGGGACACATCACATGGGAGTGGCAGGAGAATTCCTGTCACGAGCCTCGGAAGTGATGCAGCTGCTGAGAGAGAGAAGGGGTATCCCCCTCAGTTCATCTAAACCTCGAGCAACCTAGTGCACCTGGAATGGCATGAGAGTGGGGAAACGACGTGCTGTTACGAGCCTCGGAAGTGATACAGCTGCTGAGAGAGCGAAGGGACATCCCCTTCAATTCGTCCAAACCTTGAGCAGATGTCCTGTCACGAGCCTTGGAAGTCATGCAGCTGTTGATAGAGAGAAGGGGCACATGACTGGGTCACACGACTGGCAGTGGCACAAGACATGGGAGTAGGAGGAGATGTCCTGTCACGAGCCTCGGAAGTGATGCAGCTGCTGAGAGAGCAAAGGGGCATCCCCCTCAGTTCATCCAAACCTTGAGCAACCTAGTGCAACTGGACAAATCCCACTTTCAGATTTTAAAATAGAACCCTGCAACCCTGGCGCTGGAAGTGGCACATGACATGGGAGTGGGAGCAGATGTTCTGACACGAGCCTCAGAAGTCATGAAGCTACTCAGAGAGCGAAGGGGCATTCCCCTCAGTTCGTCCAAACCTTGAGCAGATGTCCTGTCACGAGCTTCGGAATTCATGCAACTGGTGAGAGAGCGAAGTGGCACATGACATGGGAGTGGGAGCAGAACTCTTGTCCCGAGCCTCGGAAGTGATGCAGCTGCTGAGAGAGCGAAGGGGCATCCCCCTCAGTTCATCCAAACCTCGAGTAACATAGTGCACCTGGAATGGCATGATAGTGGGAAACGATGTACTGTTACGAGCCTCGGAAGTCATGCAGCAGCTGAGAGAGAGAAGGGGCATTCCCCTCAGTTCATCCAAACCTTGAGCAGATGTCCTGTTACGAGCCTCGAAATCCCTGCAACCCTGGCGCTGGTGCTGGAAGTGGCACATGACATGGGAGTGGGAGGAGATGTACTGACGAGAGCCTCGGAATTGATGCTGCTGCTGAGAGAACAAAGGGGCATCCCCCTCAGTTCATCCAAACCTTGAGCAACCTAGTGCAACTGGACAAATCCCACTTTCAAATTTGAAAATAAAACCCTGCAACCCTGGCGCTGGAAGTGGCACATGACATGGGAGTGGGCGGAGATGTACTGACACAAGCCTCGGAAGTGATGCAGCTGCTGAGATGTGTTATGCAGCAATGACTAGGCAGCTGTAAACTAGTTCCTACATTTTTCCCTTTGGGTAGTCAAATTAAAATGGGTGTTGGGTCATGTCACACGTGGCCTATATTACACAAGGCACACCAACCCCAAATTTCTTCTCGGAAGTCATGCAGCTGCTGAGGGAGCGAAGGGGCATCCCCCTCAGTTCATTCAAACCTTTAGCAACCTAGTGCACCTGGAATCTTTGGGTTTGGCCCACTGCTAGTCTCAGGGAGCTGCCTAGAAGCTGGTGCTGGGTTTGACCCACTGGTAGTCTCAGGGAGCTGCCTAGAAGCTGATGCTGGATCTTGCCCACAGGTGGTCTCAGGGAGCTGCCTAGAAGCTGATGCTGGGTTTGGCTCACTGGTAGTCTCAGGGAGCTGCCTAGAAGCTGATGCTGGGTTTGGCCCACTGATCGTCTCAGGTAGCTGCTTAGAAGCTGATGCTGATAGCGGGATAGAAAATCTGTGGGGTGAGTTTTGATGGAATGTCTATACGCTGACAAGTAGGATCAGCATATCATATTATGTTGATTAAAGGTGAGTATGATATCATATGATGTCATACAAATTGCATCATATGATATTGCATATCAATGGTAACTTTGGCCTAGCCAGACTGCCAGCATCATATGATATCATATGATGACATGATATCATACGATATCATATTGCCGTTCCCTTCTGACAAGTCCTAGTTGTAAAATTGTTACAGTCACTGTATCACTGAGTGATAGAAACTGAGTGGGGATTCAAAACCAGGACACTGAGGTGGTACTTAGCAGTACATTGGCGAAACTGCACGATGGAGCAGTGGAGTCGATGGCCACTTGGCTACCTTCAAAAACCAGGACACTGAGGTGGTACTTAGCAGTACATTGGCGAAACTGCCCGATGGAGCAGTGGAGTCCAGGGCTACCATGGTACCTTTAAAGGAACATGAGGGTGGTACTCGGCAGTATGACGGCAAACATACATGTATATATACCTGTATATACATGCATATACATACATACAGTAAACTGCCCCCTGGTAGAGCAGTGGTGTCGAGGGCTGCTGGGTACCAACGAAACAAAGAAAAGGAGGTCTGAAAAACTAAGGGGGAGATAATTAGAAAAGGCATCAACTTGACGAAATGACGACCCTAAGTGCGCCAACTCTTTGCAGGGGGAAATGAGTAGTAAGCAGTACCATGGCGAATCTACCCGAAATGAGTAATAAGCAGTACCATGGCGAATCTACCCAAAATGAGTAATAAGCAGTACCATGGCAAATCTACCCAAAATGAGTAATAAGAATTACCATGGCGAATCTACCCAATACGAGTAATAAGCAGTACCATGGCGAATTTACCCAAAATGAGTAATAAGCAGTACCATGGCGAATCCACCAAAAATGAGTAATAAGCAGTACCATGGCAAATCTACCCAAAATGAGTAATAAGCATTACCATGGCGAATCTACCCAATACGTGTAAAAAGCAGTACCATGGCGAATCTACCCAAAATGAGTAATAAGCAGTACCATGGCAAATCTACCCGAAATGAGTAGTAAGCAGTACCATGGCAAATCTACCCGAAATGAGTAATAAGCAGTACCATGGCAAATCTACCCGAAATGAGTAGTAAGTGGTACCATGGCAAATCTACCCGAAGGAGTGGATGAGCCAAAGACTGCAGAACTACTATAGAACAGGTAAGCCAACGAGGCAGGTTTGGGTTTGGGTTACGGGTTAACTTTGGCGTTTCCGTCGTTAACCCAAACATATTTTCGTTCACACGGGACTTGGGCTAACCTTGGCTAACCTTCGGCTAACCCACTCTGACCTGGCGGGTCAACCTCAAACCGAACCTTAACCCAAACCTGCCTCGTCTTACCAACCTCTAAGGAACAAGGAAGCCAACGAGGAGCTAAGAAAGGGGTTGTAGAAAGTTGGAAAAGGGGATTGGGAAACAGTGAGGGGAGGGGCGCAAAAGAGTAAGGGTAGAGAGGTTGGTGGTGAAGGCCAATCTATAAGGCCAGAAGAGGCAGTGTCTGTCTTAGAGGATGAAGCAGGTCTGAGCTACACCTGGTTGTTCTTCTTTTTACAAGGACAAACAAAGCCTTGATGAATTCGAGAAGAAAGTATTACAACCTGATTGCCCAACCTGGGAGCAAAATGATTCCTCTACATTATAATGTGCAATCCAGAAGTGGAAGGTTGTGCGAAGCTACCTCTGTTTATCCATGAATGTATGAAGAGATTGGGTCAAGCATATTTTGATAAGAATGCTTAGATATTTGATTGACTGACGGAGCCCCCTTTCTGGGAGGCGGGAGCCCCGCAGAGTCACCCCGTTGTCCGTTTGTCATGGTGTCTGTTTGTCGACGCAACCCTGGCCCTATCGTATACCCTGGCTTCGGTCCGATGCACTCAATTCCGGTTCCACCTTTCGCTCCGATAGCCAGCACTCACCGCATTTGTTCTGCGTCGCTTGCGACTGGCCTATGACTTGTTTGTATTGTTTTTGTCAACATTTACATTTCCCTAGTAATTTATTTTACTGCCGGCGACGACGAGCAGTCACATTGCTGGCTGGGGCCATGTAGTAAAGTCAAAATTAAAGCATCCTAAAAGGAAAGCCTTTTTTAAGCTGTGTAAGGTATCGCAACCCAGGACGTGGGTCTCCTGACACAAACCAACTAAACCAAGGATTCAGTTCCCGACAGGATTCAGTTCCCGACTCAAACCAGCGAAACCAAGGATTCAGTTCGAATGGCGTTGCCACTCCTATAGGTTCAGGGAGAAGTGGGTGAACCAAAGAATATCTTCGGGAATCGGGATAACTCCCAGGTTATGATTTGTTTACTCGTTGTTGCTACGGTAGTTTAATAAACAAGCAAACAAATAAACACCGGTTGTTACACAGTGGGCGCACTATAAAGTAGCGTCTACAGCCTAGGTTAGGTTCTACAATGGGCTTGCCGGGTTCACCCGACAGGTAGCACTAGCTAGCATGCGGCTTGTGGCTTGGCCTGGTAGTCATCCACCCCGCCACGCAGCGCTCAGCCGCTCACGCATGCCTTGTAACACGCCATGCTACAGCTATACGCCGTAGCATAGCACAGGCCAGGTTAATGAAAGAAGATCTCGTTTTTTATTGTCAGGTTTATTTCTGTACTTATTGTACTGCTTATCAGTATAGGGCGAGAGCCGAAGGCTCCATGCCCACTTCTTCGTGTGGATGTGAATGTAAGCTCTATCCTCGTTTCCCGGTCTATTTGCTTTCTTGTTTATCCATATCTGGTGTCACGCTGTCTTCGGATATTTTAATTCTGGCATGATGAGGGACGTTGCCCTTGCCGATCTCAATATAGCCAGAGAACGCAAAGACGGTTGGAGCAAGGATGTGTCTGATGCCCTAGCGACGTTGTACTCTTTGGAAGATTCCCAGGATGGATCTTTGGCCGCCAATTTACGGTACATGGAGGTTTGGGACCCTTGAAACTTAACCTAGTTAACTGGGACAAAGTGGAAAAGGTCCTATTCTCCAATCATCTTTTCGTTTACTTTAGTACTCAGTCTTCAGATACACGCCCTAGAGATGAAATCCCAGGATCACAAGGAAGGAAGAATGCTGTGTACCAGACCTGGATGTCCTCCTCATGGGATGAGGGTGGAAAACCTGATATGCTCAATCATCTCATCCGAGACCTACCTCACAAGGTTGTGCGTAATATGATTTAGAACTACCTTCCACTACCTAAAAGTGGAAACTGATAGATGGAAACGTCCAATTGTGCCTTGGAAAGATCGAGTGTGTCACCTTCGTGATTATGGAACAGTTCAAGATGAACACCATGTGGTTTTTGAATGTACTGACGAAGCCTTGCTGAATTCCAGAAGAAAGTATCAGAGCCTGATTTCCCAATCGGAGAGCAAAATGATTCCTCTACACATCTGATGTGCAATCCAGAAGTTGAAGGGCGAGAAAAGCTTCCTGTGTTCATCCATGAATGTATGAAGAGACTGGATCAAGTCTTTTTTGATACGTTTGAATACCGGTAGGTTTTTTTTGTGTACTGTTTTTTTCGTTCAGAAGAAGACGAATATATAAAAATAAAAAAACGAAAAATGAAAAAAGGGATTTGTTCGAGTTTACAATTTCTTGTAATAATTTGTTTTACTGCCGAAGACGGCGAGCAGCCAAATTGCTGGCTGACGCTATGTAACCAAGTTCAAGTTCAAGTTCGGATATTTCTACAGGTGCCTTGGACCTGGAAAACGGTGAGCAGCCCAGAGTTAGCTAAAAACATGGAATTGGAAAACGGTAAGCAGCCCTGAGTTGGCTAAGAATCAGATTCAAATTCAGATTCGTCAGTTTGTTGATGCTGGCGCCTTGTGTAGTATTTCACCCCAAACCACCCACCACCACCACCACCGACCAAAGCTCAGCAGCGAAAGTAGCTTGCACAGTTCACCACAAACCACCACCAACAACCAAAGCTCATTAGTCGTTTCATCCTCTACACAGTCTCAAATCATGTAATAATTCAAATTCTCCAGTTTGTTTCACCGGGTGCCTGATGTAGTCATTTGATCCAGGGTACTAGTTTTCTCAAATTGGTCAGCGCTTAAAGCGTCAAATTGGTCAGCGCTTTTTAGTGCAAAAGCGCAGAAACTGCGCGCTGCGCCCAAAGGGGGGTGAAAAACTGCGCGGAACGCACAGAGGGGCTCGAAAAGGCAGCGCGGCACCGCGCACGCTTAGTAGTACCCTGCACCGGGTGCCTGATGTACTCATTTGATCCTTCACATAGGCATTTGATGCGTCACATACGGTAGTCTCACACTTTTTCTTTTGCAATTAGGATTTTCGCCTCTAAGTGTGGGTCTCCTTGCTCTAGTCCTAGTGCGCCTACTCGGTTTTGGGAGTTGCTACACCATTCGATTTGAATCCTCCGTGTCGCTGGTTTGTGTCGAGAGACCCACCTCCTGGGGTCAAAATCCCAAAATATAAAAAGGCTGCAGGATTAGATGTGATGTGGCGGAGCCTTTCCTATTCGGAACGAGGGAGTAGGCGCCCTCAAGTCGGAGGGAGGTGCCGAACTGCCGACCCACGGCCAAACACACCAGACTCGCAAGAATAAAAAAACACGAACTACCAGTACTTTTCATGGCCCCAAATCCATGCTCCCATGAGACAAAATCCAAGTACGTTTCCAATGCAATTGACCCTTTGCAATCCAAGTACGTTTCCAGTGCAATTACGTTTCCAATGCAATTACGTTTCCAATCCAAGTACGTTTCCAATGCAAGTACGTTTCCAATCCAAGTACGTTTCCGATGCAATTGACCCTTAGCAATCTGCGTTGAGACGGGAAACGTAACGTTTTGAGCAATCCTCCCCACCGACCCATGCTGTTCGAACTTGTATGTATGTACGTATGTATGCATGTTACAGTCCAGGGGTAGGCCAAATAGGCTAGAGGTACTTGCCCAACCGTGATAAGAAGGGCTTCAAAAGAAAAATTGATGAACTGAACCCTAAACAATCGTTTCACTGACGGGGGTCCTGAGTCCGTGCTACAGTGATCATTGGTCTGCATCACCACATCATGCAACCAGCTGCCTCAGAGCCTGACCTCTGCATCTGCATCAAAGCGCATCTGCATCACCACACCACACCATGCAACTGCATCTGCATCACCACACCACACCATGCAACTGCATCTGCATCACCATACCATGCAACCAGCAGGCCCAGAGCCAAACCTCTGCTTGCTGCTATTCTGCATCTGCATCAAACCACATCTGCATCACCACTCTGCATCTGCATCACCATACCATGCAACCAGCAGCCCCAGAGCCAGACCTCTGCTTGCTACCATTCTGCTGGGGCGACTCTGCTCCCACGCCTAGACCAGGGGGGGCCCCTGATTTCTTCCCCCTTATCGGTACCCCATTGCTCGCATACTCCACGTGTGCATATGGGCTGATGAGGGGGGGTGGGACTCCTGGGGACAGCGCTGGGGAGCTGAACCGCCGAAGGGGGGCTGCGCCCCCCTCCCCTGGTCCGCCCTCCCCAGACGCCCAAGGGGTCACGGTCTGGTAGATGCTTGGCCTAGAGGGGGGGGTACCCTTTTGGGCAGAGCCCCCTTGGGTGTCACCCCCCCAGGGGGGGGTGCAGCTGTACTTGGGCGCAGCCCCCCCCGAGGCTGATGGGGGCTTGGCTGAGTGCTCGTGCTTGAAGCCGTCAAGGGCATCATGATGGTATAAGGGGGAGGGGCGCTCAAGGGATTTAGAACGCATACCTGTACTGCCTATGTCCCGCACGTCCCCCATATTTGGGGGTCCTGTGGGGGTCAGGGCAGCGTGTGGTGAGCGGGACGAGAGGGTCCTTTGCACCCCGAAACCGGGGCTAGGTGAGGGGGGCATGCCAGGGGGACCCCCATACCTACCCCCATGGGCGGTCCCACGTAGGACCCCCTATCGCCCCCCGGTTGCGATACACCATAGGACCCCCTACCGCCCCCCATTGGTGCCCCCCGTATGACCCCCTATCATCCCCTGGTTGCAGTACACTATAGGACCCCCTATCGCCCCCCATTGGTGGCCCCCCGTATGACCCCCTATCACCCCGGTGGCGATACACCATAGGACCCCTATCGCCCCCAATCATCGCCTGCACTTGGGGTGAGGTTGGGCCCCCATAGGAAGCTGATGGGTAGGCGGCAGAAGCTGGAGAGTAGCCAGCAGAAGCTAATGGGTAGGTGGCAGAAGCTGGAGGGTAGCCAGCAGAAGCTGATGGGTAGGCGGCAGAAGCTGACGGGTAGGCAGGGGAGGAGGCTGCATGAGGCCTAGGTAGTGGCGGCTGTCCATATCCATATGGTGATGATGGTGAGGGCGTAGTGCCGTAGTGCATGCGCGGGGTCGATGAGGCGTCGCGTGGCTTGGGTGGGGTGGCTGAGTGGGGTGTACCTGCCCCCGCGGCGGCTGTACTGCTGGTCACACCCCATGGGGGAGTGACTTGAGAGGGCGTACCTCTCCTGCCCACGGAAGCTGAGCGGTAGCTGCTCTCTCCGCCAGCAAGGGGGTTGCTGGTATCCCTGGCCTCACGCCCGCTGCCCCCTCGGCGTGAGTGGGCGGGGTTCAGGTGGAAGTAGGTGTCGAAGAGGACGTAGCTGTTGGTTTGGGGCACGTATTCTTTGAGCCCGTAGTGGCGGTGCAGGAAGGGGAGGAGCTTGGGAGAGGGGCGGTCATATGCCAAACTCCCTGCCTCGATTTGCTCTGCCGCTAACATGTGCTGTGGGGAGGGGGTGGGTGTGGGGGGTTATATCTGCCTGTTTTATATCTGTTATGTCTGTCTGTTTTATATCTGATTTATATCTGGTTTATATCTGTATGTTTCATATCTGTTTTATATGTCTGTTTTATACCTGGCTTATATCTGTCTGTTTTATCTCTGGTCTATATTTATGTTTTATCTCTATTTTATCTCTGCTTGTTTCATATTTATGTTTTATATCTGTTTTACGATTTGCCCTGCCGCTAACATGTGCTGTGGGGAGGGGGTGGGAGTAGGGGTTTATATCTGTCTGTTATATATCTGTTTATATCTGTCTGTTTGATGTCTGCTTTATATCTGCCTGTTTTATATCTGTTTGTATCTGTCTGTTTTATATCTGTTTATATCTGCCTGTTTTATATCTGTTTTATATCTGCTTGTTTTATATCTGTCTGTTTACATTTGTTTTTATCTGTTTTATAGCTGTCTGTTTTATACATGTTCACATCTGTCTGCTGTAAATCTGTTTTATATCTGCTTAATATCTGGTTTATATCTGTCTGTTGTATATCTGGTTTAAATCTGTCTGTTGTATATCTGGTTTAAATCTGTTTTATAGCTGTCTCTTTTACATCTGGTTTACATCTGGTTTACATCTGTCCGTTGTGTATCTGTTTTATACCTGCTTAATATCTGGTTTGTATCTGGTTTATCTATGTTTTATATCTGGCTTATATCTGAGGTAGTCGTATAGCTGTCCCCCTACAGAGGCCCAGCTTATTTTTTGTTTCCATCATATAGCTTACCTCACAGAGTGCTTTACCCAACCAACCCAAGTCACATACACACAATACAGGCCTACCCAAGTTTGCCAAGTACAGGGGGGGGGGGGGGGGGGGGGGGGGTTCTTAGGACTGCTTAGCTCAAAGAGTGCTTTGCCCAACCAACTAAAATCACATACACACAATACCGGCCCTACCCAAGCCTGCCAAGTACAGGGGGGAGGGGGGGGGCTTAGGACTGCTTACCTCAAAGAGGGCTTTGCCCACCCCCTTGCGTTGGTATTCCTGGTGGACATAGAAGTCAAGCACACACAAGGGCTCAATCTCGTGGATGGAGGCGTCAACCTATGGGTTGGTTGGGTTGGTTGGTTGGTTGGTTGGGTTAGAAGCCAAGCACACACAAGAGATGGATATCGTGGATCAACCTATGGGTTGGTTGGGTTGGTTGGTTGGTTGGGTTGGTTGGGTTGGTTGGGTTGGTTGGGTTGGCTGGGTTGGTTGGTTAGGTTGGTTGGGTTAGAAGCCAAGCACACACAAGGGCTGGATCTGGTGGATGGAGTTTAACCTATGGGTTGGTTGGGTTGGTTGGGGGTTGGAAGTGTAGGCAGTGATTTTTCAATAATCCAACAAGATCCTTTGAGCAAAACTGCATGCTCATCATACTAAACTAAATAAACTATTTTCAACAAATAAATGATGGTGCACGTGCATCACACCTTGCGGATAAACTACATAAACTAAATTAACTAAGTAAAACTATGTAAACCAATGTACAAGTGCACTGCACCATGCTGATAAACTACATTAACTACAGTAAACTACACGAAAGTAAATGAATAATTGCATAAACTAAAGTAAACTAACTAAATCAAGGTATAAGTGTACCACACCTTGCAGATAAACTAAATAATCTAAATTAGACAAGTGCGTTGTACCATGGGGATAAACTACATAGACCACATAAAACGAAGTAAACCAAGGTACAAGTGCATTGTACCATGGGGATAAACTACATAGACCACATAAAACGAAGTAAACCAAGGTACAAGTGCGTTGTACCATGGGGATAAACTACATAGACCACATAAAACAAAGTAAACCAAGGTACAAGTGCATTGTACCATGGGGATAAACTACATAAACTGAATAAAACTACATGAATGAAGGTACAAGTGCATTGCACCATGCTGATAAACTACATAGACTGAATAAAACTACATGAATGAAGGTACAAGTGCATTGCACCATGCTGATAAACTACATAAACTACATCAAACTAAATAAACCAATTGCATAAACTAAAGTAAACTGAATGAATCAAGGTCTAAGTGTATCATACCTTGCGGATCAACTAAATAAAATAAATTAACTAAATTAA
Source organism: Microglena sp. YARC (assembly GCA_022414725.1). Classification (NCBI taxonomy): domain Eukaryota; kingdom Viridiplantae; phylum Chlorophyta; class Chlorophyceae; order Chlamydomonadales; family Chlamydomonadaceae; genus Microglena; species Microglena sp. YARC. The sequence goes on from CM039462.1 coordinate 181,688,775, forward strand.
ACCCTAAATAAACCAAGGTGCAAGTGTTTTGTACCTTGCTCATAAACTACATAAACTAAATTAATTAGATTAAACTAATTCGACTAAATGAAACCCTAAATAAACCAAGGTGCAAGTGCAGTGTACCTTGCGGATAAACTACATAACCTAAATTAAACTAAATAAATGAAGGTACAATTGCATTGTGCCATGATGATAAACTACATAATCTACAGTAAACTACATAAAACTAAATAAACCGATTGCATTGTACCTTGCGAAATACAATGCGATTGGTTGTACCTGTTGCACCATGCGGATGAACTACATAAACTAAATAAAGTAGATTCAACTAATTAAAACCCTAAATAAACCAAGGTGCAAGTGCATTGTACCTTGCGTATGAACAGTTTCTTCTTCCCAACCTTGATCCCTCCGAGCACTGTTGTAGTGCCACCCTGACGCGTGGCTTGAAAGTACAGTCGCTGACCTGAGGTTTTTAGCTTGGCTATGTCCGTGATGGGCGCCTTCAGAGCCTGTGGGGTGGCAGTACATGTGTGTGTGTGCGTATGCGTGTGTATGTTTGTATGTGTTTGAGGGTGGGGGTGAGGTGGTGAGGGTGATGGGCACTGTAAGAGCCTGTGGGGTGGCAGTACATGTGTGTATGCGTGTGCATGCTTATGTGTGTGAGAGTGAGGGGTTGAGAGTGAGGGTGAGGTGGTGAGGGTGATGGGAGCCTTGGAAACCTGTGGGGCGGCAGTATATGTGTGTATGTTTATGTGTGTGACAGTGGGGTGGTGGTGGGTGTTGGTTGGTGGTGTTGGTGGTGTCGGTGGTGGTGTGTGTGGGGGGTCAGGACATCAGGGAGAGGGGATGATGGTGGGGTGTCTTTGGGTGGTGAGCGCCTTGAGAGCCTGTGGGGTGGCAGTACCTGTGTTTGTGTGTTTATGTGTATTTATGTGGGTGAGAGTGGGTTGGATGTACATGAGTGTATGTGTGTATGTTTATGTGTGTGAGAGTGGGGTGGTGTTGGGTGTTGGGTGTTGGGTGGTGGTGGTGGTTGTCAGGATATCTTTGGGAAAGGGGTTGATGGTGGGGTGGTGTTAGGTGGTGGTGGTGGTCAGGATATCATAGGGAGAGGGGGTGTTGGTGGGGCGGTGTTGGGTGGTGTTGGGTGGTGTTGGTGGTCAGGATATCATGGGGAGAGGGGGTGATGGTGGGGTGGTGTTGGGTGGTGGTGGTGGTCAGGATATCATAGGGAGAGGGGGTGGTGGTGGGGTGGTGTTGGGTGGCGTTGGGTGGTGGTGGTGGTTGGCGGTGGTTGTCAGGATATCATGAGGAGAGGGGGTGATGGTGGGGTGGTGTTGGGTGGAGTTGGGTGGTGGTGGTGGTTGGCGGTGGTTGTCAGGATATCATGGGGAGAGGGGGTGATGGTGGGGTGGTGTTGGGTGGTGTTGGTGGTCAGGATATCATAGGGAGAGGGGGTGCTGGTGGGGTGGTGTTGGGTGGTGTTGGGTGGTGTTGGTGGTTGGCAGTGGTTGTCAGGATATCATTGGGAAAGGGGGTGATGGTGAGGGGGTAAGAGTAATGGGAGACTGTAAGAGAGAAGGGGTGTGGGTGTGGGTGTGTGGGAGTGAGGGGGTAAGAGTAATGGGAGACTGTAAGAGAGAAGGGGTGTGGGTGTGGGTGTGTGGGAGTGAGGGGGTAAGAGTAATGGGAGACTGTAAGAGAGAAGGGGTGTGGGTGTGGGTGTGGGTGTGTGGGAGTGAGGGGGTAAGAGTAATGGGAGACTGTAAGAGAGAAGGGGTGTGGGTGTGGGTGTGTGGGAGTGAGGGGGTAAGAGTAATGGGAGACTGTAAGAGAGAAGGGGTGTGGGTGTGGTGTGTGGGAGTGAGGGGGTAAGAGTAATGGGAGACTGTAAGAGAGAAGGGGTGTGGGTGTGGGTGTGTGGGAGTGAGGGGGTAAGAGTAATGGGAGACTGTAAGAGAGAAGGGGTGTGGGTGTGGGTGTGTGGGAGTGAGGGGGTAAGAGTAATGGGAGACTGTAAGAGAGAAGGGGTGTGGGTGTGGGTGTGTGGGAGTGAGGGGGTAAGAGTAATGGGAGACTGTAAGAGAGAAGGGGTGTGGGTGTGGGTGTGTGGGAGTGAGGGGTTGAGGGTGAGGTGGTAAGGGTGATGGGGGCCTTGAGAGCCTGTGGGGTGGCAGTACATGTGTATGTGTGTGTGTGAGAGGGTGAGTGAGGTGGTAAGGGTGATGGGGGCCTTGAGAGCCTGTGGGGTGGCAGTACATGTGTGTGTGTATGTGTGTGAGGGTGGGGTGAGGGTGGAGTGAGGTGAGGTGAGGTGATGTAGGGAGGGGTGGTGTTGGGTGTTGGGTGGTGCTGGTTGTCAGGATATTATGAGGGTGGGGCTGGGTGAGGGGATGAGGGTGTGGCCAGGACAAAAGTTGAGACATAGGCAGGGATAAAATAGACCAACCTGAGCAACTGAACTACGTCTCCCAAATGTGTCTGAGGGTGGGGGATGAGGGTGAGGATGAGGGTGGGGGGATGAAGGTGAGGGATGAGGGTGAGGGAATGGGAGTGAGGGGATGAGGGTGTGGCCAGGATACCAGTTGAGAAATAGGCAGGGTTAAATAAACCAACCTGAGCAACTGCACTGTGTCTCCCAAATGCGTCTGGGGGTGAGGGGATGAGTGTGAGGGGATGAAGGTGGGGGAATGAGTGTGAGGGGATGAGGATGGGGGGATGAGGATGGGGGGATGAGGATGAGGGGATGGATGAGAGGGGATGGGGGTGAGGGGGTGGCCAGGATATCAGTTGAAAAATAGGCGGGGATAAAATAAATCAACCAGAGCAACCGCACTGTGTCTCCCAAATACGTCTGGGGGTGAGGGGATGAAGGTGGGGGAATGAGTGTGAGGGGATGAGGATGGGGGGATGAATGAGAGTGGATGGGTGTGAGGGGGTGGCCAGGAAAACAGTTGACATAGGCAGGGATAAATAAACCAACCTGAGCAACTGCACTGCGTTTCCCAAAAGCGTCAACAATCTTGCTGAAAGCTGACTCGTCCTCTTTGGTCATCGCTCCTGCACGGGGGGTATTGCATTGGGAAATTAATCAAATGCTTTTAAATAAATAATCAATAAATGATAAATAAATAAATAAATAAATGATTTTAAATGAATTAATAAATAAACAAAGAAATTATGGGAAGGGAATCCCAGCTGAAAGCTGACTCGTCCTCCTTGGTCATCGCTCATGCACAGGGGTATTGCATTTGGCAATAAGTCAAATGCTTTTCAATACAAAAAAACGAATTCAACTTCATAAAAAAACAAATAAAAAATTAAATTGTTAAAAAATCCCAGCTGACAATTGACTCGTCCTCTTTGCTCATTGCTCCTGCACGGGGGTATTGCACTGGGTAATAAATCAAATGCCTTTAAATAAATAAACAAATAAATGATTTCAAATAAATAAATAAATAAATAAATAAATAAATAAAGCAATCAAACGGTAAAACAATCCCAGCTGAAAGCTGAATCGTCCTCCTTGGTCATCGCTCCTGTAGGGGGGTATTGCATTGGGCAATACATCAAATGCTTTTTAATAAATCATACATAAATGAATTTAAATTAATACATAAATAAATAAACAAATAAATAAAATGGTACAAAAATCCCAGTTGAAGCCTGACTCGTCCTCCTTCATCATTGCTCCTGCACGGGGGTATTGCATTGGGCAATGCATCATAAGCTTATAAATAAAGAATTAATACATGAATTTAAATGAATACATAAATAAATAAACAAATAAATAAAATGGTAAAACAAATCCCAGCTAAATGCTGACTCATCCTCCTTGGTCATCGCTCCTGCAAGGGGGTATTGCATTGGGCAGTACATCAAATGCTTTTAAATAAATAATTGATACATGATTTTAAATCAATATATAAAGAAAGAAATAAATAAATAAATAACAACGGCAACAGAAGCGAGGTAGTAACGAGACTGTTGGCTGACATGCCAGGCTTCGTCTCGGTCAGACGGTCACACGCACGGACAACTGGGTCAACGGGACAACCCGGGGGCTCCCGCCCTCTTGAAGAGGGGGCTCCGCCAACAATCGTCCCTTGCTAAAAGCCTAGCAATCCAATGCGAGGGACAGAGCACCTCTCACTTGCACATAAGTATGTATGTATTTTGCATCCTGTCTGCTTCTGTTCCCTTTTCTTGACTTCCTGTTGTTTGATCATCTAAATGTCTGTCTGTCTGTCTGTCTGTCTGTCTGTCTGTCTGTTTGCATGTTACAGTCCAGGGGTAGGGAACACTCCAGGATTTACTCATTTTTGTTAGGCTCACTTGAATGCTCACTGTGTTTTGTTCTGCATATTCAAATGTATGTATGTATGTATGTATGTATGTATGTATGTATGTATGTATGTATGTATGTATGTATGTATGTATGTATGTATGTATGTATGTACGCATGTATGTATGTATGTATGTATGTATGTATGTATGTATGTATGTATGTATGTATGTATGTATGTATGTATGCATGTATGTATGTACGCATGTATGCATGTTTGCTACACTCACATTGTTAGGCTCACGTTGTACTGCTCACTGTGTTCTGTTCTGCCTATTCAAATGTATGTTATAGTCCAGGGGTGGGTCAAATAAGACTTGCGCAACCGTGACAAGAAGGGCTAAAAAGAATAGGCATTTATGAACTGAACCCCAAATAATTATTTTACCGACGGGGGCCCTGAGTTTGTGCTACAGTGATCATTCAATTCTACAATTCTAATTAAATCGACATTCCACTTACTTATACAATTATAAT
>CM039462.1:181696102-181749126 GCA_022414725.1 Microglena sp. YARC
ATGGTGGGTGCGTTGGGGGTTACGCCGGTTACGCGTTCGGGTGCACGTAGCTGGTTTCCGGTCTTCGTTTGAGACCTGAGACCGCCTGAGACTGCGGACCTGCGGACGGTACGCTTTCTTGGCAGGACCTTGCCAGGTCGGCATCAATGACCTCGTTGCATCAGCAGTTCAGCACCTCGACAAGACCATTCAGGACGCTGCGTCCTCCGTCACAGACGCAACGTCGAAGGGTCCGTTGCGTCGCAGGACGCCGGCTATACAATTGGTCGAGTCTAAGGCAGCAGAGCTGGGGGATGGGGGTCGTCCTGAAGTACCCTGGTTCAGACCATGGTAGACGTAGTTAAGGACCAGTCGAACGGCCGAACACAGAAAGCGGGGCATAGTAAACAAGTTCTATGCAGCTAAAAATTGGCGGAGAGTGCTCGCAACGGAGCGACAGGTGGCAACGGAAGCGAGTTAGTTTCGAGACCGATGGCTGACGTGTCAGGCTTCGTCTCGGTTAGACGGTCACACGCACGGACAACGAGGTGACCCTGGGCTGGGGGCTCCCGCCCTCTTGAAGAGGGAGCTCCGCCAAAAAACAAAATTGAAGCCAAGACAAGGCATAGTTACATTTTAAATTGTTGTATTAATGGGCCAGCGGTTCGGCTATTCTGGTATTGGTAGCCCAGGCCTCCCACAGTTTAGGTATTACGTTACTTCAGGTATTGGAAGGCCCGTCCCTACCATGTGGGTACCTTCCCCTAATTAAGGTGGATTAAGAATCTAGACCCTAGATGGGTTCAACACAGCAATTTGGCTATTCAGGTATTGGAAGGCCAGTCCCTACCACACAGGCGACTTCCCCTAGCCAAGGTGAATTAAAACCCAAATGGCTAAAATCCTAAACCCTAGACGGGGTCCAATACATGCGGTTGTTGGTTCAGCCAGAATGGAAGCAATATCAATGTATACCGATTTGTAATGTTTTCATCTCCTCAAACCCCAGACTGGCACTTTCGATAATTAAAGTCCAGGCCCAAAACCTTAACAGACGTCCAGCAATTATTCTCTCACTACTATCACAGTACGGAAGTACACGAGGTATGTTCGACCAGGTGTGCCTAATACATCAATACATCACTAGTACTATGTGTGATGAACCGGTATTACTATCACAGTACGGAAGTACACTATGTATGTTCGAATCACCAAGTTCAAGCTCCAGAATTCTCCAAATATAATTATAGCGCTAAATAGTTGAGTACGAGGTATATAAGCAGTCGGGTGTGATGTGCAAATGTTATTTAGTGGCACTACCAACCAAGAGAAGTGGCACTAGTGCATTACCAACCAAAAGAAGTGGCACTACCAACCAAGTACTGCCAGTGCTGGCACTACATAACCTTCCTACATTGCACACTGATCTATTCAGCACTTTCTGATTTATTGATTGGTTGGTTGGTTGGTTGGATGAGTGGTTGGTTGCGTGAGTTCCTTCAGCCTATTTTGCTACCCCTGAACAGCAACAGGCACACGCGATAGGTTGGTAACCAGGCCTAGATATAGGGAGGGGAGGGGAGGGGGAGGGGAGGGGAGGGAGGGGAGGGGAGGGGAGGGGAGGGAGGGGAGGGGAGGGGAGGGGAGGGAGAGGATTGGAGTGTTGGCTGCAAGGTGTTCTCAACCAATCTTGGGAAGGGGCAGAGGGGAGGGGAGTGTTGGCTGCAAAGCCAGTGCAGTCGACCAAACCTAAATAGCAGGGGAGGGGGTGGAGGGGAGGGAAGTGTTGGCTGCAAAGTCAACTTAGTCAACTAGACCTGAACAGCAGGGGAGGGGGCGGAGGGGAGGGGAGTGTTGGCTGCAAAGTCAACTTAGTCAACTAGGCCTAATATGACGGACTAGCCTGCCAGTTTGCCTGATCGTACATCGTCGTCGCCACCTCGATAATCGTTTCCGCCACATCTAAACAGCAGGGGATGGGGCGGAGGGGAGACTGGTCTTTGATGCCAAGGCAGTGTAGTCCGTCAAACGTCCAATGCGGTTAGGTGGCCAGTACTTAGACACAGCCCTCCCCAAGATGTTCTCAACTGGCAAGGGGCCCCAGATGTGGCTGTCATAGCTGTTGTTGCGGTTGTCACCGTTCATGAAGACCTGCACAGTAGTTGGTCAGTGCTTGGTCAGTGGTCGGTCAGTGGTTGGTAAGTGGTGCGGGCGTGACTGGGTGTGGGCTAGCAACTCCCGCCAGCCAAAGGGGACAGTAGTTGGTCAGTTCTTGTTAAGTGCTTGGTCAGTGGTTAGTCAGTGGTGCGGGTGTCATTGGGTGTGGGCTAGCAACTCCTGCCAGCCTAAGGGCACAGTGGTTGGTCAGTGGTTGGTCAGTAGTGCAGGTGTGATTGTGCGTGTGCTAGCAACAAAAAAACTGCACAGTTGATGGTCAGTGTTTGTGGGATGACTATTTAATTATAGCTGTATAATTAAATTATCACTGTAGCACGAACTCAGGGACCCCTTCAGTAAAACGATCTTTTGGGGTTGCAGTTCACCAATGGGTTTTTGGAGGAGCCCCCTCTTCAAGGAGGCGGGAGCCCCCAGGGTTACCCATTTGTCCGTCCGACCAAAAACATTCTTGCTTGAAGCCTGACACGTCATCCAACGGTCCATGACTAACTCGCTTCGGTCAGCTCCATCGTTGCCACCTTTCGTTCTGTTGCCAACACACTCCGCCAATTTTCCGCGCCGCTTGCGACGCTGCATAGGACTTGTCTTTTTAGCCCTACCTATCACGGTCAAGCAAGTCCTTTTAGCCTATTGGGCCTACCCCTGGACTGTAAAATACATATAAATACTCGCACAGTGGTTGGTCAGTGGCTGGTCAGTAGTGCGGTTGTGATTGTGCGTGGGCTAGCAACTCCCGCCAGCCAAAGGGCACAGTAGTTGTTCAGTGGTTGGTCAGTAGTTGGTCAGTAGTGCGGGTGTGATTGTGCGTGGGCTAGCAACTCCCGCCAGCCAAAGGGCACAGTAGTTGTTCAGTGGTTGGTCAGTAGTTGGTCAGTAGTGCGGGTGTGATCGTGCGTGGGCTAGCAACTCCCGCCTGCCTAAGGTCACAGTAGTTGGTCAGTGGTTGGTCAGTGGTGTGGGTGTGATCGTGCGTGGGCTAGCAACTCCCGCCTGCCTAAGGTCACATTAGTTGGTCAGTGGTTGGTCAGTAGTTGGTCAGTAGTGCGGGTGTGATCGTGCGTGGGCTAGCAACTCCCGCCAGCCTAAGGGCACAGTAGTTGGTCAGTGGTTGGTCAGTAGTTGGTCAGTAGTGCGGGTGTGATTGTGCGTGGGCTAGCAACTCCCGCCTGCCTAAGGTCACAGTAGTTGGTCAGTGGTTGGTCAGTGGTGTGGGTGTGATCGTGCGTGGGCTAGCAACTCCCGCCTGCCTAAGGTCACAGTAGTTGGTCAGTGGTTGGTTAGTGGTACCGGTGTGATCGTGCGTGGGCTAGCAACTCCCGCCTGCCTAAGGTCACAGTAGTTGGTCAGTGGTTGGTTAGTGGTACCGGTGTGATCGTGCGTGGGCTGGCAACTCCCGCCAGCCTAAGGTCACAGTAGTTGGTCAGTGGTTGGTCAGTAGTTGGTCAGTGGTGCGGGTGTGATTGTGCGTGGGCTAGCAACTCCCGCCTGCCTAAGGTCACAGTAGTTGGTCAGTGGTTGGTCAGTAGTTGGTCAGTAGTGCGGGTGTGATCGTGCGTGGGCTAGCAACTCCCGCCTGCCTAAGGTCACAGTAGTTGGTCAGTGGTTGGTCAGGGGTACCGGTGTGATCGTGCGTGGGCTAGCAACTCCCGCCTGCCAAAGGGTGCCTACTAGTTCGTTCCGAGTAGGAGGATCTCCTCCAATCACACATACTATTTTGCGTCTAGGGCTAGCTTCGGGAGACCTACCCTTTGAGGCGAAAATTCTTCTTGGAAACAGGAGAAGAAACAAGTTCTATGCAGCGTCGCCTGCGACGCTAAAGTACGGCGGAGAGTGATCGCGAGGGAGCGACAGGTGGCAACGGAAGCGAGTTAGTTACAAGGCCGTTGGATGACGTGTCGGGCTTCATCACGGTCAGATGGATGGTTGGATGGATGGTCGGACGGACAAATGGGTAACACTGGGGGCTCCCACCTCCCAGAAGGGGGGGCTCCGCCAAAAAATGATGACCCCGAACTCCTAAACAAAACTGAGGAGGGCTGACCCCCCCCCCCCCCCCCCCCCCCCCCCCCCCCCCTAAATTTAAATAAGAGGCATATCTAGAAATTATATATGGATTCTGGATCTTTACACTATGAGGCACACAAAGAATTCCCAAACAGGGATTGTGTGATAGTCAAAATACTCACCCATTCACCCACCCATCCACACTATCCACCATTCACCCAGAGTGTTCAGATGTAGAAAAAAGTACCCACATAATTAAGGATGAAATTCCAGCCTCTATAAGCAAAATGAAATTGCAGCCAATTGCAGCCACATGCGTATTACTTATTACATTCAGGTTCGGTCTTATCAATTCTCTTAGGCAGGCCATTACAAGACTTATTATTATTATTAGATTACTGACCCAAGACAAGCCCACATCACTATATTCATTTGACGTACCCACCTTATTAAGGATTATTCCTTATTCAATTCAGGTTCTGTCTTCAAACGTCTCCTAGGCAGGCCATTACTGGCCCATTTTGGGAAGGCTACGAGCAGCAGCTTAATTTAATAACGTTTATCCTGGGTGGCCGGGTATTACCGGTAATACCCCAAAATCGATTGGGGAAAAGTGGAATAAAAGGGACAATTCTTTCTCAAATTGCATGGACAATCCTTTCTCAAATTGCATGGACAATTTTAAAAGCATCAACTTAGTGGTAGAACACATGTATATATCATATATATATCATATATATATATATATATATATATATATATATGTATATATATATATGTATATCTTAGTGGTAGAACAAATAAAAATAACACATAACACATGTATATCATATATATATCTATGTGTATATCTTAGTGGTAGAACACATGTATATCGTCTAATAAGCTGTAGAGGTATGTCTGACAGGCCATTACTGACCCAACGATAATTATTACACCATACCCTGTTTTGCAAAAAATAAACGAATTATAAATCAAAAATCAATCCAAAGACAACCAACCATGATTTCTACATACCAAACTCCAAGACGACAAACTGCAATTTCAAATTCAAAGACAACCAATCGTGATTTCAAATTCAAAGACAACCAACCATGATTTCTACATACCAAACTCCAAGACGCCAAACTGCAATTTCAAATTCAAAGACAACCAATCGTGATTTCAAATTCAAAGACAACCAACCGTGATTTCAAATTCAAAAACAACCAACCGTGCTTTCTACAACATACCAAACTCCAAGACAAGCCCACACCACCACTGTTTTTCTTTGTGCGAGGCGTCGCAAATTGAGCGACTTGGTGGGACCCCAGTGCGACGCGCTGCCCCCAGAACCCCGCGGAGCACGGAGCACGGGGGGTTCAGGGGGTGGTGGTGTGTGTGTGTGTGGTGGTGGGGAGGTCTGTCTAGTTTTGCCGGACCCATGCGTCCCCATGCAGCGACGGAATTGCTACGCGTTGCGAACAAAATGCAGTTCACACCACATCCATGTTGGGTCCTCCAACAATACTTCGTGATAAATCGTCCCAAGCAAACACCACTTACAACAAAATTATGCGAAACAATAACATAACCATTACAACAAAAAGCACTTGCAAAAAATGGTCCCAAACAACAACAAAGAAGAAGCAAAAAAGAAACAAACACCACTACACCAACACTATACCACAGACACCACTTACATATCGAGGAGGAAAGGTTAGCTTGTTTAGGATATCATGGTCATTAGGATAGCATGGTTGAGGGGGCCACCGTGTGAAGAACAAAATCAAAACAAACACTACACCAACACTAAACCACAGACACCACTTACATACCGAGGAGGAAAGGTTAGCTTGTTTATGATATCATGGTCATGAGGATAGCATGGTTGAGGGGGCCACCGTGTGAAGAACAAAATCGAAACAAAAACTACACCACCACTACACCACCACTATACCACATACACCACTTGCAAATCCAGGAGGAACTGTTAGCTTGTTTAGGATATCATGGTCATTAGGATAGCTTGGCCATTAGGATAGCATGGTTGAGGGGGCCACCCTGCGAAGAAGAAAACAAACGAAACAAACACTACTTACATATCCGGGAGGAACGGTTAGCTTATTTAGGAACAAGTTCTATGCATCGTCGCCTGCGACGCTAAAAATGGCGGAGAGTGATCGCGAGGGAGCGACAGGTGGCAACGGAAGCGAGTTAGTTATGAGACCGTTGGCTGACGTGTCGGGCTTCATCACGGTCAGACGGATGGATGGACGAACGGACAAATGGGTAACACTGGTGGCTCCCGCCCCCCAGAAGGGGGGCTCCGCCAAAAAACGAAACACGCACCACTACTTCACTACACCACAAACACCACTACACCACCACCACGACACCGCCAATAAACCACATACGTATCCAAGAGGAACGGTTAGCTTGTTTAGAATATTATTCCTCCGCTTACAACAAAATGGTCCGAAACAATACAAATAAGAAAAAAACGAAACAAACAGCACTGCACCATTAACCTCTCCAGGAGGAATGGTTAGCTTGTCTAGAAAACAAACGAAACAAACACCACTTCATCACTGCACCACCACTACACCACTAACCTCTCCAGGAGGAATGGTTAGCTTGTTTAGGATATCATGGTCATTAGGATAGCATGGTTGAGGGGGCCACCCTGTAAAGAAGAAAACAAACGAAACAAACACCACTTACACATCCAGGAGGAATGGTTAGCTTGTTTAGGAAAAAAAACGAAACAAACACCACTACATCACTGCACCGCCACTACTCCACTTACACATCCAGGAGGAATGGTTAGCTTGTTTAGAAAAAAAACGAAACAAACACCACTACATCACTGCACCACCACTACACCACTTACACATCCAGGAGGAATGGTTAGCTTGTTTAGGATATCACGGTTTAAGGATAGCATGGTTGAGGGGGCCACCCTGTGAAGAAGAAAACAAACGAAACAAACATCACTTACACATCCAGGAGGAATGGTTAGCTTGTTTAGAAAAAAAACGAAACAAACACCACTACATCACTGCACCACCACTACACCACTTACACATCCAGGAGGAATGGTTAGCTTGTTTAGAAAAAAAACGAAACAAACACCACTACATCACTGCACCACCACTACACCACTTACACATCCAGGAGGAATGGTTAGCTTGTTTAGGATATCATGGTCTAAGGATAGCATGGTTGAGGGGGCCACCCTGTGAAGAAGAAAACAAACGAAACAAACATCACTTACACATCCAGGAGGAACGGTTAGCTTGTTTAAGACATAATTTGGCTTCTCATTGATGAATGGCTCCTCACGAGCCATTCCGTTGACGAACAGAGTTCCATCATGCACCTGCAAAAAACACAGATTGTATTTGAATTTGAATTTGAGTTTGAATTAAAGTGTCGACCTTTATTAAGAGCTTGAGTTTGAGCTTTATTATGACAGCAAGTTTTATTTTTATTTTTTTAGTTGATACTTGACCCCCTCACCTCGAAAGTGTCACAAGCTACAGCCACAACCTCTTGATGACCATTTAGCTGACATTTGAGTTTGAATTTGAGGTCTGATTTGAATTTGAATTTGAATGAGTATTTGATCACCTCCAGTGTCACAAGCTACAGCCACAACCTCTTGATGACCATTTCGATGAGGTTTCTATTTCAAATTGAGGTCGATTTTGAATTTGAATTGATCCCCTCACCTCAAGACTGTCACCAACTACAACAGCAACTATATTGATGAACATTTAGCTGACGTTTTAGTTTTAGTTTGAATTTATGGTCGAGTTTGAATTCGAATTTTGAATTTAGTTGACCCCCTCACCTCCACAGTGTCACCAGCTACAGCCACAACCTCGTGATGAACATTTATCTGACATTTGAGTTTGAGCTTGAGTTTTAAAAAGACGTCCAATTTGAATTTGCATTTCATTTGATCCCCTCACCTCCACAGTGTCACCAGCTACAGCCAGTACCTCTTGATTAACATTTAGCTGACGTTTGAGTTTGAGTTTGAAATTGAGGTCCAATTTGGATTTGAATTTGAATTTGAATTTGCAGTTGTATTGAACTGCTCACCTCCACAGTGTCGCCAGCTACAGCTACAATCCTCTTGATGAATACATCATCTCCAAACAAGTTCTTCTCAACGACACCATCTGGTGGATGGAAGATGACGACATCGCCAGCGACAGGTGCCCTTAGGGTAGTTTGAGATTAGGAGAGAAGAGGGGGAGAGAGGGTGGGGGTGAGGCGGGGGTAAGGTCACATAAGACCATATGAGGGAGGGGGTGGGCAGAGAGAGTGGGAGAGTGGGGAGGGAGAGAGTGGAGAGAGAGTGGAGAGAGAGTGGAAAGAAAGTGGGAAGATGACGACATCGCCAGCGACAGGTGCCCTAAGGGTAGTTTGAGATCAGGAGAGAAGAGGGGGAGAGAGGGTGGGGGTGAGGCGGGGGTAAGGTCACATAAGACCATATGAGGGAGGGGGTGGGCAGAGAGAGTGGGAGAGTGGGGAGGGAGAGAGTGGAGAGAGAGTGGAGAGAGAGTGGAAAGAAAGTGGGAAGATGACGACATCGCCAGCGACAGGTGCCCTAAGGGTAGTATTAGATCAGGAGAGAAGAGGGGAGAGAGGGTGGGGGTGAGGCGGGGGTGAGGCCACATGAGACTATATGAGGGAGGGGGAGGGGAGAGAGAGTGGGAATGGAAATCGGGGGGAGAGAGAGTGGAGAGAGAGTGGGAAGATGACGATACCGCCAGCGACAGGTGCCCTAAGGGTAGTTTGAGATCAGGAGAGAAGAGGGGGAGAGAGAGTGGGGGTGAGGCGGGGGTCAGGCCACATGAGACTATATGAGGGAGGGGGTTGGGAGAGAGAGTGGGAATGGAGAGTGGGGGAGAGTGAGAAGATGACGACATCGCCAGCGACAGGTGCCCTAAGGGTAGTTTGAGATCGGGTGAGAAGAGGGGACAGAGGGTGGGGCTGAGGCGGGGTAAGGCACATAAGACTATATGAGGGAGGGGCGGGGAGGGGGAGAGAGTGGAGAGAGAGTGGGAAGATGACGACAACGCCAGCGACAGGTGCCTTAAGGGTAGTTTTAGATCAGGAGAGAAGAGGGGGAGAGAGGGTGGGGGTGAGGCAGGGTAAAATTATTGTTTGGGTCTCAGTCCATCAGTGATTTTTCGTTTTTAGCCCCTCCGGTCACGATTAGGCTAGTCCCTTGAGCCTCTTTGGCCTACCCCTGGACTGTAACAACATACACAGCTAACCACTACACAGCAACCAACAGCCTACAGCAACCAACAGCAACCGACAGCAGACAGCAACCAACAGCCGACAGCAACCAACAGCCGACAGCAACCAACAGCCTACAGCAACCAACAGCAGCCGACAGCAACCAACAGCCAACAGCAACCAACAGCCGGCTTACCTAAGGAAGCGGAAAGTGACCTTTTCAGCTATAAGCCTGTCTCCCACTTCGAAAGTTGGGAACATGGACAGGGAGGGGATGAAGCGAGGCTCGGCAATGAATCTGTGGACAAACAGAGGAAAAAGATAAGGAGTGAGGATTGAGGATTGAGGAGTGGGGAGTGAGGATGAGCTAGGCCTGCCATGAATCTGTGGACGAACAGAAGAAGAAGACAAGGAGTGAGGAGTGAGGAGTGAGGAGTGGGGAGTGAGGAGTGAGGAGTGAGGATGAGCATGGCCTAGCATGAAGGGGTGTGAGGATGAGCTTGGACTGTCATGAATCTGTGGACGAACAGAAGAAGAAGACAAGGAGTGAGGAGTGAGGAGTGGGGAGTGAGGAGTGAGGAGTGAGGATGAGCATGGCCTAGCATGAAGGGGTGTGAGGATGAGCTTGGACTGTCATGAATCTGTGGACGAACAGAAGAAGAAGACAAGGAGTGAGGAGTGAGGAGTGAGGATGAGCATGGTCTGGCATGAAGGGGTGTGAGGATGAGCTTGGACTGTTATGAATCTGTGGACGAGCAGAAGAAGAAGACAAGGAGTGGGGAATGGGGAGTGAGGATGAGCATGGTCTGGCATGAGGGGGTGTGAGGATGAGCTTGGACTGTTATGAATCTGTGGACAAACAGAAGAAATAGACAAGGAGTGAGGACTGAAGTCAAACAAACAAACAAACAAACGAACAAACAAACAAACCTCGCGTCCGAATGGCCAAACACACAAACAAACAAATTCACATCTGAATGGCCAAACAAACAAGCAAACACTATGTCCAAATTGCCGAGCAAGCAAACAAACAAACAAATTCACGCCCAAATGGCCAAACAGACAAACAAACAAACTCACGTCCGAATGGTCAAGGAGACAGCTACGGCCGCCCCGATGGTTAACAGGTCGTCCTTGTAAATCTTCATGCCGGCAAAGTTGAACGTCTCCTCCTCCTCTCCTTCTGGTCCCCCTTCTCCACCAGGCCCCCCTGGCCCCCCCCCTGGTCCCTCATCGCCCCCTCCTGTCTTTGTCTCGGTCTTCACATCGGAGGTGGAAGAAGAGCGGCAGGGTCGGCCTCTCATGAAGCTTCTGGCAGCAATCCTGGGTGGGAGTGTTTGTGTGGGTGTGGGTGTGTTTGTGTGGGTGTGGGTGTGTGGGTGTGTGGGGGTAGGTGGGGGGCCGAGGAGCGGCAGGGTCGGCCTCTTATGATGCTCCTGGCAACAATCCTGGGTGGGAGTGTGTGTGCGTATGTGTGTGGGTGTGTGGGTGTGTGGGTGTGTGGGGGTAGGTGGGGGGCCGAGGAGCGGCAGGGTCGGCCTCTTATGATGCTCCTGGCAACAATCCTGGGTGGGAGTGTGTGTGTATGTGTGTGGGAGTGTGGGTGTGGGTGTGTGGGTGTGGGTGTGTGGGTGTGGGTGGGTAGGTGGGGGGCCGAGGAGCGGCAGGGTCGGCCTCTTATGATGCTCCTGGCAACAATCCTGTGTGTGTGTATGTGTGTGTGTTTTGTGTGTGTGTGTGTGTGTGGGGGGGGGGGGGGGGGGTAGTTTGACACCAGCAGTATGGATGAATACACATAACTAGGGTTGACAAGTGCGATATCCGATATATATATTAACAATATTGTATGATACATTGTACGATAAAGTGTGTTATATCAATATACCGTACAATATATCGCACGATAAAGTTTGTTATATCAATGTACCATACAACATATTGTACGATATAGTGTGATATATCAATATACTGTACAACATATTGTATGATATAGTGTGTTATATCAATGTACCATACGATGTATTGTACGATATAGTGTGATGTATCAATATAACGTACAATATATCGCACGATATTACATGATGTGTCGCGGGATACTCTTACACCAGTACAATATTGACATCCCTACACATAATATCTATCACTGCTTCTTGTTAGGGCTACGCATGGCAGCTTCCATCCAGCCCCAAAACCCAGCCACCAGGTCAAGCCCAAAGCTTTCAGCTGCATAGGAGTGCGCATCGTGCCAGCTTTCAGATGCACAAGCTCATTTCTGGTCTGACCCAAGAATGAGAGGACGGAGCTGTCTAGAAGCTGCTACGCGAAGCCCCAAAATGAAACATAAAACATACAACGAGGGTACGGAGCTGACTAGAAGCTGCTAGGCATAGCCCCAAAATGAAACACTTAACATACGACGAGGGGACGGAGCTGTCTAGAAGCTGCCGCGCGTAGCACAAAACAAGAAAAGTAGTAGGAAGAGGTCCGCCACATCACATCTAATCCTTCGAGTCTAGGGCTAATGAAGGGGGACCCACCCTATGAGGCGAAAATAATAATTGTATAAAACAAACTTGTGAATAGCTAGCTTCAGGTTTGGCCAACGAACGAGGGAACGGAGCTGTTTAGAAGCTGCTACGCGTAGCCCCCCAAAGAAACACATAACATACGACGAGGGGACAGAGCTGTCTAGAAGGTGCTACGCGTAGCACAAAACAAAGCAGTTCTTGGAAGAGGTTTGCCACATCACATCTAATCCTTTGAGTCTAGGGCTAATGAAAGGAGCTGTGTAGAAGCTGTGTAAAAATAAAACTTGTGAATAGCTAGCTTCAGCTTTTGCCCAACAACGGGAACGGAACAGCCTACAAGCTGCTAGGCGTAGCCTAAAAATGAAACACAATACACACGACGAGGGGACGGAGCTGTCTAGAAGCTGCTACGCGTAGCACATAACAAGAAACAGTTGTGGGAAGAGGTCCGCTTCATCACATCTTATCTTTCGAGTCTAGGGCGAATGAAGGGAGCTGTCTAGAAGCTGCCACGCGTAGCACTAAACAAGAAACAGTTGTGGGAAGAGGTCTGCCACATCACATCTAATCCTTCGAGTCTAGGGCTAATGAAGGAAGACCCACCCTATGAGGCGAAAATCCTTATTGCAAAAAAACAACTTGTAAATAGCTAGCTTCAGATTTTGCCCAAGATAAGGGAAGGGAGCTGTCTAGAAGCTACTAGGCGAAGCCTAAAAAAGAAAAACAATACATACGACGAGGGGACGGAGCTGTCTAGAAGCTGCTGCGCGTAGCACATAACAAGAAACAGTTGTGGGAAGAGGTCTGCCACATCACATCTAATCCTTCGAGTCTAGGGCTAATGAAGGGAGACCTACCCTTTCAGGCAAAAATCTTAATTGTAAAAAATAAACTTGTGAAAGGCTAGCTTCAGGTTTGGCCCAAGAAAAGGGAACGAATCTGTCTAGAAGCTGCTACGCGTAGCCCCCAAAAGAAACACAGAACTTACGACGAGGGGACGGAGCTGTCTAGAAGCTGCTAGGCGAAGCCCCAGAAAGAAACTAAAAACAGATATGGATCAGGAAGTCTGACTAGGCCAAAGTTACCATTTATACGCAATCTCATTTGATGCAATTTGTATGATATCATATGATATCATACTCGCCTATGGTCAACATTATATGATATGCTAATCCCTACAAAATACTTGCAGCGAGAGAACGGAGCTGTCTAGAAGCTGCTAGGCATAGCCCCCCCCCCCCCCCCCCCCCCCCCCCCCAAAAAAAATAATAACAGATATGGATTAAGCAGTCATTGACTTGCAAGTGGTTGTATTCTACAACTGCACAAATAGTATAATTCTGAACCCATAAAAACGGTCACATACTACACCTGCAAAAATGGTATAATTCTACACCGGTAAAAAGAGTCACATTCTACACCCGCGAAAATTGTCCAATTCTACACCAGTAAAAACGGTCACTTTCTACACCTGCGAAAATGGCAAAATTCTACATCTGCAAACATGGTGTAATTCTACACCCACGAAAATTGTCCAATTCTACACCCGTAAAAACGGTCACTTTCTACACTCCGCGAAAATGGCAAAATTCTACATCCGCAAAAACGGTCACATTCTACAGCCGCAAAATGGTCACAGCACAGTACAGCACAGCACAGCACAACAGTCTCATATTTCCTAAAAGTGGAACACCCACACCTACAACCCCCCCCCACACACAAACACTAAATTGAATGCATCCCGTGGTGATGGATATTCCATGCACCTGCCTCTGCATTCTGTGACTCTGCGCTGGTGGTGGGTGGTGTGGGTTTGGGAGCTTGGGTGGTCTAGGGCGGGGGGGGGGGGGGGGGCTTGAGTGCAGCTCATGGATATTCCATATACCTGGATCTGCATTCAGTCACTGTGCACTGCGGGTGGTTGTGGTGTGGGTTTGGGAGCTTGGTTGGTCTGGGAGGGGTGTGAGAATGATGGTGGGGGGGGGGGGGGGGGGGCTTGAGTGCAGCTTATGGATATTCCATAAACCTAATTTTATATGTGACTGTGTGCTGTTGGTGGTTGATCCTGGTGGTTGGTCCTGCTGCATCCTGTGACTGTGTGCTGTTGGTGGTTGATCCTGGTGGTTGGTCCTGCTGCATCCTGTGACTGTGTGATATGGTGGTTGGTGGTTGGTCCTGGTGGTTGGTCCTGCTGCATCCTGTGACTGTGTGCTGTTGGTGGTTGGTTGGTGGTTGGTCCCGTTGCATCCTCTCACTGTGTCGTGTCGTGGTGCTGGTAGTGGTGTGTCAGTGGGGTAGTGTGTGGCGACTGTGAGTATGCTGGAGGGGGGGGGGGGGGGGGGGGGGGGCGTAGCTGGTCAGCATGGATGAACATGCAAAAGATGAATGGATTTAAGCAGGCATGGGCTTGACGGCCAACGATCGATACTTTGCATCTGCCACTCCACCCTACCATGGCGTGTGGGTCGGGGGCCTCGGCGCTTTCGCACCAAGGCGTACGCTCGCCCTCGTACTAGCTCCCGCGCGAATAGCCAACATCGATAATTACAGGAAATGAAGGAAGGGAGAAGGCAAGGGGTAAAAGATAAGCTAGCTGGCTGTGCTTAGAGCTTGGATCAGGATGGGATAGATAGACGGGCGGACACGATAGCTCAAAGCCAAAAGGGCGCTTAGTAAGCTGGTTCGATTGAATAGGAATTTGGTTCAGAGAGTGTGGACTGCGCAGGGAATCGCAGAGTAGAGCTGGTGCTGGTGCATGGCGGTAGCTGCCACGGGAGTTTGTCCGGGGCTGTTGGGAGGGGGGGCCGGAGATCGGTACGGGTAGGCAAGCCCTCCAGTCTGGGCAAGCCTGTGGACCCAGCTGTGGAACAGGGGCAGGGTAGTATGTATGTATGTATGTTACAGTCCAGGGGTAGGCCAAGGGCAGGTTTAAGGTGGACCAAGTTTAAGCCCATATTTTTTTGTTACATGTGCAGTCAGGCCCTTTTACATGTAATGTAGTGATGCGGTGCAATAGTGCATGGCCATCCTTTTGCTAGCCGATCCTTTTTTCCATGCCTCACATTGGATGTATATACGCTACCGTATTTATATTCAACACACACACACACACACACACACCTAAAACTGAAACTGTAAAACAGAAAAGGGGACGGACCAAGTTTGAAGCTATGTTTGGGAACCCATGTGGTGTGTAAGGGGGGGGGGGGGGCACTGAGTACACATCCACTTAAGGTAGAGCTTCAAGGTGTGCACCATGGCCCACACCATTGCAAATATATGCCACTTGACACCCGCTTGACACGGTGACTATAGCTAGCTCCGGCTTACGCTGTGGTGTCCTTACCAGCACGTCCTGCGAGTAACTGTACTACACGGATGTAACAATTTCAATTTCAATTTCAATGCCACTTGACATTTCCTACGCACCCCTACTAAGGCATGCCTAGGTTGGGAGTCCCCATGGTGACCATGAGTTCTAGCCAGACTCCCCCCCCCCCCCCCCTCATATTGGTGTACCCTAAAACCCTATGCATCCCCCAAGTATGCCCAGACCCAGACCCAGACCCAGACCCAGACCTAGACCCAGACCCAGACCCAGACAACGCTTGCAACTTGGCCCGGTGACTTGACCATTTGAGCGTTTGGTGTTTGGCCCTAGTGCAAGCAAATGGGCTGACCCCCTCAACCTCGCGCCTCGTTATAAGGCGTACTATGCATTTATTATTTATTTAAACCATGTAAACGTCGACTACCAGGAACACGAAGTACGAGGTAGATCGCAAGCCAGACGTTTTTTTTCAAGGAGGATTTTCGCCTTAAAGGGTTGGGACTTGAGATTCCCTACAAAAGCCTTAGACTGGAAGGAAGGCCTGAAGCCATGCGCGCCCTGGTTTTAAGCAAAGGTAGCAGCGTTTTTACACAGCATCTATTTGTCTATGGGCTGCTTCTAGCACGCCATTGAAGACGATTGATGGTCTGGTTCGAGGCGTGTATAGCGGTGCAACGGGTCATCGCCCGTGTCCGCTTGGTCCGGGCCCCTGGTCGCCCCTGGCTGGTCGCCCCTGGAATGAGAATATAGATGATATGAGAATACACCCCTTTGTGCCCCTGCCCTGGTCGAGGGCCCTGGTCCGCCCCTCACCTGGTCCACCACGTCGCGCACGTCACGCACGCGCACATTGACCTGGGTGAGTGCAAGGTTAGTGGGTGGTGCCCGCCTGCCCGCGCCTGCCTGCAGGCATGCCTGGTGGTGCCTGTTACTCCTTCACGTGACGGTAGTTCGGTTCAACCAGTCCGAGGTTTTTTCCACCTACATACATGCTCCGACTTTGCTTAGCCTGGGAAGGGCACACCATATAAAGCGTTGTTATCGAGGTGCCAAGAGGCTGCTACCAGCCCTCACACATACCGAACTCAGGCAGGCAGGCAGCAGTGCTATGAAACCGATTTCCCTTTCTTAAGCATCAGCAGCAGAAACAGCATCACCAGAAAAAACTGCCTTCGACATCAGCAGCAGAGCAGCTCTAGCCCCCCCCCCCCCCCCCCCCCCCCCCCCCCCCCCCCTAGCACTCCGGACGGATCTGTCTCCCCCCTAACCAAGTGCTCCGCCATGGACGAGATTCGCAGGTCGCGCGCGTTGATGGAGGAAATCCTAGCGCGCGCAGCAAGCATCAAGAAGACCATGGCCGACGTGAAATGCAGGATGAACAGCATGAATGATATCGAGGAAGGTCGGGTGAAGAAACCCGACACCGAGGCAGAGTTAGGAACGAAACTGGATGACATGCAGGACGAAATATTGACACATATCTGCAAGCACCTGAATTCTTTCAAATCCCTGGTGGCATTATCCCAGGTGGGGCTGCTGGATGTGTGTGGATGTGACACTTGTGTTTGTGTGTTGGTGTTTGTGTTTGTGGGTGTAGGTGTAGATGTGTGTGTGTGTGTTGTGTGAGGACTGTGGAATGGAGTGGGGTGGGTGTGGGGGTTGGGGGGAGGAAATTCAGTCCTAATAGAGCACATACTGAACACACACACAACACAAACCACACTCAACACATTCTACACACTCAACACACTAAACACACTTAACTCACTCAACACACTCAAGGCAATCAACACACTCAAGGCAATCAGCACACTCAACACACTCAAGACAATCAACACATCAACACACACCTCCACCACCACCTCCACCACCTCCACCTCCACCTCCACCTCCACCTCCACCTCCACCTCCACCTCCACCTCCACCTCCACCTCCACCTCCACCTCCACCTCCACCTCCACCTCCACCTCCACCTCCACCTCCACCTCCACCTCCACCTCCACCTCCACCTCCACCTCCACCTCCACCTCCACCTCCACCTCCACCTCCACCTCCACCTCCACCTCCACCTCCACCTCCACCTCCACCTCCACCTCCACCTCCACCTCCACCTCCACCTCCACCTCCACCTCCACCTCCACCTCCACCTCCACCTCCACCTCCACCTCCACCTCCACCTCCACCTCCACCTCCACCTCCACCTCCACCTCCACCTCCACCTCCACCTCCACCTCCACCTCCACCTCCACCTTCCACCTCCACCTCCACCTCCACCTTCCACCTCCACCTCCACCTCCACCTCCACCTCCACCATCCCCTCCACCCCACCTAAACCACCACCTCCACCTTCACCTCCACCTGAACCACCACCACCATCTAACCCACCACCTCAACCTCCCCCCTTCTCCCCTTAGAGCTGCACTAGAATCCACAGTCTTGTGAAGAGTGATAAACAAAGCTGGGAAACAATGTGCCGACAGGAGTTGGGCATTGTAGAAGTAGACCCCACCAGGGTGCCCCGTCTCGACACTACTCTGATGATTGGGCTGTCTGCCAAGGTGGATGTGGGGGTGCAGGGGCTGGAGGATGGAGGTGGACGTGGTGGATCGTCCAAGGGGAATGTTTGGCTCAACATCTACAGGGACAGGATAGAGGTGAGAGTGGCAGGAGAGGGGGGGGGGGGTGGAGGGTGTGGAGGGGGCGAGGGTGTAGTGGGGGAAGGGGGCGAGGGGCGAGGGGGGGGAGGACGGGCGAGGGGGGAGGGTAAGGGGGAGAGGGTGTAGAGGTGGAGGGGGAGAGGGTGTGGAGGGGGAGGGGGAGAGGGTGTTGAGGGGGAGGGGAAAGGGTGTAAATGGGAGAGGGGAGAGGGTACAGGGGCTGGAGGATGGAGGTGGACGTGGTGGATCATCCAAGGGGAACTTTTGGCTCAGCATCTACAGGGACAGGATAGAGGTGAGAGTGGCAGGAGAGGGGGGGGGGGGGGGGAGGGTGGAGGGGCGAGGGTGTAGTGGGGGAAGGGGCGAGGGGCGAGGGGGGGAGACGGGCGAGGGGGGGAGGGTAAGGGGGAGAGGGTGTAGAGGTGGAGGGGGAGAGGGTGTGGAGGGGAGGGGGAGAGGGTGTTGAGGGGGAGGGGAAAGGGTGTAAATGGGAGAGAGGGAGAGGGTACAGGGGCTGGAGGATGGAGGTGGACGTGGTAGATCATCCAAGGGGAACTTTTGGCTCAGCATCTGCAGGGACAGGATAGAGGTGAGAGTGGCAGGAGGGGGGGGGGGGGGGGGGGCGAGGGTGTAGTGGGGAAGGGGGCGAGGGGCGAGGGGGGGAGGACGGCGAGGGGGGGAGGGAAGGGGGAGAGGGTGTAGAGGGGAGGGGGAGAGGGTGTGGAGGGGAAGGGGGAGAGGGTGTGGAGGGGGAGGGGGAGAGGTGTCGAGGGGAGGGGAAAGGGTGTAAATGGGGAGAGGGAGAGGGTACAGGGGCTGGAGGATGGAGGTGGACGTGGTGGATCATCCAAGGGGAACTTTTGGCTCAGCATCTGCAGGGACAGGATAGAGGTGAGAGTGGTGGGCGAGGGGAGGGAGAGGGTGCGGAAGGCGAGGGAGAGGTGGAGACAGAAGAGGGGGGAGAGGAGAAGAGAGGGGAGAGGGTGTGGAGGGGGAGAGGGGAGAGGGGCTGGAAGATGGAGGTGGACGTGGTGGGTTGTCCAAGGGAATGTTTGGCTCAGCATCTGCAGGGACAGGATATAGGTGAGAGTGGTGGGAGAGGGGGGGAGGGGGAGAGGAGGGTGTGTGGGCGAGGGTGTGGTGGGGGAGGGGAAAGAGGGGAGAAAGGAGGGCGGTGAGGGAATAGGGGAGGGGGGAGAGGAGAGAAGAGAGAAGAGAAGAGAGGGGAGAGGGTGTGGAGGGGGGAGAGGGAGAGGGGCTGGAGGATGGAGGTGGACGTGGTGGGTTGTCCAAGGGGAATGTTTGGCTCAGCATCTGCAGGGACAGGATATAGGTGAGAGTGGTGGGAGAGGGGGGGGAGGGGAGAGGAGGGTGGGGTGGGGCGAGGGTTGTGGGGGAGGGGGAAGAGGGGAGAAAGGAGGGCGGTGAGGGGATAGGGGAGGGGGAGAAGAGAGAAGAGAAGAGAGGGGAGAGGGTGTGGAGGGGGAGAGAGGAGAGGGGCTGGAGGATGGAGGTGGGACATGGTGACTCATCCAAGGGAATCTTGCCCCCCCCCCCCCCCCCCCCCCCCCCCCCCCCCCCCCCCCCCCCCCCATCCCCCCCACCCACCCACAAATATACTGGAACTTGGCAATGCAAGGCTGGAGGATGGTGAGGAACGTGCTGCAATGGTTAAGAGTCCTACACACACAGGACAGTACCCTCCCCACCCACCCACCCACACCCACACCCACACCCACCCACACCCACCCACCCACATACACCCACATACACACACGCAGGGCTGGAGGGTGGTGAAGAGCGTGCTGCAATGCTTAATAGTCCTACACACAGGACAGAACAGCGCCCCCCCCCCCCCCCCACCACCACACACACACACACACACACACACACACACACCCGCACACACACACACACACACACACACACACACACACACACACACACACACCCCACACACACATACCCACCCACACACCTACCCACCCACACATCCACACCTACCCACACACTGGGCTGGAGGATGGTGGTTAAGAGACCTACACATACACACACACGCACACACACACACACAGGGCTGGAGGATGGTGAGGAACGTTCTGCAATGGTTACGAGACCACGGAGCACCTCGTAACGTTTCTGGATCGATGCATCGCCTGCAGCTGCAGCTAGCACTCAAGTACATGGCTCTGGGAACCTGCCACACACATGACCAGCCACGCAAACAGGAGGTAGGTTTTGGTGCAGGTGTAGGTAGGTGTAGGTGCAGCTAGCGCTTAAGTACATGGCTCTAGGAACCTGCCACGCACTTGACCAGCCTCGCCAACAGGAGGTAAGTGTAGGTTTAGATGTACATGTATATGTAGGTGGTGGTGAAGATGTAGGTGGTGGTGGTGGTGGTGGTGGTGGTGGTGATGGTGTAGGTGGTGGTGGTGTGTGGTGGTGGTGGTGAAGATGTAGGTGTGGTGGTGGTGGTAGCGGTATAGGTGATGGTGTAGGTGATGGTGTAGGTGTAGGTGTAGGTGTAGGTGCAGCTAGCGCTCAAGTACATGGCTTTAGAAACCTGCCACACACATGACCAGCCTCGCAAGCAGGAGGTAGGTGCAGGTGTAGGTTGGTGTAGGTGTAGGTTGGTGTAGGTGTAGGTGTGGGTTGGTGTAGGTGTAGGTGTATGTAGGTGTTGTTGAGGTGTAGGTAGGTGTAGGTGCAGCTATCACTCCAGTACATGGCTCTTGGAACCTGCCACACACATGACCAGCCACGCAAGCAGGAGGTAGGTAGGTGGTGGTGGTGGTGGTGTAGGTGGTGGTGATGGTAGTGTAGGTGTATCTGTAGGTAGGTGAATGTGCAGGTAGGTGTAGGAAGGTGAAGGTGTAGGTAGGTGAAGGTATAGGTAGGTGTAGGTAGGTGTTGGTGTAGGTTGGTGTAGGTGTTGGTGTAGGTGCAGATGCAGCTAGCGCTCGCGTACATGGCTCTAGGAACCTATCATCCACATGACCAGCCTCACAAAAAAGGGGTAGGTGTAGGTGTAGGTAGGTTTAGGTGTAGGTAGAGGTAGAGGTAGGTAGGTGTAGAGGTAGGTAGGTGTAGGTGTAGGTAGGTGGTGGTGGTGGTGGTGTAGGTAGGTGTGGGTGTAGGTAGGTGTGGGTGTAGGTAGGTGTGGGTGTAGGTAGGTGTAGTTGTAGGTGTAGAGCTCGGTTTAGGTGTATGTTGGTGGTGGTTTAGGTGTAGGTTTAGGTGTAGGTAGGTGGTGGTGAAGGAGTAGGTGTCGGTAGGTGTCGGTAGGTATATGTAGGTGTAGAGGTAGGTATGTGTAGGTAGGTGTAGAGGTAGGTAGGTGCAGGTAGGTGTATGTGTAGGTAGGTGTAGGTGTCGGTAGGTGTAAGTAGGTGTATGTGTCGGTAGGTGTAGGTGTCGGTAGGTGTAAGTAGGTGTAGAGGTAGGTAGGTGTAGGTGTCGGTGGGTGTAAGTAGGTGTATGTGTAGGTAGGTGTAGGTGTCGGTGGGTGTAAGTAGGTGTATGTGTCGGTAGGTGTAGGTGTCGGTAGGTGTAAGTAGGTGTAGAGGTAGGTAGGTGTAGGTGTCCGTAGGTGTAAGTAGGTGTAGAGGTAGGTAGGTGTAGGTGTCGGTGGGTGTAAGTAGGTGTATGTGTAGGTAGGTGTAGGTGTCGGTAGGTGTAAGTAGGTGTATGTGTAGGTAGGTGTAGGTGTCGGTAGTGTAAGTAGGTGTAGTAGGTATTGTAGTGTCGGTGTAGTAGTGTGTAGTGTGTATGTGTAGGTAGGTGTAGGTGTCGGTAGGTGTAAGTAGGTGTATGTGTAGGTAGGTGTAGGTGTCGGTAGGTGTAAGTAGGTGTAGAGGTAGGTAGGTGTAGGTGTCGGTAGGTGTAAGTAGGTGTATGTGTAGGTAGGTGTAGGTGTCGGTAGGTGTAAGTAGGTGTATGTGTCAGGTAGGTGTAGGTGTCGGTAGTGTAAGTAGGTGTAGAGGTAGGTAGGTGTAGTTCGGTAGGTGTAAGTAGGTGTATGTGTAGGTAGGTGTAGGTGTCGGTGGGTGTAAGTAGGTGTATGTGTAGGTAGGTGTAGGTGTCGGTAGGTGTAAGTAGGTGTATGTGTAGGTAGGTGTAGGTGTCGGTAGGTGTAAGTAGGTGTAGAGGTAGGTAGGTGTAGGTGTCGGTAGGTGTAAGTAGGTGTATGTGTAGGTAGGTGTAGGTGTCGGTAGGATTATGTGCAGGAAGGTGTAGGTGTAGAGAACAACTCGGCACTGTAAATGGTTGGGTCGTTGGTTGGTTGGTTGGTTGGTAGGTTGGTAGGATAATTAGTTTGGTTGCATTACACTGCCCTCTAACATTTTATTTTTGTTTCCGTCCCATGCACAGATACTTGAATTGGAGGGACCTGTTTCCCTGCTGTCCTTGCTGGAGGAGAGGTGGGGGTGGGGGGGTGAAAAAACAAAAATGTCCTACATTTGTACCACAAATTGTTTTCGTCACACATTTGTTTTTGTCCCACCCACAGATACTTGAATTGAAGGGACCTGTTTCCCTGCTGTCCTTGTTAGAGAACAACTCAGCACTAGGAATGGTTGGTTGGCTGGACGGAC
This sequence comes from Microglena sp. YARC, assembly GCA_022414725.1. Taxonomy (NCBI): domain Eukaryota; kingdom Viridiplantae; phylum Chlorophyta; class Chlorophyceae; order Chlamydomonadales; family Chlamydomonadaceae; genus Microglena; species Microglena sp. YARC. Next base: position 181,718,613 of record CM039462.1, read on the forward strand.
ATTTAGTTAGGTCGCCTGAAACTCCCCTCAAACATTTGTTTCTGTCCCATGCACAGATACTAGAATTGGAGGACCTGTTTTCCCTGCTGTCCTTGCTAGAGAACAACTCGCCAGGCAGTGCAGGAGGCGGCCCTTGAGGTGATATCAAACTTGTTGGTTGGAGACGCAGACACCAAATTCAAAGTCCTGGTGAGTGTGTGTGCGTGTGTGTGTTGGTGTGGTGCGTGGGGGGGTGGGTGGTGAGGGGGGGGGCGGAGGGGGCGCTGGTTATAAGGGGGCGGAGAGGTGTGTGTGTGTGTGCGCTGGTGGTAGGGTGTGTGTGTGTATGCGGGGGAATGGAGTTCGCTCAACTCCCCGGCAGTACAGGAGGCGGCCCTTGAGGTGCTATCAAACCTGTTGGTCGGAGACGCAGACACCAAATTCAAAGTCCTGGTGAGTGTGTGGGCGCTGGCTGTTAGGGGGGGGGGGGGGGGAGTGGTGTTGTGTATGTGGTTGTGTGTGTATGTCGTGTGTGTGTTCGGGGGTGGGGGGGTGGGTGGGGGGTGGGTTGGGGGGGTAGTGGTGTGTGTGCGTGGGCGTGGGCGGCGGGTGTGGCAGCGGGCGGGCAGGTGGTAGGGAGACGCTTAAAATTCTCGCATGCCTCAAGAAGACTGTTCTGACCATGCCGGGCGTCTAGCGGTATTTATTTATTCATGTATTTATTTAGTTATTTATTCATGTATTTATTCATGTATTTATTCATGTATTTATTTATGTATTTGTTTATTTATTTATTCATTCATTTATAGATTGTATGCCGCAGGTTGGCAGCCGCATGGGAAAGGCCTTGGCAGACCACCTGGACGTGCTGACCGTGCCAGCAGTCTATCGTTATTTGTGTATTTATTAATTAATTAATTGATTCATTTATTTATTATTTATTATTTATTATTTATTTATTTATTTATTTATTTTATTTATTTATTTATTTATTTTATGCCACAGGTCGGCGGCCGCATTAGAAAGGCCATGGCAGACCACCTGGATGTGTTGACCGTGCCAGCAGTCTAGCGGTATTTGTGTATTTATTTATGTATGTATTGTATGCCGCAGGTCGGCAGCCGCATGGGAAAGGCTATGGCAGACCACCTGGACGTGCTGACCGTGCCAGGTGTTATCGGTATTTATTGATTTATTTAGGTAGTTAGTTGGTTAGTAATCTATTGATTGATTGATTAATTGATTGATTGTTTTTGTGACGCAGGTTGGCAGCTGCATGGGAAAGGCCATGGCGGACCACCTGGATGTGCTGTCTGTGCCAGGTGTTATCGTTTTTTTGGCGGAGCCCCCCTCTTCAAGGGGGGCGAGAGCCCCCATGTTTACCCATTTGTCCGTCCGACCGACCGACCGACCGACCGACTGACCGCAATGAAGCCTGGCACGTCAGCCAACGGCCTCGTAACTAACTCGCTTCCGTTGCCACCTGTCGCTCCCTTGCAATCACTCTCCGCCAATTTTTAGCGTCGCAGGCGACGCTGTATAGACCTTGTCAGTTAGTTAGCCAGTTAGTTAGTTGGTTAGTTATCTATTTATGGAATTATTTATTGATAGATTTTTCTCTCTATGGCAGGTTGGCAGCCGCATGGGAAAGGCCATGGCAGACCACCTGGACGTGCTGACCGTGCCAGGTGTGGTAAGGCAAGGCAGCAGGTGCTTAGTCAATCTTTGGGCGGAGCCCCCTGTGCCTGAGGTCTGCCCCCTCACAGAGGTGAATGAAGCGTCAAGCCCGCTGCTAGAGCCGGGGGCCTGGCTGCTGCAGGAGTACTCTCTGCGTGGGGAGAGTATGGAGTGAGTCACTGTAATTTGATGTAATTTAATGCTATTTTGGGTGTTTGGGGGTGTGTGTGGGGGTGAGTTTTGTGTGGGTGGGTGGAGGTGGAGGTAGAGCTGGGGGCCTGGCTGCTGCAGGAGTACTCTCTGCGTGGGGAGAGCATGGAGTGAGTCACTGTAATGTAATGTGATGTACTGTAATGTAATTTTTGTGTTTGGGGTGGGGATGTGGGTGGGGGTGAGTGATGGTGGAGGTGGTCATGCCCGCTGCTGGAGCCGGGGGCTGGCTGCTGCAAGAGTATTCTCTGCGTGGGGAGAGGGGGAGAGCATGCTGGTGGAGTGAGTCACTGTACTGTAATGAACTGTAATTTAATATAATGTAATTTTAGGTGTTTGGGGCGGGGGTGAGTGAGGGTAGATGTGGTGGTCATGCCCACTGCTGGAAAGGGGGGCCTGGCTGCTGCAGGAGTATTCTCGGTGTGGGGAGAGCATGGAGTGAGCCACTGCACTATAATGTTAGGTGTTTGGGGGTGGGGTGAGGGTGGGTTGGTGGAGGTGGAGGTGGGTGGGGGCGAGGGTGGATGTGGGGTGGATGTGGGGGTGGATGTGGGGGCCTGGCTGCTGCAGGAGTATTCACTGCGAGGGGAGAGCATGGAGTGAGAAACTGTAATGTTCTGTAATGTTATGTTATGTAATGCAATGTAGTGTAATGTAATGTAATTTTAGGTGTTTGGGGGTCGGGGTGGGGGTGGGGTTAGGTGTGGGTGGATGTGGGGGTGGAGCTGGGGGCCTGGCTGCTGCAGGAGTATTCTCTGCATAGGGAGAGCATAGAGTGAGTCACGAAGCCTGTACCACCAACACCACCACCTACCACCAACACCACCACCCACCAACACCCAACACCACTACCAACAACACCAACACCAATACCACCAACACCACAAATACCAACACCACCAACACCAACACCCACCAACACCCAACACCCACCACCAACACCCACCACCACTACCAACAACAACAACACCAATACCACCAACACCACAAATATCAACAACACCAACACCCACCAACACCAACACCACCCACCACAACCAACACCACCCACCACAACCAACAACACCCACCACCGCCAACAACAACAACCACCCACCACCAACAACCACCCACCCAACAACCACCCACCACCACCACCCACTAACACCCACCACCACCACCACCACCACCACCCATCCAACAACCACCCACCACCACCACCCACTAACACCCACTACTGCCACCACCACCACCACCACCACCCACCCCCACCCCAAGCCACCTCCACCCTAGCCCACCACCACCAACCCACCACCAACACCACCAGCACCACTACCACCACCCACCACCACCCCAACCAACCAACACCACCAACACCAACACCAACGCCCCAGCCATGCAAATATCTACTTCCTAAGATGTTTACATAAACAGATGTGCCTTATAAAGCCCTTACTAAGGATGGCCGCCATTTCAAAAAAACAAAATGAAGAACTATGGGCTTTGTCTTTGTTTTAGGCGTTTGGTGTGGGGGTGGAGGTGGGTGTGAGGGGGAAGTGGGGTGAGGTTGAGGTTGAAGGGGGGGGAGGTGGTGTGAGGAATGGAGGTGGGGGGAGGTGGGTGTGAGGGGGTAAGTGGGGGTGAGGTTGAGGTTGAAGGGGGGGGGTGGAGGTGGGTGTGAGGAATGGAGGTGGGGGTGGAGGTGGGGGTGGAGTGGGGTGAGGGGGAAGTGGGGGTGAGGTTGACGTTGAAGGGGGGGGGGGTGGAGGTCAGGGGTGGAGGTGGGTGTGAGGAATGGAGATGGGGGTGGAGGTGGGTGTGAGGGGGGAAGTGGGGGTGAGGTTGAGGTTGAAGGGGGGGGGGGGGGAGGTCAGGGGTTGAGGTGGGTGTGAGGAATGGAGGTGGGGGTGGAGGTGTGGGTGAGGTTGAGGTTGAAGGGGGGATGGAGGTGAGGGGTTGAGGTGGGTGTGAGTAATGGAGGTGGGGGTGGAGTGGGTGTGAGGAGGGAAGTGGGGGTGAGGTTGAGGTTGAAGGGGGGATGGAGGTGAGGGGTTGAGGTGGGTGTGAGGAATAGAGGTGGGGGTGAGGGTGGAGGTGGGGGTGAGGATGGAGGTGGGGTGGAGGTGGAGGTGTGAGGGTGGAGGTGGGTGTGAGGGTGGAGGTGGGGATGCAGGTGGGTGTGAGGGTGGAGGTGGGGATGCGGGTGGAAGTGGGGGTGAGGGTGGAGATGTGAGGGTGGAGGTGAGGGTGGAGGTGGGGGTGAGGGTGGAGGTGGTGTGAGGGTGGAGGTCAGTGTGAGGGTGGAGGTGGGTGTGAGGGTGGAGGTGGGATGGAGGTGGGTGTGAGGGTGGGGGTAGAGGTGGGGGTGAGGGTGGAGGTGGGGGTGAGGGTGGGGTGTGTGTGAGGGTGTGTGTGGGTGTGAGGGTGGGTGTGAGGTGAGTTGCCTAGACTCAAATAGTCAAGATTGACTCTAGATAACTAGACAATTGCCATATTAGTATCATATAATCAGAGAGTGCCTTATTATTGGCCTTTTGGGACAGACGGTTTAGACCCATGGACTACAGTCCAGTGAAAACAAAAAAATGCTACAAAGTTGCTTAACCACATCAGCTCAGCATATAAATACTTGGATTTAGGTATGCCCAGGGTTTGGCAACCAGATGAAGTCAAACCTTTTCTTTTTTTCACTATGGGGGTCCCTAATTCAGGACAGATTTCACACAAATGTGGGACAGAGCCAAACGCAGATTACCAGACAATTACCATATTATTATCATATAATCCAGTATAATCAGATATAATTCACATTTAATTTCCATGTATAAATACCGTACAATTTGTATATTTTTCCAAGCAATTACCACGTAGATAACCATAGAATTGTCTATGGTTATTGCCATGTAAATTGCCATGTCAAGTGCCATGTAAAGTGCCATGTAAATTGCCATGTAAAGTATGAAACTGCGTGCTTACCTCAATTGCAGGCTCATCCGCTTCACGCTCAGCTTTGATCCGATCAGTGGGAGATTGCATGGCTGTGGTGATGATAAGGTGGGTCTGGGATTTTGGCATGACCGTGGTGACGATAGGGTGGGTCTGGGATAGTGGCATGACTCTGGAGATGATCAAGCGTGGTTCGGGAATGATTGTGGGGGCTGGGATAGTGTGAGGGCTCAGTGGAAATGATGTGGGGGGCTGGGATAGAGTGAGGGCTCAGTGAAAATGATGTGGGGGGCTGGATAGAGTGAGGCTCAGTGGAAATGATGTGGGGGGGGCTGGGATAGAGTGAGGGCTCAGTAGAAATGATGTGGGGGGGCTGGGATAGAGTGAGGGCTCAGTGGAAAATGATGTGGGGGGGCTGGGATAGAGTGAGGGCTCAGTGGAAATGATGTGGGGGGGCTGGATAGAGTGAGGGCTCAGTGGAAATGATGTGGGGGGGCTGGGTTGATGATAGGGTGGGTCTGGGATAGTGGCAGGGCTGTGTGATAGATAGTGGTCTGGTATAGTGGGAGGGCTATGGGTCGATAGGGTGGGTCTGGGATAGATGATAATGTGATCATTTAATTATAATTAGAATGTAACCACCATCAATGTAATGTTGCTTCCCCCCTGTCCGGCCCCCTACTCCACAAACACCTCCCCCACACTCACACAACACAGCCCCCCACGCATAATATCGAGGAGGTCCCTGCCTCCAATGCACACATGTGGTGGGCCAGAGAGTCCTACCTTCACCCCACCAAGTATGCTCAACACACCGCCACCTCCACCAACAACAACATGCATGCCGTGGTGACGATCAAGCGTCAAACTTGTGTCCATAGCTTTTCATCTCAGCTATGAGTAGCAGCTTCTAGGCAGCTCCCTGAGCCAGCCAAGAGGAGTTTGATGTGGCAGGCACCCTAAACCCTAAACATTTTGCCCTAAACTCTTAGCCCTAAACCTTCAACCCTAAACCCTGAACATTTACCCCGTAACCCTAAACTCGTGTTCAGCTGATATTCAGATCGGAGTTGAGCAAGAGGAGTTTGAAGTAGCAGGCACCTTCAAACCTACACTCTAAACCCTGAACCCTAGACCCGTGTTCAACTGACATTCAGGTCGGAGAGGAGCAAGAGGAGTTTGAAGTAGCAGGCACCCTCAACCCTACACTCTTAGCCCTAGACCCTTAGCCCATGCTCAACTGATCTTCAGGTTGGAGATGAGAAAGAGGACTTTCAAGTGACAGGCACCCTAAACCATACACCCTAAACCCTAAACTCTTAGCCCTAAACTCTTAGCCCCAAACCCTCAGACCTAACCCTAAACCCTAAACCCTAAACCCTTGTTCAACTGATATTCAGGTCGGAGATGAGCAAGAGGAATTTGAAGTAACAGGCACCCTGGTCATGAGCACTGGCATCTGGACCTTGCAACGCCGCTACTTGAATAGCCGTATGCAAGTCACCGTCCTGTACAGGTAGGTGTATGTGTGTGTGGTGTGGGTGTGTGTGTGTCTGTTTGTGTGTGTTATATATGTGTGTGGTATGTGTGTGGGATGTGTACGTGTGTGTGTGTGGTATTTGTATCTGTGTGTGTGGGATGTGTAGCCTCAAAGAAAAATACCGGTACTAAGGATCTGCCTAGAAGCTGCTACGAGTAGCCCAAAAGAAAGACACTGGCATCTAGACCTTGCAACGCTGCTACTTGAATAGCCGTATGCAAGTCACCATCCTGTACAGGCAGGTGTGTGTGTATGTGTGGTTGTGATATGTGTGTGGTATGTGTGTGCGTGTGTGGTATGTGTGTGTGTGGTATGTTTGTGTGGTATGTGTGTGTTTGTGTGTGTATGTGTGTGTGGTATGTGTGTGTGTGGTATGTGTGTGTTTGTGTGTGTGTGTGGTGTGTGTGTGGTATGTGTGTGTGGTGTTTGTGTGGTATGTGCGTGGTGTGTGTGTGGTATGTGTGTGTGGTGTGTGTGTGGTATGTGTATCTGTGTGTGTGGTATGTGTAGCCTCAAAGAAAAATAACGGTACTAAGGATCTGACTTGAAGCTGCTACGAGTAGCCCAAAAGAAAGACACTGGCATCTGGACCTTGCAATCCCGCTGCTTGAATAGCCGTATGCAAGTCACCGTCCTGTACAGGTAGGTGTGTGAGTGTGGGTGTGTGTATGTGTGTGTATGTGTGTGTAAGGTATGTGTGTGTATGTGGTATGTGTGTGGTATGTGTACGTGTACGTGGGTGTGTATGTGTACGTCTGGTGTGTGTGTGCGTGAAACATGAGCACTGGCGTCTGGAGCTTGCAACGCCGCTACTTGAATAGCCATATGCAAGTCACCGTCCTGTACAGGTAGGTGTGTGCGTATGTGTGGTGTGTGTGTGTGGTATGAGTGTGTGTGGTATGTGTGCGTGTGTGGAATGTGTGTGTGTCTGTGTGTGTGGTATGTGTGTGTATGTGTGTGGTATGAGTGTGTGTGGTATGTGTTCGTGTGTGGAATGTGTGTGTGTCTGTGTGTGTGGTATGTGTGTGTGTGTGTGTGGTATGTGTGCGTGTGTGGTATGTGTGTGTGTCTGTGTGTGTGGTATGTGTGTGTGTGTGTGTGGTATGTGTGCGTGTGTGGTATGTGTGTGTGGTATGTGTGTGTGTGTGTGGTATGTGTGCGTGTGTGGAATGTGTGTGTGTCTGTGTGTGTGGTATGTGTGTGTGTGTGTGGTATGTGTGCGTGTGTGGAATGTGTGTGTGTCTGTGTGTGTGGTATGTGTGTGTGTATGTGTGTGTGTGTAAAATTAGCACTGGCATCTGGACCTTGCAACGCTGCTACTTGAATAGGCGCATGCAAGTCACCGTCCTGCACATGTAGGGTGTGTGCGTGTTTGTGTGGTGTGTGTGCGTGTGTGTATGTGTATGTTGTTGCAGTCCAGGTGTAGCCAAATAAATTAAAGGGACTGCAACAACACACACATACACAGACATACATATACACATACACATACATATGCACGTACACATACACGTACACATACACGTACATATACTCATACACATACACATGAACGCAAACATGCACATCATGTGATATGCTGTGGCCTAGTGCACCAACCAACCATCTGACCAACCATCCAAGCAACCAACCAACCAACCAACTAACAACCATCCAACCAAACCAACCACCAACCAACCAACTAACCCTTTCCCGATGCAGTGGATACTCCGATGCACATGGAGCGTGGGGCGTATACAACAGCCATAGGGCCTCTGGCCTAATGCACCAACCAACCAACCAACCAACCAACCAACCAACCAACCAACCATCCAACCAACCAACCAACCAACCAACCAACCAACCAACCAACTAACCCTTTCCCGATGCAGTGGCTACTCCGATGCACATGGAGCGTGGGGCGTATACAACAGCCAGAGGGCCTCTGGTCTAATGCACCAACCAACCAACCAACCAACCAACCAACCAACCAACCAACCAACCAACCAACCAACCAACCAACTAACTCTTCCCCGATGCAGTGGCTACTCCGATGCACATGGAGCGTGGGGCGTATACAACAGCCAGAGGGCCTCTGGCCTAATGCACCAACCAACCAACCAACCAACCAACCAACCAACCAACCAACCAACCAACCAACCAACCAACCAACCATCTGACCAACCAACCAACTAACCCTTCCCCGATGCAGTGGCTACTCCGATGCACATGGAGCGTGGGGCGTATACAACAGCCAGAGGGCCTCTGGCCTAGCTCAAACTTTCGTTGTCTCTTCCAGCCGTCAGCCACGTGTGTTCAGATTATTCACAGACCCGAACCCCGAGCTGAGCTGTCATCTGTTGCACGAGACCATAGGGGCTCAGGACATATTCCGGACCCGGGGGGCTGAGGGGGGCCCTGGGGGGCAGGCCGAGGGGGGGCCTGGAGGGCCAGGCGGGCAAACAGGCAGGGTGGGGGCACAGTCGTCGGCTCAGGACATGTTAAGAACCCGGGGGGCTGATGGGGGGCCTGGGGGGCAGGCCGAAAGGGGGCCTGGAGGGCCAGGCGGTCAAGCAGCCAGAGTGGGGGCACAGTCGTCAGATGGGAGACCCCTTGAGGTTGGGGATATAGATTTGGACTTCGGCACCTCTCCTCTTGGGCCAGGTAGCTGCCAGGCTGGCTCAGCTACAGCAATGCAGCCATCAGCTACTCCCCTTGAGGTTGGCAACGTAGATTTGGACTTCGACACCTCTCCTCTTGGGCCAGGTAGCTGCCAGGCTGGCTCAGCTACAGCAATGCAGCCATCAGCTACTCCCCTTGAGTTTGGCGACGTAGATTTGGACTTCAACACTTCTCCTCAGAGTACGTTTACCTCCACAGAGAGGGTAGCTGGAAGCGGTACGTCTGCCTCCACAGAAAGGGTGCCCGAAATCAATACGTCAGCCATCACAGAGAGGGTAGCTGGAAGCAGTGCGTCAAACTCCACAGAGAGGGTGCCCGAAATCAGTACGTCAGCCATCACAGGAAACATTGCTGGAAGCAGTGAAGCCTCCTGCTTTCCGCAGCTACTCGCCTTGACTGTTATCGCTAGAGAGGAGAGAGTTACTGTGCGTATAGACAAGCTTGTTGACGCTTATACTAGTACTGCTGTTGGTGCTGCTGGTTCTGGTGCCGGTGCCGGTGCTGGTGTTGCTGTCCGCGCTGCTGTTGCTGCTGCTGCTGCTGCTGTTGGTGTTGCTGTTCACGCTGCTGCTGATGCTGCTACTGGCTCCGTTGCCTTTGCTGGTGTCGGTGCTGGTGCTGGTGTTGCTGGTGGTCCTATTGCTGCTGTTGGTGCTGCTGCTGCTGCTGCTGCTGCTGCTGTTGATACTAGTGCTGCTGTTGGTGCTGCTGGTTCTGGTACCGGTGCTGGTGCCGGTGCTGGTGCTGCTGTTGGTACTGGTGTTGCTGTTCGCGCTGCTGTTGATGCTGATGCTGGTGCCGGTGCCGGTGCTGGTGCCGGTGCTGGTGCTGGTGCTGGTGTTGCTGTTGGTGCTATTGCTGCTGTTGGTGCTGGTGCTGATGTTGGTGCTGCTGCTGGTTCTGGTTCTGACGCTGGTGCTGGTGCCATTTCTGTCAATGGTGATGGTGGTGATGGTGCTGCATTGAAGTACTATTTTGCCCTACAGGGGACCCAGGCTTCAAACCCAACACCTTGGAGCTGATGATCATGATCCATTTGTTTTTAAGGATTTAATATTTTAAATGATATAGCAAATATATATAGATAATATAAGCCATTCGTCGAAACGGGGATGGAGAAGCTGCTGATGCTGCTGCTGATGATGATACATTTTGTTTTTAAGGATTTAAATCTTTTGTTTGATTTTACAAATACTTATCATGTATGCCATTCCTCGAAACAGGGATGGAGAAGCTGCTGCTGATGCTGATGCTGATACATTTTTTTTTTATAGATTTTCACCCCAGGAAGTGCAACCATGTTGACTAACAGGGACCCAGGCCTGGCCAGTTTGGTGCCAAGCCAACTGCCCTTGTTTTTCACCCCAGGAAGTGCAACCATGTTGACTAACAGGGACCCAGGCCTGGCCAGTTTGGTGCCAAGCCAACTGCCCTTGTTTTTCACCCCAGGAAGTCCAACCATGTTGACTAACAGGGACCCAGGCCTGGCCAGTTTGGTGCCAAGCCAACCGCCCTTGTTTTTCACCCCAGGAAGTGCAACCATGTTGACTAACAGGGACCCAGGCCTGGCCAGTTTGGTGCCAAGCCAACCGCCCTTGTTTTTCACCCCAGGAAGTGCAACCATGTTGACTAACAGGGACCCAGGCCTGGCCAGTTTGGTGCCAAGCCAACCGCCCTTGTTTTTCACCCCAGGAAGTGCAACCATGTTGACTAACAGGGACCCAGGCCTGGCCAGTTTGGTGCCAAGCCAATCGCCCTTGTTTTTCACCCCAGGAAGTGCAACCATGTTGACTAACAGGGACCCAGGCCTGGCCAGTTTGGTGCCAAGCCAACCGCCCTTGTTTTTCACCCCAGGAAGTGCAACCATGTTGACTAACAGGGACCCAGGCCTGGCCAGTTTGGTGCCAAGCCAACCGCCCTTGTTTTTCACCCCAGGAAGTGCAACCCTCTTGACTAACAGCGACCCAGGCCTGGCCAGTTTAGTGCCAAGCCAACTGCCCTTGTTTTTTAACCCCAGGAAGTGCAACCATGTTCAACGAGTAGGGGAACAGACTGCTACCTTACCTGGACAAAGCTACCATGGCAGTTGACAGCGACCGCGAACACTGAAGCGCACCCGTAGGGGTTCAAACCTGCCACCATCTTAATCCAAGGAGCTCTACAATTGAGCCATTCATCGAAACGGGGATGGAGAAGCTGCTGATGATGAGGAGGAGGAGGATACATTTTTGTCTTTAAAGATTTTCACCCAGGAAGTTCAACCCTGTTCACTAACAGTGACCCAGGCCTGGCCAGTTTGGTGCCAAGCCAATTGCCCTTGTTTTTCATCCCAGGAAGTGCAACCCTGTTCACTAACAGCGACCCAGGCCTGGCCAGTTTGGTGCCAAGCCAACTGCCCTTGTTTTTCACCCCAGGAAGTGCAACCCTCTTCACAAATCAGCGACCTATTTCTTTCCGCCTCTAGTTGCTGCCTTTTTTTACTGTACCTCGTTTGTTTTTCAGGTAAGTGGGGGTGCCTCTAAAACCCTCATGCTTCCTGTTATACAATTGGATGGTAGGCAGGCTGTGCTGCTGTCATGTCTCGGCAATGATTTGCTGATTTTATGTAACGAACCCTCTCTCTCGCGCGCGTGCGCGCCCACTGAGGATCCACAAAGGAAAAAAGGCGGAGAAACTTTAACATAAGTAAGAAGTTCATGCTGGAAAGGCGGGGCATGCCGCAAAACCGCGCCCACTGAGGGTCCAGAACGTCAGGCGGAGAAACTCCAACGTAAATAGTGTTAAGACAGCTCAGATGTTGGTCCCACGTTTCTCTAAGCACGTGGGTGTCATGTAGCTATTCAGCTACTGAGCTACCTTCTACTACTTAGACAGCCGACAGTGCTGTTCTACTATCTTCTATACGCCCCTCTTCTTTGTAATTACACCACCTTCCCCTTTATGCGCCAACAGTAAGAAGTTCACGCAGGAAAGGCGGGGCAAGCCAGATCACTGCCGATCATGATGGGCGACACTGCTTCTGGCAACCTTAACATATGATTATGTATGTATGTATGTTGCAGTCCAGGAGTAGTCCAAATAGGCTAAAGAGACTTGCCCAACCGTGATAGGAAGGTTTTAAAAATATATGCATTGATGAACTGAACCCCAGACAATCGTTGTACTGACGGGGGCCCAGAGTTTGTGCTACAGTGATCATTTAATTCTACACGTACCAAACGCAGATTTTTGAAGGTCTAGGACTTCGGAAAGACGTCTGAATTCATGCTACCTGTTCAGGTAGCCAGGACTAATACGTATCCGAATGAAAAAAACCTCCAGATTTTTTGAAGAGGGATTAGCCCCATAAAAATGTCCGTTAGTTCGTCTGTTAGTTAATCACAAACCAAATCTGGTTCAGGTAGCCAGGTCTAATACGTGGATTTAGGCATAGATTTTATTTTCAGCTACGAGCAGCAGATTCTATGAAGCTCCCTGAGCTCGTGTTACAGATGAGGAGGAGGGCTCAGTAAATAAATAAATAGCCCGCCTTATTACGAGGGTCGAGGTAAAGGGGGGAGGAGGGCACACATATTAGTATAATACACGATGCAAGTCAAATATCTCCTGTTCAAATCCAGCACCCTGGCCAGTGTGATTTCATTGCATGCTCTTATAGCTTTTATACTGCACACCGTCTGCGAGGATTTTAATTTGAATTGTAATATGGTCTTTTGTCATTCATGCTGCTCACCATCTGCGAGACTTTGATTTTTAATTGTTACATTGTCTATTAGACTTCATGCTGCACACCGTCGGCGAGGATTTGAATTTGAATTTGAATTTGAATTGTTACTTGGTATGTTAGCCTTCATGCTGCACACCGTCTGTGAGAAATTAAAATTGAATTGTTACGCGGTCTTTTATCCTTCATCCTGCATACCGTCTGCGAGAATTCAAATTTGAACTGTAACATGGTATTTTAGCCTGCATGCTGCACACCGTCTGCGAGAATTCGAATTTGAATTATTACTTGGTCTTTTATCCTTCATCCAATCATCCTGCAAACCTTCTGCGAGAATTCGAATTTGAACTGTAACCTGGTATTTTAGCCTTCGCTCACCGTCTGCAAAAAAATGAATTTGAATTTGAATTTGTACATGGTCTGTTAGCCTTCAGGCTGCACACCGTCTGCGAGAATTTTATTCACAATCCGCGTCCCAATAACTCCGCCAAAACAAACACTGAAACAGGATGTGTATTATATGTGTATTATATATGTATATATATCTATATCTGATATGATATGATATGATATGATATGATATGATATGATATGATATGATATGATATGATATGATATGATATGATATGATATGATATGATATGATATGATATGATATGATATGATATGATATGATATGATATGATATGATATGATATGATATGATATGATATGATATGATATGATATGATATGATATGATATGATATGATATGATATGATATGATATGATATGATATGATATGATATGATATGATATGATATGATATGATATGATATGATATGATATGATATGATATGATATGATATGATATGATATGATATGATATGATATGATATGATATGATATGATATGATATGATATGATATGATATGATATGATATGATATGATATGATATGATATGATATGATATGATATGATATGATATGATATGATATGATGATATGATATGATATGATATGATATGATATGATATGATATGATATGATATGATATGATATGATATGATATGATATATGATATGATATGATATGATATGATATGATATGATATGATATGATATGATATGATATGATATGATATGATATGATATGATATGATATGATATGATATGATATGATATGATAACATTAAATTACATTACATTACATTACATTACATGTTAAAGTCTACTTGACACCGCGAGGGTGTATTACATTACATTACATTACATTACATTACATTACATTACATTACATTACATGTTAAAGTCTACTTGACACCGCGAGGGTGTATGAGACTCTGTGCTTTAAACAAAAAGAAAAATCACCCACAAAGCAAAAAACCCCATTACATCAGGGGTGTGTCGAGGACAAACAAACCAAACTCCCAACCACCGTTTTGGTGGCGTAGGTATTAAACCCCTTAGAGCCGGACCCAGATCTCAACCACTTACAGTGGCGGAGGTAAGAAGCTAACAAATGAGAAGTCACAAGAAGAAAAAAAGGGATGATAAATTACGGTGCCACTAAGCAGTCCAGGGCTTCCTGTCTTGCTCTTCTACAAGTAGAAAGATAGTCGGCTAGGTTGCTCCAAAAAGACTTAGTGCCATTTACCATTCATAAAGGTTCTGAATGTGGAATCGCAGAATTCCACATTCCATACGGTTAAGTCGGTATCCTCATGGACATGCCTATAAATATCTGTAAACAGCTTCTGGTAGCGAAGGCGAATATCATTATAAAAAGGGCACTCAAACATATGCATTTCATCCTCAGGTTTTTGGAACCCACACATTTGACAGTGTCTCATTGAGCGAGGGATGTGTGCTCTATCCACCACCCTCATTCTTTCTGTGTTCAGCCAATGGGAACCCATTCTAAACTGTGCTATAGAACGAATCTGATCCTGCTTATGTAAGGCGGATGTAAAGGGAATCAAGCCATTCTCATCATTGCTGTTGGCTGCGAACCATTTTTGGTATCGGAGGCGTTTAAAGCCAACCCTTCTCTCATCAGGGATGTCTCTAACTGCATTGGTGTCACTTGGGTACTTAAACCTCCATGACTCAAAAACTTCAGACATAATACCTTCGACATATGATATGATATGATATGATATGATATGATATGATATGATATGATATGATATGATATGATATGATATGATATGATATGATATGATATGATATGATATGATATGATATGATATGATATGATATGATATGATATGATATGATATGATATGATATGATATGATATGATATGATATGATATGATATGATATGATATGATATGATATGATATGATATGATATGATATGATATGATATGATATGATATGATATGATATGATATGATATGATATGATATGATATGATATGATATGATATGATATGATATGATATGATATGATATGATATGATATGATATGATATGATATGATATGATATGATATGATATGATATGATATGATATGATATGATATGATATGATATGATATGATATGATATGATATGATATGATATGATATGATATGATATGATATGATATGATATGATATGATATGATATGATATGATATGATATGATATGATATGATATGATATGATATGATATGATATGATATGATATGATATGATATGATTACATTACATTACATTACATTACATTACATTACATTACATTACATTACATTACATTACATTACATTACATTACATTACATTACACATTACATTACATTACATTACATGTTAAAAGTCTACTTGACACCGCGAGGGTGTATGAGACTCTGTGCTTTAAACAAAAAGAAAAATCACCCACAAAGCAAAAAACCCCATTACATCAGGGGTGTGTCGAGGACAAACAAACCAAACTCCCAACCACCATTTGGTGGCGTAGGTATTAAACCCCCTAGAGCAGGACCCAGATCTCAACCACTTACAGTGGCGGAGGTAAGAAGCTAACAAATGAGAAGTCACAAGAAGAAAAAAAGGGATCATAAATTACGGGCCCACTAAGCAGTCCAGGGCTTCCTGTTTTGCTCTTCTACAAGTAGAAAGATAGTCGGCTAGGTTGCTCCAAAAAGACTTAGTGCCATTTCCATTCATAAAGGTTCTGAATGTGGAATCGCAGAATTCCACATTCCATACGGTTAAGTCGGTATCCTCATGGACATGCCTATAAATATCTGTAAACAGCTTCTGGTAGCGAAGGCGAATATCATTATAAAAAGGGCACTCAAACATATGCATTTCATCCTCAGGTTTTTGGAACCCACACATTTGACAGTGTCTCATTGAGCGAGGGATGTGTGCTCTATCCACCACCCTCATTCTTTCTGTGTTCAGCCAATGGGAACCCATTCTAAACTGTGCTATAGAACGAATCTGATCCTGCTTATGTAAGGCGGATGTAAAGGGAATCAAGCCATTCTCATCATTGCTGTTGGCTGCGAACCATTTTTGGTATCGGAGGCGTTTAAAGCCAACCCTTCTCTCATCAGGGATGTCTCTAACTGCATTGGTGTCACTTGGGTACTTAAACCTCCATGACTCAAAAACTTCAGACATAATACCTTCATATGATATGATATGATATGATATGATATGATATGATATGATATGATATGATATGATATGATATGATATGATATGATATGATATGATATGATATGATATGATATGATATGATATGATATGATATGATATGATATGATATGATATGATATGATATGATATGATATGATATGATATGATATGATATGATATGATATGATATGATATGATATGATATGATATGATATGATATGATATGATATGATATGATATGATATGATATGATATGATATGATATGATATGATATGATATGATATGATATGATATGATATGATATGATATGATATGATATGATATGATATGATATGATATGATATGATATGATATGATATGATATGATATGATATGATATGATATGATATGATATGATATGATATGATATGATATGATATGATATGATATGATATGATTACATTACATTACATTACATTACATTACATTACATTACATTACATTACATTACATTACATGTTAAAGTCTACTTGACACCGCGAGGGTGTATGAGACTCTGTGCTTTAAACAAAAAGAAAAATCACCCACAAAGCAAAAAACCCCATTACATCAGGGGTGTGTCGAGGACAAACAAACCAAACTCCCAACCACCATTTTGGTGGCGTAGGTATTAAACCCCCTAGAGCAGGACCCAGATCTCAACCACTTACAGTGGCGGAGGTAAGAAGCTAACAAATGAGAAGTCACAAGAAGAAAAAAAGGGATAATAAATTACGGTGCCACTAAGCAGTCCAGGGCTTCCTGTTTTGCTCTTCTACAAGTAGAAAGATAGTCGGCTAGGTTGCTCCAAAAAGACTTAGTGCCATTTCCATTCATAAAGGTTCTGAATGTGGAATCGCAGAATTCCACATTCCATACGGTTAAGTCGGTATCCTCATGGACATGCCTATAAATATCTGTAAACAGCTTCTGGTAGCGAAGGCGAATATCATTATAAAAAGGGCACTCAAACATATGCATTTCATCCTCAGGTTTTTGGAACCCACACATTTGACAGTGTCTCATTGAGCGAGGGATGTGTGCTCTATCCACCACCCTCATTCTTTCTGTGTTCAGCCAATGGGAACCCATTCTAAACTGTGCTATAGAACGAATCTGATCCTGCTTATGTAAGGCGGATGTAAAGGGAATCAAGCCATTCTCATCATTGCTGTTGGCTGCGAACCATTTTTGGTATCGGAGGCGTTTAAAGCCAACCCTTCTCTCATCAGGGATGTCTCTAACTGCATTGGTGTCACTTGGGTACTTAAACCTCCATGACTCAAAAACTTCAGACATAATACCTTCATATGATATGATATGATATGATATGATATGATATGATATGATATGATATGATATGATATGATATGATATGATATGATATGATATGATATGATATGATATGATATGATATGATATGATATGATATGATATGATATGATATGATATGATATGATATGATATGATATGATATGATATGATATGATATGATATGATATGATATGATATGATATGATATGATATGATATGATATGATATGATATGATATGATATGATATGATATGATATGATATGATATGATATGATATGATATGATATGATATGATATGATATGATATGATATGATATGATATGATATGATATGATATGATATGATATGATATGATATGATATGATATGATATGATATGATATGATATGATATGATATGATATGATATGATATGATATGATATGATATGATATGATTACATTACATTACATTACATTACATTACATTACATTACATTACATTACATTACATTACATTACATTACATGTTAAAGTCTACTTGACACCGCGAGGGTGTATGAGACTCTGTGCTTTAAACAAAAAGAAAAATCACCCACAAAGCAAAAAAACCCATTACATCAGGGGTGTGTCGAGGACAAACAAACCAAACTCCCAACCACCATTTTGGTGGCGTAGGTATTAAACCCCCTAGAGCAGGACCCAGATCTCAACCACTTACAGTGGCGGAGGTAAGAAGCTAACAAATGAGAAGTCACAAGAAGAAAAAAAGGGATAATAAATTACGGTGCCACTAAGCAGTCCAGGGCTTCCTGTTTTGCTCTTCTACAAGTAGAAAGATAGTCGGCTAGGTTGCTCCAAAAAGACTTAGTGCCATTTCCATTCATAAAGGTTCTGAATGTGGAATCGCAGAATTCCACATTCCATACGGTTAAGTCGGTATCCTCATGGACATGCCTATAAATATCTGTAAACAGCTTCTGGTAGCGAAGGCGAATATCATTATAAAAAGGGCACTCAAACATATGCATTTCATCCTCAGGTTTTTGGAACCCACACATTTGACAGTGTCTCATTGAGCGAGGGATGTGTGCTCTATCCACCACCCTCATTCTTTCTGTGTTCAGCCAATGGGAACCCATTCTAAACTGTGCTATAGAACGAATCTGATCCTGCTTATGTAAGGCGGATGTAAAGGGAATCAAGCCATTCTCATCATTGCTGTTGGCTGCGAACCATTTTTGGTATCGGAGGCGTTTAAAGCCAACCCTTCTCTCATCAGGGATGTCTCTAACTGCATTGGTGTCACTTGGGTACTTAAACCTCCATGACTCAAAAACTTCAGACATAATACCTTCGATATGATATGATATGATATGATATGATATGATATGATATGATATGATATGATATGATATGATATGATATGATATGATATGATATGATATGATATGATATGATATGATATGATATGATATGATATGATATGATATGATATGATATGATATGATATGATATGATATGATATGATATGATATGATATGATATGATATGATATGATATGATATGATATGATATGATATGATATGATATGATATGATATGATATGATATGATATGATATGATATGATATGATATGATATGATATGATATGATATGATATGATATGATATGATATGATATGATATGATATGATATGATATGATATGATATGATATGATATGATATGATATGATATGATATGATATGATATGATATGATATGATATGATATGATATGATATGATATGATATGATATGATATGATATGATATGATATGATATGATATGATATGATATGATATGATATGATATGATATGATATGATATGATATGATATGATATGATATGATATGATATGATATGATATGATATGATATGATATGATATGATATGATATGATATGATATGATATGATATGATATGATATGATATGATATGATATGATATGATATGATATGATATGATATGATATGATTACATTACATTACATTACATTACATTACATTACATTACATTACATTACATTACATTACATTACATTACATTACATTACATTACATTACATTACATTACATTACATTACATTACATTACATTACATTACATTACATGTTAAAGTCTACTTGACACCGCGAGGGTGTATGAGACTCTGTGCTTTAAACAAAAAGAAAAATCACCCACAAAGCAAAAAAACCCATTACATCAGGGGTGTGTCGAGGACAAACAAACCAAACTCCCAACCACCATTTTGGTGGCGTAGGTATTAAACCCCCTAGAGCAGGACCCAGATCTCAACCACTTACAGTGGCGGAGGTAAGAAGCTAACAAATGAGAAGTCACAAGAAGAAAAAAAGGGATAATAAATTACGGTGCCACTAAGCAGTCCAGGGCTTCCTGTTTTGCTCTTCTACAAGTAGAAAGATAGTCGGCTAGGTTGCTCCAAAAAGACTTAGTGCCATTTCCATTCATAAAGGTTCTGAATGTGGAATCGCAGAATTCCACATTCCATACGGTTAAGTCGGTATCCTCATGGACATGCCTATAAATATCTGTAAACAGCTTCTGGTAGCGAAGGCGAATATCATTATAAAAAGGGCACTCAAACATATGCATTTCATCCTCAGGTTTTTGGAACCCACACATTTGACAGTGTCTCATTGAGCGAGGGATGTGTGCTCTATCCACCACCCTCATTCTTTCTGTGTTCAGCCAATGGGAACCCATTCTAAACTGTGCTATAGAACGAATCTGATCCTGCTTATGTAAGGCGGATGTAAAGGGAATCAAGCCATTCTCATCATTGCTGTTGGCTGCGAACCATTTTTGGTATCGGAGGCGTTTAAAGCCAACCCTTCTCTCATCAGGGATGTCTCTAACTGCATTGGTGTCACTTGGGTACTTAAACCTCCATGACTCAAAAACTTCAGACATAATACCTTCGACTGATATGATATGATATGATATGATATGATATGATATGATATGATATGATATGATATGATATGATATGATATGATATGATATGATATGATATGATATGATATGATATGATATGATATGATATGATATGATATGATATGATATGATATGATATGATATGATATGATATGATATGATATGATATGATATGATATGATATGATATGATATGATATGATATGATATGATATGATATGATATGATATGATATGATATGATATGATATGATATGATATGATATGATATGATATGATATGATATGATATGATATGATATGATATGATATGATATGATATGATATGATATGATATGATATGATATGATATGATATGATATGATATGATATGATATGATATGATATGATATGATATGATATGATATGATATGATATGATATGATACATTACATTACATTACATTACATTACATTACATTACATTACATTACATTACATTACATTACATTACATTACATTACATTACATTACATTACATTACATTACATTACATTACATTACATTACATGTTAAAGTCTACTTGACACCGCGAGGGTGTATGAGACTCTGTGCTTTAAACAAAAAGAAAAATCACCCACAAAGCAAAAAACCCCATTACATCAGGGGTGTGTCGAGGACAAACAAACCAAACTCCCAACCACCATTTTGGTGGCGTAGGTATTAAACCCCCTAGAGCAGGACCCAGATCTCAACCACTTACAGTGGCGGAGGTAAGAAGCTAACAAATGAGAAGTCACAAGAAGAAAAAAAGGGATAATAAATTACGGTGCCACTAAGCAGTCCAGGGCTTCCTGTTTTGCTCTTCTACAAGTAGAAAGATAGTCGGCTAGGTTGCTCCAAAAAGACTTAGTGCCATTTCCATTCATAAAGGTTCTGAATGTGGAATCGCAGAATTCCACATTCCATACGGTTAAGTCGGTATCCTCATGGACATGCCTATAAATATCTGTAAACAGCTTCTGGTAGCGAAGGCGAATATCATTATAAAAAGGGCACTCAAACATATGCATTTCATCCTCAGGTTTTTGGAACCCACACATTTGACAGTGTCTCATTGAGCGAGGGATGTGTGCTCTATCCACCACCCTCATTCTTTCTGTGTTCAGCCAATGGGAACCCATTCTAAACTGTGCTATAGAACGAATCTGATCCTGCTTATGTAAGGCGGATGTAAAGGGAATCAAGCCATTCTCATCATTGCTGTTGGCTGCTAACCATTTTTGGTATCGGAGGCGTTTAAAGCCAACCCTTCTCTCATCAGGGATGTCTCTAACTGCATTGGTGTCACTTGGGTACTTAAACCTCCATGACTCAAAAACTTCAGACATAATACCTTCGACATATGATATGATATGATATGATATGATATGATATGATATGATATGATATGATATGATATGATATGATATGATATGATATGATATGATATGATATGATATGATATGATATGATATGATATGATATGATATGATATGATATGATATGATATGATATGATATGATATGATATGATATGATATGATATGATATGATATGATATGATATGATATGATATGATATGATATGATATGATATGATATGATATGATATGATATGATATGATATGATATGATATGATATGATATGATATGATATGATATGATATGATATGATATGATATGATATGATATGATATGATATGATATGATATGATATGATATGATATGATATGATATGATATGATATGATATGATATGATATGATACATGATACATGTACATTACATTACATTACATTACATTACATTACATTACATTACATTACATTACATTACATTACATTACATTACATTACATTACATTACATGTTAAAGTCTACTTGACACCGCGAGGGTGTATGAGACTCTGTGCTTTAAACAAAAAGAAAAATCACCCACAAAGCAAAAAAACCCATTACATCAGGGGTGTGTCGAGGACAAACAAACCAAACTCCCAACCACCATTTTGGTGGCGTAGGTATTAAACCCCCTAGAGCAGGACCCAGATCTCAACCACTTACAGTGGCGGAGGTAAGAAGCTAACAAATGAGAAGTCACAAGAAGAAAAAAAGGGATAATAAATTACGGTGCCACTAAGCAGTCCAGGGCTTCCTGTTTTGCTCTTCTACAAGTAGAAAGATAGTCGGCTAGGTTGCTCCAAAAAGACTTAGTGCCATTTCCATTCATAAAGGTTCTGAATGTGGAATCGCAGAATTCCACATTCCATACGGTTAAGTCGGTATCCTCATGGACATGCCTATAAATATCTGTAAACAGCTTCTGGTAGCGAAGGCGAATATCATTATAAAAAGGGCACTCAAACATATGCATTTCATCCTCAGGTTTTTGGAACCCACACATTTGACAGTGTCTCATTGAGCGAGGGATGTGTGCTCTATCCACCACCCTCATTCTTTCTGTGTTCAGCCAATGGGAACCCATTCTAAACTGTGCTATAGAACGAATCTGATCCTGCTTATGTAAGGCGGATGTAAAGGGAATCAAGCCATTCTCATCATTGCTGTTGGCTGCGAACCATTTTTGGTATCGGAGGCGTTTAAAGCCAACCCTTCTCTCATCAGGGATGTCTCTAACTGCATTGGTGTCACTTGGGTACTTAAACCTCCATGACTCAAAAACTTCAGACATAATACCTTCGACATATGATATGATATGATATGATATGATATGATATGATATGATATGATATGATATGATATGATATGATATGATATGATATGATATGATATGATATGATATGATATGATATGATATGATATGATATGATATGATATGATATGATATGATATGATATGATATGATATGATATGATATGATATGATATGATATGATATGATATGATATGATATGATATGATATGATATGATATGATATGATATGATATGATATGATATGATATGATATGATATGATATGATATGATATGATATGATATGATATGATATGATATGATATGATATGATATGATATGATATGATATGATATGATATGATATGATATGATATGATATGATATGATATGATATGATATGATATGATATGATATGATATGATATGATATGATATGATATTACATTACATTACATTACATTACATTACATTACATTACATTACATTACATTACATTACATTACATTACATTACATTACATTACATTACATTACATGTTAAAGTCTACTTGACACCGCGAGGGTGTATGAGACTCTGTGCTTTAAACAAAAAGAAAAATCACCCACAAAGCAAAAAAACCCATTACATCAGGGGTGTGTCGAGGACAAACAAACCAAACTCCCAACCACCATTTTGGTGGCGTAGGTATTAAACCCCCTAGAGCAGGACCCAGATCTCAACCACTTACAGTGGCGGAGGTAAGAAGCTAACAAATGAGAAGTCACAAGAAGAAAAAAAGGGATAATAAATTACGGTGCCACTAAGCAGTCCAGGGCTTCCTGTTTTGCTCTTCTACAAGTAGAAAGATAGTCGGCTAGGTTGCTCCAAAAAGACTTAGTGCCATTTCCATTCATAAAGGTTCTGAATGTGGAATCGCAGAATTCCACATTCCATACGGTTAAGTCGGTATCCTCATGGACATGCCTATAAATATCTGTAAACAGCTTCTGGTAGCGAAGGCGAATATCATTATAAAAAGGGCACTCAAACATATGCATTTCATCCTCAGGTTTTTGGAACCCACACATTTGACAGTGTCTCATTGAGCGAGGGATGTGTGCTCTATCCACCACCCTCATTCTTTCTGTGTTCAGCCAATGGGAACCCATTCTAAACTGTGCTATAGAACGAATCTGATCCTGCTTATGTAAGCGGATGTAAAGGGAATCAAGCCATTCTCATCATTGCTGTTGGCTGCGAACCATTTTTGGTATCGGAGGCGTTTAAAGCCAACCCTTCTCTCATCAGGGATGTCTCTAACTGCATTGGTGTCACTTGGGTACTTACCTCCATGACTCAAAAACTTCAGACATAATACCTTCATATGATATGATATGATATGATATGATATGATATGATATGATATGATATGATATGATATGATATGATATGATATGATATGATATGATATGATATGATATGATATGATATGATATGATATGATATGATATGATATGATATGATATGATATGATATGATATGATATGATATGATATGATATGATATGATATGATATGATATGATATGATATGATATGATATGATATGATATGATATGATATGATATGATATGATATGATATGATATGATATGATATGATATGATATGATATGATATGATATGATATGATATGATATGATATGATATGATATGATATGATATGATATGATATGATATGATATGATATGATATGATATGATATGATATGATATGATATGATATGATATGATATGATATGATATGATATGATATGATATGATATGATATGATATGATATGATATGATATGATTACATTACATTACATTACATTACATTACATTACATTACATTACATGTTAAAGTCTACTTGACACCGCGAGGGTGTATGAGACTCTGTGCTTTAAACAAAAAGAAAAATCACCCACAAAGCAAAAAACCCCATTACATCAGGCTGTCGAGGACAAACAAACCAAACTCCCAACCACCATAGTATTAAACCCCCTGATCTCAACCACTTACAGTGGCGGAGGTAAGAAGCTAACAAATGAGAAGTCACAAGAAGAAAAAAAGGATAATAAATTACGGTGCCACTAAGCAGTCCAGGGCTTCCTGTTTTGCTCTTCTACAAGTAGAAAGATAGTCGGCTAGGTGCTCCAAAAAGACTTAGTGCCATTTATTCATAAAGGTTCTGAATGTGGAATGATGGACATGATCTGATGATATGATATGTATCTATGATATGGATATATGATATGATATGATATGATATGATATGATATGATATGATATGATATGATATGATATGATATGATATGATATGATATGATATGATATGATATGATATGATATGATATGATATGATATGATATGATATGATATGATATGATATGATATGATATGATATGATATGATATGATATGATATGATATGATATGATATGATATGATATGATATGATATGATATGATATGATATGATATGATATGATATGATATGATATGATATGATATGATATGATATGATATCATATGATTATAACATTACATTACATTACATTACATTACATTACATGTTAAAGTCTACTTGACACCGCGAGGGTGTATGAGACTCTGTGCTTTAAACAAAAAGAAAAATCACCCACAAAGCAAAAAAACCCATTACATCAGGGGTGTGTCGAGGACAAACAAACCAAACTCCCAACCACCATTTTGGTGGCGTAGGTATTAAACCCCCTAGAGCAGGACCCAGATCTCAACCACTTACAGTGGCGGAGGTAAGAAGCTAACAAATGAGAAGTCACAAGAAGAAAAAAAGGGATAATAAATTACGGTGCCACTAAGCAGTCCAGGGCTTCCTGTTTTGCTCTTCTACAAGTAGAAAGATAGTCGGCTAGGTTGCTCCAAAAAGACTTAGTGCCATTTCCATTCATAAAGGTTCTGAATGTGGAATCGCAGAATTCCACATTCCATACGGTTAAGTCGGTATCCTCATGGACATGCCTATAAATATCTGTAAACAGCTTCTGGTAGCGAAGGCGAATATCATTATAAAAAGGGCACTCAAACATATGCATTTCATCCTCAGGTTTTTGGAACCCACACATTTGACAGTGTCTCATTGAGCGAGGATGTGTGCTCTATCCACCACCCTCATTCTTTCTGTGTTCAGCCAATGGGAACCCATTCTAAACTGTGCTATAGAACGAATCTGATCCTGCTTATGTAAGGCGGATGTAAAGGGAATCAAGCCATTCTCATCATTGCTGTTGGCTGCGAACCATTTTTGGTATCGGAGGCGTTTAAAGCCAACCCTTCTCTCATCAGGGATGTCTCTAACTGCATTGGTGTCACTTGGGTACTTAAACCTCCATGACTCAAAAACTTCAGACATAATACCTTCGACATATGATATGATATGATGATATGATATGATATGATATGATATGATATGATATGATATTATGATATGATATGATATGATATGATATGATATGATATGATATGATATGATATGATATGATATGATATGATATGATATGATATGATATGATATGATATGATATGATATGATATGATATGATATGATATGATATGATATGATATGATATGATATGATATGATATGATATGATATGATATGATATGATATGATATGATATGATATGATATGATATGATATGATATGATATGATATGATATGATATGATATGATATGATATGATATGATATGATATGATATGATATGATATGATATGATATGATATGATATGATGTATGATATGATATGATATGATATGATATGATATGATATGATATGATATGATATGATATGATATGATATGATATGATATGATATGATATGATATGATATGATATGATATGATATGATATGATATGATTACATTACATTACATACATGACATTACATTACATTACATTACATTAGATACATTACATTACATTACATTACATACATTACATTACATTACATTACATTACATTACATTACATTACATTACATTACATTACATTACATGTTAAAGTCTACTTGACACCGCGAGGGTGTATGAGACTCTGTGCTTTAAACAAAAAGAAAAATCACCCACAAAGCAAAAAACCCCATTACATCAGGGGTGTGTCGAGGACAAACAAACCAAACTCCCAACCACCATTTTGGTGGCGTAGGTATTAAACCCCCTAGAGCAGGACCCAGATCTCAACCACTTACAGTGGCGGAGGTAAGAAGCTAACAAATGAGAAGTCACAAGAAGAAAAAAAGGGATAATAAATTACGGTGCCACTAAGCAGTCCAGGGCTTCCTGTTTTGCTCTTCTACAAGTAGAAAAGATAGTCGGCTAGGTTGCTCCAAAAAGACTTAGTGCCATTTCCATTCATAAAGGTTCTGAATGTGGAATCGCAGAATTCCACATTCCATACGGTTAAGTCGGTATCCTCATGGACATGCCTATAAATATCTGTAAACAGCTTCTGGTAGCGAAGGCGAATAATCATTATAAAAGGGCACTCAAACATATGCATTTCATCCTCAGGTTTTTGGAACCCACACATTTGACAGTGTCTCATTGAGCGAGGGATGTGTGCTCTATCCACCACCCTCATTCTTTCTGTGTTCAGCCAATGGGAACCCATTCTAAACTGTGCTATAGAACGAATCTGATCCTGCTTATGTAAGGCGGATGTAAAGGGAATCAAGCCATTCTCATCATTGCTGTTGGCTGCGAACCATTTTTGGTATCGGAGGCGTTTAAAGCCAACCCTTCTCTCATCAGGGATGTCTCTAACTGCATTGGTGTCACTTGGGTACTTAAACCTCCATGACTCAAAAACTTCAGACATAATACCTTCGACATATGATATGATATGATATGATATGATATGATATGATATGATATGATATGATATGATATGATATGATATGATATGATATGATATGATATGATATGATATGATATGATATGATATGATATGATATGATATGATATGATATGATATGATATGATATGATATGATATGATATGATAAGATATGATATGATATGATATGATATGATATGATATGATATGATCATGATATGATTGATATGATATGATATGATATGATATGATATGATATGATATGATATGATATGATATGATATGATATGATTTGATATGATATGATATGATATGATATGATATGATATGATATGATATGATATGATATGATATGATATGATATGATATGATATGATATGATATGATATGATATGATATGATATGATATGATATGATATGATATGATATGATATGATATGATATGATATGATATGATATGATATGATATGATATGATATGATTATGATATATATGATATGATATGCATTATGATATGATATGATATGATATGATGATATGATATGATATGATATGATATGATATGATATGAATATGATATGATATGATATGATATATATGATATGATATGATATGATATGATATATATGATATACCATTACATTACATACATTACATTACATGAATTACATTACATTACATAAATTACTACATTACATTACATTACATTAAATTACATTACATTACATTACATTACATGTTAAAGTTCTACTTGACACCGCGAGGGTGTATGAGACTCTGTGCTTTAAACAAAAAGAAAAATCACCCACAAAGCAAAAAACCCATTACATCAGGGGTGTGTCGAGGACAAACAAACCAAACTCCCAACCACCATTTTGGTGGCGTAGGTATTAAACCCCCTAGAGCAGGACCCAGATCTCAACCACACTACAGTGGCGGAGGTAAAGAAGCTAACAAATGAGAAGTCACAAGAAGAAAAAAAGGGATAATAAATTACGGTGCCACTAAGCAGTCCAGGGCTTCCTGTTTTTGCTCTTCTACAAGTAGAAAGATAGTCGGCTAGGTTGCTCCAAAAAAGACTTAGTGCCATTTCCATTCATAAAGGTTCTGAATGTGGAATCGCAGAATTCCACATTCCATACGGTTAAGTCGGTATCCTCATGGACATGCCTATAAATATCTGTAAACAGCTTCTGGTAGCGAAGGCGAATATCATTATAAAAAGGGCACTCAAACATATGCATTTCATCCTCAGGTTTTTGGAACCCACACATTTTGACAGTGTCTCATTGAGCGAGGGATGTGTGCTCTATCCACCACCCTCATTCTTTCTGTGTTCAGCCAATGGGAACCCATTCTAAACTGTGCTATAGAACGAATCTGATCCTGCTTATGTAAGGCGGATGTAAAGGGAATCAAGCCATTCTCATCATTGCTGTTGGCTGCGAACCATTTTATGGTATCGGAGGCGTTTAAAGCCAACCCTTCTCTCATCAGGGATGTCTCTAACTGCATTGGTGTCACTTGGTACTTAAACCTCCATGACTCAAAAACTTCAGACATAATACCTTCGACATATGATATGATATGATATGATATGATATGATATGATATGATATGAATATGATATGATATGATATGATATGATATGATATGATATGATATGATATGAATATGATATCATATGATATGATATGATATGATATGTATGAATATGATATGATATGATATGATTATGTATGATATGATATGATATGATATGATATGATATGATATGACATGATATGATATGATATATATGATATGATATGATATGATATGATATGATATGATATGATATATGATATGATATATATGACTATGATATGATATGATATATGATAATGATAATGAATGATATTGTATGAGTTATGATATGAATATGATATATATGATATGATATGTATTAATATATGATATATATGATATATGATAATATTGATATGAATATTGATATGATATGATATGATTATGAATGATATGATATGATATGATATGATATGATATGATATGATATGTATGATCATATAATGATATATATGATATATATGATATGATAGATATGACTATGCAATGATATGAGACGATATATATGATATGATATGATATGATAATCTGATATGAATGATATGATATGATACTGATATATATGATATGATATTGATATGATATGATATGATAGATTGATTATGCATTATGATATGATATGATATAATATGATTGATTACTTACATTACATTACATGACATGAATA
>CM039462.1:181750126-181804905 GCA_022414725.1 Microglena sp. YARC
CGGCGCAGCAAACTGTGCAGCAGTGGCAAACTATGGGGCTAGCTCAATGCGCCTCAAACAATGTGGTCAAGTGGCTGCAGCTCCCATGGCCCTTTGCTAGCCAGCAACCAGTGCCGCAAAGGGCAGCCCTATGGGCTAGCTCATGCGCCTCAGCCAATGGGTCAGTGGCTGCAGCTCCCATGGCCTGTTGCTGCCAGCCAACCAGTGCAGGCAGTGGCAAATGGGGCTGAGCTCAGCGTCCTCAGCCAATGTGTCATGGCTGCAGCTCCCATGGCCTTTGCTGGCCAGCAACGCAGTGCCGCAAGGGCAGCCTATGGGGCTAGCTCATGCGCTCAGCCAAGTGGTCAAGTGGCTGGCAGCTCCCGATGGCAATTTGCTGGCCAGCAACCAGTGGCAGCAGGGGCCAATGGGGCGTAGCTCAGCGCTCAGCCATGGTCAAGTGGCTGGGCAGCTCCCATGCGTTTGTGGCCAGCACCTGTGCGGCAAGGGGCAGCCTATGGTTGCTAGCTCATGCGCCTCAGCCAGGGTCAAGTGGTGCAGCTTCCCATGCATTTTGCTGGCCCAGTCAACCAGTCAAGTGGCAAATGGGGCTAGCCTCATGCGCCTCACCAATGGTCAAGTGGGTGCAGCTCCCAGGCTTTGCTTGGGCCAGCACCTGTTGGCAGCAGGGGCAGTCCAATGGGGCTAGCTGATGCCCTCACCAAATGGGTCAAGTGGCCCTGCAGCTGCCATGGCATTTCGCTGGCCAGCGACAAACGCTGTGGCAGCAGTGGTCATGCCAATGGGCCGTAGCTCATGCGCCTTCCAAACTCAATGGTCAGTGGCTGCAGCTTCTCCAGGCCTGCGCAGCAACCTGTGCCAGCCAGGGGCAGCTCTCATGGGCGCTAGCTCATGCGCCTCAGCCAATGGGTCAAGTGGCTGCAGCTCCCATGCCTTTGCTGGCCAGCACAGTGACAGCAGTGTGGCAATGGGGCCGCTAGCTCATGCGCCTCAGCCAATGTGTCAAGCTGGCTGCGCTCCATGGCCCGTTGCTGGCAGCATACCTGTGCAGCAGGGGCAGCCTATGGGGCCAGCTCATCGCCTCAGTCAATGTGTCAAGTGGCTTGCAGCAACCGCATGGCCTTTGCTTACCAGCAGAAAGGGCAGCCTTATGGGGCTAGCTCATGCGCGCTCAGCCATGTGTCAAGTGGCTGCAGCTCCCATGGCATTTGCTGGCCAGCCAACCAGTGCTAGCAGTGGCAAATGGGGCTAGCTATGCGCCTACATCCAATGGTCAAGTGCTGCAGCTCCGCATGGGCCTTTGCTGGCCAGCAACCTGTGGCAGGCAGGGGCAGCCATGGGCTAGCTCAAGCCGCATCAGCCACATGGGTCAAGGTGGCTGCAGCTCATGGCCTTTTGCTGATCCAGCAGCAAAGGTCCAACCTGATGGGGCTTAGCTCATGCGCCTCAGCCAATGGGGTTCTAGTTTGGCTGCAGCTCCAAGGATTTGCTGGCCAGCAAACTGTGAGGCAGTGGCTAACTTAAGGGGCTAGCTCATGGCCTCAGCCAATGGGTCAGTCGGCTGCAGCTCCCATGGCCGTTGCTGGCCTGCACCAGTTGCAGTCAAGGCAGCCTATGGGGCTGCTCATGCGCCTCAGCCAATTTGGATGCAAGTGGCTGCAGCTCCATGGCCTTTGCTGGCCAGCAACCTGTGCAGCCGTGGCACATGGGGCTTAGCTCATGCGCCTCAGCAATGGGTCAAGTGGCTGCAGCTGCCCATGGCATTTGCTGGCCAGCAAACTTTCAGGCAGTGGCAAACTATGGGGCTAAGCCTCATGCGCTCAGCCAATGGGTTCAAGTGGCTGCAGCTCCCATGGCCTTTTGCTGGCCCAGCAACACTGTGAGCAGGGGCAGCCAATGGGGCTAGCTCATGGCGCCTCAACATGTGTCAAGTGGGCTGCAGCTCCCATGGCTTTGGCTGGCGCAGCAAACTGTGCAGCAGTGGCAATCTATGGGGCTAGCTATGCGCCGTCAACCAATGGTTCCAAGTGCTGCAGCTCCCATGGGCCTATGCTGGCCATCGCAAACCCAGTGCCGCAAGGCAGCCTATGGGGCTAGCTCATGCGCCTCAGCCAATGGGTCAAGTGGCAGCAGCTCCCATGGCATTATGCTGGCCAGCAACCTGTGCAGCAGGGGCCAAATGGGGCTAGCTCATGCGCCTCAGCAATGGGTCAAGTAGCTGCAGTCCCATGGCCTTTGCGGCCAGCAAACCTGTGGCAGCCAGGGGCATGCCTATGGGGCCAGCTCATGCGCCTCAGCCAATGTGTCAAGTGGACTGCAGCTCCCATGGCCCTTTGCTTACGCAGCAGCAAGGGCAGCCATATGGGGCTAGCTCATGCGCCTCAGCCAATGGGGTCTATAGCGCTGCAGCTCCCATGCCTTTGCTGGCTGCAACCAGTGCAGCAGGGCAGCCTATGGGCTAGCTGATGCGCCTCAGCCAATGGGTCAGTGGCTGCAGCTCCCATGGCGGTTGCTGGCCCTGCAACCAGTGAGCAAGAGAAGCCTATTGGGGCTAGCTCATGCGCCCTCAGCCAATGTGGGTCAAGTGGCTGCAAGCTCCGCATGGCATTTGCCTGGGCCTAGCAACTGTGCAGCAGGGGCGGCCAATGGGGCCTAGCTCAAAATGCGCCTCAGCCAATGGGTCCAGTGTGGCAGCTCCATGGCATTGCTGCCTAGCAAACTGTGGCAGCAGTGGCAATACTATGGGGTAGCTCATGCCGCCTCAACCAATGGTGTCAAGTGGCTGCAGCTCCATGGCCTTTGGCTGGCCAGAACCAGTGCCGCAAGGGCAGCCTATTGGGGCTAGCTCCATGCGCCTCAAGCCAATGGGTCAAGTGGCTGCAGCTCGCCATGGCCTTTTTTGCTGGCCAGCAGACCTGTGCAGCAGGGGCAGCAATGGGGGCTAGCCTCAATGCGTTCTCAGCCATGGGTCAAGTGGCTGCACTCCCATGGCCTTTTGCTGGCCAGCAACCTGTGGGCAGTAGGGGCAGCCTACTGGGGCGAGCTCAGCGACCATCAGCCCAATGTGTCAAGTGCTGCAGCTCCCATGGCCTTTGCCTTACCAGTAAGCAAGGGCAGCCTAATGGGGCTAGCTCAATGCCCCTCAGCAATGGGTTCAAGTGGGTCTGCAGCTTACCCCATGGCCTTTGCTGGCCCTGCAACCAGTGCAGCAAGGGCAGCCTATGGGGCTAGCTCATGCGCCTCAGCCAATGGGTCAAGTGGCTGCAGCTCGCATGGCCGTTGCTGGCCTGCAACCAGTGCAGCAGGGGCCAGCCTATGGGGCTAGCTCATGGCCTGCAGCCAATGGGTCAAGTGGCTGCGCCGCTCCCATGGCCTTATGCTGGCCAGCAACCAGTGCAGCAGTGGCAAATGGGGGCTAGCTCTGCGCCTCAACGCCATGTGCAAGTGGCTGCAGCTGCCTCATGGCCGTTGCCCTGGCGCACAACCTGTGCGGCCAGGGGCAGCCTATGGGCCAGCTCAATGCGCCTCAAGCCAAATGTGTCAAGTGGCCTGCAGCTCCCATGGCCCTTTGTTACCAGCAGCAAGGGCAGCCTATGGGGCTAGCTCATGCGCTCCAGGCCATTGGTGTCAAGTGGCTGCAGCTTCATGGGCATTTGCTGGCCAGTCAACCAGTGCAGCAGTGGCAAATGCGGGCTAAGCTCATGCGCCTCAGATCCCAATGGGTCAAGTGGCTGCAGGCTCCCATGGCCTTTGCTGGCCAGCAACCCTGATGCAGCAGGGGCAAATGGGGCGCTAGCTCATGCGCCTCAGACCAATAGGGCTCAAGTGGCTGCAGCTCCCATGGCCTTTGCTGGCCAGCAAACTGTGCAGCAGTGGCAAACTATGGGCTCTCATGCTCGCTGCAAGCTCCCCCCCATGCGGTTTCAAATGCTCCCAGCTATGCAGCTAGCTGGCAATGCGGCAACAGTCCCAAGCCTATGGGGCTTTGCTCAGCCTCAGCAGCACTCCCAGCATTGGCCAGCAACTGTGCAGCAGGGGCAAATGGGGCTAGCTCATGCGCCTCAGCCAATGGGTCAAGTAGCTGCAGCTCCCAGGCCTTTGCTGGCCAGCAAACCTGTGCAGCAGGTGCAGCCTATGGGGCCAGCTCATGCGCCTCAGCCAATGTGTCAAGTGGCTGCAGCTCCCATGGCCTTTGCTTACCAGCAGCAAGGGCAGCCTATGGGGCTAGCTCATGCGCCTCAGCCAATGGGTCAAGTCGCTGCAGCTCCCATGGCCTTTGCTGGCCTGCAACCAGTGCAGCAAGGGCAGCCTATGGGCTAGTGATGCGCCTCAGCCAATGGGTCAAGTGGCTGCAGCTCCCATGGCCGTTGCTGGCCTGCAACTAGTGCAGCAAGAGAAGCCTATGGGGCTAGCTCATGCGCCTCAGCCAATGGGTCAAGTGGCTGCAGCTCCCATGGCATTTGCTGGCCAGCAACCTGTGCAGCAGGGGCGGCCAATGGGGCTAGCTCATGCGCCTCAGCCAATGGGTCAAGTGGCTGCAGCTCCCATGGCATTTGCTGGCCAGCAAACTGTGCAGCAGTGGCAAACTATGGGGCTAGCTCATGCGCCTCAACCAATGGGTCAAGTGGCTGCAGCTCCCATGGCCTTTGCTGGCCTGCAACCAGTGCCGCAAGGGCAGCCTATGGGGCTAGCTCATGCGCCTCAGCCAATGGGTCAAGTGGCTGCAGCTCCCATGGCATTTGCTGGCCAGCAACCTGTGCAGCAGGGCAGCAATGGGCTAGCTCATATCTCAGCCAATGGGTCAAGTGGCTGCAGCTCCCATGGCCTTTGCTGGCCAGCAACCTGTGCAGCAGGGGCAGCCTATGGGGCCAGCTCATGCGCCTCAGCCAATGTGTCAAGTGGCTGCAGCTCCCATGGCCTTTGCTTACCAGTAGCAAGGGCAGCCTATGGGGCTAGCTCATACCTCAGCAATGGGTCAAGTCGCTGCAGCTCCCATGGCCTTTGCTGGCCTGCAACAGTGCAGCAAGGGCAGCTATGGCTAGCTCATGCGCCTCAGCCAATGGGTCAAGTGGCTGCAGCTCCCATGGCCGTTGCTGGCCTGCAACCAGTGCAGCAAGGGCAGCCTATGGGGCTAGCTCATGCGCCTCAGCCAATGGGTCAAGTGGCTGCAGCTCCCATGGCCTTTGCTGGCCAGCAACCTGTGCAGCAGGGGCAGCCAATGGGGCTAGCTCATCGCCTCACCAATGGGTCAAGTGGCTGCAGCTTCCCATGCATGCTGGCCAGCAAACTGTGCAGCAGGGGCAAAGCCTATGGGGATAGCAACCTCATGCGCCTCAACCAATGGGTCAAGTGGCTGCAGCTCCCATGCCTTTGCTGCCAGCAACCACCTGAGCAGCCAGCAAGGGCACCTATGGGTGGCTAGCTCATGCAGCGCCTCAGCCAATGGGTCAAGTGGCTACAGCTCCCATGGCCTTTGCTGGCCAGCAACCAGTGCAGCAGTGGCAAATGGGGCTAGCTCATGCGCCTCAGCCAATGGGTCAAGTGGCTGCAGCTCCCATGGCCTTTGCTGGCCTGCAACCTGTGCAGCTGGGGCAGCCAATGGGGCTAGCTCATGCGCCTCAGCCAATGGGTCAAGTGGCTGCAGCTCCCATGGCCTTTGCTGGCCAGCAACCTGTGCAGTAGGGGCAGCCTATGGGGCTAGCTCATGCGCCTCAGCCAATGTGTCAAGTGGCTGCAGCTCCCATGGCCTTTGCTTACCAGTAGCAAGGGCAGCCTATGGGGCTAGCTCATGCGCCTCAGCCAATGGGTCAGGTGGCTGCAGCTCCCATGGCCTTTGCTGGCCTGCAACCAG
This sequence comes from Microglena sp. YARC, assembly GCA_022414725.1. Taxonomy (NCBI): domain Eukaryota; kingdom Viridiplantae; phylum Chlorophyta; class Chlorophyceae; order Chlamydomonadales; family Chlamydomonadaceae; genus Microglena; species Microglena sp. YARC. The sequence continues at coordinate 181,755,978 of CM039462.1, forward strand.
TGCAGCAAGGGCAGCCTATGGGGCTAGCTCATGCGCCTCAGCCAATGGGTCAAGTGGCTGCAGCTCCCATGGCCGTTGCTGGCCTGCAACCAGTGCAGCAAGGGCAGCCTTTGGGGCTAGCTCATGCGCCTTAGCCAATGGGTCAAGTGGCTGCAGCTCCCATGGCCTTTGCTGGCCAGCAACCTGTGCAGCAGGGGCAGCCAATGGGGCTAGCTCATGCGCCTCAGCCAATGGGTCAAGTGGCTGCAGCTCCCATGGCATTTGCTGGCCAGCAAACTGTGCAGCAGTGGCAAACTATGGGGCTAGCTCATGCGCCTCAACCAATGTGTCAAGTGGCTGCAGCTCCCATGGCCTTTGCTAGCCAGCAACCAGTGCCGCAAGGGCAGCCTATGGGGCTAGCTCATGCGCCTCAGCCAATGGGTCAAGTGGCTGCAGCTCCCATGGCCTTTGCTGGCCAGCAACCAGTGCAGCAGTGGCAAATGGGGCTAGCTCATGCGCCTCAGCCAATGTGTCAAGTGGCTGCAGCTCCCATGGCCTTTGCTGGCCAGCAACCTGTGCAGCAGGGGCAGCCTATGGGGCAAGCTCATGCGCCTCAGCCAATGGGTCAAGTGGCTGCAGCTCCCATGGCCTTTGCTGGCCAGCAACCAGTGCAGCAGTGGCAAATGGGGCTAGCTCATGCGCCTCAGCCAATGTGTCAAGTGGCTGCAGCTTCCATGGCATTTGCTGGCCAGCAACCTGTGCAGCAGGGGCTGCCTATGGATCCTGCATACGTGGCCATTTTGCAACATCTGACACAACAGAGTCAAGTGTTGGAGCAAGTGTTGGCACACCAGCACCAACAGAGGCAAGCGTTGGAACAAGTATTGGCACACCAGCACCAAGTCACCTTCAAGGGACATACCCTGCAGCAATCAAGCATGCAAATAGGCCGCAATGTTAACCAGATGATGACGATGGTGCTGGAAGCAAGTTGCCATTTAGCCCATTCAGCCATGGTGCAAAGTGACATGTTGCAACAGTCTCAAGCTGTCATGGTGGCTCAGCAAAGACAAGCCTTTGTGCATGCTCAGCCAGCACCATCGACTGAACCAACTCAGGAGCAGCATACTAGGCCACAAGGGGCTAACCCGCTGCCTTCACCGCCTAAGACAGTATTGGACAGGGTGCGTCGCCGAAGAGAGGCATTGAAGAATATTCCCCAACAAATTCCCCAATTAACAGGCGTTCCCGTAACTGATGAGGTGAGTGGCGAGGGTTCCTGAATGTGCCTTGTTGGCCATGTCTATTATGTTGAATGGCCTCAGGCTTCTGAGTTTGCATGTGTGTGAGAGTGTGCAACTTGTCCTCTTGGTGCATGAGACGGCATGTATGTCTGTTGTGCGTATTTATGTGCGTGTAGTTGTTTGCTATATATGCGGTGCTCGCTGGCTAGATAATGTTTATGCGTATGTGTCATGTTGGATTGTAAAAGCATGCGCCAATGAGTGCGTATGCCCAAATGTGTACAAGTGTGGGAGCAGGTGCAGGTGTAGTGCTACATGGGCAAAGCATGTGTTTGTTTCAGTGAAATTCTGGTTAGGCAGAGCATTGCGATTCTCGCAAATGCAATACAACTCACTTGCACATCTTGTTATTTAATCGTTTTGCAGGCTGAAGTTGGTGTCAACCAAGTGCACGGTACTATCATCCAAATGGTTCACGTCAGGCACAATACCAAGCCTGAGATGAAAGTGATCACGTTGCCCTCATCACCTGTGTACGACCCTTCGTGGGTGATACCCAATGCACGATTTCCTCCATCATAAAAGATTGGGGTTGGACAATGGACGGAATGGAAAGGCCTTCACTTGAAGGATTCATCTATTGATAGCATCCTTGACGATTGGGATAACGGCTTGAAGGTTGCGCCTAAACATGGAGGAGGCAGAGTGGCACCACTCAGGTACCTCGAGCTGGCAAATACGCAAGTGACGAAGATGTGGGCCTTTGCGATCAATTGCAATAAGAATCGCTGCTACTGGAAAGGGATAGTGTATGCCCTCCACATGAGGGTTACAGGGGGAGAGATTCAGAGTCCTGTTGAGGGGGTGGAAGGTGCAGCACAGGTTCCCATGGATTTGGCAGCTGCCAAGGAGCACTTGCTTGCTACGTGCAACATTCAAGATGATGACGAGGGGGTCTCCAAACTGGCTCGAGCATCGGCAGACGCTGTGATGAATTGGGCCCCTAAAGATTATGAGAAAAGGTTGCAAATTAAGGACCTCGTACTGTCAATGTGCTCTCTCACCAGCTCAGAGTGGTATGGGATTTAGGAGTTGCATCAGCCAAGCCATGTCTGAATTATGGTATGGTTGAGGGCTCCAAGTGCTGGAGTCTTTTACTATATCGAGGATTAGTTTGCGCTTCTCAATTGTGATTACACGGTTCGGTTGACAGCTCCAAGTGCTGGAGTCTTTTAATTGTTTCTATACCTCCATGCCTAGGCTGATTCGGTTGCGTCTCAGGACACTTGCTATGAAATAGGTTGTGTCTAGGGACGCAGGCTGTACAATTGGCTGCGTCTCAGGATGCACAGCTGGGGTGCTCCTGAACAAGCATATAAGGGTCTGTTATTTCATTATACACATCGTGGGGGGGGGGGGGGGGGTGGGGGGGGGGTAAATAGTATTAAGGATTAGTGTGCAGATTATGTTGTGCAATATCACGTTCATGTTGAGGGCTCCAAGTGCTGGAGTCTTTTACTGTATCGAGGATTAGTTTGCGCTTCTCAATTGCAATTTCACGGTTCGGTTCGGTTGACAGCTCCAAGTGCTGGAGTCTTTTAATTGTTTCTATACCTACATGCCTATTGAAATTGAAATTGAAATTGTTACATCCGTGTAGAACCGTTACTCACAGGACGTGAAGTTAAGGACACCATAGCGTAAGCCGGAGCTAGCTATAGTCACCGTAGGACCATCTCAGTAAAAAGAATTACCACCGATGCCTGAACGGCAGGCACCGTAGCCCCATCATGCCAGTGCAGCTTAATACGGGGGTTTTTCACCCCGGTTGGGAAGCACCGGCACAATACAGCTGGTAAGACAAAACCTGAGAGGGGGGACGGTCTGTGTGCTAGTCCCCGGGTATCGACCCGGGGTGTGTTTCCATAAAGCGTCTGCACTGTAAAATACTCTGGAAACTAGTAATGGTGTGAGAATGGACTGTGTCCGCCAGTTTGAGGGCACAGGATCTCTGAAGTCCAAGAGTGGTCATAGAAGTCAAAAAAGAGGTAGGAATAGTACCAGTTGTACCAACGGTAATAACTTCATAGTGAACAAGGTATCCAGCCGATCGATGGCCATTGACTAATTCAACATGTTGGGCATGTTTAGTAATAAACTTAGTAGCGTGATTAGTATCAGAGCAGTATCCAAGCTCAAGAACCCAGAGTTCTTTATCAGACATACAGGTAGGAGAGTCTATGTCAGGTAGGACGGCAAGATCAGGTCTCATCCTCTTCCAATCCGCTACAGTAATAGTGGAGGGGCGTAGCCAGTCAGGGAGACGTTTGCCCAGGATCCCCCTGGGAAGGTCCTCTTCCTTGCCAGCGTCCATGATCATTCTGCGAGATCCTAGGGCTCCTGTGCAGATGGCCTTGTGGATGAGTCGCACTGCGGCGTCATGTCTCTTGATGTAGAGCCCCTTGAAAGTCCGGTGTGTGCAGCCCGCCAGGATGTGGCCCGCTCCGTCCTCACAGGTGTGGCAGATGGGGCATAGGGAGTTCGTGGGTGGGTGAGTGCTGGTAATATAAGGGAGTTTCCAGCGGAATGCAAGTTTACGGTTCACAGTCTACCCCAGCGGGCTTTTAAGGATGTGGAATTTAGTTTTATGCTGGATAAGGGTTGAGGTCCAAAATTTGTTACTTGCTTGAGGAAGTTGGTGGGGGGTGTTTTCAGCCCAGGTGGTTGCATAAATCCCTTTAAGAGGGTGTTGACCAAGGTGGCAGCTAGTGGGTAGGTTAGAGGTGATACCTTGTGTAAGGTTAGGTGCTAAAATTCTTGGGGGGATATCTCCCATGGGTGTACGAGTAGGTTGAACTGTAGGCCAGTAAACATTGTGGCGGGGGATTTCCTCAGTGTTATCAGTAAAATTAGTTGAGGTAGGGTGCTCAGCTGCCTTGCGTGCCAGAGTGTCTGCTCTGTCATTTCCAAGGATACCTGTGTGGAACGGACTTTACAAAGGGTGGTGTGTGAGCCATGCAGGATGCGTTGAATGAGGTGTTTTTGAATTGATTGCAGTAATTCAGTATGAATGGAACGGGTTGTTGTGGTGGGGTCATGAATCATTTTTTTTATGAGTTGAAGAGAGCAGAGGCTGTCTGTATGAAGGGTAAGAGATTTGTCATATTCAATGTTGAGAAGGGCTTGGTGGATGGCTACCAATTCTGCCCGGTTGTTAGTTTTGGTGGCCCCTATTCCCCCAGGGTTGATGGTGTAGCTTTGTCCTGCAGCCGGGACATATACTGCAGCACCTATTTTGCTAGGATGCCCTGGTTTACTTTTTATTAGGCTACCATCTGTGTAGACCTGGAGGTATCAGCATGAATAGCGGTGCTCTCACTTGTTTTATGTCTTGGTGACTCCTTGTGTACTCCCTTAGAACTATCGGTGCTGACAGTACTATGACAGCTTCCTGTTGGCTGCGTCACCGGTCTCTCACTGACACGCTCTGTATTGCCTGTGCCCGGCTTAAGATTCCTGGCTTAGGTTCTAGTCAGGTTACAGGCATCCGCCTCTCCCACCGCTGGTGTCCTTTGGCGTCCGCCTGTGCTTGTAACGTTATTCTCGTCTCCGTGTATAGATTGGCGCGTCTGTTCCGCTGCTTTCATCTCTGTCCACTCCACGGAGTGTATTAAAGCTGATAGATTATCGGGCTCCTCATGGTACCACTGCTTTGCAATGCATCTTATGCGTCGTCCTCTACTTGGCTTCAACGAGCTTCATTCTGGAAGTTCCGAAGTCCTGACATGACGACAAATTGGCTAGACGATTGCGCGCCAGCGGCCTTTGCTGCCGGAGAGGAGGGTCCTTCCGCCATCGTGGAAGTAACCCCCCCCAATCATTCCTCCATCTTCCCTTCTTTTTCCTCCCCTGCCGTCTGTCGCCTCCCCCCGTCTGTCGTAGATGACTGTGACGTGCAGACTCAAGTCGGCGACTAGCCTGGACATCGGTGGAGGTTCCCCGTCTTCGTCTGCTCGCGTCCTTGACGTCGCTACCATTTCTCCGGTGTTTGCGGCTCTGCCTGCATACCGGAGGTTGCCAAGCCGACCAAGCTCCCTGCTGATGTCTACGTCGTCTGTGCCCCCTTTGCTCTGCCCTGCCGACGGTCGGCTACTGGCATGAGCTTGCGCTCTAGTGGCTCTGTGCTACCTTCTGGATAATTTTTTCGCTCAAGCTGGCGGATCGCCGGCACTGCCGTAGGGTTCGCCAGAGGAGAACGACCTAGTACGCGTCTGGACCTGGAGATTCTGGAGGTGGTAGGAAGCAGGGGGGTATGGTGTGCACCACTACGGGTGCTGCTCCCTCTACCCCCCAACCGGGTGAGTCGAGCGATAGAGGGGGGGACTTGGGATTGACTGATCATCGAGGGCGGGATATTAGGACCTTTACATGTCTCGGCTCTGCTCTTCGCATCCTAGCGATACATTTTCGAATTCTGCCCTTGCGATTTGCGATTTTCTGCCATTGGTGCGATTTTCTGCACCAGGTGCGACTTGCTGCACTTTCATCCTCGTCTCCTTTTTCCCATACCTCAAATCTCGACTTCGCCCTAACGCTTCCCCACCTTCTGTGATCCCAGGTCTCGCAGCGCCGGACTTCGCCCATGCTACAGGCCGAAGTGGACGCCGTCCTGGCCCTAGTCCAGCGGCCGTGGAGGTTCTTTGGCATGATATCTTGGTGGACCCCTGGGTGCGTTCCGTGGTTCGCCAGAGGTCGCGTTCTTTGTCTTCCCGTTCCCCTGGTCCTTCCCCTGGGTGCCCTCCTTAGGTGTATGCCTTAGCTACATGGGTTTTGTGCTCAAGTGTTTGAGTTCTGATAGGGCTTAGGAATTTTTAATTAAGTGGTATCGAGTAATGGTTGAAATCGGTTGGTGCTGTGCATGAATTATTGATGGTATACACTGCTCAGCATAACGCGACTGTGGAGAGGTACAATGGGGTCTTGCAGAACATAGCTAGGAGTATCCACTTGGAGTCTAGGCTAGCTAAGTCTTTCTGGCCCTATGCCTTCCTCAGTGCTTGTTACCTACGTAACCGGCTGCCCAATCAGGGTGACAAGACTCTATACGAGTTGTTCTTTGGGGTTCTACCTGATGTGTCGTTGTTACGAGTGTATAGTTGCCATTGCTCGTTTGAAGTAAATGGGATATTGCGTAACAAGCTAGTCGAAAGGGCGTTATTTGGTAGACTGGTTGGGTATTCCCTGGTGAGTAAGGTTTATTATATTTGGGTTTCCGATGTTGCGCCAGGTAGTAGAGAGTAGTGATGTACTCTCTATATCCAGTTAAGTCTAGACTGTCTTCCTGGGCTCTCCCATTAGTATGGGTCCCCGTGCCCGCTTGCATCCCTCCTGTCATCAAACGGTGATATGTTACGTGTCGCCGGTAATTCCCTACGCCCTTTAGCAACCCCAATTGTTGATGGCTGTCCTGGGTGGGGTGTATCCAGATTGCATCCCAGGTCAGGGACTGATCATGCTGTATTGTGTGTGAAGTTTTAGGGCGGGTGGGAGTTGTATTTCCGAATTTTAATTTAGCCGAATCTCAGGGGGTCGCCAGGCCCTCCTCTGCGCCACATTCCGTCGGCGAAGCTCTGGGATTAGGACAGCCTCAGGTCATAGTGGTGCCTGATATAGGTCCACTGTCTAATAGTCGCCACCGCCCGTCCACCTGTTCGGATGGCTTCAGGCGTTGTTGATCCCTTCGCCTCCTGTCGTCCCAGGTGGTTTATACCGGACAAGCCATTGCGATGATTTAGCCGTCACGTGGAGTGAGTGATGATCTTGAACACTAGTCTGGCTCTGATACTGCGTATGGCTGGGGTGTTACAGTCAACCCAGGATTCATTGATTTAGAGGCAAAAAATGCCGACCCTGCAGGCAGTGCTCAGCCTGTCCTGGGGGTTGTACTACCTGCTAGCCCCCTTGGGGCTGTCAAATTGATGGTGCTGATGGTTCTCAGACGTAGGTTAACATGGCCCTATGTGTGGGCGCCTATTCCTCAGCACCTCTTAGACTGACTTATAGGGTAGTCTAGATTGGTGGAGCGTTACGACGCTTTGTTTAGGCAGCTTCCTTTCGGCTGTCTTTCTTGGTTTTGGTGGAAGGTGGTAATTAATTCAGACCACCGTTATAGCGTCTTGATGGTTTCTGACTCTTAGTTCCATAGGCAGATGGTTCATTCGGTGGAGCTCATCATAGATTAGCTATTTCTTTTTACTCCACACTGTTTTTAGATCACCCGCCCCTCAAGTGATTAGAACTTTTTGTGGAGTGTAGTAGTTATTTCCCTTTGGATTTTACTTTAATTTGGTGGGCTGGGTCATTTTGCAGTTGTACTTGCAGATGTACTTGCAGTTGTACTTGCAGATGTACCGCCGCTCACCTCTTTCTTGTTCTTCCGAGTGTATTTCAAGCGCCCTTTCATTCCTTCCTGTGCAGTAAATTCTTTGAAGTCCTTTTTCTGCGTTTCCTATTTTTCAAGTGGACAATAAGTTTTATGTACTATGGTTGTACATCTTACCTTCTATTGATCATTGAACTGTGTTTCCTTTGTTGGTTACAAGTTTCTTGAAATTTAACTTCGCATCCTTTGGATTTTTTCAGTTGCTGCAGGTTTGGTTTGCTTGTGGTTAGGCGCTTGGTTTGTCTTGAGTGCACGAGTTCTTTGCGGTGCGATACCCACCTCCTAGAATGTTTTTGGTTAGTGCCGTAACTGGGGATTTATGATAATTAACTTTCATACATCTTCTTACTTCCATCTTTGAGTAAGAAACCAGTTCATCATGTTTTTTTCATCCCAACCTAGTCATGGATTCTATGCTAAGAATAGTTTTTAAGGTAGTGGATTTTTCCATCGACTTTCTTTTTCCATAGTAGACTTTAGTGTCCCCTTGTCTGCGTCCTCTTGTCTGCGTCCTTTAGGCTTTGATTCTCTCATGTGCTGCTCTCACACGATTTTTTCAGTCTTCTCTTTAGGTTAAGTTCTCGGTTCTTTCAGTCACCGTTGTTCCCCTTCCTTTGGTATTAGGATTGATTTCTGTTTGGCCTCCCTGTGATTTTCTGGTTTGGTGCCTACTATTCTGGATGAATAGTATTTTTGCGCTTACCATGGATAGTTACATTTCCATTTTTGGTCTCAGCTCAGCTCGGTATGACCCAAGTTTTTTGCTGCTACATTTTCGGAGTACTACAGTGGTTTTTGGTTCATCCTTTCTCATCCTTATATTTTAGACAAGGCTTTCTTCTGGTTTCCTGTTTTTCCGCCGTTCCTTAATATTTTTTGTTTGCTACCAGTTTATGGTTCTATGTCCCCAGTGCCATAGGTGGAGTACTAGTATTGTATGTCACCTGCGTCATAGGTGGAGTATCAGCATGAATAGCGGTGCTCTCACTTGTTTTATGTCTTGGTGACTCCTTGTGTACTCCCTTAGAATTATCGGTCCTGACAGTACTATGACAGCTTCCTGTTGGCTGCGTCACCGATCTCTCACTGACACGCTCTGTATTGCCTGTGCCCGGCTTAAGATTCCTGGCTTAGGTTCTAGTCAGGTTACAGGCATCCGCCTCTCCCACCGCTGGTGTCCTTTGGCGTCCGCCTGTGCTTGTAACGTTATTCTCGTCTCCGTGTATAGATTGGCGCGTCTGTTCCGCTGCTTTCATCTCTGTCCACTCCACGGAGTGTATTAAAGCTGATAGGAGGCCAGAGGAGGGGGTAGCAAGGTAAAAACAGGGGTGGGTAATGGTAAGAGGAGAGGGGGGAGGGTGTTGGTGGAGTAGAGGTTGCCAGGGATTTTTGGCAAGAGATTTAAGTTTCCGAGGGTAGGTGATGACAATGTCAGTGAAAGTAAGTGTGGAAGGTGGTGTGATAGTAGAGGGCTCTCAGGATGAGGAGAGGCTTTGCATGTAGTATGTCCATTGGTCAATAAAATCTGGGAGTTTAGGAAAGTAAGTCTCTTGGCTGTGAGGGTTGCATATAAGGATGAGGGGTAATTTTTGAGTGGAGGGTGGGGTGTGAGATTTGCTGCCAAGCCATATTTCAGAGGTAGTATAAAATTCAGATTGTGGTCTAGAGTCAATGTAGTGGATCCAGGAGTGGTGGAGGAGAGTTTTTGTAAGGGCAGCAAAGGTCATCAGGGAGGAGCATCAGGGTGCAGGTAGAGCTGAGAGTATTTTCAGCATGGTCAGCGCTGGCTAGAGCCCACCTTAGAGCTTGGTGTGCTTGTGTGGTGGAGTTGGGAATGTCCACCAGTGAGCCCCCAGTCCAGATGGTAAGAAAGGGGTCTTGGTTGGAGCCAAAGAGCTGGTCAGCAGGGCTGGTAGAAGAGAAGCTGGTGAGGCTTTGGTCGTAGCTAAGAGGATTGGAGGTACGATGGTGAGTAATGCCCAGAGCAGCTGCTGCTTGGTAGAGGAAGGGAGACAGAATGTTAGTGGCAGCAGGAGCAGCTCTGTATCTGGTGAAGAGGGCAGCTAAGTCAGTGTGGTATGTTCCTCCTTGGGTCAGTTGGTTCCATTTGGTTGGGTGGTGATTTTTAAAGTGGTCATAGTTTTGTTTAAGAGAGGTGAGCCTGTCGTTGGAATGTGCCCAAGACAGTGACCTGTGGGGTTATAAAGATATGAAGCGTTGGTATGTGTGTGTGTGGATTGGCCATCCAGAGTAGTGAGGATGCCTGTTTGTATAATGTAGGCTGAGGGTGGTTGAATGTCCCAGTCTGGGTGCCTGTCGTGTGTGTCAATTTTCAGAAGTTTGTGAACAAGGTTGTGGTTGTCAGCATTAAATCCTGGGGAGGTGGCCCATTGGCCTTGTTGCTGGAGGTTAGTGAGGTGGGTGTCCTTCCTGGGATTGAGGTGTGTGGTTATCGGAGGAGTGGTTTTAAAGGTGTGGTTAATTGGTCATATGTTGGTTGTCCTACCAGTTCAACAAGGTGAGCCGCATGGTGAGATTGAGGCTTCCAGTGTATGGTGGAGGTAGTGGGGGTAAGAGGTGTGCAGTGGTGGATGCTGTATCCCATGCGTGTGTAGGAGTTGATATGGTCGTTGTGCATGATGGTTGGGGCCCATTGGACGTGGACAACGGTGGTGGTGGCAAGTTTGTCGTCGTTGTAAGAGCGCTTGCCCCGCCAGCTCGTGATGTGCAGGGCTCTGTACTGAGATCCGTAAGTAAGGTGAAGCAGGCGCGCCGGTGGTGCAGGTGCGCTGCTGGCTGGGAATGTCATGGCCTCGCGGATCCTGTCAGGGTGCGAGGTGGAGGTTATTTTATATGCGCGGTAGAATTTGGAGGAGGAGGAGTGTCGGATCCAGGATTTGCACAAGTAGTGGCGCGCTGACCAGGTGGCGTCACTGTTGGGGCAGCCCCATGCTTGGTGCGCGTGACTGCCTGCGATCTGCGTGGGCCACGCCCACCATTGGTTTCCTTCCAGGTCCCAGTGGGGTCCGCCCTCGTAGTCTGCATCAGTAACGGAGGCGTGAGGTTGGTAGCGCTGGGTAAGTGGGGTGGAGGATTCGATAGGAGCAGGAAGTTTAACGTTGTCTGTCGTGTTCTGCGAAATTGCGTAGCCAGGCGCAAGTTGCCTGTGGGAGAGGGGGAGTGGGTCAGAGTGAGTTGGAGGAGTGACGGTTTGGAGGGAGGAGAGGTGTGCGGTGAGGCGGTTCAGGGATCGTTTGTGGTGTTTAGTAATTTTGTGTGAAGTAATAAGAGAGAGGTCTGTAGTGCTGATAAGATGAGTTCCCATGGGGGTGACCAGGTCGTGGTATGAGTAGATGTCCAGGTCGTGAAAAGGAGTCATGAGTGAGACAGGGATTGCCTGTGGTGGAAGAGGGAGAGAGTATATGTTAAGTTTGTCAAGGAGTTCTGTGTCATTCCAAGAAATTGTTATGTCAGATTTTTTAATAATTTCCAGCTGGCGGGCTAGGGACATATATTTAAGTTGCTTGCTGGAGAGAGAGAGAGGATCTAGAGTGGTCATGGTGGAGGTTGATTTGTCAAGAAGAGCCCTGGTGAGAATTCCAGGTGACCTTGGTCGTTCATGGACTGGGTGAGGGCTGTTGCAGTAATCTGAGTATATTCAGTGAGTAGAGAAGGCACCCCTAGTCCTGCCTCTGTTTTAGGGAGGTGGAGTGCTCTTGTCGGAAAGGATCTAGGAAGGGAGCAGCAGAGTTTAACTGTTTTTAATACTGCTCTGTCAATGACATGAATGTCGGTTAGTGAGAAGGGAGCTACTATCATGGGGTATTTAATAGCTGCTCTGACACATTGTGAGATTATTCGAAGACATTGGGTGGGGGTTGCCCTATTTTTTAGCTTTAGTGAGGATACTCAAGCCTTTGTTGTGGATGGTTTCAATAGTAGAGTGAAGTTGAGTTTTCCAATTTAAAGTAAGTGAGATGTGAACCCCCAGGTATTTATAGGCTTGGTCTGGCGGCTGGTAGGTAGCATAGGAATTACCTAGAGGAATTTTTTCTAGCCTTTGTTTGAGAGTGTTGTTGTGAGTAGGTTGTGAGGGGTGTGATTTGTGGAGTATGCCACTAACCACACATTTAGTGGAGTTAAGAGGAATGCCCGACCAGATACTAAAAGTTTGAACTTTACCACATTGGATGCGAAGGTCCTCTGAGCTGCCGGTTAGGACGGCAGTGTCGTCAGCATACCCCAAGCTGCTAGTGTGGTTTTCATCTGCTGTTGTGGAGGTAGGGATGCTGCTCTGTATCCTCGTCCTCCAGAACGGAGCCATCTGTGTAGGGGTTCTAGAAAAATAATGAAGAGTAAGGGGGAGAGAGTGTCTCCCTGGATAATGCCCCTAGTGATGGGATAGGGGAGCCAGATGTATTGTTAAGGAGGATATGTGTAGTAGAGTTTGTGTAAATTCCTTAATTGTATCTATAGTATCATGGGTATAACCCAAGCTGTGCATAATGCAGAGAAGTTTTTGGTGATCAATCATGTTTAAGGCAGAGCTAAAGTCAAAGTAGGCAGCATAAAGGTCTGGTGGAAGAGGGCAGCATCCTCAATGTTGTGGAGTAGGGTCAAGAGTTGTCTATAGGTACTTTTGTCTTTTCTGAAACCCTCTTGGCAGGCACTAAGAATGTGATTGGTTTCAGAGTAGGTAGTAATAGTGTTGGTAACAAGAGAGGTCCAGAGTTTGGCTACAGCATTGTTAAGGCCTATTGGCCTGTAATTTTGGGGTAAGCAAGGATCTGATTTTTTGTAGAGCATGACTGTGTGGGAGATTTTCCAGCAGTCTGGTGTTTCTCCCAGGATCCATACTAGCTGCATGAGTTTGTGTATGGTGAGGTGCATTTCCTGTGGGAGACACATAAGTAGTTCATTAGGTATGCCGTCTGGGCCTGTGGCTTTGTTAGTGGAGAGTTTCCTGATGCAGTCATCATAGGTGGTTGAGGAGGAGAGATAGGTGTAAGGGGAGGCAGTGGTTTGTATGGAGTTGGCTGGAGTTTCAAGGTGGTATTTGTCTGTGTGTGTTTCCCATGGAGGGGGAGTGGCATGTCGGGCATAATCATCTAAGATGGGTGGTGTGGGAGGTGACATAAGTTTACCCATGTGTTTGGTCAAAACTTCCAGGAGACCCTGGTTACTGGTGCTAAGTGTGTTCGAGGATGCGTCCAGTAGGGCAGTGGGTGTGTGTGTGTAGTTTTCAGGAGAGAAAATATACCTGTGAGTTTGTCGTGCCTGTGTGCTGAGGCGGCGTCTGAATTTCTTGATGGAGGCAGTTGCTCTCTCCTCTTTGAGTGCAGCCTGCATGTGACGTAGTTCTGTAATACTTTGTTGAATATCAGTATCAGCATGTATAGCGGTGCTCTCACGCGTTTTATGACTTGGTGACTACTTATGTACTCCCTTAGAACTATCGGCTCTCCTGAGCCAGCTTCCCATGGGACTGAGTCATCTTGAGATGACTCAGTGGCAGCTTCCTGTCACCTACGTCTCCGGTCTGATCTGTACCCTGTTAGGTTCCTGTCTACCGCCTCCTTTCACCACAGGTGCCCCTTTATGGGTCTCCTGTGTCTGTAACGTTATCCTTGTCTCCGTGTATAGATTGGTGCGTCTGTTCCGCTGCTTTAATCTACTGTCCACTCTACCGGAGTGATTTCAAGCTGATAGGTTATTGGGCTCCTCATCACTACCACTGCTTTGATAATGCAACTTCCGCGAGGGCCTCCTGCCGGCTTTGTGAAACTTACCAAACTTAATGGTGTTTCATGGGCTCGTGGGATCCGCAGTGTCATTGTGAGCAATGGATGCGACCGAATCCTCCCAACGGGGGTGAAGGTTCCTCTAGATTGGCTAGACGACTGCGCGCCAGCGGCCTCTGCAGCCGGAGAGGAGGGTCCTTCCGCCATCAAGGAAGTAACCCCCCCGATCAATCCTCCAACTTTACGGTTCCTTCTCTCAATGTTCGACGCCTGTCCTCTGATGTTGAGGATGTCCTGATGAAGCTGTGTTGTGTACAGACACAGATCATCCGTTGTGCATCAGACCCGCAGCCTCATTGCGTCCCCTTCAATTATGATGAAGACTACTCTACTACTACTGATGATGAGGAGGACTTGAAGAGTGCTACGAGTGCTGACTTTGGTGGCGTGACTCCATCTGCTGCTGCCACTCGTGTCTTTGAGACTTCCGCTGTTTCGCCGGTGTATGAGCCTCCTGATCAGCAGATGCCTAATCGAGAGCTTTCGCCTGTGTATCAGCCTCAGCCTTCGTCGGCGCCTCCCTTTGAGCCTGTTCCCCCGTGTCAGCATGAATTGCGGTGCTCTCACGCGTTTTATGACTTGGTGACTACTTATGTACTTCCTTAGAACTATCGGCCCAGACAGTGTTTCTGTCTGTACTGTGTCAGCTTCCCGTAGACTGTGTCATCCTTCATGACACGGTGACAGCTTCCTGTTGACTGCGTCATCGGTCTCTCACTGACACACTCTGTATAGCCGGTGCCTGGCTTAAGATTCCTGACTTAGGGTCTAGTCAGGTTACAGACGTCCGCCTCTCCCACCGCTGGTGTTCTTTGGCGTCCGCCTGTCCTTGTAACGCCATTTCTTGTCTCCGTGTATAGATTGGCGCGTCTGTCTCCGCTGCATACATCTCTGTCCACTCTTCGAAGTGCTTTCTAGCTGATAGGTTACGGGCTTATTACTTCTACCACTGCTTTACAATGCAACTTCCGCGTGGGCCTCCTGCCGGCTTCGAGAAACTTACCCCACAGAATGGTATTTCCTGGTCGCGCGGTATGGAGAGCGTCATTATCAGTAATGGATGCGACCGAATTCTTCCTCTAAAGATTCGTGTTCCCACTGATTGGCTAGATGATTGCGCGCCAGCGGCCTCTGCTGCCGGAGATAAGTCTCCTTCCGCCATCATGGAAGCCACCCCCCCCTCCAATACCTCCATTTCTCCGTCTCCTTCTCCTTTTGTCCAACGTCTCCGACCTGAGGTTGAGGATATTCTGATGCGCCTATGCTGTGTTTCCACACAGATTATCCAGTATGCAAGGTCGCCTCCACCCGCTGATGCCCGCTTTACCTACGACACTGTAGGCCTTGCTCTCCATAGCCATGAAGATGGCTATGCTTACGGCAAGTCTGACGACTCAAAGGAAGATTACTCTGATGATTGTATGGAAGATCTACAGAGTGCCAGAAGTGGCGACTTCGGTGGAGTCACTCCCTCTTCTGCTACTAGGGTTTTCCACACCTCCACTGTCTCTCCGGTGTATGAGCCTCAATTGGCACCTTCTCCTGCGGTCTTCAAGCCTCCGTCTGCCGCTCTGCTTGCGCCGCTTCCACCGGACCTACCTGAGGTGGTCAAGCCGTCTTTGCTGCGGAGTTCGTCTCTTGGTCCTTTGGGTCCTCTACTCAACCTTGCAGAGCAGGCTCGCAACCCTGCAGAGCGGGCTCTTGGTGCTTACCATACTCGGGCTCGCGAGGCTGCTGCCACGAGTGTCCACAGATCTGCTGCTGGCACCTCGCAGGAGCCCCTCCACCTCCACCGGTGGATCTGCCACCTGCGCCTGGCCCTCCGCCGTCTATGAATCCTACGCTGTCCGGCATATCCTGGAAACATCTGCTTGATGGCACACCACCTGTGCGGCTGGCTGTGCGGGACTGCCGGCTTATTCGCCAAGCCCAGTATGCTGGAGATTCTCTTGATCGCACTTTGTACGGTAGGCTGGATGAGGCAGCCACTCGGGCTAATCTAGATAGAAAGGGTCGCCCTAAGCGTGTGATGGCTTACTCTGAGCTGGGTCATGAGTGTCGTGCTTTTCTAGGACCTGTGAAGGCAGGGATTAACTACCCTTCCCCTGGAGGTGTTACCTTTGGTGGGATTGGGCGTAGGAACAATGATCTCCGAGGGTATCAGTATGTGAAGGTCCCTCTCAGTTTTGTTCCTGTTAGGCCTGATTTCGAGCTCGTTGCGAGTGTTGCGCGTTCCTTAGATCTCATTAGGAACTTAGATGATCAGCGCGCATATGATGCTGGCATTGCTGCCGAGTATTTTATGTCGGTTCGTGCCTCGTATGCTCCTGTGCCTGATCCTCTTGCTGCTGGACCCTCGGCCTCTCATGGTGAGTCTCGTGTAGATCCTGCACTGTTGGGTTTTAGTGCCCTGCCCCTGGAACGTCAGGAGTTCATGTGTCTCACTATGATGCTTGCGAACATGACGGATGCGATGGTCAATGTGTATCTGGATTTTGCCACTCCTCGGGATATCTTCTTGCATATCCGAAGACAGCGTTCTGATGCTCTTGCTGCTCGTGTCCCTCTCATGCTTGTTGAGCTTCGGCGTGCAACCATGGACAACTCTGAACCTGTGGATGTGTTCTTTCGCAGGGTCCGGGCTTGTGCACTGACCTCCGCAGTGCGGGATACCCACAGCCTCAGCGCCATGCCATGCATACTATTATTAATGGCATCATGCACCCCGCTTCGACTCTCTGCGGCTACAGTTTGGTCTCGCACTGCATCAGAACCAGCCTGTTGATTACTGGACCTGTCTGGCAGCATATAGATCATTAGATTTCTTGAACGTGTCTCTCCCTAAGTCTGATCCGAGGCATCCTGGTTGGTCCCGCGATCCTCCCCAGGTCCCTGCCAATGCTGCTTTTCAGCGTGGCAGGGGACCTGGTCCTCAGGGTTCCGGGACTACCAAGAGGCGCTTGGATTGCACTTGGGGCCCCTGTCTTTCCAAAACGAGCCACTCGGAGGACCGTTGCTGGACGAAACATCCGCACCTGCGAAAGGCCAAGGCTGGTGCACCGGGCATTGAACCCGTGCCCGTTGCCTTGGCCCTTCCAGGTTCGCTGACTCGCAAGCAGTTGTCCTCCTTGCAGGCTCAGATTGATGGGTACGCCATGTCCAAGAACTAGGAGGTACGCTCTGTCCTATTCTCTTGCACTACGAAGTTCTCTAACGTGTGTAGCCCTAGTCTTTCTGAGGGTGTCTGGCATGTGGACTCTGGAGCTGGAATGTCAATCACGGGTGATAAGTCTTTGTTCACTGTGTTTGAATCTTCTGCTGTTGGGCCTACGGTTCGATTTGGTGACGGGGTGATTCAACGGTCAGAGGGTAAGGGATCCATTGTGTTATGTAGTGATTGGTTACCAACATCAATCACTCTAACCAATGTTCTTTATATCCCTCACTGTCCGGTGAATCTCCTGTCAGTAAATGCTGTGGCTCATTCTCTCCACTGCCAGGTTTCTTTTGATAGTCTTAGTTGCACTGCCACTCAGGGTTCTTCTGTTCTCTGGTCCTTCCCTGCCTCCAGTGATGGTGTGTACAAGTTTGCATGTAGGCCTTGTCACACCTCCAGTCGTTGTTTAAGAGTTGCTGACAATTATCCAGCGTTTGCACTTGATGTTGATGAGGACGGTGGAGTTGTTCTCCCTACCACTCCTGCATGGTTGTGCATAGGCGGTTGGGTCATCCCGGCTATAGTGCCTTACACAAACTTGTCAAGAGTGGTATGGTTAAGAACTTACCCCTCAGTCTGGGTCAAGTGCAAAAGTTGGGTAAGATCCCATGTGATGCTTGTCACAAGGCTAAGGGCAAAACGTCTCCCTTTTCCTAAAGAAAGCAAAACTGAGATCCGTGCACCTCTCCAACGACTTCACTTGGATATAATGGGACCAGTTCATATTAGGGGTCTGCGTGGGGAGTTTTACATCCTGTGCCTCATAGACCAATTCTCTGGCTTTGCTGAAGTATTGTGCTTGAGGACCAGGGATGAAGCTCCCTTAGCAGTCCAAACTATCATCCTCAGATGGTCAAATCAGCTGCAGGGGTTTGCCTTTAAGTGTCTGAGATCTGACAGGGCCAAGGAGTTTATAGTTAAATGGTTCGAGGATTGGCTGATATCGGTTGGGGCAGTACATGAGTTATCGTTGGTGTACACTGCCCAGCAGAACGCAACTGTGGAAAGGTATAATGGGGTCTTGCAGTCTATAGCTAGGAGTATCCACCTGGAATCAAAGCTAGCTAAGTCTTTCTGGCCTTATGCCTTCCTAGCTGCTTGTTACCTTCGTAACTGACTGCCCAATCAGGGACGCAAGACACCTTATGAGTTGTTTTATGGGGTGATGCCTGATGTGTCGTTGTTACGTGTGTTTGGATGCCCTGCTATGTCACGTTAGTCAATGGGAAGAAACGTAACAAGCTGGACGAAAGGGCGTTATCTGGTAGACTGGTTGGGTATTCTCTGGTGAGTAAGGGTTATTTTATTTGGGTTCCTAAGTTGCGCCAGGTAGTAGAGAGTCGTGATGTACTCTTCTATGAACAGTTTAGCTATAACTGTATTCCTGGGCTTCCTCCCTATGACGGGTCGCCGTATGTTTCTAGCATCCCTGCCGCTATCAACGGACACATGCCTGAGGCTGCGGGCCATTCCTTAGATCCTTTGCTTTCCCCAATTGTTGACCACTGTCCAGGCCATAGGATGATTCTGCGTCCCAGGTCAGGGCTGCTGGTACTGTATTGCGTGAGAATGCACTGGGCGGGCGAGGTTCTGCAGTTCCTACGGATAAATCTTAGCCGAATCTCAGGGGGTCGCCAGGCCTC
Source organism: Microglena sp. YARC (assembly GCA_022414725.1). NCBI lineage: Eukaryota > Viridiplantae > Chlorophyta > Chlorophyceae > Chlamydomonadales > Chlamydomonadaceae > Microglena > Microglena sp. YARC. The sequence continues at coordinate 181,774,304 of CM039462.1, forward strand.
CTCTGCGTCAAATTCCGTCGGTGAAGCTCTAGGATTACGACAATCTCAGATCATAGTGGAGCCTCTTATAGGTCCATTGTCTAATAGTCACCCTGCTCCAATCATCTTGGATGGCTCGAAGGGGTTGGTGAGCGCTTCGCCTCCTGCCGTTCCTGATAGATTAATCGGGAGCCCGGGTGATGATGTAGCCTTTGCCGATAGTGCAAGTGATGATCTTGATCATTGGTCAGGCTCCGATACTGCGTATGGCTGGGGTGTTCCGGTCGTCCTAGGCTTCGTTGAATTAGAGGCAAATAAGGCCGGCCCTGTTCAACCAGGCAGTAGTTCTGCACTGGGGGCTCTACTACCGGTTACTGCTGATACTGCTGATATCCCCGCTGCTCATGTACAAGTAAACTGCTTGTACGTGGGAGCATCTGTTGCCCCCTCCACTGAACTAACCTATAAAGCTGCCATGCTCCCTACCAACCCTGACAGGGATCAATGGCTTCTTGCTATGAAGGATGAGATGGCTTCCCTACATGCCCATGGTACTTGGGTACTCACTCCACAGCCTCGTAAGCAAAAGATCCTGTCAGGCAGGTGGTTATTTGTGAAGAAGATTGGGGTTGATGGTTCTATACGCTTCAAGGCACGTTGTGTGGTACGTGGCTTTCTGCAACGTCCTGGGCTGGATTTTCATGACGTATATGCCCCTGTCTCCTCTAAAGCAGGTCTTCGGGTGCTCCTGGCTGCCATCACTCATAGAAAGATGTTTGTTCGGCAGCTGGACATCAAAACTGCATTTCTGAACGCTAAGCTGGAACCTGGTCTGGACCTGTACTGCCGCCAGCCTGAGGGCTTTCAGCACCTTGGTCCTAACGGTGTTCCCCTTGTGTGCAAGCTGCTCAAGTCTCTTTATGGATTGAAGCAGGCACCCAGGGCTTGGAGTAGGGATGTCAAGCGGGTTCTGGTTGCACACGGCTTCACTATGTGCAAGGCTGAACCTGCTCTGTATTTTAGGAAGGATTCTGATGGTGGGTGGAGCTATGTTCTGACCTATGTTGATGATTTTATCTGTGCTTTTAGTGAGCTGGATAGGTATGTGTTGCTTATCCAGGCTATGGAAAAGGCTGGCTGGGAGGTCAAAGAGATGGGTGTTCCGGTTCAGTTCCTCTCTTTGGACATGCATGTTACACTTGATTCTGAAGGCAGGTGTGTTCAGATCAACATCTCTCAGCACACCTACATTGTTGATCTGGTGGAGCAGTTTGGTCTTACTGATGCTGCCCCACCCAGGTTTGCTGCCCCCATGGCCAAGTCCACCGTTTCTGACGCCCCTGGAGAACCCCTGCCGTCTAATAGCCAGTACCTCTCTCTTGTGGGTGCTTTGCTATACCTGGCTACTTGCACCAGGCCTGATATTTCTTTTGCTGTGAGCTACCTGTCCAGGTTTTCTGCTCACCCTACCGTCCCTCTCTGGGGGCTGCCAAGCGGTTGCTCTTGTATTTGAGAACACATTCCCACCTGGGTCTCACTTACACCCACAACCCTGAGTTCTCTTTTACTGTCTTTAGTGACTCATCCTTTGCTGATGATGGGTCTGACAGGCGGTCTTAGACTGGCTTTGCTGTGCTAGCTGGGGGGTGCATAGTGAACTGGATGAGCAAGAGGCAGCCTACTGTTGCCATTAGCTCTAGTGAGGCTGAGTATCAGGCCCTGTCCCAGGCTGCCAGGGAGGTACAATGGTTGAAGAAATTGAGGGTGGATCTGGGTCTGCCTTGTGCTTTGGTTACCATTCAGGGTGACAACTTAGGGTCTCTAAGTTGGGCCAAAGACTAGCAGCTCCTGCCTCGCAGCAAGCACATTGATGTTATTCATCACTACATCAAGGAGCTGGTGGAGGATGGTTCACTGGATGTTGCCTATGTTAACACCGTGGATAACTGTGCTGACCCCTTCACCAAGCCCCTTGATCCTGCTGTGTTCTGGAGGTTTGTCCGCATGTTAGGTATGACCGCTTCTTCTTAGGGTCATCCTTGCATTTGGTCATATTAGTTTCTTTTAGTTATCAAAGTTTGGCATTAGGTTCCTATTCCCGGATCGGGTTTTCTATACCGTTGTTACCCATTTTTGATATTAGTTTTTCCTCTCTTTCTAGCTTGGCAAATTGTTTTAGAATTTTTTGCCTTGTTTCATTCCTTCCTATAACCCTTTGGGTTCCATTTGAAGTTCTCTCGATTTTTTCGGAGTTCTTTGATTTTTTTTTTTTGTATATGTTACATATAGTTCTATGTCCCAGTGCCATAGGTGGAGAGGTAGTATTGTATGTCACCTGTGTCATAGGTGGAGTGTCAGCATGAATTGCGGTGCTCTCACGCGTTTTATGACTTAGTGACTACTTATGTACTTCCTTAGAACTATCGGCCCAGACAGTGTTTCTGTCTGTACTGTGTCAGCTTCCCGTAGACTGTGTCATCCTTCATGACACGGTGACAGCTTCCTGTTGACTGCGTCATCGGTCTCTCACTGACACACTCTGTATAGCCGGTGCCTGGCTTAAGATTCCTGACTTAGGGTCTAGTCAGGTTACAGACGTCCGCCTCTCCCACCGCTGGTGTTCTTTGGCGTCCGCCTGTCCTTGTAACGCTATTTCTTGTCTCCGTGTATAGATTGGCGCGTCTGTCTCCGCTGCATACATCTCTGTCCACTCTTCGAAGTGCTTTCTAGCTGATACCCCGGCTTACCCGGAGGTGGCTAAGCCAACTTTCTTGAAGGGCTTTGCTTCTTTTTCCTCTGCATCTGCCCCCATGGAGCGTAGCCTCCCTGGCTACCACACTCGCTCTCGCGAGGCTGCTGTTTCCTCTGCACGCACCTCTGCTGCTGGTGCCTCCCTGGAACCCCCTCCGCCTCCGCCGGTGGAGCTGCCTCCTGCCCCTGGCCCTCCTCCTATGCTATATACGCGGTCATGCGAATCTTGGGAGCATCTGCTCACTGGCGGATCTCCTCCGACTTTGAACCTTCGGGACTACCGCCTGATCAACATGGATCGACGGGATGGTGAGTCCTTGAACCGCTCTTTGTACGGTCGGATGGATATGCAGGCTACAATGGCAAATGTTAGTGTGAAGCTGAGGCATCGCCGAGTGATGGCTTTCTCTGAGCTTGGTACCAGGTGTCGTTCTTTTCTTGGTCCAGTCACTTCTGGGATTCTGTATCCCCCAGATCATGGTGTTTCCTTTGGTGGTACGAGGCGTAGTGATCACGAGAAGCTTGGTTATCAGTTTGTGCGAGTGCCTGTCCCTCTGTGTCCTCTTAGCCCAGATTTCGAGCTGCTTATGAGTGTTGCGAGGTCCATTCCTGTGATTAGGAACATAGACGACCAGCGCGCTCTTGACGCTGGTCTTGCTGCGGAGTATTTCATGGACATTCGTAGGTCCTTGGCTCCTGTCCCTTCTGCGATTGGAGCTGGGTCTAATACCCTCATTCATGGTGAGTCTCGGTTTGATCCTGCACTGTTGGGGTTCAGTGCACTGCCTCTCGAACGTCAGGAGTTCATGTGTTTAACTATGATGCTCGCGAACATGGAGGACGATATGGTCAAGGTATACCAGGACTTTGCCACCCCTCGGGATATCCTTTTGGATATCCGGAAGACGCAGTCTGATGCCCTTGCCTCTAGAGTCCCCTCTCATGCGTATCGAACTTCATAATGCGCACATGGGCCCTTCTGACCGTGTCGATGATTTCTTTCGCATGGTTCGCAGTCTGTGCACTGACCTCCGCAGTGCTGGACATCCTGTCACTCAGCGCCACGCCATGGAAACCATTGTGAATGGGATCCGTTTGATCCGATTTGAATCGCTGCGGATCCAGTACGGTATGATGTTGGCTAACAGACAGACTGTAGATTACTGGTCTTGTCTGGAGGCATATCGGTCTCTCGACATTTTGAACATTGCTCTCCCCAGGTCCGACTCCAGGCATCCTGGTTGGTCCCGGGACGCTCCCCAGGTTCCTGCCAATGCTGCGTTTCAGCGTGGGCAGGGATCTGGTTCTCAGGGTTCCGGTTCCAACAAGCGGCGTCTGGATTGCACTTGGGGCCCATGCCTCAGCAAGACGACCCACTCGGAGGATCGCTGTTTCACGAAGCATCCGCACCTGCGTAAGACCAAGCCTGGTGCACCGGTTACCAATCCGGTGCCCATGGCCTTGGCCCTTCCAGGTGTGCTTACTCCGCGGCAGCTGGCCTCCTTGCAGGCTCAGATTGATGGGTATGCTTTGGACAAGAAATAGGAGGTACGCTCTGTCCTTTTCTCTTGCACTGCGAAATTTTCAAATGTCTGCAGCCCGAGCCTGTCTGAGGGTGTCTGGCATGTTGATTCTGGAGCTGGGATGTCAATCACAGGTGATATGTCTTTGTTCACTGTGTTTCATGCTTCTGAGACTGGGCCAGCAGTTAAATTTGGTGATGGTGTGGTTCAACGGTCTGTGGGTCAGGGTTCTATTGTGTTATGTAGTGATTGGTTACCAACACCAATCACTTTAACCAATGTTCTCTACATCCCACACTGTCCGGTGAACCTCATGTCAGTAAATGCTGTTGCCCATGCTCACAACTGCAAGATTTCTTTTGATAGTCTTAGTTATACTGCCACACAGGGCTCTTCTGTTCTGTGGTCTTTCCCTGAATCCAGTGATGGTGTGTACAAGTTTGCATGTAGGCCTTGTCACACCCCTCGTGGCCGTTTGTATGGTGCTGAAAATTATCCAGCTTTTGCTCTTGATGTTGATGAGGATGGTGGAGTTGTGATCCCTACCACTCCTGAATGGTTGTGGCATAGGCGGCTGGGTCACCCTGGCTATGATGCCATGCACAACCTTGTAAGGAAGGGTTTGGTTCAGAACTTACCCCTCACTCTCCAACAGGTGCAAAGACTGTCTAAGATCCCATGTGATGCTTGTCAGAAGGCAAAGGGAAAACGTATCCCTTTTCCTAAAGAAAGCAAAACTAGGATCCGTGCCCCATTACAACGCCTTCACTTGGACATCATGGGGCCATTTAATATTAGGGGCTTGCGTGGGGAGTTTTATGTTCTGTGTCTCACTGACCAATACTCTGGCTATGCTGAGGTCTTGTGCTTGAGAACCAGGGATGAAGCTCCCTTAGCAGTTCAAACTACCATCCTCAGATGGATGACTCAGCTGCATGGATTTGTTTTCAAGTGTCTTAGGTCTGACAGGGCTAAGGAATTTATAGTGAAGTGGTTCGAGGATTGGTTAGAATCGGTTGGTGCTGTGCATGAATTGTCCATGGCTTACACTGCTCAGCAGAATGCGACTGTGGAACGGTACAATGGGGTCCTTCAGAACGTAGCTAGGAGCATTCACTTGGAGTCTAAGCTCACTAAGTCCTTCTGGCCCTATGCCTTCCTCGCCGCGTGTTACCTACGCAACCGGCTGCCTAATCAGGGTGACAAGACTCCTTATGAGTTGTTCTTTGGGGTTCTACCTGATGTATCGTTATTGCGCGTGTTCGGGTGCCCATGCTATGTTACCTTAGTGAATGGGAAGAAGCGCAATAAGCTTGACGAAAGGGCGTTATCTGGTAGACTGGTTGGGTATTCTCTGGTGAGTAAGGGTTATTTTGTTTTGGTTCCGAAGTTGCGCCAGGTGGTAGAGAGTCGTGATGTGCTCTTCTATGAACAGTTTAGCTATAACTGTATCCCTGGGCTCTTTCCCTATGATGGATCTCAGTATTTTTCTCGCACCCCTGCCGCTATCATCGGTAAAGGGCTTGATACTACTGACAATGTCCTGGGCCCTTTACCAACCCCGATTGTTGACCGCTTTACTGGTCATGGGATGACGATGCGTCCCAGGCCAGGTAATGATGGTGCTGTATCGCGTGCGGCGGCATTGGGCCAGGGGGAGTCTGATTTTCCTTCAAGCTCTAATTTATTCGAATCTCAGGGGGTCGCCGGGCCTTCCTCTGCGCCACGTTTCGTCGGTGAAGTCGTAGGATTAGGACAGCCTCGGGTCATAGTGGAACCTAGTACAGGTCCACTGCCCACTAGTCGCCACCCCCGTCCACCTATTCGGATAGCTCGCGGGAGTTGTTGATCACTTCACCCCCTGCTATACCTGGTGGTTTATACCGGACCAGGCATTGCGACGATGTGGCCGTCACAGATGATGTGAGTGATGACCTCGAACACTGGTCCGGGTCAGATACTGCGTATGGCTGGGGTGTTCCAGTGTACCCAGGCTTCGACGATTTAGAGGCAAAGGAGGCCGGCCTTGTTCAACCACGCATGAGTGCTGCGCTGGGGGCTTTATTACCGGTTACTGCTGATACTGCTGATATCCCCGCTGCCCATGTACAAGTACACTGCTTGTACGTGGGGGCTTTTATTTCTACCTCTACTGAACTCTCTTATAAAGCTGCAATGTTACCTACCAACCCTGACAGAGATCTCTGGCTGCAGGCTATGAAGGATGAGATGGCCTCCCTCCATGCTCATGGCACTTGGGTCCTCACTCCACAGCCTCCTAGGCAGAGGATTCTATCTGGCAGATGGTTATTTGTCAAGAAACATGGGCCTGATGGTTCTTTGCGTTTTAAAGCTCGTTTTGTAGTTCGTGGTTTTCTGCAACGTCCTGGGCTGGACTACCATGATGTATATGCCCCCGTCTCCTCTAAAGCAGGTCTTCGTGTGCTCCTTGCTGCCATCACTCATAGAAAAAATGTTTGTGAGGCAGCTGGACATCAAGACTGCATTCTTGAATGCCAAGCTGGAACCTGGTCTGGACCTGTTCTGTTACCAGCCTGAGGGCTTTCATGAACTTGGTCCTGACAATGTTCCCCTTGTGTGCAAGCTGATTAAATCTCTTTATGGTTTGAAGCAGGCACCCAGGGCTTGGAGCAAAGATGTAAAGCAGGTTTTGGTTGCCCACGGTTTTACCATGTGCAAGCTGAACCTGCTCTGTATTTCAGGAGGGATTCTACTGGTGGGTGGAGCTATGTCCTGACCTATGTGGATGACTTTATCTGTGCTTTTAGTGAGCTGCATAGGTATGCCTTGCTGATCAAGGCTATGGAAGCAGCTGGGTGGGAAGTCAAGGAAATGGGTGTACCTGTCCAGTTCCTTTCATTGGACATGACTTGTACACTTGATTCTGACGGCAGGTGTGTTAAGATCGACCTCTCCCAGCACTCCTACATTGTTGAGCTGGTGGAGCAGTTTGGTCTCACTGCTGCTACCAAGCCCAAGTTTTCAGTTCCCATGGCCAAGTGCACTGTCACTGATCCTCCTGGAGAACCTCTGGCCTCTAATAGCCAGTACCTCTCTCTTGTGGGGGCTTTGCTGTACCTGGCTACCTGCACAAGGCCTGATATTTCTTTTGCTGTGAGCTACCTGTCCAGGTTTTCTGCTCAACCCACTGCCCCCCTGTGGGCTGCAGCCAAGCGCTTGCTTTTGTATTTGAGAGAACATTCCCATCTGGGCCTCACTTACACTCACAGCCCTGGTTTCTCTTTTACTGTCTTTAGTGACTCATCCTTTGCTGATGATGGGTCTGACAGGAGATCTCAGACTGGCTATGCTGTGCTTGCTGGAGGCTGACTTGTGAACTGGATGAGCAAAAGGCAACCCACTGTTGCTGTTAGCTCCAGTGAGGCTGAGTATCAGGCCCTGTCTCAGACTGCCAGGGAGGTGCAATGGTTGAAAAAGTTGAGAATTGATCTAGGGCTGCCTTGTGACCTGGTCACCATTCAGGGTGACAACTTGGGGTCCTTGAGCTGGGCCAATGACTGTCAGCTGCTCCCTCGCAACAAGCACATTGATGTCATCCATCACTATATCCAGGAGCTGGTGGAGGATGGCCAGGTGGATGTTGCCTATGTTAACACTAAGGACAACTGTGCTGACCCCTTCACCAAGCCCCTTGATCCTATGGTGTTCTGGCGTTTCATTCGCATGTTTGGAATGACTGCTTCTCCTTAAACCAATTTTTTTGGTTACATGTATTCTAGAATTTTGGTTACATGTATTCTGGAATTTTTGGTTACATTTTAGGGTTTCTTTGGTTACATTTAGAGTTTCTTTAAGTTATCATTGATTGGCATTAGGTTCCTATTCCCGGATCGGGTTTTCTATACCGTTGTTACCCGACTTTGATATTTAGTTGTCCTCTTATATCCACTTGGCAAATTTTGGTTCTTTGCCTTGCTTCATACCTTCCCTTACACCCTTCGGGTTTCATTTGAAGTTTCTCTCGATTTTTTTTTCGGAGTTCTTTGATTTTTTTTTTTTTAATTTGTTACATATAGTTCTATGTCACCAGTGCCATAGGTGGAGTAGTACTATTGTATGTCACCTGTGTCATAGGTGGAGTATCAGCATGTATAGCGGTGCTCTCACGCGTTTTATGACTTGGTGACTACTTATGTACTCCCTTAGAACTATCGGCTCTCCTGAGCCAGCTTCCCGTGGGACTGAGTCATCTTGAGATGACTCAGTGGCAGCTTCCTGTCACCTACGTCTCCGGTCTGATCTGTACCCTGTTAGGTTCCTGTCTACCGCCTCCTTTCACCACAGGTGCCCCTTTATGGGTCTCCTGTGTCTGTAACGTTATCCTTGTCTCCGTGTATAGATTGGTGCGTCTGTTCCGCTGCTTTAATCTACTGTCCACTCTACCGGAGTGATTTCAAGCTGATAATCAGCAGTTAGAGAGAGGCAGTAGTCAGGGAGGAGAAGATTTTGTAGGTGTTGTTGTATTTTGATTTTAGTGGTAGGTGAGTATGTACCTGCCGTATGAGGTGTGCTTCTGAGCTCCATGTATTGTTGTTGGTCAAGGTGGGTGGAGGCTGTTCGAAGTGCTTTAATGTGTTTAATATGGTAGTTAAGACGTCTGTAAGTTTTAGCAGTTTGTCTGGGCAAAAAAATGCCTGGTGTGCTAGACTTAATGGGGCAGATGTCAGTCATGATGGAAAGAGCTTGGTGTAGAGTGATCATGAGATGATCTGCCATGCTGTTAAGATTTTCTGGCATGGTGGCTGTGAGTTCTTGTCTAATAAATTGGATGTGTGCAGATGTTTTATCTTCTCCCAGTAAAGTTTGTGCTATAGTCCAGGCTTTACTTATGTTGATGTGGCTGTGTTGAAATTGATGGAGAAATTTATTTGAGATTGCCTCTTTGGCTTTGGCCATGTCCTGTTGCTTGAGAGGGAGTTGCAGTTGGGGTGTTGGATTGTGAGGTATCAGCTTGGATAACACTCCGGAGAGTGGACAAAGTGTGGGCAGACACGCCAATCTATAAATGCGGAGACGAGAGTAAGTTACAAGCACAGGAGACCCATTAAGGGGCACCAGTGGAGAAAGGGGCGGCAGCCAGGAACCTAACAGGGTACAGGCCAGACCGGTGACGCAGCCAACAGGAAGCTGTCACTGAGTCACTCAAGGATGACTCAGTCTACAGGAAGCTGTCACTACGGGAAGCTGGCACAGTACTGGCAGAGCCGATAGTTCTAAGGAAGTACGTAAGTAGTCACCAAGTCATAAAACGCGTGAGAGCACCGCAATTCATGCTGACACTCCACCTATGACACAGGTGACATACAATACTACTTCTCCACCTATGGCACTGGGGACATAGAACTATATGTAACAGATAAAAACAAATTAAAGAACTCCGAAAAATCGAGAGAACTTCAAATGAAACCCAAAGGGTGAAAGGAAGGAATGAAACAAGGCAAAAACAAAAGTTTGCCAAGGTAGAAAAGGATGAAAAAACCGAATATCAAAGTTGGGGAACAACGGTATAGAAAACCCGATCCGGGAATAGGAACCTAACGCCAATCAATGATAACCAAAGAGACAGATTGAAATATCGTGTGAGAGCAGCACACGAGAGAATCAAAGCCTAAAGGACGCAGACAAGAGGACACTAAAGTCCACTATGGAAGAAAAAAAAGTCGATGGAAAAATCCACTACCTTAAAAACTATTCTTAGCATAGAATCCATGACTAGGTTGGGATGAAAAAAACCATGATGAACTGGTTTCTTACTCAAAGATGGAAGTAAGAAGATGTATGAAAGTTAATTATCATAAATCCCCAGTTACGGCACTAACGAAAACATTATAGGAGGTGGGTATCGCACCGCAAAGAACTCATGCACTCAAGACACACCAAGCGCCTAACCACAAGCAAACCAAACCTGCAGCAACTGAAAAATCCAAAGGATGCGAAGTTGAACTTCAAGGAACTCGTAACCAACAAAGGAAACAAAGTCCAATGAACAATAGAAGTTTAGACGTACAAACACAGTACAGAAAACTTATTGTTCACTTGAAAAATTAGTAAACGCATAAAAAAGGACGTCAAAGAATTTACTGCAAAGGATGGACGGAAAGGGCGCTTGAAATACACTCGGAAGAACAAGAAAGAGGTGAGCGGCGGTACATCTGCAAGTACAACTGCAAGCGTACCCAGCCCACCAATTAACATTAAAATCCGAAGGGAAACAACTACTACACTCCACAAAAAGCTCTAATCACCTAAGGGGCGGGTGATCTAAAAACAGTGTGGAGTAAAAAGAAATAGCTAATCTATGATGAGCTCCACCGTTTGAACCATCTGCCTATGGAACTAAGAGTCAGAAACCATCAAGACGCTATAACGGTGGTCTGAATTAATTACCACCTTCCACCAAAACCAAGAAAGACAGCTGAAAGGAAGCTGCCTAAACAAAGCGTCGTAACGCTCCACCAATCTAGACTACCCTATAAGACAGTCTAGGCGGTGCTGAGGAATAGGCACCCACACATAGGGCCATGTTAACCTACGTATGAGAACCAGCAGCACCTAAAACAATGAATCCTGGGTTGACTGTAACACCCCAGCCATACGCAGTATCAAACTAGACCAGTGTTCAAGATCATCACTTGCGCTATCGGCAACGGCTACGTCATCACAGTGACTATTAGGCAATGGACCTGATCCAGGTACCACTATGATCAAAGGCTGTCTAAATCCTAAAGCTTCACCGATAAAACGTGGCACAGAGGAGGGCCTGGCGACCCCCTGAGTTTCGGCTAAGATTATAGTTTGGATATACAACTCCCACCCGCTCTAAAACTTCACACACAATACAGCAAGATCAGGCCCTGGTCTAGAATGCAACAATGATACATCCCAGCCAGGCCAGCCAACAACAATTGGGGTTGTTAAAGGGCGTAGGGAATTACCGGCGCCACGTAACATATCACCGTTTGATGACAGGAGGGATGCAAGCAGGCACGGGGACCCATACTAATGGGAGAGCCCAGTAAGACAGTTTAGACTAACTGGAGATAGAGAGTACATCACTACTCACTACTAACTGGCGCAACATCGGATCCCAAATATAATAACCCTTACTCACCAGGGAATACCCAACCAGTCTACCAAATAATGCCTTTTTAACTAGCTTGTTGCGTTACTTCCCAATACTAAGGTGACATAGCAAGGGCAACCAAACAAACGCAACAACGACACATCAGGTGCAACCCCAAAGAAAAGCTCCAAAGGAGTCTTGTCTCCCTAGATGAACAGTCGATTGCGAAGATAACACACTAGCACCATGCTGAGCAGTGTCATCATCAACAACTCATGACTGCCCCAACTAATCGAGATCAACCGTGCCTCTATACCACTTAACTAAAAATTCCTAAGCCCTATCAGAACTCAAACACTTGAACCCAAACTCACGTAGCTAAGGCATACACCTAAGGGGGGAACCAGGGGCACGGGAAGACAAAGTAGCAACCTCTGTCGAACCACGGAACGCACCCAGGGGTCACAAGGAGCCTAAGAGAGAAAAATATCCACCAAGATATCATGCCAAAGATCCTCCACGGCCGCTGGACTAGGGCCAGGACGGCGTCCACTTCGGCCTGTAGCATGGGCGAAGTCCGGCGCTGCGAGACCTGGGATCACAGAAGGTGGGGAAGCGTTAGGTCGAAGTCGAGATTAGAGGTATGGGAAAAAGGAGACGAGAATGACAGTGCAGCAAGTCGCACCTCGTGCAGAAAATCGCACCAATGGCAGAAAATCGCAAATCGCAAGGGCAGAATTCGAAAATTTATCGCTAGGATGCGAAAAGCAGAGCCGAGGCATGTAAAGGTCCTAATATTCCGCCGTCGATGATCAGTCAATCCCAAGTCCCCCCCTCTATCGCTCGACTCACCCGGTTGGGGGGTAGAGGGAGCCCCCTGCTTCCTACCACCTCCAGAATCTCCAGGTAGCACAGAGCCACTAGAGCGCAAGCTCATGCCAGTAGCCGACCGTCGGCTGGGCAGAGCAAAGGGGGCACAGACGACGTAGACATCAGCAAGGAGCTTGGTCGGCTTGGCAACCTCCGGTATGCAGGCAGAGCCTCAAACACCGGAGAAAGGTTAGCGACGTCAAGGACGCGAGCAGACGAAGACGGGGTATCTCCACCGATGTCCAGGCTAGTCGCCGACTTGAGTCTGCACGTCACAGTCATCTACGACAGACGGGAGGAGGCGACAGACGGCAGGGGAGGAAAAGGAAGAGAAGATGGAGGAATGACCGGGGGGGGGTTACTTCCACGATGGCGGAAGGACTCTCATGACCGTTAGCAGAGGCCGCTGGCGCACAAACATTTAGTCAATCATCAAGAGGAGCCGGGTCCTCCGTTGGAAGGACCGGTCACAGCCATCGCTGAGAATGATACTGCGCATCCCGCGCGTCCATGAAAGACCATCCATGTCATGGAGTTTCTCAAAATTAGCGGGAGGTCCTCGCGGAAGTTGCATCGTAAAGCAGTGGTGGTAAATGAAGGACCGTATAACCTATCAGCTTGGATAACACTCCGGAGAGTGGACAAAGTGTGGGCAGACACGCCAATCTATAAATGCGGAGACGAGAGTAAGTTACAAGCACAGGAGACCCATTAAGGGGCACCAGTGGAGAAAGGGGCGGCAGCCAGGAACCTAACAGGGTACAGGCCAGACCGGTGACGCAGCCAACAGGAAGCTGTCACTGAGTCACTCAAGGATGACTCAGTCTACAGGAAGCTGTCACTACGGGAAGCTGGCACAGTACTGGCAGAGCCGATAGTTCTAAGGAAGTACATAAGTAGTCACCAAGTCATAAAACGCGTGAGAGCACCGCAATTCATGCTGACATGAGGTGGTGTGTCCAGGTTGGGAGGAGGAAAGAGAGAGGAGGTAATTTGTTGTTCCAGGGTCAAGTGGTCAAGTGTGTCTCCCATTTGGTGTGTGGTTTCTGTCACCATGGTTGCAGGTGGAGGGTTGATGAGAATGATGTCATCTATCCTGCTGCTGTAGGAGGTGTTGTCTGAGTAAGTATGGGGACGTGGAGATGGTTGGATGTGAATTGAATATTTATTAAGATGCTGGTAGTGAGGCTGGTCCTCCAGGTGATGGACTGTGTTGCTTCTATCAGTAAGGTAGTAAGCTGCATTCCAGTCTCCCCCTGCAATATAGTGGTGAGAGGGGTTCTGGGATATGATGTAGTGGATGTGTTCATAGATGCGGGCTCTTTTGGCAGGATCATTGCAGGGCATGTAGACACCTAGGATGTGAGTGATGTTGTTAATAGTTTGATGAGTGAGATGACCAGCTATGTCAGTAGGGATTTCATGTTTAATTAGGTGTGCAGTAAGAGTCTTTTTGATAAGTGTGATGACTCCAGCTGAGCGGGTAACAATGTTGTCTGCATTGGTAGCTTGCTTAATGGTTTTGCTGCTGTGATGAAAGTGGTAGTCAGAGAGGTCTTGTTTGATCATATTAATTATGCCTGTATTGTTGGAGGTGAGTTTTGTTTCGGTGAGAATAGCAATGTCTGGCTCATTAGTTCGAATATGGTCATAGAGTGTTTCCCAGGATGAGAAAATGCCTCTGCAGTTGGAGGTGATAATGTTAGTGAGATAGAGTGCAGTTTGCTGTTGTTGAACAGGATATGAAGTAGTATGAGTAATTTTAATTCGTTTCGTTGGAAGGGTTTTGGTGGTGAGTCTGGAAGGAGCAGGTTTCTTGGTAGGAGGTTCTGCCCCAAAAATTCTGCATTGGCGAAACTTAGTGAAGTCAGGAAGGACAACTTTGCTAGGTATAGGGAGAGGTGTGTTGTGCATCTGGTGTGTGCAGAGGTGTGAGCGTTTGGTAGTTAGCTTATTTTTCTTTGCAGGAGATGTTTTTTGTTTTGATCTGGGAGGTTCCTCATCGTCAGAGACTAAGTAAATAGTTTCTGTGGGGTCTTTTTGATTTAAAGAGAGATCTTCTTGATCTGATAGGGTGGAGTCTAGGAGATCAGAGAAGGTTAGATCTGAGGAGTTATCCTGATCTGGTAAGTTGTGATCTGTGAGTTCTGCAGGCCATGGGGAAGTTATGTGGTCCATACTGTGGGGAGAGTCAGGATGGTTGTGAGTGGGTGTGGTGTTACTAGTAGGGTGTACATGCCTATGCTGATTCGGTTGCGTCTCAGGATTTTATGAAATAGGTTGCGTCTTAAGACCCTAACAGGGAACCTTGACATTGTAAAGGATACTATTTGTTACAGGGTTCAAAACGCCTTATGCCGTCTAACCCCCCCCCCCCCCCCCCCCCCCCTCCCCCCCCACACACACCCTCATAGTCTTACAATTCTAAGTGCATTGTTTCATTGGCTGCCAATCGATTTACGGTTTCATTCTTTTTCACGATGAGGAACAAAATGTTAACATCGACATTGTCATAATAGCCACCAGAATCATCTCGAGTTCTCGACCATATTGGCGAAGCATATAGAGTTAGTTAGTTGTTACTGTCCAAGGGTAGACCAAATACCGTAAGCTAAAGGGACTTGCCTAACCCTTGACAGGAGGGCCTTTCACGAAAAAAGCACTGACGAGCTGACCCCGAAACAATCGTTTACCGACGGGGGCCCTGAGTTCGCGCTTCAGTATAAATTTAATTCCATGATTAATCAAAATCAAGAATCCAGATCTAGACACAAATGTCATCTTGGGCAAGGGGAAGGGGCCAGAGCTGTCTCCTTTTCGACTACCAGAGCAGGACAGGTCTTCCATTAGGCCGTCGAGAAGACGCCCTCCAAATCAAATTTGGGACTGCGCTGCATCCAAACTACGAAGATACCGTATGCTTGAATTCATTATGTAACCTAGAGCGAGACCTGTCCGTTTGTTTGGACCCAACAGTTGTGTACCTTTCCATGCACTGGGTGGAATGGCTGTTACTTCGTAACAATTACCCCGATGAATTCCTTAAGCAGCCAAGAGCCCACCCCAGAATTGGAGTTGTGTAATAGCAAGGTCTCACGCTTCTTTATTCTTTGCGCCACTATCTTCCAAGTCCACCAAGCCTTGCTTCCATTGCTTTGTCTAGGCGTCCAGGGTTGTTCAAATACCTATTAGAGTTTACGTTACACACGCAGCGCCCTGGCAAAAAGTGCGTGAAAGCCTATGAAACCCGGGGAAACACGTTTCAATAAAAAAACTGTCAAAAATGAGCGTGTAAACACGCTCATCCCACTGATACTCTCTAGTCTGGAGTGTGCGCCTTTAACTACCATGAAGGCGTCTACAAGTGCTTCAAGGGTTTTCACATCCCAATCACGAACACAGCCATCTCCAAACATCACACTGTCCGCTTCTCTTGCATTGGCGCGTCTTCGACGGTCTTCCCGTAAACTTTACGAGGTCGGTCAGACAATGCAGGTTTGGGTTAACGTTTGGTTTGGGGTTAACCCGCCAGGACAGAGAGACCACGGAAATTTGAACACCCTCTCCGACCCTACCCACCTGGACCCTTGGATTTGAATTACGCGATTGGCACGCGACAGGGTCAGCGGTTACATCGCCCCAAAATTGCTAGTCTCGCTTCACTGAATCATCGCTCCAAACACGCACTTTTTCAGCTCATTGCCGCATCAGGCGAATTCATCCAAGACACTCTTTCAATGTTTATCCAGACGAGTGCCGTTGTCCCTCTTTTCACTGTCGCTTATCTCTCTTGCGAATACCTACAGCCACCGCAATTTTCTCGTCAAGCATCCTATCTATTGCCCTGTGGGCAAGCATCACGAGCCCTCGCACTCCTGATCAACACACGTCGCCTGTCACTAAGTACCACTTGCGGCGCGTTTGACCCTGTAACTTGCTCGCATTCTGCACACGTTCTCCTCGCTGCACAAAGTACACACAAATGCTTCTTGAACGGTTTCGAAATATTAGCCCGTGTCTGGCGATTGTAACATATGACAACAAAACAGAACACAACTGCCACCAAACGGCACAACACAACTGCAACCACACAACCCACACACAACACAACTGCCACCACACAACCCACACACAACACAACTGCCACCACACAACCCAAACAAAATACAACTGCCACCACACAACACAAAAAAACCCACACAACACGAACACAACACAACTGCCACCACAAATCACAAACACAACTGCCTTTACAGAACACAATACAACTACAACCACACAACACAAACACCACACAACTGCCACCACACCAAACAACTGCCACCAAGAGAGTCACATATAGCACACAAGGAGAGTCACTTGTACCACACCAAGAAACTCACATGTAGAACACCAATACACTCACATGAAGCACACCAAGACAGTCACATGTATCACACCAAGACACTCACATGTAGCACACAAAGAGTGACATGTAGCACACAAAGAGTGAGTCACATGTAGCAAACCAAGACACTCACATGTAGCACACCAAGACACTCACATGTAGCAAACCAAGACACTCACATGTAGCAAACCAAGACACTCACATGTAGCAAACCAAGACACTCACATGTAGCACACCAAGACACTCACATGTAGCACACAAAGACACTCACATGTAGCACACCAAGACACTCACATGTAGCACACAAAGACACTCACATGTAGCACACAAAGACAATCACATGTAGCACACAAAGACACTCACATGTAGCACACAAAGACACTCACATGTAGCACACAAAGACACTCACATGTAGCACACAAAGACACTCAGATGTAGCACACCAAGACACTCACATGTAGCACACAAAGAGATTCACATGTAGCACACAATGAGTCACATGTAGCACACCCAGAGAGTCACATGTAGCACACAAAGACACTCACATGTAGCACACAAAGACACTCACATCTAGCACACAAAGACACT
This sequence comes from Microglena sp. YARC, assembly GCA_022414725.1. NCBI lineage: Eukaryota > Viridiplantae > Chlorophyta > Chlorophyceae > Chlamydomonadales > Chlamydomonadaceae > Microglena > Microglena sp. YARC. Next base: position 181,791,507 of record CM039462.1, read on the forward strand.
CACATGTAGCACACAAAGACACTCACATGAAGCACACAAAGACACTCACATAAAGCACACCAAGACACTCACATGTAGCACACAAAGACACTCACATGTAGCACACAAAGACACTCACATGTAGCACACAAAGACACTCACATGTAGCACACAAAGACACTCACATGTAGCACACAAAGACACTCACATGTAGCACACAAAGACACTCACATGTAGCACACAAAGAGTCACATGTAGCACACAAAGACACTTACATGTAGCACACAAAGACACCCACATGTAGTACACCAAGAGAGTCACATGTAGCACACCAAGAGAGTCATATGTAGCACGCCAAGACACTCACATGTAGCGCACCAAGAGAGTCACATGTAGCACACCAAGACTCTCACATGTAGCACACAAAGAGTCACATGAAGCACACAAAGACACTCTCATGTAGCACACCAAGACACTCACATGTAGCACACCAAGAGAGTCGCATGTAGCACACCAAGAGAGTTACATGTAGCACACCAAGACACTCACATGTAGCACACCAAGACACTCACACGTAGCACACAAAGACACTCACATGTAGCACACCCAGAGAGTCACATGTAGCACACCAAGAGAGTTACATGTAGCACACCAAGACACTCACATGTAGCACACAAAGACACTCACATGTAGCACACCAAGACACTCACATGTTGCACACCAAGACACTCACATGTAGCACACAAACAGTCACATGTAGCACACCAAGACACTCACACGTAGCACACCAAGACACTCACATGTAGCACACCAAGACACTCAAATGTAGCACACAAAGACACTCACATGTAGCACACAAAGACACTCACATGTAGCACACCAAGAGTCATATGTAGCACACCAAGAGTCACATGTAGCACACCAAGACACTCACATGTAGCACACAAAGACACTAACATGTTGCACACAAAGACACCCACATGTAGTACTCCAAGAGAGTCACATGTAGCACACCAAGAGAGTCAAATGTAGCACCCCAAGACAGTCACATGTAGCACACCAAGATAGTCACATGTAGCACACCAAGACTCTCACATGTAGCACAAGAAGAGTCACATGTAGCACACCAAGACACTCAGATGAAGCACAAAAAGAGTCACATGTAGCACACCAAGACACTCAGATGTAGCACAAAAAGGCACTAACATTTAGCATACAAAGACACCCACATGTAGCACACTAAGAGTCACATGTAGCACACTAAGAGAGTCACATGTAGCACACTAAGAGAGTCACATGTAGCACACCAAGACACTGACATGTAGCACACCAAGACACTCACATGTAGCACACCAAGAGAGTCACATGTAGCACACCAAAACACTCACATGTAGCACACCAAGAGAGTCACATGTAGCACACCAAGACGCTGACATGTAGCACACAAAGACACTAACATGTAGCATACAAAGACACTCACATGTAGCACACTAAGAGAGTCACATGTAGCACACCAAGACACTCACATGTAGCACACCAAAACACTCACATGTAGCACACCAAGAGAGTCACATGTAGCACACCAAGACACTGACATGTAGCACACCAAGACACTCACATGTAGAACACAAACAGTCACATGTAGCACACCAAGAGAGTCACATGTAGCACACCAAGACACTCACATGTAGCACACCAAGAGAGTCACATGTAGCACACCAAGACACTCACATGTAGCACACAAAGACACTAACATGTAGCATACAAAGACACCCACATGTAGCACACCAAGAGAGTCACATGTAGCACACCAAGAGAGTCACATGTAGCACATCAAGACACTCACATGTAGCACACCAAGAGAGTCACATGTAGCACAACAAGACACTGACATGTAGCACACCAAGACACTCACATGTAGCACACAAAGAGTCACATGTAGCACACCAAGACACTCACATGTAGCACACAAAGAGTCACATGTAGCACACAAAGACTCACATGTAGCACACAAAGACACTCACATGTAGCACACAAAGAGAGTCACATGTAGCACACACAGAGTAACATGTAGAACACCAAGACATTCACATGTAGCACAGAAAGAGTCACATGTGGCACACAAAGACACTCACATGTAGCACACAAAGACACTCACATGTAGCACACAAAGAGAGTCACATGTAGCACACAAAGAGTAACATGTAGCACACCAAGACACTCACATGTAGCACACAAAGAGTAATATGTAGCACACCAAGACACTCACATGTAGCACACAAAGAGAATCACATTTAGCTCACAAAGACACTCACATGTAGCACACAAAGAGTCACATGTAATCCTCACAATATTCAGTACATAGGAACTAACATGGGCTGAAATCTTACTTGTACTCATTCATAGAGGAGACATGGGAAAGAGTGGGAGGCACATTGAGAGAAAAACATGATTACATATTTACCATGATACATTCTCAAAGGCATGAGATGTACAGTACCTGTGCTACTCTAAGGCATGAGTTGTCCTGTACAAGTGCTACTCTAAGGCATGAGTTGTCCAGTACCTGTGCTACTCTAAGGCATGAGTTGTCCAGTACCTGTGCTACTCTAAGGCATGAGTTGTCCATTACTAGTGCTACTCTAAGGCATGAGTTGTCCATTACTAGTGCTACTCTAAGGCATGAGTTGTCCAGTACTAGTGCTACTCTAAGGCATGAGTTGTCCAGTACTAGTGCTACTCTAAGGCATGAGTTGTCCAGTACTAGTGCTACTCTTAAGGCATGAGTTGTCCAGTACTAGTGCTACTATAAGGCATGAGTTGTCCAGTACTAGTGCTACTCTAAGGCATGAGTTGTCCAGTACTAGTGCAATAGGGGGGATTGCACTTCCCCATTTTGTACCAGGAACTAGTACTTGAGAATGGTCTTCTGTAGCTTGCCCATGACCTTCTTGCCCTTCTCACGAGCAATGTAAACCAAAGGCCCAGGCCTTAGTCGCCTGGCTGATGACCAGTTGATCAACATCCATGGCATTGATAGGTCGTCCATCTTCAGAAGCAACCTGAACTGAGGCCTCAGACGCCGGGCCATGGGAGAAGTTGGTGATCGAATTTCAGGCATTGTGAATTCGCAGCGAGAGAAGTAGCATGGCAATCGCGAAGATAAGTAGCTTGATAACTGGAAACAGTGGCTTCGATCTGAACTAGGGGATAAGTGGCTTGGTCCGAGAACAGGGTCCTAAAACAGGGGCACCAAGCCTATAACTATATTTATTACTGGCTCTTGAAACAGGGGCCACCAAAACTAACAACCGGGCAGAACTGGTAGCCATCCACCAAGCCCTTCTCAACATTGATTATGACAAATCTCTTACCCTCCATATAGACAGCCTCTGCTCTCTTCAACTTATAAAAAAAATGATTCACGATCCTACCACAACAACCCGTTCCATTCATACTGAATTACTGCAATCAATTCAAAAACACCTCATTCAACGCATCCTGCATGGCTCACACACCACACTATGTAAAGTCCGCTCCCACACAGGTATCCTTGTAAATGACAGAGCAGACACTCTGGCACGCAAGGCAGCTGAGCACCCTACCTCAACCAATTTTACTGACAACACTGGGGAAATCCCCCGCCACAATGTTTACTGGCCCACAGTTCAACCTCCTCGCACACCCATGGGAGATATTCCCCCACGAATTTTAGCACCTAACCTTACACAAGGTATCACCTCTAACCTGCCCACTAGCTGCCACCTTGGCCAAACACCCTCTTAAAGGGATTTATGCAACCACCTGGGCTGATAACACTCCCCACCAACTTCCTCAAGCAAGTAACAAATTTTGGACCTCAACCCTTATCCAACATAAAACTAAATTCCACATCCTTAAAGCCCGCTGGGGTAGACTGTGGAACCGTAAACTTGCATTCCGCTGGAAACTCCCTTATATTACCAGCACTCACCCACCCATGAACTCCTATGCCCCATTTGCCACACCTGTGAGGACGGAGCGGGCCACATCCTGGCGGGCTGCACACACCGGACTTTCAAGGGGCTCTATATCAAGAGACATGACGCCGCAGTGCGACTCATCCACAAGGCCATTTGCACCGGAGCCATGGGATCCCGCAGAATGATCATGGACGCTGGCAAGGAAGAGGACCTCCCCAGGGGGGTCCTGGGCAAACGTCTCCCTGACTGGTTACGCCCCTCCACTATTACTGTAGTGGACTGGAAGAGAATGAGACCTGATCTTGCCGTCCTACCTGACATAGACTCTCCTACCTGTATGTCTGATAAAGAACTCTGGGTTCTAGAGCTTGGATACTGCTCTGATACCAACCATGCTACTAAGTTTATCACTAAACACGCCCAGCATGTTGAAATTAGTAAATGGCCTCAGATTGGCTGGATACCTTGTTCACTACGAAGTTATCACCGTTGGAAAAACTGGTACTATTCCAACCTCTTTTTTGACTTCTATGACCACTCTTGGACTTCAGAGATCATGTGCCCTCAAATGAAATTGAGAAATGCTATGTTACCTTAGTGAATGGAAGAAGCGCAATAAGCTTGACGAAAGGGCGTTATCTGGTAGACTGGTTGGGTATTCTCTGGTGAGTAAGGGTTATTTTGTTTGGGTTCCGAAGTTGCGCCAGGTGGTAGAGAGTCGTGATGTGCTCTTCTATGAACAGTTTAGCTATAACTGTATCCCTGGGCTCTTTCCCTATGATGGATCTCAGTATTTTTCTCGCACCCCTGCCGCTATCATCGGTAAAGGGCTTGATACTACTGACAATGTCCTGGGCCCTTTACCAACCCGATTGTTGACCGCTTTACTGGTCATGGGATGACGATGCGTCCCAGGCCAGGTAATGATGGGTGCTGTATCGCGTGCGCGGCATTGGGCCAGGGGGAGTCTGATTTTCCTTCAAGCTCTAATTTATTCGAATCTCAGGGGGTCGCCGGGCCTTCCTCTGCGCCACGTTTCGTCGGTGAAGTCGTAGGATTAGGACAGCCTCGGGTCATAGTGGAACCTAGTACAGGTCCACTGCCCACTAGTCGCCACCCCCCGTCCACCTATTCGGATAGCTCGCGGAGTTGTTGATCACTTCACCCCTGCTATACCTGGTGGTTTATACCGGACCAGGCATTGCGACGATGTGGCCGTCACAGATGATGTGAGTGATGACCTCGAACACTGGTCCGGGTCAGATACTGCGTATGGCTGGGGTGTTCCAGTGTACCCAGGCTTCGACGATTTAGAGGCAAAGGAGGCCGGCCTTGTTCAACCACGCATGAGTGCTGCGCTGGGGCTTTATTACCGGTTACTGCTGATACTGCTGATATCCCGCTGCCCATGTACAAGTACACTGCTTGTACGTGGGGGCTTTTATTTCTACCTCTACTGAACTCTCTTATAAAGCTGCAATGTTACCTACCAACCCTGACAGAGATCTCTGGCTGCAGGCTATGAAGGATGAGATGGCCTCCCTCCATGCTCATGGCACTTGGGTCCTCACTCCACAGCCTCCTAGGCAGAGGATTCTATCTGGCAGATGGTTATTTGTCAAGAAACATGGGCCTGATGGTTCTTTGCGTTTTAAAGCTCGTTTTGTAGTTCGTGGTTTTCTGCAACGTCCTGGGCTGGACTACCATGATGTATATGCCCCCGTCTCCTCTAAAGCAGGTCTTCGTGTGCTCCTTGCTGCCATCACTCATAGAAAAATGTTTGTGAGGCAGCTGGACATCAAGACTGCATTCTTGAATGCCAAGCTGGAACCTGGTCTGGACCTGTTCTGTTACCAGCCTGAGGGCTTTCATGAACTTGGGTCCTGACAATGTTCCCCTTGTGTGCAAGCTGATTAAATCTCTTTATGGTTTGAAGCAGGCACCCAGGGCTTGGAGCAAAGATGTAAAGCAGGTTTTGGTTGCCCACGGTTTTACCATGTGCAAGCTGAACCTGCTCTGTATTTCAGGAGGGATTCTACTGGTGGGTGGAGCTATGTCCTGACCTATGTGGATGACTTTTATCTGTGCTTTTAGTGAGCTGCATAGGTATGCCTTGCTGATCAAGGCTATGGAAGCAGCTGGGTGGGAAGTCAAGGAAATGGGTGTACCTGTCCAGTTCCTTTCATTGGACATGACTTGTACACTTGATTCTGACGGCAGGTGTGTTAAGATCGACCTCTCCAGCACTCCTACATTGTTTGAGCTGGTGGAGCAGTTTGGTCTCACTGCTGCTACCAAGCCCAAGTTTTCAGTTCCATGGCCAAGTGCACTGTCACTGATCCTCCTGGAGAACCTCTGGCCTCTAATAGCCAGTACCTCTCTCTTGTGGGGGCTTTGCTGTACCTGGCTACCTGCACAAGGCCTGATATTTCTTTTGCTGTGAGCTACCTGTCCAGGTTTTCTGCTCAACCCACTGCCCCCCTGTGGGCTGCAGCCAAGCGCTTGCTTTTGTATTTGAGAGAACATTCCCATCTGGGCCTCACTTACACTCACAGCCCTGGTTTCTCTTTTACTGTCTTTAGTGACTCATCCTTTGCTGATGATGGGTCTGACAGGAGATCTCAGACTGGCTATGCTGTGCTTGCTGGAGGCTGACTTGTGAACTGGATGAGCAAAGGCAACCCACTGTTGCTGTTAGCTCCAGTGAGGCTGAGTATCAGGGCCCTGTCTCAGACTGCCAGGGAGGTGCAATGGTTGAAAAAGTTGAGAATTGATCTAGGGCTGCCTTGTGACTGGTCACCATTCAGGGTGACAACTTGGGGTCCTTGAGCTGGGGCCAATGACTGTCAGCTGCTCCTCGCAACAAGCACATTGATGTCATCCATCACTATATCCAGGAGCTGGTGGAGGATGGCCAGGTGGATGTTGCCTATGTTAACACTAAGGACAACTGTGCTGACCCCTTCACCAAGCCCCTTGATCCTATGGTGTTCTGGCGTTTCATTCGCATGTTTGGAATGACTGCTTCTCCTTAAACCAATTTTTTTGGTTACATGTATTCTAGAATTTTTGGTTAATGTATTCTGGAATTTTTGGTTACATTTTAGGGTTTCTTTGGTTACATTTAGAGTTTCTTTAAGTTATCATTGATTGGCATTAGGTTCCTATTCCCGGATCGGGTTTTCTATACCGTTGTTACCCGACTTTGATATTTAGTTGTCCTCTTATATCCACTTGGCAAATTTTGGTTCTTTGCCTTGCTTCATACCTTCCCTTACACCCTTCGGGTTTCATTTGAAGTTTCTCTCGATTTTTTTTCGGAGTTCTTTGATTTTTTTTTTTTAATTTGTTACATATAGTTCTATGTCACCAGTGCCATAGGTAGAGTAGTACTATTGTATGTCACCTGTGTCATAGGTGGAGTATCAGCATGTATAGCGGTGCTCTCACGCGTTTTATGACTTGGTGACTACTTATGTACTCCCTTAGAACTATCGGCTCTCCTGAGCCAGCTTCCCGTGGGACTGAGTCATCTTGAGATGACTCAGTGGCAGCTTCCTGTCACCTACGTCTCCGGTCTGATCTGTACCCTGTTAGGTTCCTGTCTACCGCCTCCTTTCACCACAGGTGCCCCTTTATGGGTCTCCTGTGTCTGTAACGTTATCCTTGTCTCCGTGTATAGATTGGTGCGTCTGTTCCGCTGCTTTAATCTACTGTCCACTCTACCGGAGTGATTTCAAGCTGATAATCAGCAGTTAGAGAGAGGCAGTACTCAGGGAGGAGAAGATTTTGTAGGTGTTGTTGTATTTTGATTTTAGTGGTAGGTGAGTATGTACCTGCCGTATGAGGTGTGCTTCTAAGCTCCATGTATTGTTGTTGGTCAAGGTGGGTGGAGGCTGTTCGAAGTGCTTTAATGTGTTTAATATGGTAGTTAAGACGTCTGTAAGTTTTAGCAGTTTGTCTGGGCAAAAAAATGCCTGGTGTGCTAGACTTAATGGGGCAGATGTCAGTCATGATGGAAAGAGCTTGGTGTAGAGTGATCATGAGATGATCTGCCATGCTGTTAAGATTTTCTGGCATGGTGGCTGTGAGTTCTTGTCTAATAAATTGGATGTGTGCAGATGTTTTATCTTCTCCCAGTAAAGTTTGTGCTATAGTCCAGGCTTTACTTATGTTGATGTGGCTGTGTTGAAATTGATGGAGAAATTTATTTGAGATTGCCTCTTTGGCTTTGGCCATGTCCTGTTGCTTGAGAGGGAGTTGCAGTTGGGGTGTTGGATTGTGAGGTATCAGCTTGGATAACACTCCGGAGAGTGGAAAAGTGTGGGCAGACACGCCAATCTATAAATGCGGAGACGAGAGTAAGTTACAAGCACAGGAGACCCATTAAGGGGCACCAGTGGAGAAAGGGCGGCAGCCCAGGAACCTAACAGGGTACAGGCCAGACCGGTGACGCAGCCAACAGGAAGCTGTCACTGAGTCACTCAAGGATGACTCAGTCTACAGGAAGCTGTCACTACGGGAAGCTGGCACAGTACTGGCAGAGCCGATAGTTCTAAGGAAGTACGTAAGTAGTCACCAAGTCATAAAACGCGTGAGAGCACCGCAATTCATGCTGACACTCCACCTATGACACAGGTGACATACAATACTACTTCTCCACCTATGGCACTGGGGACATAGAACTATATGTAACAGATAAAAACAAATTAAAGAACTCCGAAAAATCGAGAGAACTTCAAATGAAACCCAAAGGGTGAAAGGAAGGAATGAAACAAGGCAAAAAACAAAAGTTTGCCAAGGTAGAAAAGGATGAAAAACCGAATATCAAAGTTGGGGAACAACGGTATAGAAAACCCGATCCGGGAATAGGAACCTAACGCCAATCAATGATAACCAAAGAGACAGATTGAAATATCGTGTGAGAGCAGCACACGAGAGAATCAAAGCCTAAAGGACGCAGACAAGAGGACACTAAAGTCCACTATGGAAGAAAAAAAAGTCGATGGAAAAATCCACTACCTTAAAAACTATTCTTAGCATAGAATCCATGACTAGGTTGGGATGAAAAAACCATGATGAACTGGTTTCTTACTCAAAGATGGAAGTAAGAAGATGTATGAAAGTTAATTATCATAAATCCCCAGTTACGGCACTAACGAAAACATTATAGGAGGTGGGTATCGCACCGCAAAGAACTCATGCACTCAAGACACACCAAGCGCCTAACCACAAGCAAAACCAAACCTGCAGCAACTGAAAAATCCAAAGGATGCGAAGTTGAACTTCAAGGAACTCGTAACCAACAAAGGAAAACAAAGTCCAATGAACAATAGAAGTTTAGACGTACAAACACAGTACAGAAAACTTATTGTTCACTTGAAAAATTAGTAAACGCATAAAAAAGGACGTCAAAGAATTTACTGCAAAGGATGACGGAAAGGGCGCTTGAAATACACTCGGAAGAACAAGAAAGAGGTGAGCGGCGGTACATCTGCAAGTACAACTGCAAGCGTACCAGCCACCAATTAACATTAAAATCCGAAGGGAAACAACTACTACACTCCACAAAAAGCTCTAATCACCTAAGGGGCGGGTGATCTAAAAACAGTGTGGAGTAAAAAGAAATAGCTAATCTATGATGAGCTCCACCGTTTGAACCATCTGCCTATGGAACTAAGAGTCAGAAACCATCAAGACGCTATAACGGTGGTCTGAATTAATTACCACCTTCCACCAAAACCAAGAAAGACAGCTGAAAGGAAGCTGCCTAAACAAAGCGTCGTAACGCTCCACCAATCTAGACTACCCTATAAGACAGTCTAGGCGGTGCTGAGGAATAGGCACCCACACATAGGGCCATGTTTAACCTACGTATGAGAACCAGCAGCACCTAAAACAATGAATCCTGGGTTGACTGTAACACCCCAGCCATACGCAGTATCAAACTAGACCAGTGTTCAAGATCATCCACTTGCGCTATCGGCAACGGCTACGTCATCACAGTGACTATTAGGCAATGGACCTGATCCAGGTACCACTATGATCAAAGGCTGTCTAAATCCTAAAGCTTCACCGATAAAACGTGGCACAGAGGAGGGCCTGGCGACCCCCTGAGTTTCGGCTAAGATTATAGTTTGGATATACAACTCCCACCGCTCTAAAACTTCACACACAATACAGCAAGATCAGGCCCTGGTCTAGAATGCAACAATGATACATCCCAGCCAGGCCAGCCAACAACAATTGGGGTTGTTAAAGGGCGTAGGGAATTACCGGCGCCACGTAACATATCACCGTTTGATGACAGGAGGGATGCAAGCAGGCACGGGACCCATACTAATGGGAGAGCCCAGTAAGACAGTTTAGACTAACTGGAGATAGAGAGTACATCACTACTCACTACTAACTGGCGCAACATCGGATCCCAAATATAATAACCCTTACTCACCAGGGAATACCCAACCAGTCTACCAAATAATGCCTTTTTAACTAGTTGTTGCGTTATTCCCAATACTAAGGTGACATAGCAAGGGCAACCAAACAAACGCAACAACGACACATCAGGTGCAACCCCAAGAAAAGCTCCAAAGGAGTCTTGTCTCCCTAGATGAACAGTCGATTGCGAAGATAACACACTAGCACCATGCTGAGCAGTGTCATCATTCAACAACTCATGACTGCCCCAACTAATCGAGATCAACCGTGCCTCTATACCACTTAACTAAAAAATTCCTAAGCCCTATCAGAACTCAAACACTTGAACCCAAACTCACGTAGCTAAGGCATACACCTAAGGGGGGAACCAGGGGCACGGGAAGACAAAGTAGCAACCTCTGTCGAACCACGGAACGCACCCAGGGGTCACAAGGAGCCTAAGAGAGAAAAATATCCACCAAGATATCATGCCAAAGATCCTCCACGGCCGCTGGACTAGGGCCAGGACGGCGTCCACTTCGCCTGTAGCATGGGCGAAGTCCGGCGCTGCGAGACCTGGGATCACAGAAGGTGGGGAAGCGTTAGGTCGAAGTCGAGATTAGAGGTATGGGAAAAAGGAGACGAGAATGACAGTGCAGCAAGTCGCACCTCGTGCAGAAAATCGCGACCAATGGCAGAAAAATCGCAAATCGCAAGGGCAGAATTCGAAAATTTATCGCTAGGATGCGAAAAGCAGAGCCGAGGCATGTAAAGGTCCTAATATTTCCGCCGTCGATGATCAGTCAATCCCAAGTCCCCCCTCTATCGCTCGACTCACCCGGTTGGGGGGTAGAGGGAGCCCCCTGCTTCCTACCACCTCCAGAATCTCCAGGTAGCACAGAGCCACTAGAGCGCAAGCTCATGCCAGTAGCCGACCGTCGGCTGGGCAGAGCAAAGGGGGCACAGACGACGTAGAACATCAGCAAGGAGCTTGGTCGGCTTGGCAACCTCGGTATGCAGGCAGAGCCTCAAACACCGGGAAGAGGTTAGCGACGTCAAGGACGCGAGCAGACGAAGACGGGGTATCTCACCGAATGTCCAAGCTAGTCGCCGACTTGATCTGCACGTCACAGTCATCTACGACAGACGGGAGGAGGCGACAGACGGCAGGGAGGAAAAGGAAGAGAAGATGGAGGAATGACCGGGGGGGGTTACTTCCACGATGGCGGAAGGACTCTCATGACCGTTAGCAGAGCCGCTGGCGCACAAACATTTAGTCAATCATCAAGAGGAGCCGGTCTCCGTTGGAAGGACCCGGTCACAGCCATCGCTGAGAATGATACTGCGCATCCCGCGCGTCCATGAAAAGACATCCATGTCATGGAGTTTCTCAAAAATTAGCGGGAGGTCCTCGCGGAAGTTGCATCGTAAAGCAGTGGTGGTAATGAAGGACCGTAAACCTATCAGCTTGGATAACACTCCGGAGAGTGGACAAAGTGTGGCAGACACGCCAATTATAAATGCGGAGACGAGAGTAAGTTACAAGCACAGGAGACCCATTAAGGGGCACAGTGGAGAAAGGGGCGGCAGCCAGGAACCTAACAGGGTACAGGCCAGACCGGTGACGCAGCCAACAGGAAGCTGTCACTGAGTCACTCAAGGATGACTCAGTCTACAGGAAGCTGTCGCTACGGGAAGCTGGCACAGTATGGCAGAGCCGATAGTTCTAAGGGAGTACTGTAAGTAGTCACACAAGTCATAAAACGGCTGCGAGCGTAGCAACCGCATTCATGACACTCACTATGACACAGGTGATACAATCTACTTTTCCCCTATGGCACTGGGACATAGATAATATATGTAAATGATAAAACAAATTAAAGGAACTCCGAAAACTCGAGAGAACTTCAAATGAAACCCAAAGACCAGGTGAAACGAAGAATGAAACAAGGCAAAACAAAAGTTTTGCCAAGGTAGAAAAGGATGAAAGAACCGAATATGAAAGTTGGGGCAACGGTATAGAAAACCGGATCGGGAATAGGACACCAACGCCAATCAATGATAACCAAAGAGACAGATTGAATATCTGTGTGAGGCAGCACACGAGAGAATCAGCAAAGACTAAAGGAGCAGACAAGAGGACACTAAAGTCACTATGGAAGAAAAAAAAAAATCGATGGAAAAATCCACTACTGTCCTTAAACTATTCTTAGCGAATAAATCCATGACTAGGTTGGGATGCGAACCAAAAAACCCATGATGAAATGGTTTCCCTTACTCCAAAGATTTGTTTCGAAGTAAGAAGATGTATGAAAGTCTAATTATCATAAATCCACCTCTCCGGCAGTTACGCGGCACTAACGAAAACATTCTATGGAGGTTGGGGTATCGGCACCGCAAGAACTCATGCACTCAGAACACGTACAAGCGCGCTAACCACGAAGCAGACCAACCTGGCAACTGAATAATCCAAAGGATGCGAAGTTTCGAACTTCAAGGAGCTCGGTAACCACCAACGGAAACAAAGTTCCATGAACAATTAGAAGTTTAGAGCGTAAACACAAGTAGCAGTGAAAACTTATTGTTCATTGAAATTAGTTAAACGCATTAAAAAGGACGTTTCAAAGAATTTACTGGCCAGAAGGGATGGACGGAAAGGGCGCTTGAAATACACTCGGAAGAAAAGAAAGAGTGAGCGGCGTACATCTGCAAAGTAGCAACTGCAAGCGGTACCCAGCCACCAATTAACATTAAAATACCAAGGAACAACTACTACACTCCACAAAAAGCTCTAATCACCTAAGGGGCGGGTGATCTTAAAAACAGTGTGAGAGTAATAAAGAATGCTAATTATGATCGAGCTCCCACCGTTTGAACCATCTGCCATGGAACTAAGAGTCAGAAACCATCAAGAAGCTATAAGTGGTCTGAATTAATTACCACCTTCGCCACCCAAAACAAGAAAGATCGCTGAAAGGAAGCTGCCTAACAAAGGTCGTATACGCTCCACCAATCTAGACTACCCTATAAGAACAAGTCAG
>CM039462.1:181805905-181880905 GCA_022414725.1 Microglena sp. YARC
TCATAGTGCTGCCTTGACTGCTGTTCAAGCAAAAGCATGGGAGCTGCAGCGCACTTGACCATAGTGGCTGAGCGCACATGAGCTGGTCACATAGACTATTCTCCTGATGAGCAACATGTTGCTGCCCGCACAACAGCTGGCCATAGGGAGCTGCATGCCACTTGACCAACGAGTTTGCTAGGATGACAAGCATGAGCTAGCCCCATATAGCGCACGTTGCTCCAAGTGGGACGGGCACGTTGCATTAACTACTGGTTTGCATGCGTGCAGCAAGCCATGGGAGCGCGCGACTTGAGCCATTGGCTGAGGCGCAATGAGCTAGCCCATTAGGCCTGCCCCTGCTAGGGCATGTGCAGAGCAGCTAATCGGCCATGAGCTGCATGCCGACTATACCATATGGCTGAGGCGCATGAGTCTCACTGCCCCATAGGCTTTGACCCTTGCTCTGCACAACTTGGCTCTCGCTAGAGACCCCTAAAGGCATGGGAGCTGCAGACCCACTTTGACCCATTAGGGCTGAGGCGGCATGAAGCATAGCCCATAGGATCCTGACTATCAGCTACTTGGTAAGTCAAAAGGCATTGGAGCTGCTGCCACTTGACACATTTTGGCTGAGGGCGCATGAGCTCGCCCATTAGTGAACAAGCCCAGCTACTGGTGCAACATGTTTGCTGGCAGAGTCAAACGGCCATGGGAGCTGCATGCGACTTACCCATTGGCTGAGACGCATGAGCTAGCCCATTGGGTGCCCCTGTGGCTTCTCAGTGTTGACTGAGGCCAGACAAAAGGCATGGAGCTGCAGCCACTTGACCCTTTGGCCTGAGCGCGCGAGCTAGCCATAGGCTGCCTTTATGCGGACGGTTCTGGTTTAGTCAAAACAGGGCCATGGGAGGCTGCAGCCAACTCAATTGATCACTATTTAGGTTGAGTTAGCCGCAATTGAGTTTAGCATTCCTCTAAGTTTATCCACTCCGGCAGCAGATTGCTGTGAAGTACATATTCAGATGGGGAGCTGCAGCCACTTGACCATTGGCTGAGCGTTCGCATTTAGAGCTATGCAGCCCATTTGGCGCGTCTCTGCTCGCGTACTCAGCGTATATGCTGCAACATAATGGACTATGGGAGCATGCAGCCATTGACGTACTTGGCTAGAGGTCGCATACTAGCCATAGGCTTCTCTTGCATGGCAAGCTGGTTGGCAGCCAGCAACGGCCTATGGGGAGCTTGTACATCGCCACTTTGAGCAGCATTGGTGAAAGGCGCATCAACTAAGCACCGTACTAGCTGCCTTGCTGCAAGCGGGTTGCAGAAGCCAGCAAAGCCATGGGCGCACTTGCACTGGTTACTTGATCCCATTGCTGAGCGCATGAGCTATGCCACAAATAAGGAATGCCATTGGCTGGGACACTGTTAACAAGTAAAAAAGGCATATTTGGGAGCTGGCAAACTGAACACAGTTGGGTGAGGCGCAATGAGCATGGCCCATAGGCTGCCCGGCCTGCTTGCACAGGTGCTGGCCAGCAAAGCCGCCATGGGAGCTTGCAGATACTTTGACCGCAATTGCTGAGGCGCTGAGCGTAGCCCAATTTGCCCCTGCTGCACGACAGGTTTGCTGGCCAAAATGGACATGGAAGCTCGTCGCGAGAGCCTGATACCCATTGGCTGAGGCGCAACTTATGAGCGCTAGCCATAGGCTGCCTTGCGGCACGGTTTATTTTGCTGGCCTCCAGTACATCAGGGCCTATGGGAGCATGGCAGACCACCTTGCATAACATTGGGTTGAGGCGCATGAGCTAGCCCCATAGTTTGCACAGGCTGCAGCAGTTTGCTGGCCCAGTCAAAGTGCCATGGGAGCTGCAGCCACTTGACACTTGGTTGAGGCCGCATCGAAGCTTAGCGACCCGATCTGTGCCCTAGCTGACAGGTTGCTGGGCAGCTAAAGGCCATGGGAGCTAGCAGCAACTTGACCCATTGGCTGAAGCGCATGAGCTAAGCTCTCACCCATAGTTTTGCCATGCTGATAAGTTGCTGCACAATGCATGGGAGCTGCAGCCACCTTGAGTCCATTGGCTGAGGCTGCTGATGCTACGCTCCCATTTGCCACTCGCTGCAAGGTTGCTGGCTCAGCAAAGGCCATAGGGACGCTTGCAGCCATTGATCATTGGCTGAGTGGCATGAGCAGCCCCATAGGCTGCCTTGCTGAACTGGTTGCAGGCCAGCCCACGTGCCACGGGAGCTGCAGCCACTTGACCCCATTGGCTGAGGCCATTGAGCTAGCCTCTAGTTAGCCTACTGCCTGTTGCTGAGCAAATGCCTTGGGAGCTGCAACGCCCACTTTGAACCCTTGGCTGCAGGGCATTTTCTGAGCTGCCCCAAGGATTGACTTCGCTTGCTCGGGATGCAGCACACGGTCCAGGGCGAGCTGCAGCCTGTACTTGTAAGCCATTGGCTTATCGCGCTTTGAGCTAGCCCCATTGGCTGCCCCGCTGCGCACAGGTTTGCTGGCCGAGCAAAGGCCATGGGAAGCTGCAGGCCACTTGACCCATTGGATGAGGCGCATGAGCCTAGCCCGCATTTTGCGACTGCTGGCAGCTGGTTGCTGGCCAGCCAAATGCCATGGGACGCTCTGCAGCCACTTGACACTATGTGGCTGAGGGCATGAGCTAGCCCCCATAGGCCTGCCCCTTTCTGCTGGTAAGGCATTAAGGCCATGGGTGCTGCAGCTCGATCTGACCACATTGACTGAGGCGCAATGAGGTGGCCTCATAGGCTGCCCCGCCGCAAGGTTGCTGGCCAGCAACGGCCATTGGAGCTGCACCACTTGACACACTTGGCTGAGTGGCGCATGAGCTAGCCCAATTGCCATGCTGCATTCTGGTTGCTGGCCAGCAAAGGCCATTGGGAGCTGCAAGCTTGAACCCTATGGTGAAGGCGCATGAAGCTAGCTCCCATAGGGCTGCCCCTGCTCGCACAGGTTGCTGGCTCAGCAAAGGCATTGGGAGTGCAGCCACGTTGCCATGTTGAGGCGCATGTAGCTAGCCCCATTGGGCTGCCTGCTGCACAGGTTTGCTGCCAGCAAATGCCATGGAGTGCAGCTATTGATCTCCATTGGTTGAGGCGCATGAGCTACGCCCCAGTTGGCTGCCGCTTGCTGCACAGGTTGCTGGCAGCAAAGCTGGGGAGCTGCTAGCCACTTTGACTCCATTGGCTGAGGGCGCATGTAGCTTAGCATTTGCCCACACTGCTGCACGCGTTGCTGGCACAGCAAATGCCATCTGGGAGACTTGCAGCCACTTTGACCATTGGCTGAGGCGCATGGAGCTAGCCCCATAAGGCTGCCTGCTGCACCAGGTTGCGGCTTCTAGCACGGCCATGGGAGCTGCAGCCACTTGACCCATTGGATGAGGCGCTATGAGCTACGCCCCATTTTGCCCCTCTGCACTGGTTGCTGGCCCAGCAAATGCATGGAGCTCGCAGCCCACTTGACCCATTGGCTGCAGGCGCATGCAGTCTAGCCCCATAGGCTGCCCTTGCGCGCTGGTTGCTGGCCAGCAAAGGCCATGGAGCTGCAGCCAACTTGACCATTGGCTGAGGGCGCATGAGCTAGCCCCATTTGCCATGCGCACTGGTTGCTGGCAGCAAATGCCATGGGAGCTGCAGCACTTACCATGGCTGGGCGGCATGAGTAGCCATAGGCTGCCTCTGCTGCACTGGTTGCAGGTCGCAACGGCCCATGGGAGCTGCAGCCATTGACCATTGGTGAGGCGCATGAGCTAGCCCATAGGCTGCTTGCTGCACTGGTTGCTGGCCAGCAAAGGCCATGGGAGCTGCCAGCCATTGACACATTGGCTGAGGCGCATGAGCTAGCCACATAGGCTGCTTGCCTGCTGGTAAGCGAAGCGCAGGGAGCTGCAGCCACTTTCCATTGGCTGAGGCGGCATGAGCTGGCCGCATAGGCTGCCCTGCTGCACAGGTTGCTGGCCAGCAAAGGCCATGGAGCTGCAGGCCACTTGACCATTGGCTAGGCGCATAGGAGCTATGCGCATTTGGCCACTGCTGCAAGCTGGTTGCTGCGCAGCAATGCCATGGGAGCTGCACCACTTGACACATTTGGCTGAGGCCCATGAGCTAGACCAAAGGCTGCCTTGCCTGCACTGGTTGATCAGGCCAGCAAACGGCATGGAGTGCGCCACTTGACCCATTGTGAGGCGCATGAGCTAGCCCATAGCTGCCCTTGCTGCACTGGTTTGCAGGCCAGCAAATGCATGGGAGCTGCAGCCACTTGACCATTGGCTGAGGCGCATGGACTAGCCCAAAGGCCTGCCTTGCTGCTGGTACGCAAAAGGCATGGAGCTGGCAGGCCACTTGACACATTGGTGAGCGTAAGAGACTGGCCCATAGGCTGCCCTCTGCTGAACAGGTTGCTGGCCAGCGAAGGCCATGGAAGCTGCAGCCCATTGAACCCTATGGCTGAGGCCGCATGAGCCTTGCCCCATTTGCCACGCTGCATCTGGTTGCTGGCGCAGCAATGCCATGGGATGCTGCAGCCAACTGACCCATTGGTTGAGGCGCATGAGCTAAGCCCCATAGCTGCCTTGCTGCACTGGTTGCAGGCCAGCAGAGGCCTTGGGAGCTGCAGCCACTACATTGACCATTGGCTGAGGCGCATGAAGCAGCCCCATAGTCGCCACTGCTGCACAGTTTGCTGGCGCCAGCAACATGCCTTGGGAGCTGCAGCCACTGACCCATTGGCTGAGGCGCAATGAGCTAGCCCCAATAGGCTGCCTTGTCGGCCGGTTGCTGGCGAGCAAGGCCATCAGAGCTGCATGCCAATTGACCCATTGGCTGCAGGGCATGACTAGCACATAGTTGTTGCACTGCTGCACGTTTTGCTGGCATCAAATGCCATGGGAGCTGCAGCCAACTTGACCCATTGTTTGGGCGCATGAGCTTTGCTAGCCCCATGGCTGCCCCTGCTGCACAGGTTGCCTGGCCAGCAAAGGCCATGGGAGCTGAAGCCACTTGAACCCATTGGCTGAGGCGCATGAGCTAGCCCATTTGCCACTGCTCGCGCAACTGGTTGCTGGCCAGCAAATGCATGGGAGCTGCATCCACTTTGGACCCATTGGCTGAGGCGCATGAGCTAGCCCCATTTCCACTGCTGCACTGGTTGCTGGCCGCAAAGCCATGGGAGACTGCAGCCACTGACCATTGGCTAAGGCGCAGATGAGCTAGCCCCATAGCTGCCTTTCTTCGCGGCACGGTTGTGGCCAGCAAAGGCATGGGAGCTGCAGCCAATTGACCCATTGGTTGAGGCACATGAGCTAGCCCCATAGTTTGCCACTGCTGCACTGGTTGCAGGCCAGCAAATCCATGGGACTGCAGCACTTGACACATTGGCTGAGGCGCATGAGCTAGCTCCATAGGCTGCCCTTGCTGCTTGTAGCAAGGCCATGGGAGCTGCAGCCATTGACACATTGCTGAGGCGTAGAGCTCCTGGCCCATAGGCAGCCCCTGCTGCACAGGTTGCTGGCCAGCGAAGACCATGGGAGCTGCAGCCACTTGACCCATTGCTGAGGCGCATGAGCTAGCCCATTTGCCACTGCTCAGCAGCTGGTTGCTGGCCAGCAAATGCCATGGGAGCTGCAGCCACTTGACCCATTGGCTGAGGCGCATGGCTAGCCCCATAGGCTGCCTTGCTGCTGGTCAGTAAAGGCCATGGGAGCTGCAGCCATTGACCATTGGCTGATGCGCATTGATGCTAGCCCCATTGGCTGCCCTGCTGCACAGGTTGCTGGCCAGCAAAGACCATGGGAGCTGCAAGCCACTTGACCCATTGGGCTGAGGCGCATGAGCTAGCCCATAGGCTGCCTTGCTGGGCACTGGTTGCAGGCCAGCCAACGGCCATGGGAGCTGCAGCCACTTGACCCATTGGCTGAGGCGCAATGAGCTACCCCCCCCCATTTGCCACTGCTGCACTGGTTGCTGCTCAGCAAGGCCATGGGAGTGCAGCCACTTGACCCATTGGCTGAGAGCGCATGAGCTAGCCCCATAGGCTGCCTTGCGGCACTGGTTGCTGGCCAGCATAGGCCATAGAGCTGCAGCAATTGACCCATTGGCTGAGGCGCATGAGCTAGCCCCGTAGTTTGCCATGCGTGGCACAGTTTGCTGGCCAGCAATTTTGCATTTGGGAGCTGCAGCCACTTGACCCATTGGTTGAGGGGCGCATGAGCTAGCCCCATTGGCTTGCCCCTGCTGCCAAGGTTGCTGCGCAACAAAGGCCATGGGAGCTGCAGCCACTTGCAGCCATTCGGCTGAGGCGCATGAGCTAGCCCATTTGACACTGCTGCACTGGTTGCTGGCCAAGCAAATGCCATGAGGAGCCTGCCAGCCACTTGACCCATTGGCTGACGCACGAGCTAGCCCCATTTGCCACTGCTGCACTGGTTGCTTGGCCAGCAAAGGCCATGGGAGCTGCAGCCCCAACTTGACCCATTGGCTAAGGCGCATGAGCTAGCCCCATAGGCTGCCCTTGCGGCAACTGGTTGCTGGCCAGCAAAGGCCATGGGAGCTGCAGCCACTTGACCCATTGGGTTGAGGACAGTGAGCTAGCCCCATAGTTTTGCCACTGCTGCACTGTTTTGCAGGCCAAGCAAATGCCATGGGAAGTCAGCCACTTGACACATTGGCTGAGGCGCATGAGTTAGCTCCATAGGGCTGCCCTTTGCTGCTGGGTAAGCAAAGGGCCATGGGGAGCTGCAGCCACTTGACACATTGCTGAAGGCGTATGAGCTGGGCCCATAGGCAGCCCCATGCTGCACAGGTTGCTAGGCCAGCGAAGACATGGGAGCTGCAGCCACTTGACCCATTGCGCTGAGGCGCATGAGCCTAGCCCCATTTGCCACTGCTGCACTGGTTGCTGCAGCAAAGGCCATAGGAGCTGCAGCACTTGAACCCCATTGGCTGAGGCGCATGAGCTAGCCCCATAGGCTGCCCTTTTGCTGCCTGGTCAGTAAAGGGCCATGGGAGCTGCAACCACTTGACACCCCATCTCCGCGGCCTATGGCTGGATGCGCAATGAGCTAGCCCCATTGGCTGCCCCTGCTGCACTGGTTGCTGGCCAGCAAATGTCATGGGAGCTGCAGCCACCTTGACCATTGGCTTGAGGCGCATGAGCTAGCCCCATAGGCTTGGCCCTTGCGTGCACTGGTTTGCAGGCCAGCAACGGCCATGGAAGTCTCTTGCAGCCACTTGACCCATCTGGCTGAGGCGCATGAGCTAGCCCATTTTGCCACTGCTGCACTGGTTGCTGGCCAGAAAACAAAGGCCCATGGGAGCTGCAGCCACTTGACTCCATTGGCTGAGGTCGCATGAGCTAGCCCCATAGGTTCTGCCTTGCGGCACTGGTTGCCTTGGCCAGCATAGGCCATAAGAGCTGCAGCAAATTGACCCATTGGTTGAGGCGCATAGCTAGCCCCATAGTTTGCCCACTGGCTGCAACAGTTTTGCTGGCCCAGCAAATGCCATGGGAGCTGCAAAGCCACTTGGAAACCCATTGTTGAGGGCGCAAAATGCAGCTAGCCCCATTGGCTCCCTGCTGCACAGGTTGCTGGCCAGCAAACCATGGGAGCTGCAGCCACTTGACCCATTGCTGAGGCGCATGAGCTAGCCCCATTTGCCACTGCTGCACTGGTTGCTGGCCAGCAAATGCCATGGGAGCTTGCAGCCCACTTGACCCATTGGCTGAGGCGCATGAGCTTAGCCCCATTTGCCACTGCTACACTGGTTGCTGGCCAGCAAAGGCCATGGGAGCAGCAAGCCCATTGGACCCATTGGCTGAGGCGCATTGAGCTAGCCCCATAGGCTGCCCTTGCCGGTCAACTGGTTGCTGGCCAGCAAAGGCCATGGTGTGCAGCCAACTTGAACCCTTTGGGTCTTTTTTGAGGCACATAGCTAGTACCCCATAGTTTTTGCCACTGCTGCACTGGTTGCAGCCCAGCAAAATGGCCATGAGGAGCTGCAGGCCACTTGACACATTGGACTGAGGCGCAATGAGCTTAGCCCCATTAGGCTGCCTGCTTGGCTGCTTGGTAAGCAAAGGCCATGGGAGCTGCAGCCAAACTTGACATCACATTGGCTTGAGGCGTATGAGCTGGCCCATAGGCAGCCCCTGCTGCACAGGTTGCTGGCCAGCGAAGACCATGGGAGCTGCAGCCACTTGACCATTGGCTGAGGCGCAGACTAGCCCCATTTGCCACTGCTGCACTGGTTGCTGGCCAGCATAATGCCATGGGAGCTGCAGCCACTGACCCATTTTGGCTGAGGCGCATGAGCTAGCCCATAGGCTGCCCTTGCATGCTGTCAGTAAAGGCCATGGGAGCTGCAGCCACTTGACCCATTGGCTGATGCGCATGAGCTAGCCCCATTGGCTGCCCCTGCTGCACAGGTTGCTGGCCAGCAAAGACCATGGGAGCTGCAGCCACTTGACCCATTGGCTGAGGCGCATGAGCTAGCCCATAGGCTGCCCTGCTGCCACTGGTTGCAGGCCAGCAACGGCCATGGGAGCTGCAGCCACTTGACCCATTGGCTGAGGCGCATGAGCTAGCCCCATAGTTTGCCACTGCTGCACAGTTTGCTGGCCAGCAAATGCCTTGGGAGCTGCAGCCACTTGACCCATTGGCTGAGGCGCATGAGCTAGCCCCATAGGCTGACCTTGCTGCTGGTCAGTAAAGGCCATGGGAAGCTTCAGCCACTTTGACCCATCTTGGCTGATGCGCATGAGCTAGCCCATTGGCTGCCCCTGCTGCACTGTTCTGGCGCAGCAAATGCCATGGGAGCTGCAGCCACTTGACCCATTGGCTGAGGCGCATAGAGCTAGGCCCATTTGCCACTGGCTAGCACTGGTTGCTGGCCAGCAAAAGGTCCCATGGGAGCTGCAGCCACTTGACCCATTGGCTGAGGCGCATGAGCTAGCCCATCAGGCTGCCCTTGCGGCACTGGTTGCTGGCCAGCAAAGGCCATGGGAGCTGCAGCCAATTGACCCATTGGTTGAGGCGCATGAGCTAGCCCCATAGTTTGCCACTGCTGCACAGTTTGCTGGCCAGCAAATGCCATGGGAGCTGCAGCCACTTGACCCATTGGTTGAGGCGCATGAGCTAGCCCCATTGGCTGCCCCTGCTGCACAGGTTGCTGGCCAGCAAAGGCCATGGGAGCTGCAGCCACTTGACCCATTGGCTGAGGCGCATGAGCTAGCCCCCATTTGCACTGCTGCACTGGTTGCTGGCCAGCAAATGCCATGGGAGCTGCAGCCACTTGACCCATTGGCTGAGGCGCATGAGCTAGCCCCATTTGCCACTGCTGCACTGGTTGCTGGCCAGCAAAGGCCATGGGAGCTGCAGCCACTTGACCCATTGGCTGAGGCGCATGAGCTAGCCCCATAGGCTGCCCTTGCTGCACTGGTTGCAGGCCAGCAACGGCCATGGGAGCTGCAGCCACTTGACCCATTGGCTGAGGCGCATGAGCTAGCCCCTTAGTTTGCCACTGCTGCACAGTTTGCTGGCCAGCAAATGCCTTGGGAGCTGCAGCCACTTGACCCATTGGCTGAGGCGCATGAGCTAGCCCCATAGGCTGACCTTGCTGCTGGTCAGTAAAGGCCATGGGAGCTGCAGCCACTTGACCCATTGGCTGAGGCGCATGAGCTAGCCCCATTGGCTGCCCCTGCTGCACAGGTTGCTGGCCAGCAAAGGCCATGGGAGCTGCAGCCACTTGACCCATTGGCTGAGGCGCATGAGCTAGCCCCATTTGCCACTGCTGCACTGGTTGCTGGCCAGCAAATGCCATGGGAGCTGCAGCCACTTGACCATTGGCTGAGGCGCATGAAGCTAGCCCCATTTGCCACTGCTGCACGCTGGTTGCTGGCCAGCAAAAAGGCCATGGAGCTACAGCCACTTGACCCATTGGTTGAGGCGCATGAGCTAGCCCATAGTTTTGCCACTGCTGCACAGTTTGCTGGCCAGCAAATGCCATGGGAGCTGCAGCCACTTGACCCATTGGCTGAGCGCGCATGAGCTAGCCCATAGGCTGCCCCTGCTGCACAGGTTGCTGGCCAGCAAAGGCCATGGGAGCTGCAGCCACTTGACCCATTGGCTGAGGCGCATGAGCTAGCCCCATAGGCTCAGTGGTAAGCTGTGCATGTGTGTGTGTTGAATGTTTGTAGTACGTGTCTGTGTGTGCGTGAGAGCTAAGCTAAGCTGTGCATGTGTGTGTTGAAGGTTGGTAGTACGTGTCTGTGTGTGAGAGCTAAGCTAAGCTGTGCATGTGTGTGTGCTGAAGGTTGCTAGTGCGTGCATGTGTCTTGTGAGGTAGGATGGTGACATGTATAGTTGAGGTAGGGGATGGTGCATCTGCAACTTACCACTGAGAGAGGTCATTACAGTCTTGCCCTTCAACTCTTTATTCTTGGACTGGACTCCAGAGTCCTTCTTAAGTGCAAGGGCAGCATCCGGGAGTTAACCTGGACATGATGGGTGGGTGGTGGGTGGGTGGGGGTCAGATTCCTAGACCTGGACATGATGGGAGGGTGGTGGGCGGGTGGGTGGTGGGGGGGATGTCAGAGCCCTGGACAACCTTAACATGATGGGAGGGTGGTGGGTGGGGTGTCAGAGCCCTGGACAACTTGAAACATGATGGGAGGGTGGTGGTTGGTGGGGGGGAGGGTCAGAAAGCCCTGGACAACTTGAACATGATGGGAGGGTGGGTGGGTGGGTGGGTGGGTGGGTGTGGGGGGGGGTCAGAGCCCTGGACGACTTGAACATTTAATGGGAGGGTGGGGGGGTGGGGGGGGGGGGGATCAGAGCCCTGGACAACTGAACATGATGGGAGGGTGGGGGTGGGGGGGGTGGGGGGGAGTCAGAGCCTGGACAACCTGAACATGATGGGAGGTGGTGGGTGGGGGGGGGTTGGTGGGGGGTCAGAGCCCTGGAAAACCTGAACATGATGGGAGGATGGTGGGTGGGGGGGGGGAGGGTCAGAGCCCTGAACAACTTGAGCATGATGGGAGGGTGGTGGGTGGGGGTCAGAGTCCTCAATCTAGTATCACATTGCAGTTCACCTCCCCATGTAGGAACATCCACACCCACATTTGCCTAACATTTATACATGAGCATACAACCTACCATTCATGAGAAGACTTTGGATTTTTTGCCACCAGGTAGCCGCTGTCACCCAGCCTTCATAGTTCTTGAAGTTGACGGCAGTAGGAGCTGCTGGCTTGTTCGATGACCCAGAGCCAGCGATGCCCAAGCGGATCACTTTACCCTCCTTCATCCTTCTAACGAACACATTAAGCTTGGCATCAGTCATGTACGTTGGCAGATCCTTAGCTCCCATGGCACCTAGGTCCTCTATGCTGTCTACACCCACATAGGCGTCTTGGTTCTCAATCACGTCCTTCATCAGATCGTTGCACTTGTTCACGAATGACCTAAGGCTTGATTCAGAATAAGTGGACATCATTGTTGGAATAACATCTGCCATGGTAGTACGACGGAAGTTAGGCGTGTTGCGATCCCCATAAGCCTTTGCAGGGTCCACACAGAAACTTTGGAAACAGAGATGCATAGTCGCTTGAAATCTCTCGCTGTCCAACTCGTCAGAATGTGTGCCCTTGAGTTCTTCGACCAGTCGTAGGATCTCTGTGGATTTCAAGCCCACAAATCGAACGTTCTCTTCATTCTCTTCATCTTTCTGAAAGGCATCCAAGGCATCCCAGATGCTGTCACTGCCCACTAGAGTGTGCATCTCGTGACGGTCTGACAAAACCCTTAACAGGTCCCTCCCAAGCTGACAAATATTGCGCCCATCACCATCATCGTCAACCCCAGCGTCAACCCCAGCGCCAACCCCATTGTCACCCTCAGTCTCATTATCATCCTCGTCGTCAGCACTAGACTGTGAAGGACCAGGCACAGACACCCTAGAAGCTTTGCTCCCCCTGCTTCCAGTACCACAAGCAGTGCAATACCAAGAGCCTCTTGGGACCTCGGTCAACGGAGGGGTTAGACATCTCATGTGGCATCCTACGCACACAGTAGGAAACAGGGATGGATAACCTCAGCAAATAAACTATGTCACAACGTACAGTCAGGCAGACCCAGTAGCGGTTAGGTTAGAGTGTAAGCGGTCGATTCCGAACATTTAATGAAGTTCTTGGGACCCTTTTCTGGGTGATCGCCCCCCTACCTTTTCGCCCCTGACTTTTTCGACCCATATTTTTTTGCAATCTCCCGCAACGTAGTAGAAGTTATATTAAGTGCCCTAAGCATATTTTGCAACCAACATAATGCAATGCCCATGGCCAAACACGATTCACCCAGACTGGGGTAACAACATGAACAAGCAATCTGTTACCTTCATTGCATTTGTCACAAAGCAGCATATTGCCCTCGTCTTCGGGGGATCTGCACACCTACACATGGTATAAATGTGATGTCATAAAGAAGGTTAGTGGATGTGGTGTCATGGATGGTCAGTGAAGTGTAGTGTATACTGTGTACATTAACCATGCACTATCAATTGAGTAATAGCAACACTGTAAAATCTGCCAATCCCCCCAAGCAATTTACCACCTGCAAGTAACTGCACATAACTTCATCACTGCATGCATGTGTGTGCATGTGTGCACAAACAGCTGGTTGGGCAGCACATGTGCCTGCGTTTCTACCATCCTAATTGAAAATATAGATTCACACATACCATGCATCGCTTGTCGTATTTGTCAATTGCCCTTCTTATGAGCTTCTCCAAAAGATCCAAGTCCCCAAGCTGGTCGACTACAGCCTTCACATCATTAGCCAAGTTGGATGCCAAAGCTCTCACAAGCGGCATCATCTTAGCATCCAGCTCCAGTTGGGATATTTGACAGCCTGCATTTGCTTCGGATACCAGCCGACCAAAACTCTGCACGCTGGAGAAGATGGGACAGGAGAACATCTGCGCCATCTTCCAAGGGGGCTGCATGTGGCACAGATCAGCAGTGAACTCCTCCCAAAAGCCTGCTGCCTCCAGATTCGTTCCCTTGGCTTTGAGAGTTAATAGCTGGACGACCACTTGCGCAATATCCACTGAAGCTTTGAAACCCTTCGACAGCTTAAGTCCTGAGGTTGAGGGTACCTGCAGCATTCGAAGTCGAAGACGCATCTGAGTCGAGATTGCAGGAAGTCCCGAAGCTACGATTTTCGAAGATTGAAATCAGCACATACATACAGAGATAGGAAGCCATGTACATTCACAACAAATTCGAAACTTACTTTGCAAATGGACGGCGTAATTCAGAGGAAAGGTATGAAAACAACAATAAGACGGCACAGAGAGAGGATATCAGAGTCCTGAGACGCAACCTGGGGAGGGTCCGTTGCGTCGCAGACGCAGCTTCAGTGGCTTGGTTGCATCTCAGGACGCAGGCTATGGAATTGGTTGCGTCTCGGGACGCAGAGCCGGGGATCTCCCTGAACAACCCTGCTCACAAACTCATGCAGGAGGTAAACTAAAAAAGCGAAAAGCACATGAAAGGGCTTTACGAAAAAACAGAGCGAACTACCGGTACAAAGGCATGGAGAAAAGAAAGCGAAATAAATGTGTAATGTAGAAGGGCAAAGAGTCGCCGTCCCCTAATTAGCGATAGTCCACGAGAAGGAGGAACAAGACAGAAGGCAAAGAATATCAAACAGGCAAACAAGGAGAGAGGCATAGAGCTCTTAAAAGGCGGCCTTAACACGCCCTATCTTAAGGCAAATACTGAAATACGAGACCATGCCGTTAGCCGCAACGCCACTGGGAAAAGCGCCACTAAGAAAGCTGAGTGATAGGTCTGTAATTGCCAGGGTTCAGATGATCCCCGCCTTAACGGAGAATGATGAGCAGCCCTTCCAAGAAATTAAGGGGAAGGGTCTCCCTCGTCCCCATGGCTGTGAACAACCGACAGAGCAACGGGGTAAAGATGTCTGCAAACGTGCGGTACAACTCTACAGGGATCCCATCCGGGCCAGGTGACTTGCCAGGGGGTGACTGTTTGAGGGCTTTGCGGCACTCAAGCATCGCCACCGACAGGGAGCCAACTGAGTCGGCCACTGTCGACGGGGGTAAGGGACTGGAAGCTTGGCGGTGAGCAGCGAGCACGTCCTCTTGCGCCAGGTTGGCAGAGCGGGTAGGGGGAGGGGGGCGAAGATACAGAGGCCCTATAGCACCCCACCACGGCTGGGATGCATCGACCAGTAACCAGCCCTCCACTCGGAGCTCTGGGAGCGGGCACTAGCCTGCTGGACGCAAGGGGCGGACGTTCAAGTTGGGTGAGCAAAGGGCAAGGCCGTTCACGGCTATGTAGCCATCCCCGCCTTGCTGCCCCAGCCGTGGCAAGGGCAGCACCCCGACGGGCAGTGATGAGTTTTTGTCTGTAGCTGACCACCTGAGGTAGGGCAGAGGCGAGCCCTGCCTCAACTGCCTGAATCGATCCGGTCAATGTTGCTTGTGCTGCTTGAACTGCGTGAGAGCAAGAGCGATGTGTAGCCGTCCGTTTGAAGTTTGCTGCTTGTTTAGTGACTTGAAATTTGAAATTGGACCACCATTGGATGAATGCCTCATCCTCCCCAATGGGGGGTGCACTTTGACTAGCTTGTGAGAGCCAGTCAGAGAAGGCCTCGCGTAAGTTCCCCATCTTCGCAAAATGCATGTGTGTGCGTTTAGCGCCAGGGCCCACCTTTTCAGGGACAGCGGGGCGTAAGTGTAAGAGAAGGGGCCGATGATCAGAGGTCATCGCACTGGCAGGCTGACACTGGAGGATGTAAGGAAGAGGCTGTTCGATACATGGCACGATCTAGGGCGCGAGGCACCTGTACTCCGGAAGTGTGTGAAGGATCTTCGGGTAGGATGCCTGTGGCGGAACGCACACGGAAGCTTGGGGCAAGTGGTGGCAAAGAGGGAGGAGGTGAGTTGATCAGGATGGGAGGTGTTGGAGGAGGCAGCGCCATTAAAGCGATCCACCTCAACGTCGAGTGTGAAATTGAAATCCCCCATGAGGATCAAGCTGGATCGGTTGGCCTGGTATAGGGGGCCTAAAACCTCAGAGATGAGGCGGCACTGTGATTGAGGGTCACCTGATGGAAGGTATACAGAACTAAGAAGGTAACTTAGCTGGTTAAAGATTAAAAATACGGTATATTAGAAGGCGTTCCTGTCTTAGCATTATAACAACACCGCCCTATTGTCTGACTCGAGAAACCACCCGGCGTTGTAATTCAGTGGTGGTGTACGCGCTTTGCAAGCGTGGAGTCCCAGGTTCAATCCCTACCTGCGGCATTTTTAATATATTTCATCGGTAAAAGGTACATACTCAGGTACAACTTTAAGGGGCATTTTGTTGACTGCGGCAGGTGTGCGAGAGACTTCGGTTTGCGAGGGTCGCGGCAGGGTCGCAGTACAGTTTAAGTCCCAGCGCACTCATTTGCGCACTGCTTCCAATTCTAAATCTATAACCGCATATTGCTGAAAGTGCTCTTCATTTTGATGCCATAAATTCCGCTTTATCTTGCGCACTGACGTAGTTGGTCTCTGCTCCAGAACTACCCCCGTCGTTGGACTCCGTGTCATATTTTAGTAGATGACGGCGTTTGGGCTTGGGCTCGCGACAGAGAAGCATGGGGAAAGTTCGCCGTTAATATCGAGGATGATTCTGATGGCGAAATCGAGTTGAAAACCAGCAAAACTCGTTGACAGCGACCACGAGGAACATCGGCTGCCAATAGATTGTTGCCCGAGCACAACGGATTGCCAGGACGATTCAAAGCCAGCTTGCGGTGTTGCTATCAGCCTGGTCACAAACCCTGAAAGCCTGGAAGATGAAGATATGTGCACTATTTGACTTGGGAAAGCTGATCGCTGTTCTCTGTTTCATTGATTGGATGTACCTAATGATTGGATTCTCAACATGTGTACGTGTTTGACTGTCACGAGTGCCCTGAGGATATTACCAGCCAAGGTTGGGATGCATATCAGGACCAGTTGGATAACCCGTGTTTCAGCTTGCATCTGGTGGAGCTGGATGAATATACCTTCTCATGGCCAAGCATGCTTTTTCGTGTACCCGAGCTTCAGTGCGAGCTGAACATGGTGAATATGCAGGCATCACGGTAAGTGACCTTCCTTAACCACAGCCACCACACTAATCCTCTCCACGGACAACTAGCAGAACCACACACCACTCCTACCCTAGTATTATAGCCAGCCAGTCAGCCACCCTCCTGTTCAACCGAGCATGCATGAGCCACATAGTGTGCCATGTATTCTTTGCTTCTGCTTATTATGTTGTGATGTTGCTTGCCCCTCTTTCCTGACCTGTGCTTGCATTTCCCTTCACGCGCTCCTGCCCCAGGTGGAGTCTATGTCCATGTGTACAGAGTTTGCCCTCCAGTTTGCGCATGGCGAGAGCATGTGCTTATTCCTCTGTAGTTGCCCATGCATGCAGCAATCATGGAATTATCTAGACGGTCTGGATGTTGGGGGAATGGATGGGAGGGAGTGCATTGAAGGCCTGCACTATTGTCAGCATGCCTTGGCTGTCAAGGGGCTCCATGATAGTGGTACCCGGGCTATGACTTGCAGGAGGACCCGTGCCCCGTATTAAACGATGGGCTGTGTGTTCGTATGATTGCTGAGAGAGGGGGGGGGGGGGGGGGGGGGGGTAGTGTGGTGGTGGTGGTGGCGGCATGGGATGCTGGTGGCGCTGTGTCTCTGTTTGAGATTGCTTGAGAGGGGGTGGTAGTGGTGGTGGTGTCATGGGATGCTGGTGGGGCTGTGTGCTTGTATGAGATTGCTTGAGAGGGGGTGGGGTGGGGTGGTGTCATGGGATGCTAGCAGGGCTGTGTGTTTGTATGAGATTGCTTGAGAGGGGTGGGGTGGGGTGGGCTGTCATGGGGATGCTAGCGGGGCTGTGCGTGTATGGGATTGCTTGAGAGGGTTGGCATGGGATGCTGGTGGGGCTATGTGTTTGTGTGAGATTGCTTGAGAGGGGGGGAGGTGGTGGCTGTGGTGTCATGGGAATGCTGGGGGGCTGTGTGTGTGTATGAGATTGCTTGGGAGGGGTAGAGGTAGGTGGTGGTGGTGTCATGGGATGCTGGTGGGGCTGTGTGTTTGTATGAGATTGCTTGAGAGGGGGTGGTAGTGGTGGTGCTAGGTGGCATGGGATGCCTGGTGGGGCTGTGTGTGTAAGAGATGCTTGAGACTGGGGGGGGGGGGGGGGGGGGGGCTGTGTGTGTATGAGATTGCTTAAAAGGGTGGGATGGTCGTGGTGGTGGTGTTGGAGAGGGGGGGGGGGGGGAGGGGGGGGGGTATACCATGCATCCTCAGGAGAAATTCTAGGTTTGTCTCCAAGTTTAAAATATAGGCTTTGAAATGCACATACGTGAATAATCCAGATGTATTGTATATATATACTAATGCAGATAGATACATCATTATATATATTTGGTGTGTTTTGTTGCATGCACATGCATGGAACATATTATAGATGCGTGAGCTAGTGTGTATTGTTGCATACACATGCACGGAATGTGTTATTGGTGTGTGAGCTAGTGTGTGCTGTTGCATACACATGCATGGAACGGGTTATTGATGTGTGAGCTAGTGTGTGCTGTTGCATACATACACACGCATTGTGAGAATACACGCACTCTCACACACGCATTGTAATAATACACACACGCATTGTGAGAATACACACACGCATTGTAAGAATACATGCCCTCTCAAACACACATTATGAGAATACACACACTCATTGTGAGAATACACGCACCCTCACACACACACCTTGTAAGAATACACACACGCATTGTGAGGACGAAATCCTACCTGTCTACTGCCATAGCAGCCTTCTCTACTGTCCTACGTGTCTACTGCCTTAGCAGCCTCCTCTACTGTCCTACCTGTCTACTACTTAAGCAGCCTCCTCTACTGTCCTACCTGTCTACTGCCTGAGCAGCCTCCTCTACTGTCCTTGGGAGTCGGGAGGCCGGTTAGTGCTGGTGGAACGTTGGTAGTACTGATATAATATGATTTGAGTCTTGGTGTTAATGTAACTCGAGTCTTGCTTTAAAGTAACTCGAGTCTTGCGTTACTGTAAATGGAGTCATGGTATTAAGGTAACTCGAGTCTGTATCTAAAGTAGCTCGAGTATGGCTTTAAATGAACTGTAGTACCCATTGATGCAATGTTACTCGAGTCTGTCTCAAAAGTAACTCGAGTCCGGCTAGATTGTGACTCGAGTCTGACTTTAAAGTAACTTTAGTATTGATACAATGTTACTCGAGTCTTGCTTTAATGTAACTCGAGTCTTGGTATTGAAATAACTCGAGTCTGGCTTGGTTGTAACTCGGGTCTGGCTTTAAAGCAATTGTCGTGCTGATACACTGTTACTCGAGTCTTGCTTTAATGTAACTCGAGTATTGGCATTAATGTAACTCGAGTCTTGCTTTAATGTAACTCGAGTATTGGTATTACTTACATTACATGTTAAAGTCTACTTGACACCGCGAGGGTGTATGAGACTCTGTGCTTTAAACAAAAAGAAAAGGCACCCACAAAGCAAAAAAACCCATTACATCAGGTGTGTGTCGAGGACAAACAAACCAAACTCCCAACCACCGTTTTGGTGGCGTAGGTATTAAACCCCCTAGAGCAGGACCCAGATCTCAACCACTTACAGTGGCGTAGGTAAGAAGCTAACAAATGAGAAGTCACAAGAAGAAGAAAAAAGGGGTAATGAATTACGGTGCCACTAAGCAGTCCAGGGCTTCCTGTCTTGCTCTTCTACAAGTAGAAAGATAGTCGGCTAGGTTGTACTGTAACTCGAGCCTGGCTTGATTGTAACTCGGGTCTGGCTTTAAAGTAACTGTAGTACTGATACAATGTTCCTCGAGTCTTGCTTTATTTAATGTAACTCGAGTCTGGGCATTAATGTAACTTGCGTCTTGCTTTAATGTAACTTGAGTATTGGTATGAATGCAACTTGAGTCTGGCTTGATTGTATTTCGGGTCTGGCTTTAAAGTAAGTGTAGTACTGATACAATGTTCCTCGAGTCTTGCTTTAATGTAACTCGAGTCTTGGCATTAATGTAACTCGCGTCTTGCTTTAATGTAAATCAGGTCTTGGTATTAATGCAACTCGAGTCTGGCTTGAATGTAACTCGGGTCTGGCTTTAAAGTAATTGTATTAATGATACAATGTTCATCGAGTCTTGCTTCAATGTAACTCGTGTTTTTGGTTCCTCCTGACCCAGGCAGGGGTTGGCCAGTCTCATTTTGAATTGCCAAGGAGTTACCCTACATGGAATCATACAAATCAGCAAACCTTGACGGACGGGAAATAATCCTACCCCTCGTAGGTGTGCTTGCCATGTCGACAAGCGGGGCCAGACAGCGCAAGGCATTGGCAGCTGCAACCATGGATGGAGAGGCTGAATGTCCGTGTTCACCATTGTGTTGGCCAAACCACTAGAACCACCACCACCCTAAACACCACTAGCAGGGCGTCTACGTTTGGGGCGTTCACATCTGGGAGGAGGCATGACCTCCGTGGCACTAGTAGCAGCAACAGTACAAGAAGTGGCCAAACCAGTAGCATCAGCAACACCAACACCACTTGCAAATATGCTCGTGGCGGGACCAACCGGAGGAGCATGAACGGAACCCAAACCACTACCATCAGCTGAGAGGACATGTGACGTGGGCACATTCCTAGCACCTGAGCTGTTGGCAAGACCAGATGGGGGGGCAGCTGCAGTGGGGCCTCTGCCCTGTGGAGGTGGCTCAACATCGCCCACATTGGCAGTACGGGTAGCGGCGGCGGTGGACGTGGGCACAGCCCTAGCACCTGAGCTGTTGGCAAAACCAGATGGGGGGGGCATTTCTGCCATTTGGACTGCCAGGTTAGCCTCAGCAAGACTGTCCCAAATGGAGCACATGTACCGCTGACCGGTGGGGGTTGTTCGCACTCGATCATGTTGATGAAAAGGTATGCTTGTGTTCAGCTTTGAATGTGGGTGTTGACACTGAAACCCCCATCCCAAGATATTGAGTGTATAGTAAGCTAGCTCAGTTACAAGGAACCCACATGCACACAAGGAGGGGCTTTAGGGGGGGTCAAGGGGGTAGGGGGACCCAAAACCTGGAAAATGAAGGTTGACCAATTAATTTGGAAAAGGTATGCTTGTGTTCAGCTTTGAATATGGGTGTTGACACTGAAACCCCCATCCCAAGATATTGAGTGTTTAGTAAGCTAGCTCAGTTACAAGGAACCCACGTACGCACGAGTAGGGGCTTTAGGGGGGGGTTAAACGGGGTAGGGGGACCCAAACCTGGAAAATGAAGGTTGACCAATTAATTTGGAAAAGGTATGCTTGTGTTCAGCTTTGAATATGGGTGTTGACACTGAAACCCCCATCCCAAGATATTGAGTGTATAGAAAGCTAGCTCAGTTACAAGGAACCCACGTACGCACGAGTAGGGGCTTTAGGGGGGGGTTAAAGGGGGTAGGGGGACCCAAAACCTGGAAAATGAAGGTTGACTAATTAATTTGGACAATGTATGCTTGTGTTCAGCTTTGAATGTGGGTGTTGACACTGAAACCCCCATCCCAAGATATTTAGTGTATAGTAAGCTAGCTCAGTTACAAGGAACCCACGTACGCACGAGTAGGGGCTTTGAGGGGGATTTTGGAACCCAAACCTATGGTGGGCCAGCCTTCAAGGTTGCAGGCTAGCATGTGGATGGGCCAGCCTACAAGGCTGCAAGCTGGCATGGGGATGGGACAGCCTACAAGGCTGCAAGCTAGAAGCAAGCATGCTTAAAGGAATCGACGCACCAGTTGTGCCCCATAGGCTGTTGCAGACCTGTCTGATCATTAGTCGAACAAGAGTCCTGTCATGACGCATCACGCCAGTCTTGGTTGTCAAAACAGGCTCAGCATGTTTGAATTTCCCCCTATGGCGATGATGGAACTCGAGACGGTCAACGAAATCAGCATTGAGTACAACTTTGTCTTCTTTGAGTGCATCCTTCATGTAAGATGGCCCACTTCTCAAGAGCCTCTCTGAAAGAACAACCGTCTTCCCTTTCTGCTTGGTTGTATAGTCAATGATGGCATAACTCATGACTGAGAAGTGGCAACCAGGTGGGGCAGCCTTGTTAATCTTGTCCGTCTGCTTATGAACTCTTTCCATCACCTTCAGACAGCCGTCGAGATACTGCTTACTGGTAAGCATCTTCTTCACAGCACCAGGACGAGAGACGGCCGTGTCATCTTCTGTCTCACCATCTGTTTCACCATCTGTCTCACCCCCTGTCTCAGACTCCGAACCAACTGACCGGTCAACCGTCGCTGAATCGTCTCCAGCAGCCGTAGTAGTCGAAGCAGGCATGCCGACAATACCAAGGGCGTTACAGCTTCGCTATAGTCAGTCGTCAGACCCACGACCTTCAGGACAGAGTCAGCGAGAAGACATGGACCTTGAGCCGGGGCCAGAGACCAACTACGTCAGTGCGCAAGATAAAGCAGAATTTGTGGCATCATAATGAAGAGCACATTCTGCAATATGCGGTTATAGGTCTGGAATTGGAAGCAGTGCGCAAAAGAGTGCGCTGGGACTTAAACTGTACCGCGACCCTGCCGCGACCCTCGGAAACCGAAGTCTCTCACACACCTGCCGCAGTCAACAAAATGCCCCTTAAAGTTGTACCTTATACCTATGACATACATCGCATTTTTCTTCCGAGCTGGTACTCCCCTGAAGTTGCCCACCCGGTAGCTGCTTATCTCTGTCCGTTCGAAGCTATATTATATAGCCAGGAAAAGTATTACCCAGAGGCCGAGACAGGGGGGGGAGCCAACAGGAGGTTGAAGCCATTTGAGAGATTTGATTAAACTACGAGTAAGTTCCCCTTCTCTTGTTTTCTGTCTCGCTCTGTCATGCCTTTTCGCCTTCCACAATTCCAACTCCCATCTGAATCGGACAACTTATCGATAACGCAGTCTAAAATATGTCTTTCTGTCCCCCTCCCCCCCCACCCCCCCCCCCCCCCCCCCCCCCCCCCCCCCCCCCCCCCCCCCCCCCCCCAGGTCCTACCTATATGCATTGTCAATGTCGTACTTTGTTACATGGTGAATTGGCTGCTCCGAATGGGACACAAACGAAATTTACAACCATGTCACCTAACAATTGACTGTATCGACCAAACATGAGGCACAACAAAATAGAAGCAATGCCAGTGCCACGTCCATTTACTCATTCTTCTCTACTCCTTTAACTGTACATCAGGAACTGCTTAGATGGGGCTGGTCGCTTCATCGTGTATAGCCAAGAGGATAGCAACTACCAGGCCAAGAATGCACTAGGATCAGAAGTTTGTAGAGAAGGACAACTTATGGAGGGCGTTGTCGCAATATGGACTGATGCATTGGTTTCTTCTTCTAGGCAGCTCCCTGAGCCTGCCACACCTCGCTCATGAGAACTGTATGTATAATATAACAGATAATAGAAATATGGTCGTAGGAAAGTATTGGATTGTTGCATTTCTACTTTTGAGCAGCAGCGTCTAGGCAGCTCCCCTGCCTGCCTGTCCGGCCAAAGCTAGCGCAGTCTGGTGCACCTGGGCGTTGATGCCATCAGTATTTGACACCTGTTCAAATCTGGGCAGATAGCCCAGTTGGTAAGTCAAGAGGCTGCCTGGAATCTGCTGTTAGTAGTTGATCCCACACGTCGCCACTCCAACTTAATTATTAGTGATACACTTGCACATTTGAAAACCAGTTTCCCGTGCGATACCCACGGAAACATTACATTGTTTGAAAATGTTTTTTTCATACATACAAAATGCTTATTTTCGTGCGTTTCGTAATCTGATTTTCCAGGCAGTTCACAAAGATACATTTTGAATGCCTGAAGAATCAGATTACGGAGTTTACAAAATTAAGATTTTTCAAATGTATGAAAAATTGAGTTGGAAATGCCTGAGAAATCGTCGAAGGTGTGGTCGTCTTGCATTGAAACTTCCTAACGGGCCTTGATTATTACATGTGTAACTTTTCTTTGATTTTTAAAATTTGTGAAAAAATAGAAAATCGTTTTATCGGCCGTATCGTCTAACGGGGCGACGCTATTAAACAGCAATAATATAGGTTATCTGGCCTTGATTATTACATGTGTAACTTTTCTTTGATTTTTAAAATTTGTGAAAATTTAGAAAATCGTTTTATCGGCCGTATCGTCTAACGGGGCGACGCTATTAAACAGCAATAATATAGGTTATCTGGCCTTGATTATTACATGTGTAACTTTTCTTAGATTTTTAAAATTTGTGAAAAATTAGAAAATCGTTTTATCGGCCGTATCGTCTAACGGGGCGACGCTATTAAACAGCAATAATATACTCAGCAAAACAATGCCGAGATTGGACAGCGTCACCACGATCAGAGGGCGATGATCCTATGTAACGGTACTCAAAGCAGACTACCCGGTCAGCACACAGGTCGCACAAGTAAGATATGCGACTACGCTACGCAGGTCTATCAGACTATACCCACACATCTTCTTTCCCCACTCTGGCCTTTCTATCTGTCTTTCGCTGTCCTGTCGTCGAGGCACAGCACCCGACGCCAAGCAAGCTATTGCGGAACGCGCATGCTCTGAAGCAAATCTGAGCGACACAAAGACGAGCAGTGGCACACTGGCAACAGGGTTATTCAGGGAGACTCCAAGATCTGCATCTTGAGACGCACCTAGTTCCAAGATGGCACCTGCCCAAACAGATGGCACCTGCCAGACAGTACAAAAATACAATCTAGTCGAGTCCTGGAATCTACTCGAGTCTTGAAGTGACTTAGTTTAACTGATTGTTGATTGGTCGATTGCTGCAACGGCATTAGGCATGAGCGAAATCGACCGTTCTAAACGGCTCGCGCCTGCGCTGCCCGCGTTAAGGCAGCAAACTTTTTCGGGCGTCTTCAAAACATTCGCGACTACTCATTTGGACATCGCCAGAACAGCCATGCGAGCAAGTACGCACCACCCAACCCTCTCCCAACGTCCTACCAAAGCACCACCACCATCTCTAGTCGACGAGTTCATTGGAGTCTAGGCCAGCCAGAAGAGGTTGCACCAACACAGAAGACAGGTGTGATGAGGGTAGTTATTGTGTTTCTGTGTGTATGTGTGTGTGTCTTGCGTGTGTGTGTAGATGCTTGGACGAACAGCCGCCGTACGTAAAATATGTCATCCATCGGGCATCCATGTGCAAAATGCATGTATTCTTGAAGACCCCCCCCCCCACCACCCCCCCCACCCCAGCCACACCCACACACAAAATGCTGGCACTTCTACTTGACTAGCTACTTCATGCTGGTGACACCACAGTTGATAGTATCAATTTTTGCATTACGTGATATGATATTGCAGACCCTTTTCTAATGATGCGCAAGGAATGTGTATTGATGATAACTTAATGGTGAGTATGTTTTAGGTTTGCATGAATGTTGGGGCTAGGTTGTAGTACTAGAATAGAGGTTACTTTTATGTACAATTGGAGGCTTGAAAAATTCGTTACAAACCAGTGTGACGTATGTCATCCATGTTCAAAATGCATGTTTTCTAAGCCCCCCCCCCCCCCAAAAAAAACGGGGGGCTACGCCCCCCAGACCCCCCTTAAGGAAGGGGCGCTTCACGCTCTACAGACGTTGCTACCGCACCGTCCTATAATGAAGCTTGGGGCGCCACTTGTGGCTACCAAAATGGCCTCAAGATTTCTGATAAAAAAAACTTCCAAAATATGCTAAAAGGTTCTGCCCAAACCCGATTTAAAATATCTGTAACACGACCACGAGCAAGGCTAGGAAATCAAAATGTGAAAATGTATATGCAGCCCTCACTGCAACTATGGGGATGGCCTTACTGGCTCAAGGTTACATTGTAGTCCTGTGCAACACGTGGTCTTAGACTGGGTCATCATCGACCACCATACTCTAGAACAATGTGGGGCCTGGGTACTTGGGAGGCCTATATCTGCACCCCAATGTATGGACTGCTATTCAGTTGATGAACACTTCAGTTCCACTCCCATGTCATTCTGAGGGCTAGAAACAAATCCTGAAAAGTTTCTAATGTTTTGAAAACGTTAGTTTTCCCCCCAACACCCACCCACCCCTCAAACTCTGGAGGCCCATAACGTTAGGTCTACTCAGTTGACAAATGGATTGGGAAAAATTGAAAGACAAGACCAGATTCATGATTCTGTCTACGAGCTGTACACAATTGGACGATGGGGCCATTTTGATTTATTCCCTCCTTGTTACCCTGAAGAAGATACCCAGACACATATGCTTGGTTTCCTTGATGTTCTGAGGACGATCTTTTTAATACGACATTCATTATGGATATTACTGTTACACTGCCACAGCACCTTACCACAGCTTTTCTTGTCGACTACCAGCATCAGCTTCTGGCAGCTCCCTAAGACAGCCTCTTGGCCAAACCCAGCGATTCTAGGAGCAATGGAAAGGTAACGATACCAGCTTCCGGGTGCACTATGTTGCTGAAGGTTTGGATGGAGAGAGAGCCCTGGGAGCTGCCTGCAAGCTGCTGATCGTAGCTGAAAAGGAAAGCTATGCACTACCGTATACGGTAGTTCTTCCCAATATTGAGGTTGGGCAAGTCCATTTAGCCTATTTGGCTTCGCCTTCACCAGTTAGTCTGTAAAAACGCAAACAGCACTGCTGAAGACGGCGCACAGCCTAATTGCTGGCTGGAGCCATGTAACCCGTTTCATGTCCAAGTTACATTTTTTATTACATAGATACATCCCTGCATTCATTCATTCCATCGTCATATATGTACAGGCCAGAGTTGAATAAAGACAAGCCCACTCAACGACTTCCGGGGGGGGGGGGGGGGGGGGAAGGGATCTTCCAACCATCCTTTCAGAAACAAAGACAAATTTGTATACCGGTACAACAGGGCTGAAATCATATATAATAGATACTTCAAAACCATCAGAAGTGTATGGTATTACTTTAGGGGCCACCATCAGCCAAGAGCTTAAGTGCGTGGTTGGAGAACAAGAAACAAGTCCATCCATCCATCAAAGCTCATTTGTATCCACATTGTTCTCACAAGCCAGTTCAAATGGTTCGATCAACCTTGAACCCTCTCCAGAGGAAGGTAGATCCAAGCCCTCCCGCCGCAAATTTGGGTCTACGGCACCCTTTTTTTGCTTGAAAGGGTGCATAACAGGTGAAAGGGGTGCAGCAAAGGGTGCTGAAGACCCCCCCCAATTTGCAGTGTCCCTACCAGG
Organism: Microglena sp. YARC; assembly: GCA_022414725.1. NCBI lineage: Eukaryota > Viridiplantae > Chlorophyta > Chlorophyceae > Chlamydomonadales > Chlamydomonadaceae > Microglena > Microglena sp. YARC. The sequence goes on from CM039462.1 coordinate 181,832,297, forward strand.
CCAAGTTCAAATAGTTCAATCATTCTTGAACCCTCTGTAGAGCATGGCAGATCCAAGCCCTCCCTGCCAGACCATGTTGGCAGCACCCACTTCTAGCCTCTGCTTCTTGTTCACAATGTTGGCGGCGTTCAAAGCTGCAGCGCCGAGCCAGCAGCCCCCCAAAGTCTTCATGGCAATCTTCTTGGTTTCCAATTTCACTTCGTCATTGGCCAACCCAAGAGTGAGCGCGCCCGTGGTAAACCATCCCATGCCAAAGTGCCTGCAGCACAGTACATATAATTTGAATTCGATTGTACGGTATACATAATTTTGAATTTGAAGGTTTCTCAGCCAACTCTGGGCTGCTCACCGTATTCCCGTACCAAGCCCAAACACCTGCAGCACAGTAGTGCGTGTGACAGACTTAGATAACATGCAAGGTTTGATGACTACAACTCGGAATGGAAGAGCAGGGCACATAGATAGTCTCCACATCCTAGTGCTGGGGTCGAATCCACTGTTTCTTTTTTGGGCTACACCAGGATGACTGAGAGTGGGTGAGTGGGTAGGTGAGGATGGGTGTGTGTGTGCTGGCAGAAAGTTTAGGGTAGCCAGCCTAGTAGCACCTTGATGACTGAGATTGGGTGAGTGGTTGGCTGAGGATGGGTGGGCTACGCACAGCAGCTTCCATTCAGCTCCGTTAGCCAGGCACTGGATCAAGCCCCAAAATTTCAGCTGCATTGGACTGCCTGTCATGTCAGCTTTCATACACACTAGGTAGCTTCGGGTTTGGTTCAAGGACGGGGGGAAGGAGCTGCCTAGAAGCTGCTACTCGTAGCCCCAAAAACAAACAGTGGTTGAATGCTCTGAGCACAACACTTTCTAGTTTCTGCATGGGCGGAATTGGAATTACATGACATAACGTTGTCTTCAGCAGGCCATTATTGCTGACCCAAGACAAGCCCCGCTCCACAAAATCCGGGGGGGGGGGGGGGGGGTCTTCCAATCAATCCTCAAATACAAACAAAGAATACAAATTGAAAGCACATGTACAGATTGGAATTGGAAGACGGTGAGCGGCCCAGAGTTAGCTGAAAAACAATTTGACAAAACAATCAGATTACGTGCAAGTTGTGGTTTTTGTTTGCCTCATTTTTTGCAAATACAAACAAACAAACGGACTTCGGCGGTAACCCTGGGGGCTTCCGTACCCAGAAGGGGCGGGCTCCGCCTAAAGAGCCAGGTGAGGGTCAAACAGTGGTTCTGGTGTCGGAGCAGGTTGGGGACTTGTGGATGAGTATAGCGATGTACCGAATGAAGGGATTCGAGGGTGGTGGTGGTGGGAGGTGGAAGAGTGGATGCTGTGGTGGGTGTGGTGGTGGTGGTGGTGGTAGTGGTGGTAGTGGGTTGTTGTTGGTGTTGGTGGGGAGTGGATGCTGATGTGTGGAGAGTAGTATTACAACAGATGCCCCAAGCAGGCCCGGGCCAGATTCGTTAGCTTTAAAGTCCGACAGTTTCGAAATTACCGGTAGATCAAGAACTTTGGAGTTTTAGTCCAAACTTCTCCAGATTGTTACCTCGCTAGCTAAGCTATCTATTTGCGTGTGGCTACCAGTCTATGAACTGGTTGCGTCTTCATTGACTCGAAGCATGGGAGAGCGGGGGGGGGGGGGGGGGGGGGGGGGGGGCGATTTCAATCGGCGTCGAGGTTACTTGCGCCAGATAATAGTCCGTTGCGACGAAATGGACGGAAATTGTCAGCAACAAGAGTCAGCAACAAGAGAGGCCGATTGTTCGCTCACAAGAACGGTGGGCATTCATGAAAGGGACCAGACGGACCTGATAGTCTCCTTATCAATGGACGTGTTCTTCTCGTAGGTGTAGAAAGCCTTGGCCAAGGGGGTGGGCGCGACCAGCCCTGTAACGCCAAACCCAACGGAGGTAATGCCAGAGCTCACAAGCAGCGTCTTGTCCCAGTCAATGCCCATGTTGTGCGTTGTCAGTGGTAGATGCTGTGGAGGAGGGGTCGGAGTGTCGCAATGGAATCAGCGATGGAGCTTATGGTCGCGGTGCTGGTCGTGGTCGATTATATGTTGGCCGAGTCGGCAGAGTCAGACTCGCATCAGGTCCCGTCAGGTGCCAGATCAGCGTAGACCAGGGCAGGGCAGGGGAACCCCACTGCCAGGAGAAATGAAATCCCCAGGTGCCAGATCATCAGGCGAAATGTAATCCCCGGGTCCCAGATCAGCGTAGACAAGACCAGGGCAGGGGGCAGGGGATCTCCAGGCGAAATGATTCCCCGCCCATCTCAGGGCCTGGGTTAAATGTACCAGTTCGCCCGTACTCAATCTTTCTAGATCCGTAGTCTGTCTACTACGACTGACCTTCCCGCGTCATTCACTTGGACCTCTGACTGTCTACTGTAGCAGAGTTACAGTAGCAGGGTTTAATCTCGTCATACTTACGTGTTCCGTCTCTACCAGCTCATGCTGACTCTGATACCTGTGAGTGTAAGTTTACTTGATCCTCCCTGTAACTACCTTCTCACCGCATCATCGTAAGTCGGTTGCTCGGTCTTCTGTCTCGTCTTCCGGTCCTCAGTTTCACCCATCAACAATGTCAAGGTCCAGGATCGTGTCAGATCGTTTTTATCGGAGCCCCCAGGGTCACCCCGTTGTCAGTTTGTGTGACCGATGGAGTTCAGGTGCCAGATCGGATCAGTCCCTAAACCCTAAAACCCCGGATTGTCCAATCTCCAGGCGAAATGATTCTCCAGCCTCCTCGGGTGAAACTCCCCCTCCCTGTGCTCCCCCGCTCTGCTCCCCCGCCCTGCTCTGCACCCCTCGCCTGTATTCGCCTGTAGTGCGGCTTCATTTCGCATGGGGTCCCCGCTGACCTGAAACCTAACGGGACCTGAAACCTAACGGGACCTGAAACCTAACGTCTGACTCGGCGAGCTCGGCCAAGATATAATCAACCAATACCGAGACCGAGACCACAGGCTCCATCGCTGAATCGACCCCTCCTCCACCACAGTATCTTCCACAACTGACAACGCGCAACATGGGCATCGACTGGGACAAGACGCTGCTTGTGAGCTCTGGTGTGACCTCCATTGGGTATGGCGTCCCAGGTCTCGTCACGCCCACCCCCATGGCCAAGGCTTTCTACACCGACGAGAAGAACACATCTTTTGATGAGGAGACTGGCAGGTCCGTCTGCTCCATTTCCAAATGCCCACCGTTCCGCTGAGCGAGCAATCAGTATCTCTTGTTGCTGACTATTTCCGTCAATTTCGTCGCAACAAACAATGATCTGGCGCGAGCAACCTCGACGTCGATTTAACTTCCCCACCCCCACTCCCTTACCCACCCCCTCTCCCATGTCTCCAGTCGATGAAGACGCGGCCATTGCATAGACTGGTTGCTACGCGCAGATAGCGAGGTAGTCTAGAGAAGTTTCGTCAACAGTACAGCTAACGAATCCGGGGGCTCGGGCCTGCATCTGATGTAAACTACTCTCCACACATCAGCATCCACTCCCCACCACCACGACCACCACCACCACACCCTCCACCACATCCACCACCAAGCCCAACACCACCCTCGAATCTCTCATTGTAGATCATCCCTACACTCATCCTGAACTCCCCAGTCCCCAAACTGCTCCTACACCAGAACAAGGGCTGTACTTTTCGGCTTTTCTTACCTTAGCGGCTTCTAGGCAGCTCCCTGAGCCAGCCACTGTGCAAAAAACAAATATTTCAGAATTTCTGGGCAGCTGATTATGTCAGCTTCAAGGTGCACTAGGTTGCGTAGGCTTGGCTAAATTGCCAATCAGGGGAGCAGCTTAGAAGCAGCTGCCTGTAGCCAAAAAGAAAAGCCACAACCAGAACCACTGTTTGATCTGGCACCTGGTACTGTTTGCTCTGGGGGGCTGCTGGCTCGGTGCTGCAGCTTTGAATGCCCAACAACTGCAGGTTAAATCTCAGATGGGATGACGATTTAATAATATTGTAGAATTAAATGATCACTGTAGCACGAACTCAGGGCCCCCGTCGGTAAAACAATTGTTTGGGGTTCAGTTCATCAGTGATTTTTCTTTTTAAGCCCTTCCTACAACGGTTTGGCCTACCCCTGGACTGTAACATACATACATACAGGTTTAGTAATCACACCTTGCCTGAAATCCAAGACTGTCCCACTACTGTGCCGCAGGTACTTTGGCTTGGGATATCTAGCCCATGGGGCGCTCACCCTAGGGCTGGCCAGTGATGAAGTGAAACCGGAAACCAAGAAGACGGCTATGAAGACTCTGGGGGGCTGCTGGCTCGGCGCTGCAGCTTTGAACGCCGCCAACCTTGTGAACAAGAAGCAGAGGCTAGAGGTTGGTGTGGCCAACGCGGTCTGGCAGACAGGGCTTGGATCTGCCATGCTCTACAGAGGGTTCAAGAATGATTGAACCATTTACATTACATTACATTACATGTTAAAGTCTACTTGACACCGCGAGGGTGTATGAGACTCTGTGCTTTAAACAAAAAGAAAAAGCACCCACAAAGCAAAAAACCCCATTACATCAGGGGTGTGTCGAGGACAAACAAACCAAACTCCCAACCACCGTTTTGGTGGCGTAGGTATTAAACCCCTTAGAGCAGGACCCAGATCTCAACCACTTACAGTGGCGGAGGTAAGAAGCTAACAAATGAGAAGTCTCAAGAAGAAAAAAAAAGGGATAATAAATTACGGTGCCACTAAGCAGTCCAGGGCTTCCTGTCTTGCTCTTCTACAAGTAGAAAGATAGTCGGCTAGGTTGCTCCAAAAAGACTTAGTGCCATTTCCATTCATAAAGGTTCTGAATGTGGAATCGCAGAATTCCACATTCCATACGGTTAAGTCGGTATCCTCATGGACATGCCTATAAATATCTGTAAACAGATTCTGGTAGCGGAGGCGAATATCATTATAAAAAGGGCACTCAAACATATGCATTTCATCCTCAGTTTTTTGGAACCCACACATTTGACAGTGTCTCATTGAGCGAGGGATGTGTGCTCTATCCACCACCCTCATTCTTTCTGTGTTCAGCCAATGGGAACCCATTCTAAACTGTGCTATAGAACGAATCTGATCCTGCTTATGTAAGGCGGATGTAAAGGGAATCAAGCCATTCTCATCATTGCTGTTGGCTGCGAACCATTTTTTGGTATCGGAGGCGTTTAAAGCCAACCCTTCTCTCATCAGGGATGTCTCTAACTGCATTGGTGTCACTTGGGTACTTAAACCTCCATGACTCAAAAACTTCAGACATAATACCTTCGACATCGACAGCCTCCAAAATGTTGATGTTTTTACTGGATCCTAGCTTGTGGAGAGCACAACGCAAGTCATGAACCCAGCCAGTGTTGGAGTCAAAAGATTCCTCAAGAGCCATTCTAATGAGATCCTCAGGTTCTTTATGTATGGTCTTGTTCCAGAAGCGCAAAGCTTGTTTAAGCCAAGCAAAACACAACGGGGTTCTACCCAGCTCTTCCATGATAATATTAGATGTAGTAGATTGGCAAACACCCAACATTTGTTTAAGTATACCTCTATGCCATTTCTCACAAGCATGGTCATTTGAGATAAGTGTGTTGTTCAGAATAGAAGGAGCCCACACCTCACAGCCAAAATTCAGGATAGGTTGTACAAGAGAATCAAACAGGTGGGTGAGAATATCAATATTGTATATCTCCATAGTATGGCATCGCCTACGAAGCATGTGGTGTGCCTTTTGGGCCTTAGTGAGCATCCTAGAAAAAGCAGCTTTTGCACGATTGCTTGAGTCACCATCCACAAAGAGGGATCCCAAGTAGATAAAAGATAACTTTGTAGAAAGTTGTGCTCCATCATAGACAAATTTGTAATCAGGATCCATGCGGGCCTCATCACAGAATTGTTTGTTGAAAACGACAATCTCAGTTTTCTTTATATTCACAGCCATCTTAGTAGCCTCGCAGAAATCTCTCAGGCAGTCAAGCATCGCTTGCATATCTGCCGGGGATTCTGCCATTATAGCTAGGTCATCAGCATAAAGTAACAGTTGCAGAATCTTTCCCCTAAGCTCAGCCCCTACATTTGGGAGCTTGGATTGGAGGAACGATTCAATTCTATCAATGAACAGACCGAATAGGAGTGGGGATAGGGGGTCTCCTTGTTTAACTCCTACAAGGGATGGAAAGGAGGATCCAATGTCCCCATGTAGGCGAACTTGGAAAACAACATGATTATACATGGACTTCAGAATACTGAGATAGGGGTCCTTGACTCCTAGCCTTGCTAAGCAATCCCATAGCAAGTCTCTGTTGACCCAATCATAAGCCTTCTTGAAATCAACAAAAGCCACAAAGAGTGGTTTTTTCTTTTCTCTATATTTATCTACAATATGGTTAAGAATGAATGATGCATCTGCAGTACCCCTACCACTTCTAAATCCATATTGGCCAGCGGCTCTGAGGTTGAATTCTTCTGACCAATCATCTAGTCTACGTAGCATGCAAAGGGAGAAGATCTTTCCTATGGAGTTGCTCACCGCAAGACCTCGATAGTTGTCCTTGTCAGACACACTGCCTTTGGATTTGGGTACGGGTACCAAGGCAGCTGCAGCCCATTGGCTAGGGTAAGAAGTCTTCCAGATGAGATTAAACAGGTTAGTCATAGCTTGTACAAATCGGGAGTTGGCCTCATGGGAAGCAAATCTGTACCATTCTGCAGGGATACCATCTACCCCGGGGGAGGAGTTTTTCCGTAGGGATTGGAGAACAGAAAACACCTCCTGGGTGGTAAAGTCTTGACATAACCATGTTGGTGCGGCCTCTATCTGAGGTCCATCAGCTTGAGGGACAAAGTCCCTAGCATCCAGACTTGGATCAATACCTACTTGCACATCAAAGAGGTCTGCAAAATAATCAGTCCAATCATGAATTGTGATATCTGCCGTAGTGGCCTTGTTAGGCTCACGCACGTCTTTCCAAAAACTTTTCGGATTATGCCGAAGATTCGTATGAAGGTTCTCCATGCGTGTTTCTAGCCACTTCCTCTTCTTTCTTCTGAGAATCCTCTTGTACTCCTTGTGCATAGAACCAGCCAAGTCAGAGCTAGAGCCATGTTGATGTTCTGCTTGGCTTGCTGCCTGTCTAGCACGATTGCATTCATCATCATACCATGCGTTCACGGGCCCGTGCTTACGCTTAGCTACAGGTTTGTGACATGGTGTGCATTTGCTTATGGCTAGTTCAATAGCACTAGCAATCCCCTTCTCTGAATCTTCCATAGATGAGCTATGGAGTGCATTGTCAAGTAATCGGTTAACGTCTGGATCACGCTTAATTGTGTGTGCATACATCTGGACATAGTTGTCTTTCCATTTCAGTTTGGGCGAAGGTTTACCACCAGCAGGTGTACTAATAGTACCTTGAGAAGGCCTAAGGGCAGCATCTGGTATGTGGAGTGTGATAGGCATGTGGTCAAACTTTCCACCCCGGGCCTGAGAGGGCAGTCATGCTTGGGAGCCACACTAAACTTGACTCCTGGGGTGTTGAGAAGACTAGGGGCGGCTAGCGCATAATCAATGACAGATTTCTTGTCCATGCCATCTGCAAAGAAGGTATGTGCACCTTGCATATCACCTTCTGTTCTACCGTTAAGGATGATAAGACCAGTTACTACACATAGCTGGAGCAGGGCCCCCCCCAATCGATTGGGGGGAGCTGTGTCCATGCTACACCTCGGTTGAATGGTTTGGTTGGGGGCTGTACTACTGGTTTGGGATACTGGTTCATCTCCTAACTCGGTATCATCATTGTCCACACCAAGACCAACCCGAGCGTTGAAGTCACCCATCACCACAACGTTGCCTTTTTCCTGGAAGTTCCCAATGATTTTACCTAGAGTGAGGAAGTGGTCCTCTATACTAATGCAGTCGTCACCATGTTTGTAGTATGAGCTGTTAGCATGTGGGATATAGCACACACCAATGTGTGTTCCATGTTTGCGAATCCATGCCATGCCTAATTCAGGTGCCTCATGGACTAAAGTAGCATTTAGGCAAGTGCGGACATAGATAGCGACCCCCCATCCTTGCTCAACTTGGGGCGAGGGGCACAAGAAAGGCATTTGAAACCTGGAATGTGGGGGGTGTCTAGCTGGCCACGCACCCCTGTGTGTGAAAACAATAAAATGTCGTGTTTTCTCACCACTTTCATTGCTGCACCGCAGCTGCTCAGAACACTGAGTTGTCCTCTGATGTTCCATGCAAGGCACCTTAGTCCACTTCATGCATCAGTCGATGAGACACCTGAAGGGAGAGCCTTGTCCCGCACCTTCAGGAGTCCTCTATTGAACGAAACCCACTTAGAGGGGTCCCTCTTAGCTTCCAGAAACGCTGGAAGGTGTTCCTTGTGCAGCTTCAGCTCCTCAGGAGACAAGAAATCCAGAGCTGCTATTCCGCTATCCTTGAGGAACCTTCGGTTCCTCACAATGGAGGAAGCATCGAAGCTGGAGGATACTGTGATTAGGGCAAGGCGGGGTCGTGAGGGATCCACCTTGCCTCCCATGCGTCGAGCGGACACAATAGTAAACTCTGCCTTGTCTTGCTCCTTCTGGGCGTAGGTGTTGTTGGCTTCTAAAGCCTGGGTGAGCTTAGACTTTACAGCCACCGCTAGCTGCCTGTCGTTCTCGTTGGGATCTTCAGGGATGCCTGAGATCCTGAATTGCATGTCGTAACCTGCTTGGTCTGGGGGGGCTGAGCCCGGTCGCTGTATGAGTGGCCGACTCCATGCAGATTCTTTTCCCCCTGCTGGGGGCACCACCGGCCGATCCTTGATAGCAGCTTCCAGGGCGGAAATGCGCTTCTCCTGGGATACTATCGTATCCCTCTGGGCGTTCAGAGTGGCCTCTATGTTTGCGATCTTATTGGTCTGTTTCTGAACGGTTTCCCGCATCTCACTCAAAAGTCCTTCCACCGACTTCAATGTTTGATGCGACTCTTTTTTAATCGAGTCGAACGATTTGTCCAGTGTGGGTTTAAGCGTTGTAGCGTACCACATTGCAAACCACGGGGGGGTGCATTATCCCCGGGTGATCCAGGGTCAATGCTCATGTCTTGCGTCTGACTTCTAGTTATTGTCATAGCTATTCGCACAGGTTTAGTTGGGAGAGCAGCGAGTTATTGGGTGCCGGGTGACAGGTGCAATTTGAAAGTTGCGAGTTTGGGTATTTGAACTTGGCCTGGCAGGGTGGGCTGGAGAGACAGGTGACGTCTGATTACTGATTCCATAGGGTTTTGGCGGAGCCCCTCCTCCAAGGGGACGGGAGCCCCCAGATTCACCCCTTTTCCGACCGACTGAGACGAACCCTAGCACCTCAGCCAACTGTCGCGTAACTAACTGACTTCGGTCAGCTCCATTCTGTTGCCACCTGTTGCTCCGTTGCCAACACAATTTTCGCGTCGCTTGCGACGCTGCATAGGTTGTTTTTGCTTCAAGCAGCAGCTCCTAGGTAGCTCCCTATCAGCATGAATTGCGGTGCTCTCACGCGTTTTATGACTTGGTGACTACTTCTGTATTTCCTTAGAACTATCGGCTCTCCCAGTACTGTGCCAGCTTCCCGTAGTGACAGCTCCCCGTATGCTGTGTCATCTTTCTTGACTCAGTGACAGCTTCTTGTTTGACTGTGTCACCCGTATAGCCTGTACCCTGATCAGGGTACAGGCTGCCGCTCCTTCCTCCACTGGTGCCCCTTTATGGGTCTCCTGTGCTTGTAATGCTATTCTCGTCTCCGTGTATAGATTGGCGCGTCTGTTCAGCTGCAACATCTCTGTCCACTCTTCGGAGTGCTTTATAGCTGATAGGTTACTGGGTTTGTCATTACTACCACTGCTATTTAATGCAACTTCCGCGAGGGCCTGCTGCCGGCTTTGAGAAACTCAATGAACACAATGGGCTTTCTTGGTCGCGCGGCATGCGCAGCGTCATTATTAGCAATGGCTGCGACCTTATACTTCCTCCGGAGTTTAGGGTACCTACTGATTGGCTTGATGATTGCGCGCCAGCGGCCTTTGCTGCCGGAGAGGAGTCTCCTTCCGCCATCGTGGAAGCCACCCCCCCCAGTCATACCTCCATCTTTCCGACTTCTTCTCCTTTTGTCCAACGCCTCTCTGCTGAGGTTGAGGACGTTCTAATGAATCTTTGCTGTGTCCAGACACAGATCATTAAGTATTCTTCAGGTCCTGTGCCGCCGAATGCCCAGTTCTGGGGTGGCTGCCAGACTGACGATCACCTGACTGAGGATGAGCAGGACTTCAAGGACTACTGTGATGCCAACCGTTCAGACTCTGAGGACTTGCAGAGTGCTAGGAGTGGTGACTTCGGTGGAGAGACTCCGACTACTGCTACTCGAGTCTTTGAGACTTCTCCTGTTTCGCCAGTGTATGAGCCTGCTATTCCGTCGGCGCCTCTGCCTACTCCTGCACCTACGCCAGCGCCTCTGCATGCACCTCTGCTTGGGCCACTTCCACCGGTCCACCCGGAGGTGGCCAAGCCGTCTTTGCTGCAACGCTCTGCGTCCTTCACCACCACCAACCCTCTGGAGCGAGGTCTTTCTGGCTACAACACTCCTGCTCGAGAAGCTGCTGCCACGGCTTCCCGCACATCCGCTGCTGGCACCTCGATGGAGCCTCCTCCTCCCCCGCCTGTGGATCTGCCCCCTCCAGGGCCCCCACCCCCTCCAGACTTGACTTCGCGGTCTTGCGATTCTTGGGAGCATCTGCTCTCTGGTGGACCTCCTCCTGTGCTACTGCTGCGGGACTTCCGTCTTGTCCGCCGAGCTCAATCCGAGCTTGGATCTCTGGATGGCATCTTGTACGGTAGGCTGGATTATCATGCCACTCAGGCCAATGTTGATCTCAAGGGTCGTGTTCGACGTGTGATGGCATTCACTGAGCTAGGTCTCAAGTGCCGGTCTTTTCTAGGGCCTGTTCCAGAGGGGATTAGATATCCGCCTGCTAATGGGGTTACGTTTCGTGGTGTGGGGCGTAGGAACACTGATCTGAAGGGTTACCAGTGGTTGAAGGTTCCCCGTCCTTTCTGTCCTGTAGAGCCTGATTTCGAGCTGGTAGTGAGTTTTGCGCAGTCCCTGCCTGAGGTTAGGAACATAGATGACCAGCGCGCGTATGACGCTGGTCTTGCGGCTGAGTATTTTCTGGCTGTTCGAAGGTCTTTGGCAGCTCTCGCCCCTGCTCCTGCTGCTGGAACTTCGGCCTCTCATGGTGGGTCTGGTGTAGATCCTGCAATGTTGGGTTTTAGTGCTCTGCCCCTGGACCGTCAGGAGTTCATGTGTCTCACCATGATGCTTGCGAACATGACGGAATCGATGGTCAAGGTGTATCAGGACTTTGCCACTCCTCGGGATATCTTTTTGCATATTCGGAGGCAGCAGTCTGATGCCCTTGCCGCTCGTGTCCCTCTCATGCTCGTCGAGCTTCAACGTGCGTCCATGGACCCGTCTGAGCGTGTGGATGATTTCTTTCGCAAGATCCGCGATTTGTGCACTGACCTCCGCAGTGCTGGGTATCCACAGACTCAGCGTCATGCCATGACCACTATTGTTCAGGGTATCACTCACACTCGCTTCGACTCTCTGCGGCTCCAATTTGGTACGTTGCTGTATCAGAACCTGCCTGTTGATTACTAGACCTGTCTTGCAGCATATAGGTCGTTAGATTTCTTGAATGTGTCGCTCCCCAAGTCGGATCCCAGACATCATGGTTGGTCCCGCGACCCTCCCCATGTCCCTGCCCATGCTGCTTTCCAGCGTGGCCGGGGGCCTGGTGCTCAGGGTTCCGGGGCTGTCAAGAGACGCCTGGATTGCACGTGGGGCCCCTGTCCTTCCAAAACGACCCACTCGGAGGAACGCTGCTGGACGAAGTATCCGCACCTGCGAAAGACCAAGGCTGGTGCACCGGGCAGTGTACCGTGCCCATTGCCTTGGCCCTTCCAGGTTCGCTGACTCGTAAGCAGATGTCCTCCTTGCAGGCTCAGATTGACGGGTATGCCATGTCCAAGAACTAGGAGGTACGCTCTGTCCTATTCTCTTGCACAGCTAAGTTCTCTAATGTGTGTAGCCCGAGCCTATCTGAGGGTGTCTGGCATGTGGACTCAGGAGCTGGAATGTCCATCACAGGTGATAAGTCTTTGTTCACTGTGTATGAGGCTTCTCTAAATGGGCCAGCAGTTCGATTTGGTGATGGGGTGGTTCAACGGTCTGAGGGTATGGGATCCATTGTGTTATGTAGTGATTGGTTACCAACATCGATCACTCTAACTAATGTTCTCTACATACCTCACTGTCCGGTGAACTTCCTGTCAGTAAATGCTGTGGCTCATTCTCACCACTGCCAGGTTTCTTTTGATAGTCTTAGTTGCACTGCCACTCAGGGCTCTACTGTTCTCTGGTCTTTCCCTGCCTCCAGTGATGGTGTTTACAAGTTTGCATGTAGGCCTTGTGGCACCACCCGTGGCTGTTTGAGGGTTGCTGAAAATTATCCAGCTTTTGCTCTTGATGTTGATGAGGACGGTGGAGTTGTTATCCCTACCACTCCTGCATGGCTGTGGCATAGGCGGTTGGGTCACCCCGGCTATGATGCCATGCGCAGACTTGTCAAGAAAAATATGGTTAAGAACTTACCCCTCACTCTCAGTCAGGTGCAGAGGCTGGCTAAGATCCCATGTGATGCTTGTCAGAAGGCTAACGGCAAACGTCTCCCTTTTCCTAAAGAAAGCACCACTAAGATCCGTGCACCTCTCCAACGCCTTCACTTAGACATCATGGGACCGGTTCATATTAGGGGCCTGCGTGGGGAGTTTTATATTTTGTGCCTCACGGACCAATACTCTGGCTATGCTGAGGTATTGTGCTTGAGAACCAAGGATGAAGCTCCCTTAGCAGTCCAAACTATCATCCTCAGATGGATGAATCAGCTGCATGGGTTTGCCTTTAAGTGTCTGAGGTCTGACAGGGCTAAGGAGTTTATTGTTAAGTGGTTCGAGGATTGGCTGTCATCGGTTGGGGCAGTGCATGAGTTATCGTTGGCATACACTGCACAGCAGAATGCGACTGTGGAGAGGTACAATGGGGTCTTGCAGTCTGTAGCTAGAAGCATCCACCTGGAGTCTAAACTAGCTAAGTCTTTCTGGCCCTATGCCTTCCTAGCTGCTTGTTACCTTCGTAATCGGCTGCCCAATCAGGGAGACAAGACTCCCTACGAGCTGTTTTTTGGGGTCGTGCCTGATGTGTCGTTGTTGCGTGTGTTTGGTTGCCCTTGCTACGTCACGTTAGTCAATGGGAAAAAGCGCAACAAGCTAGACGAAAGGGCGTTATCTGGTAGACTGGTTGGGTATTCCCTGGTGAGTAAGGGTTATTTTGTTTGGGTTCCTAAGTTGCGCCAAGTAGTAGAGAGTCGTGATGTACTCTTCTATGAACAGTTTAGCTATAACTGTATTCCTGGGCTATCTCCCTATGACGGGTCTCCGTATGTTTCTCGCATCCCTGCCGCTATCAACGGACACATGCCTGAGTCTGCGGTTAATTCCTTAGACCCTTTGCTAACCCCAATTGTCGACCGCTGCCCTGGTCATGGGATGACCTTGCGTCCGAGGTCAGGGGCTGATGGTGCTACATTGCGTGTGAAGGCACTGGGCGGGCGGGATTCCAATGTCCTTTCAGATAAGATTTTACCCGAATCTCAGGGGGTCGCCAGGCCCTCCTCTGCGCCACGTTCCGTCGGCGAAGCTCTAGGATTACGACAGTCTCAGATCATAGTGGAGCCTGTACCGGGTCCATTACCTAATAGTCGCCAACCTCCGACCACCTCGGATGGCTCGCAGGTGTTGTTCACTCCTTCGCCTCCTGCTATCCCTGGTGGATTATTCGGGTCAAGCCCATGTGATGATGTAGCCGTTGCCGATAGCGCAAGTGATGATCTTGAACATTGGTCGGGTTCCGATACTGCGTATGGCTGGGGTGTTCCGGTCGACCCAGGCTTCGTTGAGATAGAGGCAAATAAGGCCGGCCTTGTTCAACCAGGCAGTAGTTCTGCGCTGGGGGCTTTACTACCGGTTACTGCTGATATTGCTGATACCCCCGCTGCTCATGTACAAGTAAACTGCTTGTACGTGGGAGCATATATTTCCACCTCCACTGAACTCACCTATAAAGCTGCCATGCTTCCTCCAACCCTGACAGGGATCAGTGGCTGCTTGCTATGAAGGATGAGATGGCGTCCCTACATGCCCATGGTACTTGGGCTCTCACTCCACAGCCTCCTAAGCAGAGGGTCCTGTCTGGCAGGTGGTTGTTTGTGAAAAAGGTTGGGGTTGATGGATCTGTGCGCTTCAAGGCACGTTTTGTGGTCCTTGGTTTTCTGCAGCGTCCTGGGATGGACTTTCATGACGTATATGCCCCGTTTCTTCTAAAGCAGGTCTGAGGGTGCTCCTTGCTGCCATCACTCATAGGAAGATGTTTGTTCGGCAGCTGGACATCAAGACTGCATTTCTGAATGCTAAGCTAGAACCTGGTCTGGACCTATACTGCCACCAGCCTGAAGGCTTTAAGGTACTTGGTCCTAACGGTGTTCCCCTTGTGTGCAAACTGATCAAGTCCCTTTATGGTTTGAAACAGGCGCCCAGGGCTTGGAGTAGGGATGTCAAGCGGGTTTTGGTTGCACATGGGTTTACTATGTGCAAGGCAGAACCTGCTCTGTATTTTAGGAGGGATTCTATTGGTGGGTGGAGCTATGTCCTGACCTATGTTGATGATTTTATCTGTGCTTTTAGTGAGCTGGAAAGGTATGATATGCTGATCAAGGCTATGAAGAAGGCTGGCTGGGAGGTCAAAGAGATGGGTGTACCGGTTCAGTTCCTCTCCTTGGACATGGCCGTTACACTTGACTCTGACGGCAGGTGTGTTAAAGTCAACCTCTCCCAGCACTCTTACATTGTTGATCTGGTGGAGCAGTTTGGTCTTACTGCTGCCACCAAGCCCAAGTTTGCTGCCCCCATGGCCAAGTCCACCGTCACTGACCCTCCTGGGGACCCCCTGGTCTCCAACAGCCAGTACCTCTCTCTTGTGGGTGCTTTGCTTTACCTGGCGACTTGCACCAGGCCTGATATTTCTTTTGCTGTGAGCTACCTGTCCAGGTTTTCTGCTCGCCCTACTGCTCCCCTCTGGGGGTCCGTCAAGCGTTTGCTCTTGTATTTGAGGACACATTCCCATCTGGGCCTCACTTACACCCACAGCCCTGAGTTCTCTTTTACTGTCTTTAGTGATTCATCCTTTGCTGATGATGGGTCTGATAGGAGGTCTCAGACTGGCTTTGCTGTGCTGGCTGGGGGGTGCATCGTGAACTGGATGAGCAAGAGGCAGCCTACTGTTGCCATCAGCTCTAGTGAGGCTGAGTATCAGGCCTTGTCTCAGGCTGCCAGGGAGGTGCAATGGTTGAAGAAGTTGAGGGTGGATCTGGGTCTGCCTTGTGAGTTGGTTACCATTCAGGGTGACAACTTAGGGTCTCTGGGTTGGGCCAATGACTGGCAGCTCCTCCCTCGCAGCAAGCACATTGATGTTATTCATCACTACATCAAGGAGCTGGTGGAGGATGGTCAGCTGGACGTTGCCTATGTTAACACCAAGGACAACTGTGCTGACCTCTTCACCAAGCCCCTTGATCCTGCTGTGTTCTGGAGGTTTGTCCGCATATTTGGAATGACCGCTTCTTCTTAGGGTATTTTTTTTGGTTACAGCGTTTTCTTTGGTTATCATTGTTTGGCATTAGGTTCCTATTCCCGGATCGGGTTTTCTATACCGTTGTTACCCATCTTTGATATTCGGTTTTCATCTTTTTCTCACTTGGCAAATTTTGGGTTTTTGCCTTGTTTCATTCCTTCCTATAACCCCTTGGGTTCCATTTGAGGTTCTCTCGATTTTTCGGAGTTCTTTGATTTTTTTTTTTTTACATCTGTTACATATAGTTCTATGTCCCCAGTGCCATAGGTGGAGAAGTCATATTGTATGTCACCTGTGTCATAGGTGGAGTATCAGCATGAATTGCGGTGCTCTCACGTGTTTTATGACTTGGTGACTACTTCTTATTTCCTTAGAACTATCGGCTCTCCCAGTACTGTGCCAGCTTCCCGTAGTGACAGCTCCCCGTAGGCTGTGTCATCTTTCTTGACTCAGTGACAGCTTCCTGTTTGACTGTGTCACCTGTATAGCCTGTACCCTGATCAAGGTACAGGCTGCCGCTCCTTCCTCCACTGGTGCCCCTATATGGGTCTCCTGTGCTTGTAATGCTATTCTCGTCTCCGTGTGTAGATTGGCGCGTCTGTTCAGCTGCAACATCTCTGTCCACTCTTCGGAGTGCTTTATAGCTGATACTCCCCAAGCCAGCCACGGGGCTAAGCCCCAAGATTTAAATAGCAACGGGAAGATAATTATGTCAGCTTGCAGTTGCACTGCCTTGCTATAGGTTTGACTTATCAGCCGGCTAGGGGAGTTGTCTAGAAGGTGCTGCTTGTAGCTGAAGATAAAAACAGTGACTGATACCCTAGTACATATACCACTGTCTCAAATCATACTGCGACATCTGGCTTGGATTATTTAACCATTTGAACTTGAACGCCAAATGGCTTGTCTTTTTTGTAGAGGAGGATTCTCAGACCGAAGGGGTAATTCTCCTGGCACATACTACCGGAAGCACCATCATCATCATTTGAACTTGGTATGGCAGGGCGGGATTGGATCTGCCATGCTCTGGATAGGGGTCAAGGATGACTGAACCATATGAACTACCGCACTGGCTAGCCCTTCTGGTGAGGGTCATTCCCAAACAGAAGGGGGTGGATCTCCTAGCACATACTAGTATACTATATACTACCGATAGCGACCAGGTTGTTCAAGGGTGCTTCAACAATTTACGTCATATAATATACGTCACTGATTTTTCGTTTCAGCCCCTCCTGTCAATGTCGGTCAAGTTTATTTTTTCCTATTTGGCCCACCCCTGAACTGTAACAACAACAACACCAGACTCCTATGCAAGCTCAACCCTGTAGTCCTGCATTCAAATTGAATCTTCGGTGTCGCTGGTTTGTGTCAGGAGACCCACCTCATGGGGTGAAATTCCTTCTGCAACTTTTAAAAAGTCCTTTACCCGCACTCCTGCAGACTCGTTGGTATGATTGATACAATTGTTTATCAAGAACTTAATCTTGAACTTGGTATCACACGCATGAGACGTAATATTATTTCGAGCAAGCATGCCAGTGTTGCTGGTTCAATCTTGGGCACATGAGAGGTACATGAGGGGCAGTTCCTCTGTTACTGGTTCAATCATGGTCACATGAGAAGTACATGAGAGGTAGTTCCTCCGTTGCTGGTTCAATAAAAAAAATCATGGGCACCTGAGAGTTACATGAGATGTATTGTATGCATGTTACAGTCCAGGACTCCACGGGTAGGCCAAATAGGCTAAAGGGACTGGCCCAACTGTGATAGGAAGGTCTAAAAAAAAGAGGCGTTGATGAACTGACCCCCAAACAATCGTTTTACCGACGGGGGACCTGAATGAAGTTTTTGCCACAGTGATCATTTAATTATACAATACAATCAAATCAACATCTCATCTGGAATGATCATTTCATTGTGCGATTCTTCTCGCATTTCATAAATTGTATTAAGTTTTCTATCCTTCAAAGGTACATGAGAGGAGGTAGTTCCTCTATCGCTGGTTCAACCATGGAGACTTGAGAGGTACATGAAAGGTGCGTAAGAGGTAGTTCCTCTGTTGCTGGTTCAATAATGCTTGTACCCTCTGTACAGCAAGGCAGATCCAAGCCCGCCCTGCCAGACCAAGTTGGCCCCCACTTCTAGCTTCTGCTTCTTGTTTATGATGTGGGCGGCGTTCAAAGCTGCAGCGCCGACCCAGCAGTACCCAAGGGTCTTCATGGCCGTCTTCTTGGTATCCAGTCCCACATTGTCACGGTTCAGCCCAAGAGTGAGCGCCCCCTTGGTAAACCATCCCAAGCCAGTGTATCTGCAGCACAGTAGTGGGATACAGGGTTCTGGTTGAAGGGTCTGTGTGGGGAGGGTTTGTTGACCATAACGAAGGGTCCGTCGCGTCGCAGGTCGCAGGCTATACATTTGGTTGAGTCTCAGGCAGCAGAGCTGGGGGTCCTCCTCATGTAGCCTGGGACAGACTGAGATCACATGCGAGGTGCGATTACTAAAGCCGTAGTTGTATGGCGGGGTATGCAAATGGTGTTTAGTTCTTGGTATCCAGTTTCACATCGTCACTGGCCAGCCCAAGAGTGAGCGCCCCCTTGATAATTTATCCCAAGCCTAAGTACCTGCAGCATGGTGTATGGAATTTAAATTTTGAATTTCAATTGTTACATGTTTTTTCAGCCCTAGTGCCTGCAACACTGCATATATAATTTGATTTTTGAATTTGAATTGTTACATGGTTTTTCAGCCAACTCTGGGCTGCTCAACGTCTTCCCATTCCAAGCCCCCCCCTCCCCCCCCGTGCGATACCCTGCAGCACGGTATTAGAAAACTTTAGGCAACTCTGGGCAACTCACTGTCTTCCCATTCCAAGTCACCCCGTGCGATACCTGCAAGACAGTATATACAATTTGAATTTTGAATTTGAACGGTTAATTTTGCAGAAGTGCCCCCCCAAACCACCAGGTCTCCGCGCTCTGCGGGGTTTGGGGGGGCAGCGCCTCACACTGCGGTAGCACCGAGTCCCTCAAGTCGCAACGCGTCGCTCAAGAAAGAAATGATGTAATTTGTGATTATTTCCACAACTCGCAATGGTAGAGCGGGGTGTATAAATGGTTTCCACATTCAAGTGATGGATTCGAATCCGCTAAGCATCCTCCCTGGTTTCCGTGGGTATAGCAAGCACGGGGGGACTTGGAATCGGAAAACGGTGAGCAGCCTAGAGTGGGCTGTAAAGCTAATGGTAAATACCAATTACATTGTATTATATCATATTACATGCAAGGTGTGGTGTTATATTATAGGCAAGAATGGTGTGGTTTATGTTGACTTCATTTTTTGAAACCCAACAAGGCAAGTACAATGCAATGCTAGGAAATAGTACGAGGAACGAGTATTTTCATACAGGCAATTTCATGAGGATTGCCCTGGACAGCTAGGTGGGGGGCAAACAGTGGTTCTGGTTGTAGCTTTTCTTTTCGGCTACGAGCTGCCGCTTCTAGCCAGCTCCCTTGACTGACAATTCAGCCAAACCTAACACAACCTAGTTCACCTTGAAGCTGACACAACCAGCTGTCCAGATCTTCTGAAATATTTGGATTTTGATGAGTGGCTGGTTCATGGAGCTGACTAGAAGCTGAAGTCGAAAAGTCGAAAAGAACAGCCCTGGTTCTAGTGTCGGAGCAGGTTGGGGACTGGGGACTTGAGAATGAGTTTAGTGATGCACCACAACACGATATTCGAGTGTGTTGGCGGGTGTTGGTGGGTATGGGTGTGGTTGTGGGTGTGGTGAGTGTGGGTGTGGGTGTGGGTGTGGGTGTGGTGGTGGGTTGGTGGTGGTGGTGGGGAGTGGATGCTAATGTGAGGAAAGTAGTTCTACAACAGATGCCACAAGCAGGTCTGAGCTCCCGGCCCGGATTCGTTCGTTAGCTTTTTTTTGCTTTACACAATTATTATCGGACAGTTTCGAGGTTAGATCAAGAACTTCGAAACGTCCTGAAAACCTCTCCTGCTACCTCGCTAGCTAAGCTATCTACGTGCCAGTCTATGCACTGGTCGCGTCTTCATCGACTGGAGGCATGGGGGGGGGGGGGGGGGGGGGTAAATAGACGTCGAGGTTACTCGCGCCAGATCATTGTTTGTTGCGACGAAATTGACAGAAACAGTCAGCAACAAGAAAGATCGATTGCTCGCTCGCTCAGCGGAACGATGGGCATTTAGAAAAGAGAGCAGACGGACCTGAAACCTTCCCAATCGATGGATGTGTTCTTGGGGTGAGCGTAGAAATCCTTGGCCAAGGGGTGGGCCTGACCACTCCTCGAACGCCATACCCGACGGAGGTCACGGCAGAGCTCATAAGCAGCGTCCTGTCCCAGTCGACGCCCATGTTGTGCGTTGTCAGTCGTGGAAAATACTGTAGTGGGGGAGGGGTCGGGATGTCCCAATGCAATAAGCGAAAGAGCCTGTGGTCGCGGTCCTAGTTTCGAAGATAGTTATAGAGGAAGAAACTGAAACTGGTCGCGTTCTTGGTCGTGCTCGGTTATATGTTGGACGAAGGGGATGGGAGCGTCACTGGGCACGGCTGTGGGTCGGTGGGGGCGGGCTTGGGGGGCGGGTGGGGATGGGTGGGGTGGGTGGGGTGGGTGGGTGGTGTGGGGGGGGGGGGGGGGGGGTCCTACAGACCCTAGTTTACCTGTCCTAGACCTGGATCCCGTCACTTACTCGGGGGCGGGGGTGATTCTATAATTATATTGGCTTTCTGTTTCAGAGCACTCGCGTGCTCAATGTTTTTTAATCGCAAATATATCCAGATTATCTTCAACAGCGCTATCCCAGGCGTATTCTGCCTCCGGCCGCGTCCTCTATCGCTCGTTCCAGGTCCAGGTCCAGGTCCAGGTCCAGATCCAATGCCACTCTGTCCTCCTCGGACATGGTTGCTGATTCAGAGCCCTCGCGAGCTTAACTTTTCTTGCTCGCAAATCTCTTTTGACATCTTCAACAGCACAGTTTCGGGCAGAGGTGTGCCAGACCGCTCGAGGCCGCTCCAGGCATGCCAAAGACGACTGCTGAGAGGTTGCTGAAGTGAGGGGCCATGTGGGAGGCCTGAATAAAGTCCAGAATGCTCGGGAACCTTCAGAGTTGCGTCCCCCTATTGTGACTCTCCGATCTCCCATCCCCTCAGGGATTTCGTCCAACCAGGGCCTGATTGGAAGACATAACTAACTGGCTTCGGCCAGCTCCATTCCGTGGCCACCTGTCCTTCGTTTGCCAAGTGCCAACACTCTCCGCCAATTTTCCACGTAGCTTGCGACGCTGCAGTGGCTGCACATGACTTTTTCAAGGATGATTTTCGCCTTCAAAAGGTGTTGTTGGACTCTGCTGCACCACGTAGACTGCTGGATCAGCACTGTAATTGTTTTTCAAGAAGGATTTTCGCCTCAAAGGGTGTTGTTGGACTCTGCTGCACCACGAAAACTGCAACAAAGGGTGCCTGACCATTGCCACTCGTACCTTTAACCACTATCCCACAGTACCCTCACATGGTCGCCTGTGGCATTTTTTATGAGAGTGGATCAGAATTACATCTAGGAGTGGACGAAATATGGTATGGACCCGCGGCCCACTCAGTACCCTTTAGCCTAGTAGGCTACACCCTGGACTATAACATACATACAAACAGATAACATAAAAATAATAAATAAGAAGGGCGTGGGATTTAGGGAGCACCGTCTTACGACGGTAGGGAACGAGCTGCTACTTAACCTGGACAAAGCTACCATGGCGGTCGACAGCGACCGCGAACACTAGAGCGCACCCGTAGGGATTCGCACCCTGCACCTTATCGGTTCTTCGAGCTCTATCATTGGGCCATACATACTGACATAAAATATCCAAATTGTTTGCAAATGGCATTGTTTTGGATGGGAGTACTTCCAGCTGTAGGTGTCGGTCCTCCAACTTGAACTTGAAATTGATTACATGGCCCTACCTAGCCAGCAATTTTGCTGCTCGCCGTCTTTAGTAGTAAAATAAATTACCAGAAAATGTAACCGTTTGACGGAGGCAAGTGGAACTTATGGGGGAGATGGTTCAATCATCCTTGAACCCTCTCCACAGCAAGGCAGATCCAAGCCCTTCCTGCCAGACCACGTTGGCCGCACCCATACTGCTGTAGTTCGCCTATTGCTAGGTGCCCCATAGCATGCTGACTATTACAAGGGACATACCCTTGTGGAAGCAGCAGTAAATGGGCACACTGAGATAGTTCCTCTGCTGCTAGTTCAATCATGGGCACATGAGAGGCACATGAGGTATTGTATGTCTGTTACAGTTACAGGGGTAGGCCAAATAGGCGGAAGGGACTGTCCCAACCGTGATAGGAAGGTAAAAAAAGAAAATCATTGATGAACTAAACCCCGAACAATCGTTCCACCAACGGGGGCCATGAGTTCGTGCTACAGCAATCATTTAATTCTTCAATACAATTAAAGAATCGTCTCATCTGGAATGATCATTTAATTGTGCGATTCTTATCGCATTTTTTAATCAACTGTAATAAATATTTCCATCCTTCAAAGGTACATGATAGGAAGTTCATCTGTCGCTGGTTCAATCATGGACACATGAGAGGTTGCTGTAATCAGATGTCCGGTTGGTACACTACCGATTACAACAGAGGTACATGAGAGGTACATGAGAGGTACATGAGAGATAGTTCCTATACTGCTGGTTCAATAATGCTTGAACCCTTTGTAAAGCAAGGCAGATCCAAGCCCGGCCTCCCAGGCCAAGTTGGCCCCCACTTTTAGCTTCTGCTTCTTGTTTATGATGTTGGCGGCGTTCAAAGTTGCAGCGCCGACCCAGCAGCACCCCAGAGTCTTCATGGCCGTCTTCTTGGTATCCAGTCCCACACTGTCCCTGGCCAGCCCAAGAGTGAGCGCCCCCTTGGTAAACCATCCCAAGCCAGTGTATCTGCAGCACAGTTGTGGGACAGTCTTAGATAACATGCGAGGTGTGATTACTAAATCCGAAGTTGTAGGGCGGGTGGGGTATGCAAATGGTCTTCAGTTCTTGGTATACATTCACACACTATCACTGGCTATCCCAAGAGTGAGCGTCCCCTTGGTAAACCCAAGCCAGTATATCTGCAGCAAAGTAGTGGGACACAGGGTTGTTCGGAGAGTCAAAGGTTCTGTTGCGTCGCAGGACGCAACGTGGGGAGGGTTTGTGCCCAGAAGGAATGGTCTGTTGTGTCGCAGGACGCAGGCTATACAATTGATTCCGTCTCAGACAGCAGAGTCGGGGGTCCTCCTGAAGTACCCTGGGGCATACATACCGGTATATAACATGCAAGGTGTGACTTATAAATATGTAGTTGTAGGGTGGCTGGGTGGGGTATGCAAATGGTCTTCAGTTCTTGTTAATCAGTTTCACATCGTCATTGGCGAGCCTGAGAGTGAGGGCCCCCTTAGTAATGTATCTCAAGCCAAAGAACCTGCAGCACGGTATATGGAATTTGAATTTTGAATTTGACTTGTTGCATGTTTTTACAGCCGTAGTGCTTGCAGCAAGGTATATATAATTTGTGTTTTGAATTATAATTGTTACGCGGTTTTTCAGCCAACTCTGGGCTGCTCACCGTCTTTACCGCCCCTCCATGGGTAGCGACTTTGGTACATCAGGCTTACTGCCGGATGCGCCAAACGGAGGCGCCAAACGGGTGTGCCAAACGGGTGCGCTAAGGACCCTTAGGGTTCGCCCTACAAATTGCGTTTGGACCGCACCAACTGACGTTTGCAAACGGCAGGCAGCTCGATAAACTCGCAAATACAGTCACCTCTACTCCGACTCGAAGCAAATTTCAGACAAGTTGTATTTGCAGTCACGTCACCTCATCTTCCAGGTACACTTAAGTCAAACTGCGCCCCAAACCACTTGACGTTAGGATTCGGCAGTCAAGTCACCTCGAAGGAGACTGGCTATTCACAGCCGGAGGGTGCACAGCCCCAGTTTATGAGGTAACGCGCAACTGTATACCAAAGCGCGGTAAACGAGACATACGTTCCGCAAGAACAGCCACGAGGGCAGCAACCATGTTACGCACACCGCACACCAAACAACCCTAGCTCCCCATCCCCAGCGGATCCCCATACCTAACACGAGGTCAGCAACAAGGTTACACACACCGCACACGGCACACAAAACAACCCTAGTTAGCGCCCCTCCTTGGTTACAGCGGGGCTGCCCATCCCCATCCCCAGCCACCAGCGGATCCCTTGGTCCAATTGGTCCAATCCAACACAAGGGCGGTCACGCCCTTGTTCCATTCCAAGTCCCCCCGTGAAGGTGAAGGTGTAGGTGTAGGTGTAGGTGTAGGTGTAGGTGAAGGTGAAGGTGAAGGTGAAGGTGAAGGTGAAGGTGAAGGTGAAGGTGAAAGTGAAGGTGAAGGTGAAGGTGAAGGTGAAGGTGAAGGTGAAGGTGAAGGTGGAGGTGAAGGTGAAGGTGAAGGTGGAGGTGAAGGTGAAGGTGAAGGTGGAGGTGGAGGTGGTGGTGGTGGTGGTGGTGGTGTGGTGGTGGAGGTGTGGTGGTGGCGATCGTGGGTTGTTCGTGGGGGGAAGTGGATGCTGATGTAGTGATGTGTAGAAAGTAGTTCTGCAACAGATGCCACAAGCAGGCCCGAGCCCCACGCCCGGACTTTTTAGTGTTCTATAGTATAGACTGCAGACACTACTGGATATGATCGTTACATTGAGTGAAGAGGGCTATCAAGCACGGGAGCTTGGACTATATAGAAGAGGGAAGGAGATTGCGACAGTACAGATCTGTCCTGCATTGTGGAGCACGTGGCCATAGCTGGCCTCAGTGCTGCACTGCAGGCGGCACAGGGTCCGGAGGGG
Source organism: Microglena sp. YARC (assembly GCA_022414725.1). NCBI lineage: Eukaryota > Viridiplantae > Chlorophyta > Chlorophyceae > Chlamydomonadales > Chlamydomonadaceae > Microglena > Microglena sp. YARC. The sequence goes on from CM039462.1 coordinate 181,856,985, forward strand.
ACTCACACCTGTGCACTCATTGCCACTCTAGATACGACATAAAAGTCGTCTATAACAGGATTCGTTAGCTTAATTTGGCTGTATACAATTCGTATTGGACAGTTTCGGAATCAAGAACTTCGAAACGGTTTGGTGGTGGTGGGGTGTGGATGCTGATGTGTGGAAATTAGTTCTGCAACAGATGCCACTAGCAGGCCCCAGCCCCCGACCCGGATTCGTTAGCTTTATTTGGCTTTATACAATTATTATCGGACAGTTTCGGAATTCGATCAAGAACTTCGAAACGTCCTGAAACTTTTCACGAAACCTCTCTAGACTGCTACCTCGCTAGCTGAGCTATCTACGTGTAGCTACCAGTCTATGCACTGTTAGCGTCTTCATCGACTGGAGGCATCGGAAGGGGGGGGCAGGGGGGGGGGGGGGGGGGGGGGGTAATCGACGTCGAGGTTACTCGCGCCAGATCATTGTTTGTTGCGACGAAATTGACGGGAACAGTCAGCAACAAGAGAGATCGATAGCTCGCTCGCTCAGCGTAACGGTGGGCATTTACAAAAGGGAGCAGACGGACCTGAGACCGTTCCAATCGATGATGTGTTCTTGGGGTGAGTGTAGAAAGCCTTGGCAAGGGGGTGGGGCGTGACCAGCCCTGGAACGCCATGCCCAATGGAGGTCACGGCAGAGCTCAAAAGCAGCGTCTTGTCCCAGTCGACGCCCATGTTGTGCGTTGTCAGTCGTGGAAAATACTGTGGTGGGGGAGGAAGTTGTAGAATTGTTACAATGAGAAGAGAGAATTCTAGTTATTCCGAACAGGAAGCGGCCATAGTTAAGGACGCAGGCGCAGGGGGCGGGGGGGGGGGAGGGGGGAGGGGGTGGGGGGGGGGGGGGGCGGGAGCGCGGAGCGTCACTGGCACGGCTTGGGGGCGGGGGCGGGGGGGGATGGGGGGCGACAAACCCTAGTTTACCTAGATCCCGTCACTGACACTGACATAGGTTTATTATATTGGCTTTCTGTTTCAGAGCACTTGCCGCTCAATGTTTTTTAATCGCACATGTATCCAGATCATCTCCAACAGCGCTGTCCGGGCATATTTTGCCTTCGGCCGCGTCCTCTATCGCTCGTCCTAGGTCCATGTCCATGTCCATGTCCATGTCCATGTCCATGTCCAGGTCCAGGTCCAGGTCCAGGTCCAGGTCCAGGTCGGTCCCATGCCACTCTGTCCTCCTCGGACATGGTTGCCGATTCGGAGCCCTCGCGAGCTCAACGTTTTCTTGCTCGCAAATCTCTGTTGAAACCTTCAACAACACAGTTCCAGATATCGTTTGCGTCAGAGGTGTGCCAGACCGCTCCAGGCCGCTCCAGGCATGCCAAAGACGACTGCCGACAGGCGAGAGTTTGCCGAGAGGCTGCTGAAGTGAGGGGTCATGTGGGAGGCCTGAAGAAAGTCCAGAATGCTCGGGAACCTTAAGGTTTGCGTCCCCCCTCGGAGTGACTCTCCGATCTCCCATCCCCTCGTTGGACGAGTCGGCCGAGTCCATCCCCTCACAGGCCCTGGCCGAGTCAGACCCGCGTCAGGTCCCGTCAGGTGTCAGATCAGAGGAGTCAGATATTGTCATATGTTTGGATGTTTCTAGTCTTGTTCCCTCCACCAAGTGCCCAGTATACCTTGGATCTCGTACTATAGTATCGTATCGTTGCCAGTTTGATTTGCATCGATTACATGCTCTACCAGCCTTTGGGATGATCACTAACTACGAGCAGATTAAATGTGGGTAGTATAAACGCTACCACACCGCACTCATGAATACAGAATGCCCTCGTGAAGTGGCTTAGGATAGCATCTAGGAGGAGTGAACAAAACATTGACCCGCGGCCCACACAGTACCCTTTAGCCTAATTGGCTGCAGCCTAGACTGAGAGGATTTCCACCTTCGGGTGTCAGTCCCCCCAAACAACAAACTTTTTGTTTTTAAGTTGTGACAGGTATTTTACCCCAGGAGGTGGGTCTCCCGACACGAATCAGCGACAAACAGGATTCACTTCGAATGGCGTTGTCACTCCTACAAAAGATAGGTAGATGGGACCTCATGTTGACCTGAGGTATTGAGGTCATACATGGGACCTCATATTGTCCAGATATTGAGGTCATACAAGCCATTTTCTACTTTCCAGTAGTAGTGGCTACACACGCCCTTCACTAGACCCATCGGGTTGCTAGCAGGGTTGCTCAAAATGTTATTTCGTCTCATATGTATGTTACCAAGTTCCAGTTTAAGTTCTTGTTAAATAATTGTATCAATCATACCAACAAGTTAGAGTCTGTAGGTAGAAGACTACACGTTTGAGCTTGTACGGTAGACTGGTGTTGTCATTGTTGTTGTTACAGTCCAGGGGTAATCCTAGGGGTAGGCCCAATAGGCTTAAGAAAGTTGCCCGATCTTGACAGGAGGGGCTAAAACGAAAAAGCAGTAACGTATATTAAATATACGTAAATGTTGAAGCACCCTTGAACGACCCTTATCGCTACCGGTAGTATGTGCCGTAGTATATATCGGTTGTATGTGCCGGGAGATTCAACCAACTTCTGTCTCATAACCCTCCTCTACAAAAAAGGAAAAAAGCCAGTGGGCGTGATAGTTCAACTAGTCCAATCATCCTTTGACCCTCTTTAGTGCATGGCAGATCCATTGTAACGGCCCAGAATATCCACTATACCATAGTGACATTCGCTAAAGGACTTCTCGAGATGTCAGAGTACTGATTGCCAAGTGCATATACAACTGCCTCAAGCCATCCCGTGCCATCCAAGCCAGATGTCACGGTATGGTTTGGGACAGTGGTAGATGTACTAGATAGGGAATCAGTACTCATAAATTTCCTCTCTCTCTAGCTCATCCTGCCAGACCAAGTTCAACTGGTGCAATCATCGTCAAAGCCTCTCTAGAGGATGGCAGAGCTAAGCCCACCCTGCCAGGCTAAGTTCGTATGATGATGATGGTGATGATGATGCTTACATTTTCCCTAGTGCCCTATTGGACTCCAAATGTGCCCGAGGCTTGACGGTCAAGGGAGACTAATGGGGAAGATGGTTCAGTCATCCAAGGACTCATCCTTGAACCCTCTCCAGAGCAAGGCGGATCCAAGCCCTCCCTGCCAGACTATGTTGGCAGCACCTGCTTCTAGCCTCTGCTTCTTGTTTATCACGTTGGCAGCGTTCAAAGCTGCAGCGCCAACCCAGCAGCCCCCCAGTGTCTTCATGGCCGTCTTCTTCGATTTCAGTTTCACTTCGTCACTGGCCATCCCAAGGGTGAGTGCCCCCGTGGCAAGCCATCCCAAGCCAAAGTATCTGCAGCACAGCAGTGGGACAGACTTCGATTACATGCAAGGTGTGATTACTAAACCCATAGTTGTAGGGCGGCGTATGTAGGTGTTTTTTAGTTCTTGGTCTCCGGTTTCACGTCCTCATCTTCTAGCTTTTCTGAACAGCTACTAGGCAGCTCCTTGAGCCAGCCACGATGCCAAACCGAACTATTTCAGCAGTTCTAGTCAGCTTATTGTGGCTGCTTCAAAGTGCTCTAGGCTGCATCAAGGGTCGGCTGAATAGCCAGTGCGGGGAGCTGCCTGTATGTATGTACGTATGTATGTAGCACGGTAAAAATGAAAATTGTCATGCCTTGCTACTGGGCGTGAAGTTGAAAGAAACTTCCCGTTACAGCACGATGATTAGTGTGGCAGACTCAGATTACAATATGTTACATTGTCATATAAAGGCAGGGCGTTGTTGGTCCCAGGGTACTACAAAGCCCGCGCGGCAGCGCGAAATCAGGCACGCTTTTTGAGCCCCACTGCGCATTTTGCGCAGTTTTTTCACCCCCCCTATGGGCGCAGCGCGCAGTTTTTGCGCTCTTTGCACTGCAAAGCGCTGACCAATTCGGAGTTGGGGGCTTTAAGCGCTGACCAATTTGACCCAATGTAGTACCCTGGTTGGTCCAAGATATTAAACGCAAGTGGTGGTTTTAGATTACAGTGAAGTAGAAGTACACCAATCCCAAGCCCAAGTACCTGCAGCACAGTATTGGGACAGACTTAGTATATGTAAGGCATTTTTTTTTTTCCGACAACGCCTCGCCACTCTGTAACTGAATGGCGACGCATGGGTCTGGTTGAACTAGTCAGAAGTGCCACCCCGAACCACCCAGGCTCAGCGCTTTGGGCTTTGCGGGGTTTGGGGGGCAGTGCGTCGCACATGGGTCGCCATCTTCGAATCCACTCAGCAACCTCCCTGGTTTCCGTGGGTATTGCGCGCATTGGGGGACTTGGAATCGGAAGACGGTGAGCAGCCCAGAGTTGGCTGAAAAACTACCAGTTATTTACCAGTCATATTATATAATACTATATTAATCAGATATTAAAATTATATTACATCAGATTAGATTAGATTAGATTGTATAGTATAGTATTGTATTGTATTGTATTGTATTGTATTGTGATGTAGTATTAGAAAAAAATACTGCGGGCATGTCTCGCAGTTTAAATATCCTGAGAGTGGCACATTACTCGGATGTAACAATTTCAATTTCTATTGTATTGTGTTGTGTTATATTATGTTATGTTGTATTCTATTCTATTCTATTCTATTCTATTATGTTATATTATATTATATTATACTATATTATACTATATTGTATTATATTATATTATATTATATTATAATATATATTATATTATATTATATTATATTATATTATATTATATTATATTATATTATATTATATTTATTATATTATATTATATTATATTATATTATATTATATTATATTATATTATATTATATTATGTTATATTGTATTTATATTATATTATATTATATTGTATTACATTCTATTCAGGGGGCCATCAAGAATGTTATTTTTGACACCCATGCTATAAAGTTTTTTTTGCCCTTACCCCCCCCCCCCCCCCCCCCCCCCCCCCCCCCCCCCCCCCCCCCCCCCCCCCCCCCCCCATTGGCTTAAAAGGCCAATATCTTCCTCACCAATAATAATTATGTCATGAAAGTTAGGTGTATACTGACCCTCAAGTCGAGCTCTATCAGTTAGTCATCTTAAAACCTTGTGGTTTGGCTTATGTATAAGCGCCCCTGCCCCCCACCCCCCACCCCCCACCCCACCCCCCCACCCCCTCCCACCCACCCACACCCGCACGAAAGTATCTCCGATTATAAGAGGCAGGCTTCAAAGTGATTTTCATCTGCAGTTACATTTTTTGCGAAGTGTAGTTCATAAATAACATCAGTCAGAGGGAGGTCAGAGGAGTCTCATGAGATACAACAGTGTGGGGACAAAGGGGCCTCAGGCAGTGAAACACCCCTCCATCCACCCGACACCCGCATAAAGTAGCTAGTGGGACACCAGGCAGTGGCTTGAAGAACTTAGAGAGGGGGGAAATGCCAGACTTGGACGCCTTGGCTGCCATGCACTGCTTGCTGGCCTGGTGCGACTTAAGGCTGGCCGTGCTGCTGGGAGGGCACTGAACCACATGCACGGCATTGCAGATGTTGCAAGTTGTCGTCAAGGGCTCGGGTGCGGAAGGCGCCTCGGCTCGAGTTGTGGGCAATTTGGCCTGTGCTGCTCTAGCTTCGGCCTCAGCCCTGGCCTTGACCTTTACATTTCTTTTCATCTGTTGCTGTAAACAAGCGCGGATTCCTGCTGCTTGAGCATCCAACTACTAAGTCGGGAACTTGTCAGCTCTGGTTGTGGAGTTCTGGTTGGCGTCCAGACAGGATGTACCTTCCAGTACATCCACTTAATTACACCCTGTGTGTAATCGACCAACGACTGCATATTCGCAACACTTTCGTCGAGGCGTTTTCGATGGTGTGCAGCACGTTCGATTCAGGCCACAGACGGAGAAGTTGATAAGAAATTTTGAGATCGGCCTCGACCCCCCCCCCCCCCCCCCCCCCCCCCCCTCCCCCCCCATATCTCAGCCCCCAGGCACTTTTTTACCTTTTGAACGGTTTCGGGGTCTACGACCAAATCGGAGATGATTAACAGCTTGTGCCTCCCCACATACGTTTTGATGGCCCCCCGATTCTATTAGTATAATGTTGTAATGTAATACGTGCAAGGTGTGGTTTTATATTACAGGCAAGAATGGTGTGGTTGGTGTTTACTTCATTTTTTGAAACCCAACAAGGCAAGTCCATAAAAAAGGCAATGATAGGGAAGAGTGTGAGGAACGAGGAAGAGAATTTCCGTCCCTGCACTTTCATGAGGATTGCCCGGAATAGCCAGGTGAAGGCCAAACAGTGGTTATGGTTATAGATTTCTTGTCAGCTACAACCAATAGCTTCTAAGCTGCTCCCCTGACTGGCAATTCAGCCAAAACTAGTGCAGCTTGAAGCTGACACAACCAGGTGTCTGGAACTTAAGAAATGTTTGGGTTTTGCACAGTGGCTGACTCAGGGAACTGCCTCGAAGCTGCAAATAAAAGCCGAAAAGAACAGCCCTGGCTCTGGTGTCTGACCAAGTTGGGGACTGTGAACCGAAGGATGACTATTGATGCACCACATCGAGAGATTCGAGGGTGGTGGTGGTGTGGAGGTGTAGGAGGTTGGTTGGTGGTTGTGGTTGGGAGTGGATGCTGATGTGTGGAGAAAAGTTCCACAACAGATGCATCAAGCAGGCCTCGAGCCCCTGACCTGGATTCGTTAGCTTTTTATACATTTATACTCGGACAGTTTCGAAATTAGATCAAGAACTTCGAAACTTCTTGAAACTGTTGACGAAACTTCTCTAGACTGCTAGTTCGCTAGCTAAGCTATCTACGCGTAGCTTCCAGTCTATGCACCGTTCGCGTCTTCATCGACTGGAAGCATGTGAGACCGAGGGGGCAAGTCAAATCGACGTCGAGGTTACTCGCGCCAGATCATTGTTTGTTGCGACGAAATTGACGGAAACAGTCAGCAACACGAGAGGCCGATTGCTCGCTCATTGAACCGGTGGGCATTAAGAAAAGGGAGCATACGAGAAAATGAATACCTGATAGTCTCCTCATCAATAAATGTGTTCTTGGTGTCGGTGTAGAAAGCCTTGGCCAAAGGGGTGGGCGTGACGAGCCCTGGAACGCCGAACCCAACGGAGGTCGCAGCAGAGCTCAAAAGCAGCGTCTTGTCCCAGTCGATGCCCATGTTGCGCGTTGTCAGTTGTGGAAGACACTGAAGTGGAGGAGGGGTCGGAGTGTACAAATAGAATCAGCGATGGAGCCTATAGTATCGGTCCTGGTCGTGGTCGATTATATCTTGGACGAGTCGGCCTAGTCAGCAGACTCGCGTCAGGTCCCGTCAGGTGTCAGATCAGCTGAGTCAGATATTGTCCGATGTTTGGACGTTTCTAGTCTTGTCCTTTCCAACACGTGCCCACACAGTTTGATTTGCTTCGACTACATGCTCTGCCAGCCTTCGGGTTGCTCAATATTTGCGAGCAGATTAAACATGGGTAGTATGAACGCTACCACACCGCAATCATGAACACATGTAGTCACGTTCATGTCGACGGCTCACAGTCATGTCCAGATCCAGGATCGTGTCAGATCGTGTCAGATCGTTTTCTCGATATATCATTTCCGACGCGGTTGCACGTTACCGGTTTCAAGTCTCGATGTTCCGATACACGTTCGATACCAACGCACAAATCCCTCCCCGTTCCAAGTGAAGGGGCTACCCTCACGCAGGCCCTTTGCCATCCATACCGTTCGCTGCCTGCCTTCCAGGCTGGTTGAGTGTTGGGTTGGGTTTGGTTGACTTGGGTACTTGGGTTGAGTCGGGTTGAGTTGGGTTGAGGTAGATGGTCAGTTGAAACCCCCAACGATCGCGAATTGGGCAGTACACACTGTTATAGAGTTAGACACGACCGTGTTGCTTTAGTTTTATTTTCTTATCTCTTTCTGTTTCATCTCCTTACAGCCTTGGAACCTTCTTCCTTTCCCTTGTATTTCCGCGTTTTACCCAATTTGGGCCCCCAAAATCTCGGCAAGATCATCGGGACTATGAACCTTGGGAAGTTCGCCAAGCCTGTTACTGCTGCCAAGCCAGTGTGGCACACGATAGCCTTTCCGCCTCCAACTCGGATGTGCACCGCACCACGCAACCTGGCGACACCAGCTGGGAAGAGCCCCGTCCTTAACACGGCGATTCAACAAAAGAAGGCAAGTTATTACCACCTTGGAGCCAAGGAGGAGGGGGCGGAGCAGGGTGCCACCTTCTAAAATCAAATTGCTGCATTTCAGAAGCAAGTGGAGCAGCTACTGGAGCCAGAGTTTGAGGCAATGGATTTACTGGAGGCATGCAAGGCAAGAGATCTTGCTGGAACCCTTTCACTCTTGAGGAGGGGCGCCCGCACTGACCGTTTTGATAATGATATGAAGACACCCCCGCAAAAAAGGGTCACCTTGACTGCCTAGATGCTTTGGTGGAAGCTGGAGCCAACGTGGATGCTCAGGACAAGTAATTGGAGACACCGCTGCATGGAGCTGCAGAAGAGGGTCACCTTGACTGCCTACAAGCCTTGGTGAAAGCCGGAGCCAGTGTAGATGCCAGTAACTCGAGTAAGATGACGCCCCTGCATAAAGCTGTACGCGTTGGAGCAATCAACTGCCTACATGCTTTGGTGGAAGCCGGAGCCAAGGTAGATGCTAAGGGCAGGGAATTGGAGACGCCCCTGCATTGGGCTGCTAGAAAGGGGCACCTTGACTGCCCAAATGCTTTGGTGGAAGCCGGAGCCAACGTGGATGCCCAGGGCAGTGAATTGGAGACACCACTGCATTGGGCTGCATACGAGGGTCACCTTGACTGCCTAAATGCTTTGGTGGAAGACGGGGCCAACGTGGATGCTCAGGGTAGGGAATTGGAGACACCCCTGCATTCGGCTGCAAGACAGGGTCACCTTGACTGCCTAAATGGTGAAAGCCGGAGCAAGTGTAGATGCCAATGAGTCCAGTGAGATGACACCTCTGCATTATGCTGCACGAATTGGTGCTGTTAACTGCGTGAAAGCGTTGGTGAATGCCGGAGCAGGTGTAGATGCTAATAACTCGAGTGAGATGTCGCCCCTGCATTACGCTGGACGCATTGGTGCTGTTAACTGCATGAAAGCTTTGGTGAATGCCGGGGCCATGAGGTATGAAATGGACATCGATGATAACCCCCCCCTGGATTGGGCAAAACTGCAGGACATGGAGCAGATGTCCGAGGCTTACTTCGCCGTGCAAATGATGATGATGATGATGATGATGATGATGATGATGATGATGATGATGATGATGATGATGATGATGATAATGATGATGATGATGATGATGATGATGATGATGATGATGATGATGATGATGATGATGATGATGATGATGATGATGATGATGATGATGATGATGATGATGATGATGATGATGATGATGATGATGATGATGATGATGATGATGATGATGATGATGCACTCTACGAGCCACTCGAAATGTATTGGGAAAGGTTGGGGGAGAACAACTATTTCTAGCCCTTCCTGTCATGGTTGTGCAAGTCCCTTTAGCCTATTTGGCCTACCCGTAGACTGTAACATTCATACACACTAACACTTGATGATGAAGCATATGATGACGACGACTGCGAGGTTTATGGGGTTTTCATTCCCATCCATTCCACTTCCAGGATACGCCTGCCCTCCCCCAACCTCCTACCCCAAACAATCAGTTTACCAACGGGGGCCCTGAGTTCTTGCTGTGTGTGCATGTTACAGTCCAGGGGTAGGCCAAATAGGCTAAAGGGACTTGCCAAACTGTTAGGAAAAATTAAAAATAAAAAGCACTGATGAACTGAGCCCCAAACAATCGTTTAACCGACGGGGACCCTGAGTTCGTGCTACAGTGACAATTCGTGCTATGCAGCCTCCAGCCCCTCCTGTCCATGGTTGGGCAATTTCGTGCTACAGTCTCCAGCCCCTCCTGACATGGTTGGTATCAGCCTTAATACACTCCAGAGAGTGGACAGAGATGCTTGCAGCGGAACAGACGCGCCAATCTATACACGGAGACGAGAATAACTTTACAATGACTGGGGAAAACACATAGGACCCCAGTGGAGGAAAGGAAGCAAGCCTGAACCCTAATCAAGGTACAGGCTAGACGGTGTGTGTCAAAGGAACACGGTGACGCAGCTAACAGGAAGCTGTCACCGTGTCTATGGGCAGCTGACACAGTACAGACAGTAACACTGTCTGTACCGATAGTTCTAAGGGAGTACATAAGTAGTCACCAGGTCATAAACGCGTGAGAGCACCGCAATTCATGCTGATAGTTGGGATTGTCCTTTTAGCCTATTTGGTCACCCCCTGGACTTTTTTACTGCCGAAGACGGCGAGCAGCCAAATTGCTGGCTGAAGCTATGTAACCAAGTTCAAGTTCAACCCCTGGACTGTAACAACTTACTAACTTGCAGTGTCCAGTGCTTGCCCAACCGTTCCAGGAGAGTCTATATGTACCGGTTTGTTTGTTCCAGTCCAGGGGGAGGCCAAATAAGCTAAAGGGACTTGCCCAACCGTGATAGGAAGGGCTTACAAATAAAAAGCATTGGCACTAGCAGGAGAGGCTATAACTAAAAATACTGACGAACTGAACACCAAACAATTGTTTTACCAAAGGGGACCCTGAGTTCGTGCAACAGTATTCAGTGCTACAGTCTCCAGATGCTTCATTAACGTGTAAAAATGATTTGTTCGCGCTCACACTTTTCCTGGAAATTGTTTCCGAAGACGGCGGGCAGCCTAATTTCTTGCTGGAGCTATGTAACAAAGTTCAAGTTCAAGTTATCTGTAGTCTCCCGCACACAAATAAAATGACTTGTACGCCTTATTGCGAGGTGTGAGGTTGAGGGGGGCAGCCCGTTTGCTTGCACTGGGGCCAACCACCTAGCCTTCCTTACATCTACATACCGCTCTGCAATAGTCGGACACGACTTTCCACAACACCTGGATCTCCCTGATCCAATAATAATGGCAGTGGCTCTAGCTAGTTGTCTCCTTGTTTCATGACTGGTAGAAAACTAGAAATGGTAATAATGTGTATTGCTGGTTATAAGCTTAAAACTGAAACAAAATTCTCGATCAGGGTTGTTCAGGACGCTGCGTCCTCCGTCGCAGACACAACGTCAAAGATGAAGGGCGCCTGGAGGCGCGTCCCGAATGAAATGAAATTAATTCTGAATTCGATTGATTGTAATTGATTTTAATTTAATTTAATTTATTTAATGTTGTGTTATTAAATTCGATTTATTCCATTCAATTAAATTTAATCAACGTAATTTGAATGCATTTAATTGCTTTTGTTATTACATTACATTAGATTACATTACATTACATTATATTACATTATATCACATTACATTACATTACATTACATTACATTACATTACATTACATGTTAAAGTCTACTTGACACCGCGAGGGTGTATGAGACTCAGTGCTTTAAACAAAAAGAAAAAGCACCCACAAAGCAAAAAACCCCATTACATCAGGGGTGTGTCGAGGACAAACAAACCAAACTCTCAACCACCGTTTTGGTGGCGTAGGTATTAAACCCCCTAGAGCAGGACATTCTTATGTTATTGTTATGAATTCGTATCGGATTCAATTAAATTTAATTTTATTTGATTGAATTTTATTGAATCGATTGATGTTTTAGCATTGTTAATCGCAGACACAACGTCAAAGACTCCGTTGCTTCGCAGGACGCAACGTTTGGAGGGCCCATCGACCACCACTATTCCGTTTTGGGGCAACGTGTAGCAGCTTCTAGGCAGCTCCACCCACCTCGGAGCCTAAAATGAAGCTAGCTAGAGTGTCTGAAAGCTGGCATGACGGGCATTATCATGCAGCTCAACAATCCAATCCAATCTGCCCCCATGTGATTGCATTCTGCACTCGGGAGTGTGGTGTTGTAAGTTCGTGAACATATTTTTCCTTTACTGCCGATGACGGCGAGCAGCCAAATTGCTGGCTGAAGCCATGTAACCAAGTCCAAGCACACGGGAGTGTTGTGTTGTAGTGTTACTACTATGGTACTGTTACTACTACCCACCTTCACCATGCCTGCAGATGGTGGGCAGCCCAAAGGCTGATAATTACCATGTCCTTACCACCAATCAAACCAAACATTATTTTTCTGCAGGGTACTACACAACGTACGTTTTTTCGTGACAGAACGTAAGCATTTAAAGCCCATCTACATGAATCACGTAAAAAAATAAACCCGCTAAGCCTAGAGACCCAAAGTTACTTGGCAAGCACTGCCAGCACTGCCAGCACGTAACTTGAAGACCCCCATCTACGTTTTTCACGTAAACCAAAATGGATTTATGTACCGTAGTACCCTACTTATCTCTCCTACTTTTCGTAGCAGCTTCAAGGCAGCTCCTCTTTTGGCTAGCTATCTAAACAAACCTGAAGCCTATTCTGCTTCCTGCGTTCCGTGGGTATCGCACGGAAGGGCTTGGAATTGGAAGAAGACGGCGAGCAGCTCTGGATTGGTTGAAAACCATGTAACAATCCAGTACAATCCAAACCTGAATTGGCTGAAAGACATGTAACAATCCAGTACAATCCAATACAATCCAAACCTGAATAGGCTGAAAAACCATGTAACAATCCAGTACAATCCTAACCTAAATTGGCTGGAAAACCATGTAACAATCCAGTACAATCCAAACATGAAGCAATCTAGTGCACCTGGAAGCAGTCATGGGCAGAATCCTAGTACCAATGGCATGGGGCATAGCCTTTGATTTTTTTAAAGGAAAGGAACTATATAGCACTAGGGGTGCTCAAAAGTAATCAGCCACGTGAGCATAAGTAACCAAACCACTATTTTATGGGCTTGGACTGCTCCCATCTCCTAGTCACTTATACCCCAGGGGAAGAGCTCCCAGGTCTGGATGGAGGAACCCTGTATCTAGCTTGGGTGGATGGGTGCTGGCATGAAGGTGAGTGAGCTGTAAACTAGGGGTATTATTAATTTTCAGAGTTTACAACTTTTAAATCTGGAGAAAATACAGGATCTGTTTTGTTTTTCCTGGCCACTGTTTTTTCATGTTGGGTGGGGCTAGCTTGTTCTCTCGTGTGTTGCTCAGTTGTGCCTTACCACTTCCTGGTTAGTGGTGTCATTGTGTGTGACTAGTCACTAGGTGTGTGTGTGTGAGAGGGGGTAGGTGCTATAAAATCTGCAGGGCCTCTTAAAATTTGTGGACCTCGGACCATGAAGGCCTTCCATAGCAACATACTTTGGAACTGAAGGGGTGGGTAAAACGAACCTTGCAGAAGTATGCAAAAATAATGTTTGGGTAACAACTTTTATGCCACATGGAAATGGCGGAAAAGTTGAAGGGCCCCCCTAGCTAAAAGCAGGCATACATGTGCGTTCAACCAGATCCCTACAAACCCAGCACATGAGCCATAGACAAGTATCATGGCATAGTATGCTGATTTAATCAATATGCTAGGGGTGTGAAATATAACAGTAGGCGCCTTATTACTTTTGAGCACCCCTAGCACCACGGTGCTCCTGGTATCCTTCAGGGTGCTACTAGCAGCTTTCTTAGAGCAAAAAATCACCACCAAAAGGCGCTAACGTAGCACCCCCAGAACACCAAGGTTATACTTTATGCAGCACAAACTTGCCCCCCTGGCATAGCATAGTGGCTGGCTCGGGGAGCCGTCTAAAGTTTGCTGCTCGTAGCTGAAACAATTATCAGTGAAACCAACTCTAAAAGAAACTTGGCCCTGTGCCAAGTGCAGGGTTCCAAGCAGGGTACTATTAAGCGCGAGGGGCAGCGTGGTGCCGCGCTGCCTTTTTGAGCCCCTCTGCGCGTTTCGCACATTATTTTCAACCCCCTGTGGGCGCAGCGCGCAGTTTTTGCGCTTTTTGCACTCAAAAGCGCTGACTAATTTGACGTTTGTGCGCTTTAAGCGCTGACCAATTGGCAAGGAGTAGTACCCTGGTTCCAAGCTGGGGAATAGTAAACTACTCTAAAATGCATTTCAGGGATTCATGTGTTTCACATAGGAATCTGCATTGAAGGGACTCCAGTTTTCTCGTGCGAATGTTTACTGAAAGGATTCACGTGTTTCACGTGCGAATGTGCACAGAAAGGATTCACGCTTGTCACGTACATCTCTGCATGTAAGGGATTCACGTGTTTCACGTACGAATGTACACCGATAGGATTCACGCTTGTCACGTACATCTCTGCATGTAAGGGATTCACGTGTTTCACGTACGAATGTACACCGATAGGATTCACGCTTGTCACGTACATCTCTGCATGTAAGGGACTCACGTGTTTCACGTACGAATGTGCACTGAAAGGATTCACGCTTGTCACGTACAACTCTGCATGTAAGGGATTCACGTCTTTCACGTAAGAATGTGTACAGAAAGGATTCACACTTTTCACCAACGAATCTGCATGTAAGGGACTCGAGTTTTTGAGGAGGCCCAGGCAACATGGATTTTATTTTTAGCTACATTGTTCAGCTTAGGTAACATGGCATAGCTTTTATTTTCAGCTACGAGCACCCGCTTCTAGGCAGCTCCCCTGACTGGCTAGTCAGACAAACCTGATGCAACGTCGTGCACCTTGAAGCTCACGCAACCAGCTTTCCTGTCTTGTTGCCATCTTGGGGCTTGGCCCAGTGGCTAGCTCAGGGAGCTGCCTAGAAGCTGCTGCTTAATAAAAAAATAAATGGCTCCCAAGTCAGTCCTCACAGTAGGAAATGTATCATAATGTAGCTGAACAATGTAGCTGAATAAATGGCTCTCAAGTCAGCCCTCACAGTAGGACATGCAACCTGGTAATGCCTTTCTACCCCTCCACATTCAGGCTGGATGTCTCAACTGCGGCAGTATCTGACCCTGCGGATAATCCCTATGAGTGGTCTATAATTAGCTTACTATAATATTTTAGAATTCCGGGACTGAAGGTTGGGCAAGCCTCCTTAGCCTAATTAGCTACCCCCTGGACTGTAACACAAAAAAACATCTGACAAAATTCAAGTTGAATGATTCAACCGCGCCAGCATCTGATCACATTCAAACTTATGCAAACTAAGCAAGCACACATTCAAGCTCCATCGTCTCTTTGGGGGGCTACACGTAGCAGCTTCCAACCAGCTCCATTAGCCAGCAACTGAGTCTATCCCAAAGATGCCAGCTGCATTGGATTGCATGCTAGTTTCGGGTTTGACCCAAGAATGGGGGAACGGAGCTGCCTAGAAGCTGCACACTACCTAGCTTCAGGTTTGACCCAAGGGTGGAGGAAAGGAGCTGCCTAGAAGCTGAACACTACCTAGCTTCAGGTTTGACGGAGCTGCCTAGCGACTGCACACTAGCTAGCTTCAGGTTTGACCTAAAAGTGGGTGAAAGGAGCTGCCTAGAAGCTGCTGCGTGGTGGTGGTGGAGGTCAGGAAATCTATTTGTGTATATGTGTGTGTGTGCGTGGGGGGGGGGGGGAGGTCAGGGAGTGTGTGTGTGTTTGTGGTCTGGTGGTGGTGGTGGTGTTTGTGTGTGTGGGGGGCGGTCAGGGAGTGTATGTGTGTGCTTGTGTTTGGGGGCTCAAAAAGGAAACAGTGCCAGCACTTGACCACATTCAAAACTATGCAACCTATGCATCCTACGCAATCTTTAAGCACTATGCAACCTACACAATCTCTAAGCTGTATGCAACCTACGCGAGCTCTAAGCACTATGCAACCTACGCAAGCTCTAAGCATGAGGCTCACAACACCAGCTCCAGATACGTTGTTTGACTCAGTCATGCGGTTGATGTGGAATCACATTGCTAGTTGGCTTGGCCTGATGCGTACTCAGGCTTGATTGATGTAGAATCAAATTGCTAGTTGGCTTGGCCTGATACGTACGCAGGCCATGTTGATGTAGAAGCAGAAGAAACTGGCGGCAATTACGTGATTTTCTGGACCCTACCCGTCCACCAAGGTAGCTCCTCGATGCAAACTTTGACTGCCTTGTCGACGGTGGCTATGTACGTTCCTTTGGCCATTTGATCACGTACCTGCAGGAGTAGGTGAACAGAATTTAGGGTTTAGGTTTTAGGGTTTACACCTACTCCTGCAGGTGTGATGTTGGTGCAAGGTGTGTATATCAGTACATGAGATGTGCATACGTTATGCGGTGCAGTGCGATGCAAATCTTGACGGCACCTTGTCTTCGGTGGCTATATTCGTTCCTTTGGCCATTTGATCACGGACCTGCAGGAGTAGGTGTATAGGGTTTTGGGTTTAGGGTTTACACCTACTCCTGCAGGTGTGATGTTGGTGCAAGGTGTGTATATCAGTACATGAGATGTGCATACGTTATGCGGTGCAGTGCGATGCAAATCTCGACGGCACCTTGTCTTCGGTGGCTATATTCGTTCCTTTGGCCATTTGATCACGGACCTGCAGGAGTAGGTGTATAGGGTTTAGGGTTTAGGTTTTAGGGTTTACACCTACTCCTGCAGGTGTGATGTTGGTGCAAGGTGTGTATATCAGTACATGAGATGTGCATACGTTATGCGGTGCAGTGCGATGCAAATCTCGACGGCACCTTGTCGACGGTGGCTATGTACGTTCCTTTGGCCATTTGATCACGGACCTGCAGGAGTAGGTGTATAGGGTTTAGGGTTTAGGGTTTAGGGTTTACACCTACTCCTGCAGGTGTGATGTTGGTGCAAGGTGTGTATATCAGTACATGAGATGTGCATACGTTATGCGGTGCAGTGCGATGCAAATCTCGACGGCACCTTGTCTTTGGTGGCTATATTCGTTCCTTTGGCCATTTGATCACGGACCTGCAGGAGTAGGTGTATAGGGTTTAGGGTTTAGGGTTTAGGGTTTACACCTACTCCTGCAGGTGTGATGTTGGTGCAAGGTGTGTATATCAGTACATGAGATGTGCATACGTTATGCGGTGCAGTGCGATGCAAATCTTGACGGCACCTTGTCTTCGGTGGCTATATTCGTTCCTTTGGCCATTTGATCACGGACCTGCAGGAGTAGGCGTTTAGAGTTTAGGGTTTAGGTTTTAGGGTTTACACCTACTCCTGCAGGTGTGATGTTGGTGCAAGGTGTGTATATCAGCACATGAGATGTGCATACGTTATGCGGTGCAGTGCGATGCAAATCTTGACGGCACCTTGTCTTCGGTGGCTATATACGTTCCTTTGGCCATTTGATCACGGACCTGCAGGAGTAGGTGTATAGGGTTTAGGGTTTAGGTTTTAGGGTTTACACCTACTCCTGCAGGTGTGATGTTGGTGCAAGGTGTGAATATCAGTACATGAGATGTGCATACGTTATGCGGTGCAGTGCGATGCAAATCTCGACGGCACCTTGTCTTTGGTGGCTATATACGTTCCTTTGGCCATTTGATCACGGACCTGCAGGAGTAGGTGTATAGGGTTTAGGGTTTAGGTTTTAGGGTTTACACCTACTCCTGCAGGTGTGATGTTGGTGCAAGGTGTGTATATCAGTACATGAGATGTGCATACGTTATGCGGTGCAGTGCGATGCAAATCTTGACGGCACCTTGTCTTCGGTGGCTATATACGTTCCTTTGCCATTTGATCACGGACCTGCAGGAGTAGGTGAACAGAATTTAGGGTTTAGGTTTTAGGGTTTACACCTACTCCTGCAGGTGGGATGTTGGTGCAAGGTGTGTATATCAGTACATGAGATGTGCATACGTTATGCGGTGCAGTGCGATGCAAATCTCGACGGCACCTTGTCTTTGGTGGCTATATACGTTCCTTTGGCCATTTGATCACGGACCTGCAGGAGTAGGTGTATAGGGTTTAGGTTTTAGGGTTTACACCTACTCCTGCAGGTGATATGTTGGTGTGTGGTGTGAATATCAGTACATGAGATGTGCATACGTTATGCGGTGCAGTGCGATGCAAATCTTGACGGCACCTTGTCTTCGGTGGCTATATTCGTTCCTTTGCCATTTGATCACGGACCTGCAGGAGTAGGTG
This sequence comes from Microglena sp. YARC, assembly GCA_022414725.1. Classification (NCBI taxonomy): domain Eukaryota; kingdom Viridiplantae; phylum Chlorophyta; class Chlorophyceae; order Chlamydomonadales; family Chlamydomonadaceae; genus Microglena; species Microglena sp. YARC. The sequence continues at coordinate 181,875,053 of CM039462.1, forward strand.
TTTAGGGTTTAGGGTTTAGGGTTGACACCTAATCTTGCAGGTGGGATGTTGGTGCGGGGTGTGAATATCAGTACATGAGATGCGCATACGGTATGCGGTGCGATGCGATGTAAATCTTGACGGCACCTTGTCTTTGGTGGCTATTTACCTTCCTTTTGCCATTTGATCACGTACCTGCAAGAGTAAGTGCCTAGGGTTTAGGGTTTAGGGTTTAGGGTTTGATATGAGTATGTGATGTGCATAAGTGATGCGGTGCGATGCAAACCTTGACGGCACCTTGTCTACAGAGGCAGTGCAAGTTCCTTTCGCCATTTGATCGCGTACCTCCATGAAACAACATATTGTCTCAACTGGGTGGGATGGTGTGGAGTGAGAGTATCAGAATATGTGACGTGCATACGGTATGCCGTGCTATGCAAATCTTGACGGCACCTTGTCTACGGTGGCGGTGTATGTTCCTTTTGCCATTGCATCACGCACCTGCAGCACACAACATAATGTCTCAGCTTGGCGGGATGTTGGTGTGTGGTGTGAATATCAGTACATGAGATGTGCAAACGTCACGCGGTGCAATACAATGTAAATCTTGATGGCACCTTGTCTTCTGTGGCGGTGTATGTTCCTTTTGCCATCTGATCACGTACCCGCAAGATTGGGTGCGGCATGATTGTGTGATGTTTGTGTGGTGTGGATGTGCGATATGTGTGTTATGTGAATATGTGGTGTGATATGCATATGTGATGTGTGATGTGTTTGTGATATGCATATGTGATATGAATATCTGATATGATGTGAATATATTGTGATGTGAGGCGATATGAATATGTGATGTGATCTGATATCTGAAGTGATCTGATATCGAGTGTCTGATGTTATGATATATGATGGGGTGTGATGTGATGTGTTAAGAGCAGTGGATGGATAGATAGTCGGATAGATGAATAGGCAGACATGCAGATAGGCAGACATCACCACCACCCACCACCACCACCACCTTGCCCCGCCCTCCTCACCATTTCTCCAAGCTGCGTGATGTGTGCATACATGACCACAGGGTCCCCAAACCTGCTTAGAACCCATTTGAAGTAGCCTGTTGCCCTGTGCCCACCACCACCACCCTCCACCACCACCAACCCCCTACGACCACCACCACCTTGCCCCGCCCTCCTCACCATTTCCCCAAGCTTCGTGATGTGTGCATACATGGCCACAGGGTCCCAAACCTGCTTAGAACCCACTTGAAGTAGCCTGTTGCCCTGTGCCCATCACCACCACCCTCCACCACCACCGACCCCCCACGACCACCACCACTTTTCCCTGCCCTCCTCACCATTTCTCCAAGCTTTGTGATGTGTACATATATGGCCACGGGATCTCAAAACCTGCGCAGCCTGGTTTTCCTACTCCTTCCGATCATCTGCCGGCTAGCCTCGCTCGTGTCCTTGGCTTTCATTTTCGCTGCTATCACCATCACCCACCCACCACGACCACCACCTTGACCTGCTCTCCTCACCATTTCTCCAAGCTTTGTGATGTGTGCATACATGGCCACGGGATCTCCAAACCTGCTCAGCCTGGTTTTCCTACTCCTTCCAATAATCTCCCGGCTAGCGTCGCTCGTGTCCTTGGCCTTCATTTTCGCTGCTATCACCATCTTCTTCACTTCGGTGGATTTGTGGGCTCTGTGAATTAGGAAGGCCTCTGGGTGGACCATGAACTTGTGGTTTGAAAAGTTCAGACTCTCTAGGTGGATGATCTTGTTGAGCCCATAACCTGTGCGCAAGGGAGCAGTAGAGAGAAGGTAAAAGCATGTCCCATTTCCATGTCCACCACCAGCATTCCACCACCCCACCAGCACTATACCAGCACCCCACCAGACACCCACCCCGCCACCACAACATCACCCCACTAGCACAAGGGAGAAGCTGAGTGAAGGTAATAGTATGGTCCATTTCCATTCCCACCCCCCCACCACCACCAGACACCCACCCCACCAGCACCCCACCACCAGCACCCCACCACACAACCAGCAAAAGGGAGAAGCAGAGTGACGGTAAAAGTATGCCCAATTTCCATTTCCACCACCATTACCACCACCAGACACCCACCCCCACCACCACACCACCACCCAACCAGACACCACACCAGCACCCCACGCGCACAAGAGAGAAGCAGAGTGAGGGTAAAAGCATGTCCCATTTCCATGTACACCACCACCACCAGACACCAACCTCACGAGCACCCCAACACCAAACCAGCACAAGGTAAAAGCAAGTCCCATTTCGACCACCACCACCACCACCACCACCACCACCACCATACACACACACCACCAGAACCCACCACCCAACCAGACACCCACCACCCCACCTGCACAAGGGAGAAGCAGAGTGAAGGTAAAAGCATGTTCCATTCCACTTCCACCACCACCACCACCATCACCAGACACCCCGCCACCACCACCACCACCACCATCACCAGACACCCCACCACCACCACCACCACCACCACCAGACACCCCCCCCCCCCCCACCATCACCAGACCCCCCCCCCCCCCCCCCCCCCCCACCATCACCAGACACCCCACCCCCACCCCCACCCCCACCACCATCACCAGACACCCCACCCACCACCACCACCACCACCACCAGACACCCCACCACCACCACCACCACCACCATCACCAGACACCCCACCACCACCACCACCACCACCATCACCAGACACCCCACCACCACCACCACCACCATCACCAGACACCCCCCCCACCACCACCACCACCACCATCACCAGACACCCCACCCCACCACCACCACCACCACCACCATCACCACCACCACCCCACCCCCACCACCATCACCAGACACCCCACCACCACCACCACCACCAGACACCCCCCCACCCCCACCCCCACCACCACCACCACCACCATCAACCAGACACCCCACCACCACCACCACCACCATCACCAGACACCCCCCCACCACCATCACCAGACACCCCACCCCCACCCCCCCCCACCCCCACCACCATCACCAGACACTCCACCACCACCACCACCACCACCATCACCAGACACCACCACCACACCACCACCACCATCACCAGACACCCCACCACCACCACCACCACCACCACCATCACCAGACACCCCACCACCGAACCAGACACCCCACCAGCACCCGACCAGCACAAGGGAGAAGCAGAGTGAAGGTAATAGCATGTCCCATTTCCATGTACACCATCACCACCACCACCAACCCCCACCACCAGAACCCCACCACCCAACCAGACTCCCCACCACCCCACCAGCACCCCACCAGCACAAGGGAGAAGCAGAATGAGGGTAATAGCATGTCCCATTTCCATTTCCAGCACCAGCACAAGGGAGAAGTAGAGTGAGGGTAAAAGCAGGTCCCATTTCCATTTCCATTTCCACCACCAGACACCCACCCCACCAGCACCCACCACCCCACGACACCCACGCCACCACCACCCCACCACCACACCAGACACCCACCCCACCAGCACCCCACCACCACACCAGACACCCACCCCACCACCACATCAGACACCCACCCCACCACCACCCCACCACCACACCAGACACCCACCCCACCACCACACCAGACACCCACCCCACCAGCACCCCACCACCACACGACACCCACCCCACCAGACACCCACCCCACCACCACCCCACCACCACACCAGACACCCACCCCACCAGCACCCCACCACCACACCCACCACCAGCACCCCACCACCACACCAGACACCCACCCCACCAGCACCCCACCACCACACGACACCCACCCCACCACCTCACCAGCATCCCACCACCCAACCAGACACCCCACCACCCCACCAGCACCCTAAGCATGTCCCATTTCAGTGATCGAGGAATGCATCTGGGTGGTCCTTGAATTAGCAGCTGGAACATCCACCACCACCACCAGTCACCCACCCCACCAGCACCCCACCACCCAACCAGACACCCCACCAGCACAAGGGAGAAGCAGAGTGAAGGTAAAAGCATGTCCCATTTAAGTGATCGAGGAATGCATGTGGGTGGTCCTTGAACAGGTCCTTGAACAGGTCCTTGAACTGGCAGCTGGAAGTGTCTTACGGTCTTCTACAGCCTACAGCCAGTTTTCCAAAATCCGATTTTATGAAAAGTTGATCAGGTATTGTTTGTATATTCTCGCGTTACTCCTTACTGTGTCTGCCATGGTGACTTTCCCCAGCTGTGGCGTGCGGGAGGGTCCCCTTAACACCTCGCCCTTCAAGGCGTTATCTTTTTTTCTTTTTCGCACGCTACTGAGCGCCCCATATGAATCCAATCGTCTAGGATATATTCCCCCTTAGGGCCCTACAGGGTCCTCTACATAGCTTGAAGCCAGTTTTCCCAAATTCGAATTCGTGAAAAAGTTGTTCAGGTGTTGTTTGTATATTCTCAAGCTACTACTTACTATGTCTCCCACCAAGTCATCCACCTGCCCAACTAGTCACCCACTGACCCACGCACCTACCTACCCACCCACCCACCAAGTCATCCACCTGCCCACCTAGTCACCCACTGACCCACGCACCTACCTACCCACCCACCCACCAAGTCATCCACCTGCCCACCTAGTCACCCACTGACCCACGCACCTACCTACCCACCCACCCACCAAGTCATCCACCTGCCCACCTAGTCACCCACTGACCCACGCACCTACCTACCCACCCACCCACCAAGTCATCCACCTGCCCACCTAGTCACCCACTGACCCACGCACCAACCTACCCACCCACCCACCAAGTCATCCACCTGCCCACCTAGTCACCACTGACCCACGCACCTACCTACCCACCACCCACCAAGTCATCCACCTGCCCACCTAGTCACCCACTGACCCACGCACCTACCTACCCACCCACCCACCAAGTCATCCACCCGCCACCTAGTCACCCACTGACCCACGCACCTACCCACCCACCCACTAAACAAGCCACCCACCCTCTTACCATACCATCAGGCTGCCATGGTGACTTTCCCCAGCTGTGGCGTGCGGGAGGGTCCCCTTAACACCTCGCCCTTCAAGGCGTTATCTTTTTTCCTTTTTTGCACGCTACTGAGCGACCCACATGAATCCAATTGTCTAGGATACCCACCCTTAGGGCCCTATAGGGTTTGCTACAAAGATTGACGCCATTTCCCAAATTATAATTTGTGAGCAAGTTGCTCAGGTTTTTTCTTCTCCTCACGCTGTCCAATCTGATCCATTCCGAAGCCAATCCAATCCAATCCAATCCAATCCGATCAGACTCATCCCGACCCGGTCCGAATAAATAAATAGTACGCCTTATTTCGAGGCGTGAGGTTGAGGGGGAAGCCCGTTTGCTTGCACTGGGGCCAACTACCCCAACCCGGTCCAAATCATATATAATTAGGGAACAGTGATATGATATCAAATGATATCATATGATGCCGGCAGTCAGGCTAGGCTAAAGTTACCAGATATATACAATATCATATGATGCAATTTGTATAATATCAAACTCGCCTTTGGTCAAAATCATATGATATGCCGGTCCCTATACACCTCACCTCACCTATGTATCATATGATATGCCGGTATATACACTAAACATCATATGATATGCCGGTCCCTATACATGAATCTCACCCTTGAAGAGGTTGTCATGCCAGGGAGCTTTGACACGATCACACAGCACCCAAGGTTCGTATCGGTGCTCATACTTGATCTCATAAGCAGAGCTTGTGTTGAACCACCTGCGGCACCAGGCGGTACAACACTAAATGGGTTGTGTTGTGGTGCATAGCCCCCCCCCCCCCCCACACCC
>CM039462.1:181885905-181888686 GCA_022414725.1 Microglena sp. YARC
CCACCACCACAGCCCACCACCAACTAACCCAACACACACCCCATCCCAGGCCCATTGTCCAACCATTAGACTTGAAAGAGATGCCCTGTGTTACTTCTCCCCCCCCCCCCCCCCCCCCCACACACACACACATCTATAACACACACGTCGTGCAACCCATTAGACTTGAAAAGAGATGCCTGTGTTACTTCCCCCCCCCCCCCCCCCCCCCCCCCACCCACCACACACACCGTTGAGAGGTCCAGACCATTAGAACTTGAAAACAGATGCCGACTGTTGTTACTCTCTCGCTCCCCCCCCCCCACCCCCAAACCCAACACACACACACACATGTCGTCCACCCATTTGACTTGAAGAGATGGCCCTGTGTTAGCTTCTTCCCCCTCCCCCTCCCCCCCCCCCCGCACACACACACACACACGTCGTCCCACCCATTAGACTTGTACAGAGAATGCCCTGTGTTAGCTTGTCCCCCCCCCCCCCCCCCCCCATCACACACAGGACACACACACGGCAAACTCGTCCCCCCCACCCCATTAGAATTGGAAGATATGTCTGTGTTAACCACATCCACACACACTTGAAAGAGATGTCGTTCCACGCCTTGAAAGAGATCCCTGAAATTTGAACTCGACCACCCATTGGAAGAGATGCCCTGTGTACTTCCGACCACAGCACACACACCACACACAAGATCACGTCGTCCCAGCCCCTTCTTGAAAGAGATGCCACTTATGTATAACTAATCTCCCCCCCACCCCACCACCACCACGCAACACACCCACCAACACACACCACCACCCAACCCGCCTGGGTTACTTCTCCCCCCCCACCCCACCACCACCACCACCACCACCACCAACCCCGACCCACATCCCAACCCATATAGACTTAAAAGAGATGCCCTGTGTAACATCCCAACCCACCACCACCACCAACAACAACAACACACCCACACACACATTGTCCCAGCCCATTAGACTTGAAAGAGACGTTACTTCTTCCCCCCTAACCCGCCACCACAACAACCAGCACCTAACCAACGCACACACACACCCACCGTCCCACCCATAGAACATTAGACTACCACCGACCCACCCAACACACCACCCACACACGTCGTGCCATTAGACTTATGCCATTTGTTAAGATGCCCTGTTTACTGAAAAGGTGCCTGTGTCCTCCCCCCCCCCCCCCCCCCCCCCCCCCCACAACACACACGCACTACACGTCGTCCCACCATTTAGAATTGGAAGAGATGTCCTGTGTTACTTTCCCCCCCCCACCTCACCCCACCCTACCCACACACACACACCACAGCACAGCGTCGTCACATCCCATTTGAATTTGAAAGAGATGCCTGTGTACTATCCCCACAACAGCACAAACACACGCGTCGTCCACCCATTAGACTTGAAAGGATGCCCTGTGTTACTTCCCCAGCCACGACCACCACACACACACACACAACGTCGTCCCACCCATTAGACTTTTGAAAGAGATGCCCTGTGTAACTTCTCCCCCCCCCCCACCCCCAACACACACACACACACACGTCGTCCACATAAACTTGAAAGAGATGTCCTTTGTATCTTCTCCCCCCCACCACCACCAGCCACCACACACCACAACACACCCAAACACACGTGTCCACCATTAGGCTTGAAAGAGATGCCTGTGTTACTTCTTCCCCCCCACCCACCACCACCACACCACACACCAACAACAACACGAAACACCAACAACCATTGTCCCACCCATTAAGACTTAAAAGAGAATGCCCGTGTAACTTCAACTCCCCAGCCACCACCACCACAACAACACAACACAACCCACAACTTACTTGTCCACCCATAGATTGAATAGAGATGCCCTGTGTTACTTCTTCCCCTAACACCAAACAATCCACCAACACGCACAACACACCCACGTCGTCCCCATTAGACTTGAAAGAGATGCCTGTGTTACTTCTCCCCCCCCACCACCACACCACCACACCGAACAACACCACAAGACACGTCGTCCACCATTAGACTTGAAAAGATGCCATTTGTTACTTCTCCCCCCCCAGCCAAACAACCACCGACCACTCAAAAACAAAACACCCACCACCACATTGTCCCAACATTAAGACTTGAAAGAGATGCCCTGTGTTACCTTCCCCCCCCCCACACACACACAACAGTCGTCTACACCATTAGACTTGAAAGAGATGCTCTCTGTGTTATCTTCCCCTCCACCCCCACACCGGCACCACAACACACACACGTCGTCCCTCCACTTAGACTGAAAGAGATGCTTTTTACTTCTCCCAGCCCGCCCCCCCCCAAACCCGACACACACATCACCATGTCGTCCCACCCATAGACTTGAAAGAGATGCATGTGTTACTTTGCCCCCTCCCCCGCCCATTTGCACACACACACACTAACTCGTCAACAGCCATTAGACTGAAAGAGATGCCTGTGTTTATCCTCCCCCCCACCCCCCCCAACACACCCCAGCACCGTCGTCCCAACCCATTAGAATTGGAAGAGATGGTCTGTTATTCTCCCCCCCCCCCGCCCCACCCCAAACACACCACACATGTGTCCACCCATTTGAATTGAAAGAGATGCCCTGTGTGTACTACTCCCCCCCCCACACACACACACACAATGTCGTCCAAGCATTAGACTTGAAAGAGATGGCCCTGGTTACTTCTCCCCCCCCCACAACACCTACACATGTCGTCACCATTACACTTGACAGAGATGCCTCTGTGTTGACTTCTCCCCCACA
>CM039462.1:181889686-181942299 GCA_022414725.1 Microglena sp. YARC
TGGTGTGGGTGGTAGTGGTTTGGTGATGTTAGTGCTGTGGTGTGGTGGTAGTGGTCGGTGGTGGTGGTGCGGTATGGTGTGGTTGGTTGGTGGTAGTTGGTGTGGTGTGGTAGTGGTAGTGGTGGTGGTGGTGGTGGTGGTGGTGTGTGTGTGGTGTGGTGTGGTCGTGGTGGTGGTGGTGGTGTGGGAGGGTGGTGTGTGGTGGTGGTGTGGTAATGGTAGTGGTGCGGTGTGTGTGTGTGTGGTGGTATGGTGGTGGTGGGTCGGTGTGTGGTGGTTGTGGTGGTGGTGTGGTAATGCGCTTTAGTGGTGGTGGTGTGGGTAGTAGTAGTTGGTGGTGGTGTGTGTTGGTGTGGTAGGGTTAGTGGTGTGGTGGGTGGTGTGTGTGGTGGTGGTAGTTTGGGTGTGGGTGTGTGGTGGATAGTAGATGGGTGGTGGTGGTGGTGGTGGTGTGGTGGTGGGTGTAGTGTGGTGGGGTGGTGGTGGTGGTATGGTCCGTGGTGTGTATCGTGTATGGGAGTATGGATGATGTGGGATGGAATGTCTGTTTTGACATCTATGCAGCGTCGCAAGCGACGCTAAAAAATGGGGGCTAGAAAGTGCTCGCAACGGAGCAAAGCGACAGGAGTCAAGGGAGGCGAGTTAATTATGGACCGTTGGCTGTCGAGTCAGGCTTTGTTTCAGGGGGCGACGGTACGGCGGTGGACAAACGGACACGGGGTAACCCTGGGGGCATCCCCCGCTCCTTGAAGAGGGGGCTCTGCCCAAAAACATAGTGATGTTGAGAACACTAACACAGTGTTTGGGAAGGCTGGTGATATACCCTTGTCCTGCAGGGGATGTGTCTGTAACGGTGTGTCATTGCTGGCGAGGAGCACCACAACCAGAACTTCAAACCAACACCAGACACTCAAACCAACCACCAGCACTTCAAACAACACCAGACACTCAAACCAACACCAGACACTCTAACCAACACCAGGACACTCAAACCAAACACCACAACACACGGACACCAACAACAACATATTGCCAAACAAACACTTACATCAACACTAGTAATGGGTGGCCTGTCCATACACACACAACAGAGGAGCACTCATGTCTCATCCATCATCTCGCGCATCACTTGCTGTGTTATCAGGATCATGCTAGACACGTGACACAGATACCCCACACCACACTTAGCCTGGGTACTAATAGTAACAGTAACAGTAACAGTTAGCACACCACACCAACAGAGGAGCACTCACGTCTCATCCATACAACTCGCGGCACAGTGCTGTGCTTATCAGGATCATGTAGACACTGACACTGATACCCCACACCCACCACTTGTAGCCTGGTAAATATTACGTAACAGTAACAGTAATAACCAGGGAGCAGCAAGCCATAACGAGCAGCAAACAACACACACCACGAGGATCACTCACTTCTCATCCATCAACTCCCGCATCAGTTGTGACTAGCTGAGAGGATCATGCAAAGACCTTCTCAATTTCGGGCGACACTAGGTTTAGCGATCCCGTCCATGAATCCAATCAAGGGCGTTCGGGCCTGTTGGAATCACCACAATAGTTGAATTCAGTTGGACACACAACATTTCCTTTGAGTATGTTAACTCATCTCACCCTTTTTACTTCCTTTTAACGTTTTCTTTTATACTGTTTTTGCTAGGGTTGTTAAGTATTTGCCTGCGTGGCAGAGAATCGTCTATTTTAATGATGATAAACCCCCCCCCCCCCCCCCCCCCTGCCGACCCGCCCACGGCCAGGCGGAACACTGTAGATCCCCCGTCCTGAATCCAATCAACGGGGTTCGGGCCTGTTGGATGGAATCACACAATAGTTGAATTCAGTTGGACACACAACCTTTCTTTCGATGTGCTAACTTGGACACCCCTTTTTTTCTCCCTAGAAATTTATTACAAATTGTAACAGTCATCTTATCATCATCATCATCTCATCATCACCATCATCATATCATCATATCTCATCATCACATCATCATCATCATCATCATCTTCATTCATCATCACCAACACCACCATCATCATCATCATCATCATCATCACCATCATTCACATCTCATCATCATTCATTCATCTCATTCATCATCATCATCACCATCCCCATAGCCCTTAGTCACATAGTAGGGTTGCCCTGGCGGGTCCTCTGGAGCGCCCCGGGCAGGTTTTTTTTTCTCAAATCTGAAAGTGACTTTTTGCTGCTTTTTGGTTTTAGTCCCTCCTCCAAGAACAGTCCTCCCATTCATAGCTATTTCTGGCGGCCAACGGGGTGCCCAGGCAGCGCCTTGAGCTGGGGGGGGGGGGACTGTGGGGGTGGGGGGGGGGCGGGGGGGTCATGGGGAATCATACATGATACATCTTCGCATTGTGTACAGCTTACTTGCTTCCATTATGAAAAAAAAATCACTGCCCCGGTGGTTTGTAATGTTCAGGCTCAGCAGCAGTGGCAGCCTCTGGTGATTAATGCAGTTGCTTAACTTATCCGTTACATTTAATATTGGGGGAGGTCAAGAATCAATTAATGGCATGGCATTATATTCAACTTGGTGGGCCCTGTAAGGCTAATGACTTATTGCTCACTTGACTTTCTGAAGTTCCATGGAGGAGGTTGCAGCAACTCCGAGGCCCTACCAGTCGCCCTGCAGGAACTAGTGCGAAGAGCAGATTTCCTTGTCAAGCACAATGCGCTGATGCAAATGAGCTCGAGAGTCACAAGAAGCGAATTCTTTCAAGGGAAATCGTAGACATGGTCCAGGTCCCCAAGATTGAGTACACAGGCCTGGAGGGAACGACAAAGAAAACGCGCGTCCCACCAGTCCGCAACCCTGAATACTACGCGAAAAAGTGCCCTCCGAGTAATTCCGCCCCCGACGGGGAATCGAACACGAGTCGCTAAGATTCGGTCAGTCCAGATAAACGGCAATTTGACTGGCGTTCTTAAGAAAAATGATAAGATTTGAATTTGAAGCTTGTGAAGATTGGCGATTTCGCGGGAAAGTATCGCATAGGTCTGAAACCCCATAGTCGACCAACTAAGAAAATGCAACCACGTCATCTCATATCATCCATCATCATCATCATCATCATCATCATCCCTATAGCCCTTAGCACAACCACTCACCATCAGACGTGCATAGGTTTCGGAGCTGGTTGTCGGTGGGGAGCGGTGGGACCAGATCTGCATAGAAGCATAGACAGGATATTTAATTTTTACATATAGATGTGTAGTAACTTGTGTTCAGGTGGGGAAGGTGGGTGGTTGATGGTGGGGTGGATGGGTGGTGGGGATGGGTGGGGATGGGTGGTTGGGGTGGCTTTTGGGTGAAGGTTGGTGGGGTTTGGGTGGTTGGGTTGGGTGGGTGGGTTGGGTTGGGTTGGGGTTGCGGGTTGGGTTGGGTTGGGTTGGGTGGTGGTGGGTTGGGTTGGGGTGGGTGGATGTTGCGGCATGGGTGGGTTGGGTTGGGTTGGTGGGTGGGTTGGTGTGGGTTGGTGGTTGGGTGGTTGGGTTGGTGGTGGTTGGGTTGGGGTTGGTGGTGGGGTGGGGTTGGGTGGTGGTGGGTGGGTGAGGTTGGGTTGGGTTGGTTGGGTTGGGTCTGGGGTGGGGGGTGGTGTTGATAGTAAAGCTATGGAATGGCAGCATAGAGAGCATAGCCAGGATATTTAATTATTATTTGCGATGCGTCACACCCAAAATAACAGGGTGTTCTTACCTTAGGTTCGTGATGGATTATATAAAAAATATAATATATGTACTTGTGTCATTGTGGGGAGTGGTGGGTGGTAGTTGGTTGGGGTGGAGTAGGGGGGGGGGGGGTTGAATGGGTTGGGGTGAGTAGGTTGGGTGGAGTAGGGGGTTGGGGTGGGAGGGGTGGGGTGTAGTAGGGGTGTATTAGTGGGGGGGTTTTGTAGTAGGGGGGAGTAGGGGGGTGGAAGTGGGGGAGGGGAGTAGGAGGGGCATTAGTATACGGGCTTCGAGAATCAGTTACGGGTTGGGTGGATTGGGTCTAGGGGAGGTTGGTAGGCGGGCGCGCGGGGCGTGGGAGCGGGGCCCGTGAAGTAGGGTTGGTGGAGTAGGGGTGTGGAGTAGGGGGTTGGTGGAGTGGTGTGGGCGGGGGGAAGTATGGGGGGGGGGATTAGGGTAGTTTACCGTTATTGTATGAACATTATACTGTGTTGTTACTGAGGTCATGTGGGGATGGTGAGGGTTGGGGGATTACGGGTGGTGTAGTAGGTACTTTTAAACTGGTCGATTCCCCAGGATTGTCCAGTTCAGAACCCAACAGGAATTCAAATTTGCTCAGTTCGGATACAACCTAAACAGGGAGATTCAAATTTGCTCAGTTCAGTCCGAAAATTGAAACAGGGAGATTCAAATTCGCCAGTTTAAGCCCAGAAACCCGAATAGGAGATAATAAAAAAAAAAAAATCTCATAATACTAATACTTATACTATACTAATACTACTATTGATATGCGTGTCTAACACACACACAAACACACACACACACACCTTCATCTCCGTCCTAGACAGCACCTCCCGCACAAGCATCAGGTCAAGCTTACACTGCCCGTGCACCTCCATGATGTTGAAGAAATTGCTCGTGTGTGAAATCACTTTGTCCAAGAGATCTGAAAATGTGTTTGCAACATTTTCAATAGATGTTACACAACATCGAGAAGTGATGTGTGTGTGACTTGAAAATGTGTGTGTGTGTTGTGTGTGTGTGAAAGCACCTTTGTCCAAGAGGCCTTGTAAATAGCATGCAACATGTTGCCATACATGTGACACATTAATTGTGTATGTGGGTGGTGGCCGCTGGTGGGTGGGGGGGGTGTATGTGGTGTGTGTGTGTGCATGTCTGAAGCTACCCTTGTCCTAAAGGCCTGTAAATATGCATGCAACATGTGTCATACATGTTTACACATTTATTGTTGTATGTGTGTGTGTGTGTGTGTGTGTGTTGTGTGTGTGTTGGGGGTGGGGGGGGGGATGGGGCGAGGGGTACTCGCGTGTGGTAGTAGTAGTTCGGAGATAGTCTTTTTAATTCCTATTACAAATATATTATACGTACTCAATAAGCATTGTGTACTCCTATATGCTATATTAAAGTGTAAGTGTTATGGAAATTCGCCCATGAATTCTTTGCCAATATCCATAATTGGGTGAGTGTTAAGGGGGGGGGAGACCAGGCAAATTTACATATGTCGCAGGACTTATTGGTGATTTATATAGTGATTTCTGATTTCGTTTTTCTATAGGTTATTTTGAATATAGTGGTAAATAGTTCTCAATGCGCGTAATGTAAACTCTATTAAGCGTTTGTTAGGCATATTTGCCAACGCATATTTGCCGATGCCCAAAGTAAGGATGAGATTTAGAGGGTGCAGGCAGGCAATTTTGCAGATGCAAATTTGCAATTGCAATTATTGCATGTGCACAGCCTCGGCCTGTACACACGCAACTTCGCCGGCCGTTGCCTGTAAACAACACACGGAATATTCGCCGTGTGTGTGTGTGTGTGCTGGTGTGTGTGTGTGTGTGGGGGGGGGGATGGGGGGGGGGTACTCGCGTAGTGGTAGTAGTAGTTCGGAGATAGTCTTTTTTAATTCCTTTTACAAATATATTAGTCTCAATAAGCATTGTGTACTCCTATATGCTATATTAAAGTGTTAGTGTTATGGAATTCGCCCATGCAATTCTTGCCAATAATCCATAATTAGGGTGGTTAAGGGTGGGGGAGACCCAGCAAATTTACATATGTGCAGACTTAGGGTGATTTTATATAGTGATTTCTGATTTCGTTTTTTATAGTTATTTTGAAGATAGTGGTTAAATAGTCTCAATGCGCTTTAATGGCTTAAACCTCTATTGAACGTTGTGTTAGCATATTTGCCAACGCATATTTGCCGATGGCCCAAAGTAAGGATGAGATTTAGGGGGGTGCAGGCCAGGCAATTTTGCAGATGCAAATTTGCAATTGCAAATTTGCATGTGCACAGGCCTTCGGCCTGTACACACGCAACTTTCGCCGGCCGTTGGCCTGTAAACACACACGGAATATCGCCGTTCTTGTGTGTGTGTGTGTGTGTGTGCGTTTGTGTGTGAAAAAGCACCTTGTCCAAGAGCCTGTAAATACGTATGCAGACACGGTCAATAGATGAGTGCAAATTCAAAAGTGAGTAATACATTCTAAGTGTGCAGTTAATCAGATATTGTTATAAGAGTATATAATTCCTATATTGTGTAAAGCACACTATTCGCAACTCAAACTGGTTTCAGTACGTGTTTCGAAGTAGTAGTGGACACATCTGTTACTGTATGTGTTTCAAAGTAGTGGACACATCTGTTACTGCATGTACTTTCAAAGTAGTGGACACATCTGTTACTGTATTTAATAGTAGGCTTAGCGGGGGGCGGGCGGGGCCGGGGGGGGGGGGGGGGGGGGGCTATAGTGGCTTCGCTACTAGAGCTTACTACGCTATAGTAAATCCGGGGAAAAATAGCGCTAGGTGAAGGTGAAGACAAGAGAAATAGGACGTCCGTCGTGGCTGGTCGCATGGCTGCGAAACGCAACGTGACGGTCGCACAGAATGAGGGTACGAGCACCAGGCTCCCCCAGGCTCAGCCAGGCTGGCAGGACCCGTGCGCCGACAGTGACACGTGGCATACAGTGATCTCCTTGTATTCCTCTGCGAGTACCTCGTAGTATAAGCCCCTGAATTAAGCGTTCAATAAATTTCGCATTGCGTCGTTCAGTAATTATCATTCTCGAATGGCAGCCGCAACCGTTTACAGTCCGCCCAAGTCTTGGTTCGTGAAAAACGGCAAAGAGACGTTCACGAGTGCGCAGCTGACGCCTAACCAGCTTTTTCACGGCTGGTAATAGCCGTGAAGGGAAAGTGAAGAAGATATTGCGACCTGAGATGCAAGGTTTCTAAAGATGGGACTGGACTCGCTATGGGTCGCGGGAGCAGAGTGTCGTCTCTTGCACGAAGTGCACTCGGGTATTTCAGCCCTGCCAACCCCATGGGCGTCCATACAATACGCATTCCGACGCGACCAAAATTCCGACCGCGACAAAAAATCGTACTGCAAAAGGCTTCAGGCTGAGACAAAAAGAATTACTGCAAAGCTTCAGGCTGAGGACAAAAAGATTGCCTACATGCAAAAAGCTTCAGGCTGAGGACAAAAAGATTGCACTGCCAAAAGGCTTCAGCTGAGGACAAAAAGATTGTACTGCAAAAGGCTTCAGGCTGAAGCAAAAAGATTGTACTGCCAAAAGGCTCAGGCTGAGGACAAAAAGATTGTACTGCAATTGCTTCAGGCTGAGACAAAAAGATTGTACTGCAAAAGGCTTCAGGCTGAGGACAAGAAGAAGGCAGTTGCAGCACTGAATGAGCTGCTGCATGTTGAAAGTGATGATTGAGGATTTGGTGGGTTGGAAAAACGGTGGCATTGAGGAGTAGCCCACGCCATTGCCAAGCAGCGCATTCAATGCCACCACAAGCAGGGGGGGGGGGGGGGGGGGGGCACGCGCCAGTAATGAGTATACTTCATCATGAAACTCATGATGGGAAGATCATACACAATCGCCAAAAAATGTTGGCATGATGCATGGCAACACTCTCCTTCACACATGGCGCTTTTTCTGGGTTCTTTTGGCCTAGTTTGGCTAGGTTTGGCTAAATTAGTTGTGCACTATTAGGGCTAACTTAGGTAATAGCCCTATTAGGGCTAATTATGTCCACCGTTAGCCCTATAGGCCGAAGCCTATGTATATGATATTTGTAGGGTTGGGCCGACATATAAACGTATAATATACGTTTATACGTTAATACGTATAAATACGCCGTATATTTTTTCTCAAATCGACCTTGTATACGTCGTATACCAAAACGTATAGTCTTACTTCAAGAAGTACAGCACACGTCCCGGGCACTTAACTTTCTTGGTTTTACTATATTTTTGATTAGATAGCTCATTGGAAAGCTTTTGACCTCCTCTATCACAATATGCAATAGAAATCACCATTCACGGCATTATTTTATAAAACATTTGCCTAATGGATTGATCTAGATAGCCAGGATGGCACACATTTCTGAGCGCCACCTAGCCTTCCATTCCACAAGCTGTGCTCCTTCCTACGTGGGCTTGAAGGATTGATGGTGCAAGCCGAGAGCATTGTGAACATGGACAAAATTGCAATACCGTTATGTACTTAGATTATTATACACTCATACAGTTATAATAGACCAACTGGCATTTAATGGCTCCCTTAGATTGGCACCGCGCTTTCTGGTCGTTATTTCTTTTCTGAGATTTGGACAACCTAAACTTGCCAGATTATTTT
Source organism: Microglena sp. YARC (assembly GCA_022414725.1). Lineage (NCBI taxonomy): Eukaryota > Viridiplantae > Chlorophyta > Chlorophyceae > Chlamydomonadales > Chlamydomonadaceae > Microglena > Microglena sp. YARC. The sequence goes on from CM039462.1 coordinate 181,898,065, forward strand.
TCTGAGAGTTGATATGTGATGCCAATGAAATTAGCTTCCCAACCCTAGATATTTGATATATGATATTTTACAATGATATTTGATATATGATTCAATTTACAACTCAACTAGTTTCAGTAGAGTATTTCAATGTAGTGCACACACCTGTTATTTGATATATGATATTTTATATATGATATTTGATATATGATATTTTATACATGATATTTTACATATGATATTTGATATATGATATTTGATATATGTTATTTGATATATGATATTTGATATATGATATTTGATAAATGATATTTTACACATGATATTTGATATATGATATTTGATATGTGTTATTTGATATATGATATTTTGCTTATCATATTTGACATATGATATTTTACATATGATGTTCGAAATATGATATTGTTTATATGATTCAAGCAACTCCCCAGGGCTTTTTTCAAATCTGAAAGTGGTTTTTTCTAGCTTAATGGGTCTATGCCTCTTCCAGGGACAGCGTTTTAGTGTTTACGGTGTTGTTTTAGCTATATATAGCTTTTATAGCTTTTTTTCATTATATAGCTGTTTATCGCGATAATTTTGCCAACATGGGGTATCTATCGCTATAAATGGTGTGAAAAAAAGCCCTGCAACTCCCCCCAAATGCACAAATATGTACTGTACTGACATGGAAATGTAACGGTTTGTTAAGATAACGTTTTCACAGCGACAGGGGCGGAAGGGGGTAGAGGACGAATCTGTTTTATGTATGATTTGTAACTCGCAACCTCACCCAAAAGTACCAAACACAATGCAGGGGTTCAGGTCACCCACTGTGGAAAGACAGCTCCCCCCCTCCCCCCCCCCCCCACCCCCCCCCCCCCCGTTGTTAGGCACATGGTAGAGGACAAATCTGTTCTATGTATGATTTGTAAGTCGCAAACTCACCCAAAAGTACAAATATGCACAGTATGCAACATGTTCAAACTGAACATAAACAAACTGACCAGCAGCATACCTGGATCCATGGCGGCATTATGTATGATTTGTAACTCGCAACTCCCCCCAAATATACAAATATGTACAAATATGTACAAATATGTACAGTATGCAACATGTTCAAACTGAACTGAACCGCTGCATACATGGTTTGTGTTGTGTTGTGTTGTGTTGTGTTGGATGGGTTGGGTGGGATGTTGTGTTGTGTTGTGTTGTGTTGTGTTGTGTTGGGATGGGTTGTGTTGTGTTATGTTGTGTTGTGTTGGTTTGCTTTGGTTGTGTTGTGTTGTGTTGTGTTATGTTGTGTTGGTGTTTTGTTGGGATGGGTTGTGTTGTGTTTGTGTTGTGTTGTGTCGTTGTGAGTTGTTGTTGTGTTGTGTTGTGTTTGCGTTGGGATGGCGTTGTGTTGTGTTGTGTTGTTTTGTTTGTGTTGTGTTGTGTTGTGTTTTGCTTTGGTTGTGTTGTGTTTGTTGTTGTGTTGTGTTGTGTTGTGTTTGTGTTGTGTTGTTTGGCTGTTGGTTGTGTGTTGTGTTGGTTTTGCTTTGGTTGTGTTGTGTTGTGTTGTGTTGGTTTGCTTTGGTTGTGTTGTGTTGGGATGTGTTGTGTTGTGTGTGTTGTGTTGGCTGGGTTGTGTTTTGTTGTGTTGTGTTGTTTGCTTTGGTTGTGTGTTGTGTTGTGTTGTTTGCTTTGTTGTGTTTGCGTTGGGATGGGTTGGGTTGGGTTGCTAACAGCAGCCTACCTGGATCCATGGCGGCTCTGCCTTGGTGCACTCCCACGTACAACACAACAGCCACTGGGCCCGTGTAGGACATACACAACGCCTTTAGTTGCCACAAACGGGAGGCTGACATTTGTGTGGTGATCGTTAGAGGGACTGAGGCGTTCCTCTTAGACCACCAGATGCCAACCACACGCACAGATGCTGCTTGTGAGCTGAAGGCAGAGGTCAAGGTGGTGACCTGAAGGAGAGGGGTGGCTCGAGGTTGGGTGGTGGAGTGTGGATGTGTGTCCATTAATTGAAAATGCCTGATGCAACAGATGCTGCTTGTGAGCTGGCGATTGAGGTCAAGGTGGTAACCTGAAGGGGAGGGGTGGCTTGAGGTTGGGTGGTGGAGTGTGGATGTGTGTTGGAGGTTGGGTGGAGGTGGAGGTGGAGGGGTAGCTTGAGGTTGGGTTGGAGTGTGATGTGTGTTGGAGGTTGAGGTTGGATGTTGGGTGGAGGTTGGTTGGAGGTGGAGGTGGAGGGATAGCTTGAGGTTTGGTGATGGAGTGTGTGCGTGGTGGTTTTGTAGTATGGATGTGTGTTGGTTAACTGAAAACGCCTAATGAAACCACACGCACAGATGCTGCTTGTGAGATAAAGGCAGAGGTCAAGGTGGTGACCTGAAGGTGTGGAAAGCTTGAGGTTGGGTGGTGGAGTGTGTGCATGGTGGTTTTGTAGTGTGGATGTGTGTTGGTTAACTGAAGACGCCCAATGCAACGTATGCTGCTTGCGAGCTGGCAGTTGAGGTCGAGGTAGTGACCTGAAGTGGTGGGGGCTTGAGGTGGAGTGGTGGAGTGTGGATGTGTGTTGAAGATTGGAGGTTGGGTGGAGGTGGAGGTGGAGGTGGAGGGGTAGCTTGATGTTGGATGGCGGAGTGTGTGCATGGTGGTTCGTAGTGTGGATGTGTGTAACTGGATGTGTGTGACTGAAGACGTCTTATGCAACGTATGCTGCTTGCAAATGGCGGTTGAGGTCAAGGTGGCGCCATATGGGTTGGTTGGTTGGTTGGTTGGTTGGTTGGTGGTTGGTTGGTTGGTTGGTTTGGTTGGTTGGTTGTATGCCCTAAGCATTACATGCATTGACACCCATTGCTCTTCCAGCTGAACTTCAGTTTATGCTGTACCCACTAAGCCAGAGTGTTGCCATTGTGAGCACTAGCGGTACATGCATTGCCACCCTTTGTTCTTACAGCTGAACTGCAGTTTATGCTGTACCCACATAAACATGGTATTGCCATTGTATGCCCTAGCGTTACATGCATTGCCACCCATTGTTCATACAGCTGAACTTCAGTTTATGCTGTACCCACTGATACATGCGTCTTGACATTTATGCACCTAGCATTACATGCATTGCCCACCCATTGTTCTTACAGCTGAACTGCAGCTTATGCTGTACCCACTGATAAATGGTATTGCCATTTTTTTGCGGAGCCCCCCCTTTCTGGGTGCAGGAGCCCCCAGATTCACCCTGGTGTCCGTCTGTCCGCCAAACCGACAAAGCCAACCGTCAGCCAACCGTCTCGTAACCAACTGGCTTCGGTAGGTTCCATTCTGTTGCCACCTGTCTGTCATTAGCAAACACTCTCCGCAAACTCAAGCATCCCATTGCCAATTGCAGATTCCGCGTCGCTTACATGTTGACGCTTGCCTAGGAATTGCAGATTATGCCCTAGCGCATTACATGCATTGCCACCCAATGCTCTTACAGCTGACCTGCAGCTTTGCTGTAGGTTCCAATGAATCCATTGTTGCCATTGCCCTAGCATTACATGCATTGCCACGCATTGCATTGCTACAACTGAATTGCATTGCCATTTGCTGTACCCACTAAGCCACAACAATTGTGTTGCCATTGCCATATGCCCTAGCATTACATGCATTGCCACCCATTGTTCTTACAGCTGAACTGCAGCTTATGCTGTACCCACTGATACATGGTGTTGCCATTATTTTGCGGAGCCCCCCCCTTTCTGGTGCAGGAGCCCCCAGATCACCCTGGTGTCCGTCCTGTCCGCCAGACCTACAAAGCCAACCGTCTCGTAACCAACTGGCTTCGGTAGGTTCCATTCTGTTGCCATCTGTCATTCCAATAGCAAACTCAATCCGCCAATTTTCCGCGTCGCTTGTGACGCTGCCTAGGACTTGTATGCCCTAGCGTTACATGCATTGCCACCCAATGCTCTTACAGCTGACCTGCAGCTTATGCTTACCAATGAATCCATAGTGTTGCCATTGTATGCCCTAGCATTACATGCATTGCCACGCATTTGCGCGTACAACTGAATTGCAGATTATGCTGTACCCACTAAGCCACAGTGTTGCCATTGTATGCCCTAGCATTACATGCATTGCCACCCATTGTTCTTACAGCTGAACTGCAGCTTATGCTGTACCCACTGATACATGGTGTTGCCATTATTTTGCGGAGCCCCCCCTTTCTGGGTGCAGGAGCCCCCAGATTCACCCTGGTGTCCGTCTGTCCGCCAGACCTACAAAGCCAACCGTCTCGTAACCAACTGGCTTCGGTAGGTTCCATTCTGTTGCCATCTGTCATTCCAATAGCAAACTCAATCCGCCAATTTTCCGCGTCGCTTGTGACGCTGCCTAGGACTTGTATGCCCTAGCGTTACATGCATTGCCACCCCAATGCTCTTACAGCTGACCTGCAGCTTATGCTGTACCAATGAATCCATAGTGTTGCCATTGTATGCCCTAGCATTACATGCATTGCCACGCATTGCGCGTACAACTGAATTGCAGATTATGCTGTACCCACTAAGCCACAGTGTTGCCATTGTATGCCCTAGCATTACATGCATTGCCACCCATTGTTCTTACAGCTGAACTGCAGCTTATGCTGTACCCACTGATACATGGTGTTGCCATTATTTTGCGGAGCCCCCCCTTTCTGGGTGCAGGAGCCCCCAGATTCACCCTGGTGTCCGTCTGTCCGCCAGACCTACAAAGCCAAACCGTCTCGTAACCAACTGGCTTCGGTAGGTTCCATTCTGTTGCCATCTGTCATTCCAATAGCAAACTCAATCCGCCCAATTTTCCGCGTCGCTTGTGACGCTGCCTAGGACTTGTATGCCCTAGCGTTACATGCATTGCCACCCAATGCTCTTACAGCTGACCTGCAGCTTATGCTGTACCAATGAATCCATAGTGTTGCCATTGTATGCCCTAGCATTACATGCATTGCCACGCATTGCGCGTACAACTGAATTGCAGATTATGCTGTACCCACTAAGCCACAGTGTTGCCATTGTATGCCCTAGCATTACATGCATTGCCACCCATTGTTCTTACAGCTGAACTGCAGCTTATGCTGTACCCACTGATACATGGTGTTGCCATTATTTTGCGGAGCCCCCCCTTTCTGGGTGCAGGAGCCCCCAGATTCACCCTGGTGTCCGTCTGTCCGCCAGACCTACAAAGCCAACCGTCTCGTAACCAACTGGCTTCGGTAGGTTCCATTCTGTTGCCATCTGTCATTCCAATAGCAAACTCAATCCGCCAATTTTCCGCGTCGCTTGTGACGCTGCCTAGGACTTGTATGCCCTAGCGTTACATGCATTGCCACCAATGCTCTTACAGCTGACCTGCAGCTTATGCTGTACCAATGAATCCATAGTGTTGCCATTGTATGCCCTAGCATTACATGCATTGCCACGCATTGCGCGTACAACTGAATTGCAGATTATGCTGTACCCACTAAGCCACAGTGTTGCCATTGTATGCCCTAGCATTACATGCATTGCCACCCATTGTTCTTACAGCTGAACTGCAGCTTATGCTGTACCCACTGATACATGGTGTTGCCATTATTTTGCGGAGCCCCCCCTTTCTGGGTGCAGGAGCCCCCAGATTCACCCCGGTGTCCGTCTGTCCGCCAGACCTACAAAGCCAACCGTCTCGTAACCAACTGGCTTCGGTAGGTTCCATTCTGTTGCCATCTGTCATTCCAATAGCAAACTCAATCCGCCAATTTTCCGCGTCGCTTGTGACGCTGCCTAGGACTTGTATGCCCTAGCGTTACATGCATTGCCACCCAATGCTCTTACAGCTGACCTGCAGCTTATGCTGTACCAATGAATCCATAGTGTTGCCATTGTATGCCCTAGCATTACATGCATTGCCACGCATTGCGCGTACAGCTGTACCGCAGTTTGTGCTGCACGAATGAATCAAAGAGTTGCCATTTTATGCTCTGGCTGTTCCAGTGTTTTTCTTTTCAGCTACGAGCAGCAGCTTCTAGGCAGCTCCCCTGACTGGCTATTCAGCCAAACCTGGCGCAACATCGAGCACCTTGAAGCTGGCATAATCAGCTGTCTAGAACTGCTGAAATTGTTTGGTGCAACCCAGTGGCCGGCTCAGGGAGCTGCCAAGAAGCTGCTATAAAAAGCCGACAAGTCCTAGGCAGTGTCTCAAGCAAAACGGGAAATTGGAGGAGAGTGCTATATCGATGGCAACAGAATCGAGGGGACTGAAGCCAGTTAGTTACGAGACAGTCGGCTTACGTGTGAGGCTTCTTGTCGGTCGAACGTCGGTTGTCAGAGGCACAAATGGACAACGGGGTGACCCCCCGAGGTGAGCCTGGGGGATACAGCCTCCCAGAAGGGCGGCTCCGCCAAAAAGAAAAAGCGGTTCAAGCGGTTCAAGCGGTTCAAGCGGTTCCGTCAGTTGCTTAGCTTGCCAGTGCATGGAACTGCATAGAGATAAATAACCCATAAACAAGTGCACTACATGCATTGCATGCCAAGTGCCGCATGGGCCTCCTGATTATTATTGATGCAGTTATTTATGTCAAATTTGCTGTCTGGCATCTTCTAAAAATGCATAAGCAGCTACCCATTACATTGTCAGCCAGTGCATGGAACTACACAGCTATAAATAATACTGTATACGACTGCACTACATGCATTACATGACAAGTACTGTAGGGGCCTCCTGCTTATTATTGATGCAGTTATTTATGACGCATTTGCTGTCTGGCATCTTCAAAAAAATACATTAGCAGCTACCCATTGCATTGCCAGCCAGTGCATGGAACTACACAGCAATTAATAATACTGTATACGACTGCACTACATGCATGACATGACAAGTACTGCATGGGCCTCCTGCTTATTATTGATGCAGTTATTTATGACAAATTTGCTGTCTGGCATCTTCAAAAAAATACATTAGCAGCTACCCATTGCATTGTCAGCCAGTGCATGGAACTATACAGCAATAAATAAATTTACATACAACTGCATTACATGCATTGCGTGATAAGTACCTCGTAGGCCTCCTGATTATCATTGATGCATTTCTTTATGTCCATTTTGCTCCCAGGCAACTCGTAAGCATTGCCAGGATTGTCGACGACTCCCACATCTGTGTCTTCCTCGGATGAAGCACGTCTCATGAGATCTTCAGATGTAGCTCCTTTAGCGAGATCGGAGGATGCAACTAGAGAGGCCAGATCAAGGGCCAGGAAAAGGACTATAGCTATTGTGAGCTTGCATGGAGAAAGGAAGGGAGGAGCCCCACTATGCTGAGTAGGAGGGGGGGATAACCGGCTCCTCATTAGTGCCGTGAATGGAAAAAAGTGAGAGATGAGGAGGTGATCAGGAGGGGAGTCACGCGGGCTCAGGTAATCATGCCCCTCACGGGGACTTGCTGCATGACTAAGAATCGCTGATATTATCGGACCAAGGGGTCAGTAGCTAGATCCCTTGCATTGTTTACCATTGCGTTGCATATTTACGCCAGGGATATTTGAGCGAGGAGGAGGAAGGTGCGCGGCAATGTTGGAAGCTACACAGTATGTCAGGAACTATTGGAAGAACCTGGATCTCGCGGGCGAGCGCAGCTATAAGCGAACGATCAGAGCGAAGCGGGATGCTATGCATGGATGCTGGTTGCCACTTGGCATCCCTGAAGCCGCAAGCGCAAGCCCGGGCTTCAGTACTTCGTACTGCCGGAACAGGGGGTGGGGGGTAACTTCCGGGAAGTTAGCCCCAACCAGGAACAGGCCATGGTGTCATAGTAGTCTACCTGTAACTTGCACTATCAAATAAGGCGTCCCTCGGGAATGAGGACAGGTTCGAAAGTAATTAACTACCTAGAGGCGGGCCACTGTTTACCCAAGACAAGCCCACTCCACAGCATCCTTTCTGTATGCAAGGAATTTCACCCCAGGGGGTGGTTCTCCTGACACAAATTAGCGGCCCCGAGGATTCAGTTCAACTGGTGTTGCCACTCCTACAAGAGATTAGGCGCACTAGGGTTTGGGAAGGAGATACCGACCCACTAGCCAACAAACGTGCACCACTACCCTTATTGGCCACGGCAGACGGGCAGACAAGATCCCTGCCATGGTCTTTAGAAGCGGAACCAAGGAGCAAGGGGGGGGCAACTTCAAACCAAAATGACCCCATCATCAAACCTTGTAGATATCATTGAGATGATGAAGAATCCGGTCTTATTTCTTAATTTGGCCCAGTAGAAAAAAGTGCCGGTCCTCCAATTTTGGAGCTGCGAGGGGGCATGGGGGGGGGCGGGGGTAAGCAAACAATCCGACGTTTTCAAAAAATTAGGTACTCTTCAGCTGCCAAGGAGATAAAAAATCTCAACTTCCAAGATGTCACAATGACACTTCTAAGGACGTGGTCTTGAGGGAACCGGCTCGTAAGTATGCGATAGACGGGCTTACCTCACACAACCAAGGAGGTATAATAACTAGACAAGCACCAAGAGAGAGATCCTACAGTATTTCCCGACAAAGTTTGCTTGTGGCCAAGGTGCCAACAAGTTAAGGAATCAAAGCTGCTGTGATCAAGCACGTAATGTAATGTAATGTAATGTAATGTAATGTAATGTAATGTAATGTAATGTAATGTAATGTAATGTAATGTAATGTAATGTAATGTAATGTAATGTAATGTAATTTAATGTAATGTAATGTAATGTAATGTAATGTAATGTAATGTAATGTAATGTAATGTAATGTAATATAATGTAATGTAATGTAATATAATGTAATGTAATGTAATGTAATGTAATGTAATGTAATGTAATGTAATGTAATGTAATGTAATGTAATGTAATGTAATGTAATGTAATGTAATGTGTTATAGACGACTTATATGTCTCTATCTGAGTAGGCAATGAGCGGACCGGTTACTACCCGTCCCGAGTTTCCTGCCGTCAGCAGTACTGCGTACTGCAGACTGCCTTAGTACCGGTATATCATTGACTAATTGCGAGTATCTCGCTCTCTTCTATAACTCTTGTCAACGATTGAGTCTTGCAGTTCCCGATTATCACCGGTTATGCCGCCCATCCGAGCGCTCAAGAAGAACTAACCGCTGCATCCACTATTTGGATCAGTCCACTTTGCCGCGCGCTGCTGACTTATTACTCGCCCGCTCGCCGTTGATTCAGTTCCCGCCTGCCGCTGCTGAGCTTCGCCCGCATCGTATTCAATGACGTGTAAGGAGATCTCCATCTGCCTTTTCACCAGAAACAAGGAGTCAGTACGATCTCCCATTGTGAGCAGATCGTGCACCAGCTATTGCGTGATAGCTCCTGCCGACTGGAAGGTGACAATCCAGCCACCGCACTGTAGTCCAATTGCCCGACTGCTTTCATCCTCTCATCCGCTGGATTCTTTCGGCTCACCCTTCGTGGTGCCATCCCCCTCCATCCCCAGCTCCTACTCCCCAATCTCCCTCATCCCCGCTTAGTACATCTCCAAATTCCCACCCCTCCACTCCGAACCATTGCAACTCATATTTTACCTCTCCCCGCAAGCCGTCATGTACGCCAAACACACCCCAAGAATGCCCATCTATGGTGGTGGCCCAGGTGTCGCGAAACACTGCCGCGTCCTCATCCTGCAGATCAAATCTACGCCAGGCTGCTTCCTCGTCGGCATTGATGCGGAGCTCGACGTTGCCCCCAACGGCGAGCCGGCAACACGCAGTGAGTACCCCATCTTGGCAACTACTAATAATCCGGACGCTGCTCTGGCTGCTGTTGTTACTCCTACTAGGATTACCTGCCAGCAGAACTACCAGGCGTTCATGATTGTTCTCCACTCCCTATCGAAGCCTATCTAAACTGCACTCATGACGTCTACTGACATGGCCACTAAAGGCATCAGATTTCTAAGACGCCAGTATGGTGCTTTCCCTGGAGATCAAGAGTTCTCCTCCTTCACTGCCATGTACGGTGCCACCATTGGCATTGAGGAAGGCCTCACTTCCTACCTGGCCAGATGCCAGGAACTGTACTCACAGATCCCAAACAGTGCAGCAGGTGTGTCCAACATGTCCAAGGAGACTTTCCACACTATCCTCATCAAGGGTTTGAAGACCAGGCCTGAGTTTGCTGGATTTGTGCAGTCATAATACACTTTGAACATAACTGATTTCCTGGGCCTTTCATCAGCCCTCATGCAGTATGCCCAGGTAACGCCCCTCGCTCCCTAAGTCATCCATCACTGGAGGCACCCCCCAACTGGAGTTGGCAGCTGGTGCCTACAGAGATGAGTCAACCATGACCTGCTACAACTGTGGTGGGTACGGCCACTCATCAACCCACTGCCCAAGTGCAAAGACAAGAGGAGCCTACAAGCCCAAGGACTCTGACAACGATGGTCCCGCCTCCACATCTGCTACCAACGGATCCAAGTCCCCAAGGAGAAGAAGTGGATCCAGGTCCACCACCAAAGACAGGTATGGAAAGAAGTCTGGTCCAGGTGGAGACAGAGGGCGGTAAAAGGCCAAGCCCAGATCAAGGTCAAGGCCCCGCCATACCAACCTTGCAGATGGACAGGCATCTAGCTCCGACTACTCTGACTGTGAAGATGACAATGTAGAACACAACTTCATGGCCATGACCCTTGCACCTGAGACTGACACCTGCTGCCCCGTCAGATTTGCTGATGACAATAAAAGAGGCAAGTTTGAGAATGATGTCCCAGACGGTCCCGTGTCCTATGCTTCCTTTGCCCAAATGAGTTACCATGATGCTGTCACCATAGAGGAAGATGACCTGCCTCAACTTGTCCAGGACTCTGATGACGATGATGAAGCCCTTGCAACCACAGACTGGCTACCACTAGCTTTTGATGATGTCCTCACCCAAAACTGGCTAGTGGATTCTAGTGCAACTGAACATGCCACCAGTGAAATCAACAACCTCTCTCATGTTCAGGAGCTTGAAGAGCCATTGACCCTCAAGCTTGCATCTGCAGATGCCATCCCCATCATCTGCTACATACAAGAAAGGCGGAGGCTACCTCAAAGGCCTAGATGCACAACTGATTATCTTGAATGACGTCCTACGTGCTCCTCCCAAGACCACTTGCAACATCCTCAGTGTCTCAGCTGCCCTCAGAAGGGCACCACACCTCACCACCAGCTTTACACGACAGGCTGCAACCTTTGTTTCCAACATACAGCACCTCAAAACCCAAGAACATCCTGTCATGCCCCAAGAAAAATGGCCTGTACATGACCAAGGTCCTCAGGCCATCCCCAGCATGTTCAGTCCTGCCCAGTGGCACAGACCCCACACTGTGGGAAACCCAACATACCACTGGAGGACAAGAGTACTGGCAATCAAGAATAATGCCCTCCTCACATGCAAGCCTCGTGATGCTCTCCAACACCTCTCCCTCTCCCCTCCAGACACCTCCTCCTCCTCCAACTCCTCCGTCCCCCTCCTCCCCCTCCTCCTCCCCTTCCCCCTCCCATTCCCTGTAACCCTTCCCCTCCCCTTTCCCCACAGCCCAGGCCCTCCACATCAGACACCTTCCTACAGGTGCCATATAGCCTGACCAGGTCAGAGCCACCTGACCAAGTTGAAGGAAGGCGAGCCCTACCTAGATGCATTGAGATACCAGTTCAGGAGGGTATATGAATCTTCTGATGGATCAGAAGATGGAGATGGACTCTTCCAGACGAACCTCCCCTACTCCATGTACAACGGCCAGGCCTCCATGAAGTACTCTGCGTGGATACAGTCTGACAACCCGGTCCCTGCGGGAGATGTCCCCTTCAGTGAGATGAACTCCAACTTGCCCCCTGATGTACCTCTCACTGTCAAGTTCACTAACAACTCTGGGGACTCTCGTTCCAGGTTTGCAGTTAGCCTCGATGGACTCAACCTCTACCCAACTGCTCCACTCATCAACACTGCCCTGAGAAAACGTATGGACTGGATCATCACAGACCTCCTGACCAAGTTCCCCACTCTCCTGCAAGATGAGCTCCTCCTGCACCCAGACAGAGACATGCACTCTGACCCATCCACAGTGTGTGCACCCCTCATCAAGCACACCATGAAGCTGAGGGAACTAGTCACTGCCCTTCCAGACGTGTCCAGAGCCCTTGCAGTGGGCCATATGCCTCCAAGCAGCCATGGTTCACTCCCACTACATTGCCCTGGACCTGTACCCTGCCATGCTCATGCACCCACGCATAGAGCTGTGCACACCCTGGAGGCAACATCATCTGCATCAACAACCTGAGCATGAGCTGGACACCTATGGACTACATCTTGATCCAACTGTTCCCACCAGTCCTCCCATCAAGGGCTAAATCTTTTGCCAACTTCATGAACAGAGTGACCACCCAGCTGGCCCAGGATGGGTACCCCTGCAATGGATCCTAGAAGACTGATAACTAGATCTGACAAACTTTTAGCAATGAACATTTTAGAACTATAGATGACTACCTGCCCCTTGTACCATGACAGAATGACACCAATGGGTGGAGAGATGGACAGAGATAGTTTAACTCAGGCAATGATTAAAGCAAGGGGCGCCGCTAATAAGGCACCCCTGGAAGGTTCTCACATATGAGGTTACGGCTAAGACCTGCGGCTGTGTCCACGTGTTCACAAGCGTGGACACGCCACAGACAGTGAGACTGACCTACTGGTTACTCAACTCTGACACTCTATCAGCTTTAATACACTCCGTGGAGTGGACAGAGATGAAAGCAGCGGAACAGACGCGCCAATCTATACACGGAGACGAGAATAACGTTACAAGCACAGGCGGACGCCAAAGGACACCAGCGGTGGGAGAGGCGGATGCCTGTAACCTGACTAGAACCTAAGCCAGGAATCTTAAGCCGGGCACAGGCAATACAGAGCGTGTCAGTGAGAGACCGGTGACGCAGCCAACAGGAAGCTGTCACAGTACTGTCAGGACCGATAGTTCTAAGGGAGTACACAAGGAGTCACCAAGACATAAAACAAGTGAGAGCACCGCTATTCATGCTGATACTCCACCTATGACGCAGGTGACATACAATACTAGTACTCCACCTATGGCACTGGGGACATATAACCATAAACTGGTAGCAAACAAAAATTATTAAGGAACGGCGGAAAAACAGGAAACCAGAAGAAAGCCTTGTCTAAAATATAAGGATGAGAAAGGATGAACCAAAAACCAATGTAGTACTCCGAAAATGTATTAGCAAAAAACTTGGGTCATACCGAGCTGAGCTGAGACCAAAAATGGAAATGTAACTATCCATGGTAAGCGCAAAAATACTATTCATCAAGAATAGTAGGCACCAAACCAGAAAATCACAGGGAGGCCAAACAGAAATCAATCCTAATACCAAAGGAAGGGGAACAACGGTGACTGAAAGAACCGAGAACTTAACCTAAAGAGAAGACTGAAAAAATCGTGTGGGAGCAGCACACGAGAGAATCAAAGCCTAAAGGACGCAAACAAGGGGACACTAAAGTCTACTATGGAAAAAGAAAGTCGATGGAAAAATCCACTACCTTAAAAACTATTCTTAGCATAGAATTCATGACTAGGTTGGGATGAAAAAAACATGATGAACTGGTTTCTTACTCAAAGATGGAAGTAAGAAAATTTATAAAAGTTAATTATCATAAATCCCCAGCTACGGCACTAACCAAAAACAGTCTAGGAGGTGGGTATCGCACCGCAAAGAACTCGTGCACTCAAGACAAACCAAGCGCCTAACCACAAGCAAACCAAACCTGCAGCAACTGAAAAAATCCAAAGGATGCGAAGTTAAATTTCAAGAAACTTGTAACCAACAAAGGAAACACAGTTCAATGATCAATAGAAGGTAAGATGTACAACCATAGTACATAAAACTTATTGTCCACCTGAAAAATAGGAAACACAGAAAAAAGGACTTCAAAGAATTTACTGCAAAGGAAGGAATGAAAGGGCGCTTGAAATACACTCGGAAGAATAAGAAAGAGGTGAGCGGCGGTACATCTGCAAGTACAACTGCAAGTACATCTGCAAGTACAACTGCAAGATGACCCAGCCCACCAAATTACAGTAAAATCCAAAGGGAAACAACTACTACACTCCACAAAAAGTTCTAATCACGTGAGGGGCTGGTGATTTAAAAACAGTGTGGAGTAAAAAAAATAGCTAATCTATGATGAGCTCCACCGAATGAACCATCTGCCTATGGAACTAAGAGCCAGAAACCATCAAGACGCTATAACGGTGGTCTGAATTAATTACCACCTTCCACCAAAACCAAGAAAGACAGCCGAAAGGAAGCTGCCTAAACAAAGCGTCGTTACGCTCCACCAATCTAGACTACCCTATAAGACAGTCTAGGAGGTGCTGAGGAATAGGCACCCACACATAGGGCCATGTTAACCTACGTATGAGAACCAGCAGCACCTAAAAACAATGAATCCTGGGTTGACTGTAACACCCCAGCCATACGCAGTATCAGAGCCAGACTAGTGTTCAAGATCATCACTCACTCCACGTGACGGCCACATCGTTACAAAGCCTTGTCCGGTGTAAACCACCAGGGACAGCAGGAGGCGAAGGGATCAACAACGCCCGCGAGCCATTCGAACAGGTGGACGGGGGGTGGCAACTAGTGGACAGTGGACCTATATCAGGCTCCACTATGACCTGAGGCTGTCTTAATCCTAGAGCTTCACCGATAAAACATGGCACAGAGGAGGGCCTGGCGACCCCCTGAGATTCGGCTAAATTATTGCTCGGAAATACAACTCCCACCCGCCCTAAAACTTCACACACAATACAGCATGATCAGTCCCTGACCTGGGATGCAATCTGGATACACCCCACCCAGGACAGCCATCAACAATTGGGGTTGCTAAAGGGCGTAGGGAATTACCGGCTACACTAACATATCACCGTTTGATGACAGGAGGGATGCAAGCGGGCACGGGGACCCATACTAATGGGAGAGCCCAGGAAGACAGTTGTCAGCATGAATTGCGGTGCTCTCACGCGTTTTATGACTTGGTGACTACTTATGTACTTCCTTAGAACTATCGGCCCAGACAGTGTTTCTGTCTGTACTGTGTCAGCTTCCCGTAGACTGTGTCATCCTTCATGACACGGTGACAGCTTCCTGTTGACTGCGTCATCGGTCTCTCACTGACACACTCTGTATAGCCGGTGCCTGGCTTAAGATTCCTGACTTAGGGTCTAGTCAGGTTACAGACGTCCGCCTCTCCCACCGCTGGTGTTCTTTGGCGTCCGCCTGTCCTTGTAACGCTATTTCTTGTCTCCGTGTATAGATTGGCGCGTCTGTCTCCGCTGCATACATCTCTGTCCACTCTTCGAAGTGCTTTCTAGCTGATAGGTTACGGGCTTATTACTTCTACCACTGCTTTACAATGCAACTTCCGCGTGGGCCTCCTGCCGGCTTCGAGAAACTTACCCCACAGAATGGTATTTCCTGGTCGCGCGGTATGGAGAGCGTCATTATCAGTAATGGATGCGACCGAATTCTTCCTCTAAAGATTCGTGTTCCCACTGATTGGCTAGATGATTGCGCGCCAGCGGCCTCTGCTGCCGGAGATGAGTCTCCTTCCGCCATCATGGAAGCCACCCCCCCCTCCAATACCTCCACTGTCTCTCCGGTGTATGAGCCTCAATTGGCACCTTCTCCTGCGGTCTTCAAGCCTCCGTCTGCCGCTCTGCTTGCGCCGCTTCCACCGGACCTACCTGAGGTGGTCAAGCCGTCTTTGCTGCGGAGTTCGTCTCTTGGTCCTTTGGGTCCTCTACTCAACCTTGCAGAGCAGGCTCGCAACCCTGCAGAGCGGGCTCTTGGTGCTTACCATACTCGGGCTCGCGAGGCTGCTGCCACGAGTGTCCACAGATCTGCTGCTGGCACCTCGCAGGAGCCCCTTCCACCTCCACCGGTGGATCTGCCACCTGCGCCTGGCCCTCCGCCGTCTATGAATCCTACGCTGTCCGGCATATCCTGGGAACATCTGCTTGATGGCACACCACCTGTGCGGCTGGCTGTGCGGGACTGCCGGCTTATTCGCCAAGCCCAGTATGCTGGAGATTCTCTTGATCGCACTTTGTACGGTAGGCTGGATGAGGCAGCCACTCGGGCTAATCTAGATAGAAAGGGTCGCCCTAAGCGTGTGATGGCTTACTCTGAGCTGGGTCATGAGTGTCGTGCTTTTCTAGGACCTGTGAAGGCAGGGATTAACTACCCTTCCCCTGGAGGTGTTACCTTTGGTGGGATTGGGCGTAGAAACAATGATCTCCGAGGGTATCAGTATGTGAAGGTCCCTCTCAGTTTTGTTCCTGTTAGGCCTGATTTCGAGCTCGTTGCGAGTGTTGCGCGTTCCTTAGATCTCATTAGGAACTTAGATGATCAGCGCGCATATGATGCTGGCATTGCTGCCGAGTATTTTATGTCGGTTCGTGCCTCGTATGCTCCTGTGCCTGATCCTCTTGCTGCTGGACCCTCGGCCTCTCATGGTGAGTCTCGTGTAGATCCTGCACTGTTGGGTTTTAGTGCCCTGCCCTGGAACGTCAGGAGTTCATGTGTCTCACTATGATGCTTGCGAACATGACGGATGCGGTGGTCAATGTGTATCAGGATTTTGCCACTCCTCGGGATATCTTCTTGCATATCCGAAGACAGCGTTCTGATGCTCTTGCTGCTCGTGTCCCTCTCATGCTTGTTGAGCTTCGGCGTGCAACCATGGACAACTCTGAACCTGTGGATGTGTTCTTTCGCAGGGTCCGGGGCTTGTGCACTGACCTCCGCAGTGCGGGATACCCACAGCCTCAGCGCCATGCCATGCATACTATTATTAATGGCATCATGCACCCCCGCTTCGACTCTCTGCGGCTACAGTTTGGTCTCGCACTGCATCAGAACCAGCCTGTTGATTACTGGACCTGTCTGGCAGCATATAGATCATTAGATTTCTTGAACGTGTCTCTCCCTAAGTCTGATCCGAGGCATCCTGGTTGGTCCCGCGATCCTCCCCAAGTCCCTGCCAATGCTGCTTTTCAGCGTGGCAGGGGACCTGGTCCTCAGGGTTCCGGGACTACCAAGAGGCGCTTGGATTGCACTTGGGGCCCCTGTCTTTCCAAAACGAGCCACTCGGAGGACCGTTGCTGGACGAAACATCCGCACCTGCGAAAGGCCAAGGCTGGTGCACCGGGCATTGAACCCGTGCCCGTTGCCTTGGCCCTTCCAGGTTCGCTGACTCGCAAGCAGTTGTCCTCCTTGCAGGCTCAGATTGATGGGTACGCCATGTCCAAGAACTAGGAGGTACGCTCTGTCCTATTCTCTTGCACTACGAAGTTCTCTAACGTGTGTAGCCCTAGTCTTTCTGAGGGTGTCTGGCATGTGGACTCTGGAGCTGGAATGTCAATCACGGGTGATAAGTCTTTGTTCACTGTGTTTGAATCTTCTGCTGTTGGGCCTACGGTTCGATTTGGTGACGGGGTGATTCAACGGTCAGAGGGTAAGGGATCCATTGTGTTATGTAGTGATTGGTTACCAACATCAATCACTCTAACCAATGTTCTTTATATCCCTCACTGTCCGGTGAATCTCCTGTCAGTAAATGCTGTGGCTCATTCTCTCCACTGCCAGGTTTCTTTTGATAGTCTTAGTTGCACTGCCACTCAGGGCTCTTCTGTTCTCTGGTCCTTCCCTGCCTCCAGTGATGGTGTGTACAAGTTTGCATGTAGGCCTTGTCACACCTCCAGTCGTTGTTTAAGAGTTGCTGACAATTATCCAGCGTTTGCACTTGATGTTGATGAGGACGGTGGAGTTGTTCTCCCTACCACTCCTGCATGGTTGTGGCATAGGCGGTTGGGTCATCCCGGCTATAGTGCCTTACACAAACTTGTCAAGAGTAGTATGGTTAAGAACTTACCCCTCAGTCTGGGTCAAGTGCAAAAGTTGGGTAAGATCCCATGTGATGCTTGTCACAAGGCTAAGGGCAAACGTCTCCCTTTTCCTAAAGAAAGCAAAACTGAGATCCGTGCACCTCTCCAACGACTTCACTTGGATATAATGGGACCAGTTCATATTAGGGGTCTGCGTGGGGAGTTTTACATCCTGTGCCTCATAGACCAATTCTCTGGCTTTGCTGAAGTATTGTGCTTGAGGACCAGGGATGAAGCTCCCTTAGCAGTCCAAACTATCATCCTCAGATGGTCAAATCAGCTGCAGGGGTTTGCCTTTAAGTGTCTGAGATCTGACAGGGCCAAGGAGTTTATAGTTAAATGGTTCGAGGATTGGCTGATATCGGTTGGGGCAGTACATGAGTTATCGTTGGTGTACACTGCCCAGCAGAACGCAACTGTGGAAAGGTATAATGGGGTCTTGCAGTCTATAGCTAGGAGTATCCACCTGGAATCAAAGCTAGCTAAGTCTTTCTGGCCTTATGCCTTCCTAGCTGCTTGTTACCTTCGTAACCGACTGCCCAATCAGGGACGCAAGACACCTTATGAGTTGTTTTATGGGGTGATGCCTGATGTGTCGTTGTTACGTGTGTTTGGATGCCCCTGCTATGTCACGTTAGTCAATGGGAAGAAACGTAACAAGCTGGACGAAAGGGCGTTATCTGGTAGACTGGTTGGGTATTCTCTGGTGAGTAAGGGTTATTTTATTTGGGTTCCTAAGTTGCGCCAGGTAGTAGAGAGTCGTGATGTACTCTTCTATGAACAGTTTAGCTATAACTGTATTCCTGGGCTTCCTCCCTATGACGGGTCGCCGTATGTTTCTAGCATCCCTGCCGCTATCAACGGACACATGCCTGAGGCTGCGGTCCATTCCTTAGATCCTTTGCTTTCCCCAATTGTTGACCACTGTCCTGGCCATAGGATGATTCTGCGTCCCAGGTCAGGGGCTGCTGGTACTGTATTGCGTGAGAATGCACTGGGCGGGCGAGGTTCTGCAGTTCCTACGGATAAAATCTTAGCCGAATCTCAGGGGGTCGCCAGGCCCTCCTCTGCGTCAAATTCCGTCGGTGAAGCTCTAGGATTACGACAATCTCAGATCATAGTGGAGCCTCTTATAGGTCCATTGTCTAATAGTCACCCTGCTCCAATCATCTTGGATGGCTCGAAGGGGTTGGTGAGCGCTTTTTTCCTCCTGCCGTTCCTGATAGATTAATCGGGAGCCCGGGTGATGATGTAGCCTTTGCCGATAGTGCAAGTGATGATCTTGATCATTGGTCAGGCTCCGATACTGCGTATGGCTGGGGTGTTCCGGTCGACCCAGGCTTCGTTGAATTAGAGGCAAATAAGGCCGGCCCTGTTCAACCAGGCAGTAGTTCTGCACTGGGGGCTCTACTACCGGTTACTGCTGATACTGCTGATATCCCCGCTGCTCATGTACAAGTAAACTGCTTGTACGTGGGAGCATCTGTTGCCCCCTCCACTGAACTAACCTATAAAGCTGCCATGCTCCCTACCAACCCTGACAGGGATCAATGGCTTCTTGCTATGAAGGATGAGATGGCTTCCCTACATGCCCATGGTACTTGGGTACTCACTCCACAGCCTCGTAAGCAAAAGATCCTGTCAGGCAGGTGGTTATTTGTGAAGAAGATTGGGGTTGATGGTTCTATACGCTTCAAGGCACGTTTTGTGGTACGTGGCTTTCTGCAACGTCCTGGGCTGGATTTTCATGACGTATATGCCCCTGTCTCCTCTAAAGCAGGTCTTCGGGTGCTCCTGGCTGCCATCACTCATAGAAAGATGTTTGTTCGGCAGCTGGACATCAAAACTGCATTTCTGAACGCTAAGCTGGAACCTGGTCTGGACCTGTACTGCCGCCAGCCTGAGGGCTTTCAGCACCTTGGTCCTAACGGTGTTCCCCTTGTGTGCAAGCTGCTCAAGTCTCTTTATGGATTGAAGCAGGCACCCAGGGCTTGGAGTAGGGATGTCAAGCGGGTTCTGGTTGCACACGGCTTCACTATGTGCAAGGCTGAACCTGCTCTGTATTTTAGGAAGGGTTCTGATGGTGGGTGGAGCTATGTTCTGACCTATGTTGATGATTTTATCTGTGCTTTTAGTGAGCTGGATAGGTATGTGTTGCTTATCCAGGCTATGGAAAAGGCTGGCTGGGAGGTCAAAGAGATGGGTGTTCCGGTTCAGTTCCTCTCTTTGGACATGCATGTTACACTTGATTCTGAAGGCAGGTGTGTTCAGATCAACATCTCTCAGCACACCTACATTGTTGATCTGGTGGAGCAGTTTGGTCTTACTGATGCTGCCCCACCCAGGTTTGCTGCCCCCATGGCCAAGTCCACCGTTTCTGACGCCCCTGGAGAACCCCTGCCGTCTAATAGCCAGTACCTCTCTCTTGTGGGTGCTTTGCTATACCTGGCTACTTGCACCAGGCCTGATATTTCTTTTGCTGTGAGCTACCTGTCCAGGTTTTCTGCTCACCCTACCGTCCCTCTCTGGGGGCTGCCAAGCGGTTGCTCTTGTATTTGAGAACACATTCCCACCTGGGTCTCACTTACACCCACAACCCTGAGTTCTCTTTTACTGTCTTTAGTGACTCATCCTTTGCTGATGATGGGTCTGACAGGCGGTCTCAGACTGGCTTTGCTGTGCTAGCTGGGGGGTGCATAGTGAACTGGATGAGCAAGAGGCAGCCTACTGTTGCCATTAGCTCTAGTGAGGCTGAGTATCAGGCCCTGTCCCAGGCTGCCAGGGAGGTACAATGGTTGAAGAAATTGAGGGTGGATCTGGGTCTGCCTTGTGCTTTGGTTACCATTCAGGGTGACAACTTAGGGTCTCTAAGTTGGGCCAAAGACTGGCAGCTCCTGCCTCGCAGCAAGCACATTGATGTTATTCATCACTACATCAAGGAGCTGGTGGAGGATGGTTCACTGGATGTTGCCTATGTTAACACCGTGGATAACTGTGCTGACCCCTTCACCAAGCCCCTTGATCCTGCTGTGTTCTGGAGGTTTGTCCGCATGTTAGGTATGACCGCTTCTTCTTAGGGTCATCCTTGCATTTGGTCATATTAGTTTCTTTTAGTTATCAAAGTTTGGCATTAGGTTCCTATTCCCGGATCGGTTTTCTATACCGTTGTTACCCATTTTTGATATTAGTTTTTCCTCTCTTTCTAGCTTGGCAAATTGTTTTAGAATTTTTTTGCCTTGTTTCATTCCTTCCTATAACCCTTTGGGTTCCATTTGAAGTTCTCTCGATTTTTTCGGAGTTCTTTGATTTTTTTTTTTATATATGTTACATATAGTTCTATGTCCCCAGTGCCATAGGTGGAGAGGTAGTATTGTATGTCACCTGTGTCATAGGTGGAGTGTCAGCATGAATTGCGGTGCTCTCACGCGTTTTATGACTTGGTGACTACTTATGTACTTCCTTAGAACTATCGGCCCAGACAGTGTTTCTGTCTGTACTGTGTCAGCTTCCCGTAGACTGTGTCATCCTTCATGACACGGTGACAGCTTCCTGTTGACTGCGTCATCGGTCTCTCACTGACACACTCTGTATAGCCGGTGCCTGGCTTAAGATTCCTGACTTAGGGTCTAGTCAGGTTACAGACGTCCGCCTCTCCCACCGCTGGTGTTCTTTGGCGTCCGCCTGTCCTTGTAACGCTATTTCTTGTCTCCGTGTATAGATTGGCGCGTCTGTCTCCGCTGCATACATCTCTGTCCACTCTTCGAAGTGCTTTCTAGCTGATAACAGTCTAGACTTAACTGGATATAGAGAGTACATCACTACTCTCTACTACCTGGCGCAACATCGGAAACCCAAATATAATAAACCTTACTCACCAGGGAATACCCAACCAGTCTACCAAATAATGCCTTTTTAACTAGCTTGTTACGCAATATCCCATTTACTTCAGACGAGCAATGGCAACTATACACTCGTAACAACGACACATTAGGTAGAACCCCAAAGAACAACTCGTATAGAGTCTTGTCACCCTGATTGGGCAGCCGGTTACGTAGGTAACAAGCACTGAGGAAGGCATAGGGCCAGAAAGACTTAGCTAGCCTAGACTCCAAGTGGATACTCCTAGCTATGTTCTGCAAGACCCCATTGTACCTCTCCACAGTCGCGTTCTGCTGAGCAGTGTATACCATCAATAATTCATGCACAGCACCAACCGATTTCAACCATTACTCGATACCACTTAACTAAAAATTCCTAAGCCCTATCAGAACTCAAACACTTGAGCACAAAACCCATGTAGCTAAGGCATACACCTAAGGAGGGCACCCAGGGAAGGACCAGGGAACGGGAAGACAAAGAACGCGACCTCTGTCGAACCACGGAACGCACCCAGGGGTCCCAAGGATCCTAAGAGAGAAAAAAAAATCCACCAAGATATCATGCCAAAGAACCGCTGGACTAGGGATCACAGAAGGTGGGGAAGCGTTAGGGCGAAGTCGAGATTTGAGGTATGGGAAAAAGGAGACGAGGATGAAAGTGCAGTCGCACCTGGTGCAGAAAATCGCACCAATGGCAGAAAATCGCAAATCGCAAGGGAAAATTTATCGCTAGGATGCGAAGAGCAGAGCCGAGGCATGTAAAGGTCCTAATATCCCGCCGTCGATGATCAGTCAATCCCAAGTCCCCCCCTCTATCGCTCGACTCACCCGGTTGGGGGGTAGAGGGAGCAGCACCCGTAGTGGTGCCGACCATACCCCCCTGCTTCCTACCACCTCCAGAATCTCCAGGTCCAGACGCGTACGTCGTTCTCCTCTGGCGAACCCTACGGCAGTGCCGGCGATCCGCCAGCTTGATCGAAAAGATTCTCCAGAAGGTAGCACAGAGCCACTAGAGCGCAAGCTCATGCCAGTAGCCGACCGTCGGCAGGGCAGAGCAAAGGGGGCACAGACGACGTAGACATCAGCTGGGAGCTTGGTCGGCTTGGCAACCTCCGGTTTGCAGACAGAGCCGCAAACACCGGAGAAATGGTAGCGACGTCAAGGACGCGAGCAGACGAAGACGGGGAACCTCCACCGATGTCCAGGCTAGTCGCCGACTTCAGTCTGCACGTCACAGTCATCTACGACAGACGGGAGGAGGCGACAGACGGCAGGGGAGGAAAAAGAAGGGAAGATGGAGGAATGATTGGGGGGGGTTACTTCCACGATGGCGGAAGGATCCTCCTCTCCGGCAGCAAAGGCCGCTGGCGCGCAATCGTCTAGCCAATTTGTCGTCATGTCAGGACTTCGGAACTTCCAGAATGAAGCTCGTTGAAGCCAAGTAGAGGACGACGCATAAGATGCATTGCAAAGCAGTGGTACCGTGAGGAGCCCGATAACCTATCAGCTTTAATACACTCCGTGGAGTGGACAGAGATGAAAGCAGCGGAACAGACGCTCCAATCTATACACGGAGACGAGAATAACGTTACAAGCACAGGCGGACGCCAAAGGACACCAGCGGTGGGAGAGGCGGATGCCTGTAACCTGACTAGAACCTAAGCCAGGAATCTTAAGCCGGGCACAGGCAATACAGAGCGTGTCAGTGAGAGACCGGTGACGCAGCCAACAGGAAGCTGTCACAGTACTGTCAGGACCGATAGTTCTAAGGGAGTACACAAGGAGTCACCAAGACATAAAACAAGTGAGAGCACCGCTATTCATGCTGATACACTCCACCTGGTCAGGTGAACTGTAATAAAACTTAGATCCGTAACCGAAAACTAACTGAGAAAACGAAGAACTGTAATACTCCACCTGTTGAGGTAAAAGGAGAAATATACAAGAGAGCACTGTGGAATCCACGTCGGAAGTGAGGAAGGAATACACCATGTAACCACATATATGTTATATTTAAATAACCAGACATCGTATCCAAGAGCTTCTACCAAACATTCCTCAGAATGAAGCGAAATAAAAACAAAACCTGAAAGATAGCAAGAACAAAAGAAATGTTCAGAAAAGCCAAGTTATGCCCAAGTGGGCATATCCAGACGGGCAAGTCAGAATCCAATATGTCCGCACGGTTAGGGGGGTTCAGATGGGCTACACTTATAGGTAGCTCCACCTAATGAAAGGTACACCTACACAACCAAACAGAAAGGTGTAGGATGGAACAATCCGTCTCTCCCAGAGCATGTACGACAAAGAGACTTGCCCAATCAGAAAGGGAAAGATCCATGTCAACCAAAAAATCTCTGAATGCAAAAATCATAGCCAAATGATCAGCAAATGCAAATCATGCCAGTGCGAGAAATAGCAAAAGCCAGAAATATCAAAATCAGCTAAAGTAATCAAGATCTGCCACAGTGGCACCTCCCACGGTGGGACTAGGGGCAGACCTATAAGACACCAGGACTAGTAGCTCCCAATAGCTCTAGGGACAACCCAAACCGAAACCCAGACAGATCTCATTAAGGATAGCCTCTATCAGAAATCCCAGAAAGGGGGAAAACCAATACCCGGTACCCAAAACTGTAAGAAATTATATTCCTACTGTACACACAAATTATAATCGGTCTGTATTAATATCCCTCCAAATACCCGGGTTACCCAATCTGTCTCCACCTAATTCACCAACAAGAGTGAATTAAGGGTAAACCAGAAAAGGAAAATCCCATTAAGAGCCCACATAGCAGTGCAATCCTGTGGAAGGGCTTAACCGGATTCCGACGCAAGTATAAGCAAACCTAGGACTGCTGGTCATAGCCATGGCAGCCATAGGCACACATAACTCAAACACAAAGAGTCCAGAAAGACTAGGAGGAAAAAATCCTAAATGTGCAGCCTATAAAACCCAAAGGGAAGAGCTAAGAGGAACGCTTGAGCGACGCCATGTAACCAAAGCTGTGTTATATTTAAATAACCAGACATCGTATCCAAGAGCTTCTACCAAACATTCCTCAGAATGAAGCGAAATAAAAAACGAACCAGAGGAATAGCCAGAAGAAAGACCCAGGCAGATCAAGTCTTATCTACTCTTGAATTGCCCCCTTGCTGCAAAATGCCTGCCAGACTCTAATTTAAGTTTTTAGCCATATGCCTTCACCCCTAAATTATGGGGGGACTAGTACATACATCCTGTCAGAATTCTCTCTTTGCAGCCCTAGTAGTATTCCATGCAACTTCCTTGCAACCCTAGCAGTATACCCAGCAGCTTCCCCGCACCTTCTAGTAGAAACCCCTGCAACTCCCCTGCAGCCCCTAGCAGTATGCCCAGCGGCTTCCCTACTCCTCCCAGTAGTTTTACCAAAAGCCCCTCAACAGCTTTCCTGCAGCCCCTAGCAGTATATCCAGCGGCTACCCTACAGCTCCCAGGAGTTTCCCCTGAAGCCCCTTCCTAACAACCTCTATAGCTAGCCATAGCCTAAGTTTCTCCTAGATCTGCTGAAGTCTTCCCTTCTGACTAAGCAGCAAATGTTGACTCTGCATTCCCTCTGCAGTTCCATCAGACAGACACTCTAAAGTTACATATTGCCTTTGTGACCCTGCAGGCACCCCTTTTCCCCTGAATCTTGATCTGAATAATTTATTATCTAGATTCTTCACTCAAGCAGATTACACCTCAGACTCTAGTACCTTTTCTTTATCTTCATAATATTTTCCTTATCCCCTCAGTTAATTCCAGGAATTCTTGATCCCAAGAATACCTTGAATTGGGGGGGGATGTTATAGACGACTTAAATGTCTCTATCTGAGTAGGCAATGAGCGGACCGGTTACTACCTGTCCCGAGTTTCCTGCCGTCAGCAGTACTGCGTACTGCAGACTGCCTTAGTATATCATTGACTCATTGCGAGTATCTCGCTCTCTTCTATAACTCTTGTAAACGATTGAGTCTTGCAGTTCCCGATTTTCACACAATGTAATGTAATGTAATGTAATGTAATGTAATGTACGGTAAGGTAAGGTAAGGTAAGGTAAGGTAAGGTAAGGTAAGGTAAGGTAAGGTAAGGTAAGGTAAGGTAAGGTAAGGTAAGGTAAGGTAAGGTAAGGTAAGGTAAGGTAAGGTAAGGTAAGGTAAGGGAAGGGAATGGAGTGGAACGTAATATTTAAAAGTCCACAGGGTCGTTCAAGGATGCTTCAAAGGCACGTGTTAAGGCGCAAATGTGTTCAACATACATTGTATGGAAAACATCTGTGACTAATGGGCAGAAATCTACGTTTCCAACTTATTGGACCCTCCAAAAACTGTGTTAGAGACGTGGACACCCCAGCAGCTTGGTAGGGCACACTTACCATCCTCAGTAATGGCCTAATGGGAAAGCAAAACATAGGAAAGCTCAGAGGCAGAAAACTCGATTTGAAGCCTGCACCTGTTAAGGTTATGTTAAACAGGTGCCCTGGGTGTTAAACACCTGTTCAACAACTACGTGAAAAAAATGATGTACATAAACAGAGCCCCTTTCAGTGATATACAATGGTCTAGTGCTAGACCAGATCGCTTGATGATGGGCTCCCTTAACACCACGCTCCACCAGGCGTTATCAATACATAAACAGGTGTTTAACACCCCGAGCACCTGTTTAACGTCAACATGGGGGCAATATACGGGACCCACCCACCCACCCACCCAGGCCCAATAGTGAGGCTGCCCTGATGACGCGCTGAGACTAACTCGACAACAAAACTCGATGATGCAGATAATAACAGAACACAGTCTTCACAAGCGCTGCGACACAGCGCAGGACGGTGATCGCCCCCAGCGGGGTGGCGAACTCGTGCGGAAGCGAAAGGCCTTTAACGGCCTCCAGACTAGAGTTTGACTGCCCCTCCGTAGCGGATATGTAGCCACCGATATGTAGCTAAGTTGTAGCTAGTTATGACCCCACGCCAACTGTTCTCGCCTACCTCCTGTTAACTCCTCCCACACGAAACCGTGAACGCACTCTCTCCCGGGTATGCCACATTTTCACACCTCTACGAACACTCCTAAGGCGTGCAGCTCGCCCAATTTGTAAATCCAGCTACTACCGTTGCAAGTTCCATTCCTTTCTTCACCCCCCTCCCATCTAACTTGCGCTCGTCTCTCGCTTCCTAAACGCTCATTCACAAAAATTATCAGAAACCCAAAGCTGCATACGACCACCATTGGCAGGGTCAACAGCTCTTGGTGCAATTCGCCCACCACTCCTCGGTATCAACGCTCCAGAGCCTGGCACTGGCTTTGTGGCATGCAAACAACTCGCTGCCCGACCAACTGTTACACTGCGCTTAGCGCGAGTCGAACGGCACAGTCGGATTGAACAGCATTAGTTAGAAAGTTAGTTAGTTCCACGCAGCAAGTTCGAAAGCTCACTGACCCTGGCGCCCAGGCAGTGGGTATGTGGCAAGCTCGAAAATAGCCAGCCCTCTAACCCACATACCAAGTTCGAGGGTCCACTTACCCACCAGAAATCGACTGACAACCTGCCGGGGTCTCAGCAGTCAGCACCATGAGCTATCCCAACTCCCAGGCACCATCTCCCAGGCCAGGCTCCAAAACCAATACGGTATACCCTCCCCCCCAGGTGCCCAACAACATCAACAGCCCCTCCCCTGGAACAACTGTTGGTATGATGCAACCCGCCGCAATGACAGCTAGCAACAACAGGGGGTACCCTCCCCCCCAGGTGCAGGACACCATGAACAACCCTCTACTTTGTATGCCAGACTCCAGCATGATCCACCCCCCCCAGATGGCTCCAATCAACAGCACCGGATACCCGCCCCCCCATGAGCAAATCCCAAACATGAATAGCCCCCCTCCAGGACCTATTGGTGGCACAAGCCAACCCGCACCCATAACAGGGAGTATCAACATGGCCCCCCCCACTCCCCAGCAGTACACCAACATGGGCCCCCCACTCCCCAGCAGTACACCAACACAAGAGCCCCCACTCCCCAGCAGTATGCCAATACGGAAGCCCCCACACCCCAGCAATACACCAACACAGGAGCCCCCACTCCCCAGCAGTACACAAACATGGGGTCCCCCACTTCCCAGCAGTACACCAACATGCAAGTCCCCTCTCCCAAGCAGTACACCAACATGTCAGCCCCCTCTCCCCAGCAGTACACCAACATGCAAGCCCCCTCTCCCCAGCAGTACACCAACTTGGCTCCCCCCTCTCCCCAGCAGTACACCAGCGTGAGCTACCCCTCCCCAATGGCAGCTGACACCATGGGTTACTCTTCCCCTCAGATGCCTAACCCCAGCCCTATGAGCCAAAACCCTAGTGGAGGCTTTCCCCCAGGATCTGCGATCCTAAACAGGCTCCCCAACTCAAAACAAGTTGTCATTGAGTCCTACTTATCACAGCTTCTTACGCATGTGGGAGACGTGCAGGAACGAGTGTCAGCAGCAGCAGCTTTGGCCAACATCGGCAGCTTCCTGCCACCGGATCTGAGGTACGAAACCCCTCGTCTCATCTCTGAAGCCGGTATATGGGATGCCTTGGTAGAGGTGCTCACGTATGTGCCCTTGGATGAGAATGGGAAGGAGGTGGAGATAGAGCTGTTGGAAGCTGTTGTGATGGCATCCTCCCAGCTACTCACCCAACTGAAGAGCACTTCAACAACACAGGGCCAGCTGCGTGTGGCGGAGAATATGGTATGTGTGTATGTATATGTTACACTGCAACAACTAAGGGCCAATTGCGTGTGGCGGAGAGTATGGTGTGTTTGTATGTATGTGTTTATGTACGTTACACTCCAGGGTTAGGCCGAATAGGCAAACGAGACTTGCCCAACCGTGACAGGAAGGGCTACAAAGAAAATGCATTGATGAACTGAAGCTGATCTATGATATAAGACACCACCACCACCACACCACCACCACCACCACCCTGAACCACCCTGAACCACCACCCTTGCACCCTTGCACTACACCACCACCACCACCGCCACCCTGCACCACCACCACTTGCACCACCTCCACCACCACCACACCACCCAGAACCACCACCACTTGCACCACTTTACCACCACCACCACCGCCACCCTGAACCACCACCACTTGCACCACTTGCACCACCACCACCACCGCCACCATGAGCCACCACAACTTGTACCGCCACCACCACCGCCACCCGAACCACCACCACTTGCACCACCACACCACCGCCACCATGAGCCACACCACTTGCACCACACCACCACCACCCTGAACCACCACCACTTGCACACTTGTACCACCACACACCACCACTGCCACCTGCACTGCCACCATTACACCACTTGTACCACCTCCACCACCACACCACCACTGCCACCCTGAACCACCACCACTTGCACCACGCCACCACCACCGCCACCCTGAACCACCACCACTTGCACCACTTGTACCACCACCACCACCGCCACCCTGAACTGCCACCACTTACACCACTTGCACCACCAGCACCACCAGCACCACCACCACTGCCACCCTGAACCACTTGCACCACCGCCACCACCACCGCCACCCTGAACCACCACCACTTGCACCACTTGTACCACACCACCACTGCCACATCTGAACTGCCACACTTACACCCACTTGCATCACCACCCACCACCACTACCACCCTGAACCACTTGCACACCGCCACCACCGCCACCCTGAACCACCACCACACACCGCCACCCTGAACCACCACCGCTTGCACCACTTGTACCACCACCACCACTGCCACCCTGAACTGCCACCACTTACACCACTTGCACCACCACCACCACCACTGCCACCCTGAACCACCACCACTGCCACCCTGAACCACCACCACTGCCACCCTGAACCACCACCACTGCCACCACTTGTACCACCACCACCACCCTGAACCACAACCACCATTTACACCACCTCCACCATCACTACCTCCACCACCATAGTGCTTACAGCACACCAACAAATGTAACCCCGCATCAGGATCCCTCCCCATGGCAGCCAGCACCTTGTTCAGGCTGTTAAACGATTTTCACGGTGTTAAATACCTGTCCAGGTTGTTAAACGGGATTTCACCGTGTTAAGTGCCTGTTCAGGTTTTATAACAGGTTTTCAGGGTTTAAAACACCTGTTTAGATTGTGAAACAGGTGGCCAGGGTGTAAAACACATGTTCAAATTATTAAACAGGTGTTCAGGTTGTTAAAAACCTGCTTGTGTACAAATTGGTTATGCATGTAGCTGTTGAACAGGTATTTAACATCCTGGACACCCCTTTAGCACCCTGAACAGGTGCAGGCTGCCGTAGGGCCTACCACCCCCACACTCTTCCCCTCTCCCCCCTTAACCCCCCCATCCCTACCACTTTCACTTCCATATTTGTAATCATGTATGTAGGTACGTGCGATGAGCCTGAAGCTGATCGACCCAGTGGCCTTGGAACAGCTTTCCTACGTTCTCAAAGCGACGCCTTCCTCTCGCGTCGCCTTTGCCGTTGCTGCTGTGGCAGTAGCGGTGGCAGAGTCAAGCGACGCTTTTGACGACCGCATCATTTTGGACGGCACCTTTCCTGAAACACTGCTGGGGGCTGTGGATCAGAGCTCTCAGGAGTACCACATCCGTGACAGCATGGCATGTGCTGTTGCCGCCATGCATTTGGCTTGGTCCTCATCAGACAGCTTCACATCCATCTGGAAGCTAGGTTTCCTCCGCGCCTTGTGCATACTCTACGAGCGCAGCATTGACCCGGAAACTGAGTCGGACAACGTTTCTGGAGCTGATGTTATAAGCCTCATGCTCAGAGCCTTGAGGCTAGAGCCGTGGTACGGTATCTTTCTGTGTATGTATTCATGTATGTATGTGTGCATGCATGCGTGTTTGTATGTTACAGTCCAGGGAGTAGTCGACCTGGCTTCCTCTGTGCCTTGTGCATGCTCTACCAGTGCAGCATTAACCCGGAAACTGAGTCCGACAACGTTTTTGGAGCTGATGTTACAAGCCTCATGCTCAGAGCCTTGAGGCTAGAACCTTGGTACGGTATCTTTCTGTGTATGTATGTATGTATGTATGTATGTATGTATGTACTAGTACAGTAGCCCGTGTGGCCGGTGGCCACACCTACTCTCACTCTCAAGACCCCCCCCCCCCCCCCCCCCCCCCAATCATAGTACGGTGCCCGTTTGGCCTTTGGCCACACCTATTTGGGGCTGGTTACATAATGGTTTACACTTTGAAGCCCCCCCTCATTCACACACCACCACCACAAACCATTATCCGCCCCTCCCCCCTCCCCTCCTGTTGGCCACATCTGTTTTGGGCTGGGTTGCAAAACGGTTTTCTCTGCAGTGCATGCCACTTAAAACATTGAACGGACGCATATCCCTCCCCCCACCCCACCCCCAGTTATCTCCACCCCCCCACACACCCAACCATGTACCCCACCCACAAACATACTCCTTATTCTTCCTGATATATTTCCTGACTCCATCCTTTATTCCCTTCCCACCCAGCCATCCCACCCAGCCCCCACCCTCTCCCCACTCTCATCCTCCCTCCTCCCTCCTACACGCACCCACCAGCACACATACTCCATATCTGCCTCCCTCTACTTCAGCTGTGGGCTTTGCCATAGCTGAAAGGCAAACGGGACGAAGAGCATCGACAACGTTTGCGCATCATCCGACTCCGCTAAAAGCATCGGACCTGCTTCCCTGCCACCTCAGCTGTGATCGATAGTCGACCCCACTGAAAAAGCTGAACCTGCGCAATCGCGACTGTACATAACTAAAGCTTCTTCTTAGCGAGCTTGTATTCAGTTCGGCCGAAGAACAATCCTGTTCACCGCAACTGCTCCCGAAGTCAACTCAACCTGAGACTTGGAAACATCGCTAGGTTCATCCATTCAACTTTGCCGCGTGCTCGCTATAGCAAAATGCACAGCAACGACATAATTCTCGATGCAGTGGGAAGAAGTTGCAGTCAAGTTGCTGATTTGAGATGTTCAGTCAAGTTAGGGCGAGAATACTCAGCGAAATTTTTCATTCAATCAACTTTGATGCGTACTTGCTATGGCACAAAGCGGAGCGACATGTTTCTCAATGCAGTGGGATGAATTTGCAGTCAAGTTTGTGACATGGGATGGATGCGATTCGGACATTTCTGAGAGGTCCGCTGACTCACCACGTCACCTCCCGTTGTGCGCAGCGACAGGTCTCTTGACGCAAGGGAAAGGTCTTGCAGAGATGCAGGGGGAAAAGCTTGTAGGGAGACGAACTGCAGCGCTACCGAAATCAGGTGGATGAACTCAGGCGGGAAAAGGAGAAATCGGGCGGGATGCGCAACAGGTAGAATACGCAGGAGGCGAAGGTTGCATAAGGCAGAATTCGCAGGAGGCCAAATCAGGCAGAAGTTGAAGCAGGAGGGATTAAAAGCCGGAATTGGCTGAGTGGGAATTGGCTGGGCGGGAAGTCGGTTATAATAAGTCGGTTACGCGATGACACCACCACGACCGCGACCACGACCACAACCACGACCACCATGATTTCTTTATATATATAGATGTATGTATGTATGTTACAGTCCAGAGGGCAGCCAACTACTCGATTTCAGGACAAAAAAAGGAGCCCATACCAAGATCAGCTCCAGTAAATGCTTCCTTGAGGAGGCCACTATTCCTTCAACTCTCTGCAACCTGGTTGCGGGGGTCAATTCTCCTTGAAATCCCTGCAAACTGACCCCAATCCATTGTATTCCCCTTTCAAAACCTCCAGGACAAAATGGATCCAAGTCAAGAAGGGCTCCTGTAACCCTTGGTTGCGGGGGTCAATTCTCCTTGAAATCCCTGCAAACTGACCCCAATCCATTGTATTCCCTTTTCAAAGCCTCCAAGACAATATGGGCCCAAGTCAAAAAGGGCTCCAGTAAACCCTTCGTTTTGGGGGGTAATTCTCCTTGAAATCCCTGCAAACTGACCCCGATCCATTGTATTCCCTTTTCAAAACCTCCAGGACAAAATGGGCCCAAGTCAAGAAGGGCTCCAGTACACCCTTCGTTGCGGGGGTCAATTCTCCTTGAAATCCCTGCAAACTGACCCCAATCCATTGTATTCCCTTTTCAAAACCTCCAGGACAAAAAAGGAGCCCAGGCCAAGGAGGACTCCAGTAACTGCTTCCTTGAGGACGCCACTATTTCTTCAACTCTCTGCAACCTTGAATCAACTTCCCCTCAATTTCCCCTTGAATTCTCCAAATCTTCTTCACATATGAATGCTTGCTCCAGTAAACGCTTCCTTGAAGAGAACAATATTCCTTCAACTCTCTACAGCCTGCAACCTGTACCTTCCCCTCAACTCCTCCACATCTTCTTCACGCACTCATACTTGCGCACACAAATTCCAGGATAAAGTGGGCCCAAGTGAAAAAGGGCTCCAGTAAACGCTTTCTTGAGGAGGAGCTGTTGGCCAGCAATGTGATTGAGTGCCTTATGTCCTTCATGACAATCCAATCCACTTCTCTGAACCTGAGCATCACTGGGGTGGCAGAGCAGGCAGCTCGACTTGTGGACGCTATTGCTGATGATACCAAGTGCGTTCTTCTGTATTATGTGTGTTTGCTTGTTGAATGCATGTTGTACATGAAATCATGAACATTCAGTCCGCATCTATGAACACGAGCATCAGTGGGGTGGCAGAGGAGACAGCTCTACTTGTGAACGCTATTGCTGATGATACCAAGTGCGTTCTCCTGTATTTTGCGTGTTTGCTTGTTTGTTGAGTGCCTCATGTTGTCGTTCAAGAGATCAGGACCATCCAATACACATCTCTGGACCTGAGCATCACTGGGGTTGCAGAAGAGGCAGCTTGACTTGTGGACGCTATTGCTGACAATACCAGGTGCGTTCTCCTGTATAATGTTTGTTTGCCTGTTGACTGCATGTTGTTCATGAAATCATGAACATTCAGTCCGCATCTATGAACCTGAGCATCAGTGGGGTTGCAGAGCAGGCAGCTCGACTTGTGGACGCTGTTGCTGATGATACCAAGTGCGTTCTCCTGTATTATGTGTTTTTGCCTGTTGAGTGTCTGTCACACACACACTCTCACACATACACTCACACAAACACACTATCGCACACACACTCTCACACAAACACTCACACACACACACTATCGCACACAGACTCTCACACACACACACACACTCTCTCACACACACTCTCGCACACACACTCACACACACACTCACACACACACTCTTGCACACACTCTCACACACATGCTCTCTCACACACACACTCACACACTCTTGCACACACACTCTTTCTCATATGCTCTTACATACACACTCACACTCTCTCACACACACTCTCACACAGATGCTCTCTCACACACACACACTCTCTCTCACACACACTCTCACACACAAGCTCTCTCCCCCCCCCCCCCCACCCCCCCCCCACACACACACTCAAACACACACAGTCACACACACACACTCTCACGCACAGACTCAAACACACACACTCACACACATGCACTCAAACACACACTCTAACACAAACAAACTCTCACACACACACTCTCACACAAACTCACTCACACACACACTCAAACACTCAAACACAGACACACTCACACACACTCTCTCACACACACACACACTCAAACACACACACTCTCACACACGCACTCAAACACACACATGCAAACACACACACACACACACGCTGTCACCCAAACACACTCTCACTGACACACTCAAGCACACACACACACATACACACACACTAAAACACACACATTCAAACTCACGAATGCCCCCCCCCCCCCCCCCCCCCTCCCTCTCCAGCACTGAGCTTGAGGACATTGACAAGAGCCTGTTGGATGTGCGCAAGGAGCTAATTCACACAAAGGAAGATGTGGAGCAAACAGTTCCACAGGAGGACGACACATACAGTGCACAGGCCAGCACATACAGGTGAAGGTAGCGTGTGGGTATGTTGGTGTGGGTGTGCCCCCCCCCCCCCCTCCCCCCCCCCCCCCCCCCACACACACACACTGTGACACATACAGTGCACATGCCAGCACATAAAGGTAGGGTGAAGCTAGCGTGTTGGTGTGGGTGTGGGCCCCCCCCCACGCACACACTGTAACACATACAGTGCACATGCCAGCACCTACAGGTAGGGTGAAGCTAGCATGTGGGTGTGGGTGTGGGCACCCCACACACACACATACAGTGCACAGGCCAGCACCTACAGGTAGGGTGAAGCTAGCGCGTGGGTGTGGGTGTGGGTGTGCTCCCCCCCCCCCCCTCCCTCCCCCTCCCCTCCCCCCACACACTGCGACACATACAGTGCACAGGCCAGCACCTATAGGTAGGGTGAAGCTAGCTTGTGGGTGTGGGTGTGCCCCCCCCCCCCCCCCCCCCCCCCCCCCCCCCCTCCCCTCCCCCCTCCCCCCTCCCCCCCACACACTGCGACACATACAGAGCACAGGCCATCACCTACAGGAAGGGTGAAGTTAGCCCCCACTTAAGTTAGCCCCCACTTAAGTTAGCCCCCACTTACCTAAACACTAAACCCACCTAGACCCTGAGCATGAAACCGGAAACCTGGGTCATTTCACTGCCACCAACAGGAAGGGTGAAGTTAGACCCCACTTAAGTTAGCCCCCACTTAACTAGACACTAAACCCACCTAGATCCTAAACCCTAAACCCCAAAACCTTTGAATCAAATCCTAAGCCACTAAACCCTACCCCCCCTAAAGCACCTTATGCTAACTGGGGGCTAACTTAAGTGGAGGCTAACTTACCCCCACACGCAACTGGGCTGTGGATGATGTGGTGTGTGTGTTAGGATTTGTTGTGTGTGTGTGTGTGGGGTGGGGTGGGGGGGTGGGGGGGCACACACACTGCAACACATATAGTGCACAGGAAGGGAAAAGGTAGCTAACTTCCCCCCCCACCGCACCTACAGGGCTGTGGATGATGCAGTGGGTGGATAGTGGGTATGTGTGTTCATGGGGGGGGGGGGGGGGGGGGGCTAAGTTAGCTACCTTTTCCTTACCTATACTATATAAGTGTCGCAGTGTGTGTGGGGGTTGGTGCCCCACCCCCACCCACCCACTGCATCATCCACAGCCCTGTAGGTGCAGTGGGGGGGGGAAGTTAGCTACCTTTTCCTTACCTATACTATATATGTGTCGCAGTGTGTGCCCCCCCCCCCCCCCCCCCACTGCATCACAGGGCTGTGGATGATGCACTGGGTGGGTAGTGTGTGTTTGTGGGGGTGGGGTGGGTGGGTAGATGGGGGGGGGGCACCCACCCCCACATGCACTGCGGCACATATATTGCACAAGTAGGTAAAAGGTAGCTAACTCCCCTCCCACCACATCTACATGGCTGTGGATGATGCAGAGATGAAGTGTACAGGTCTAACTTGAGTGGGGGCTGACTTCACCCCCACCCACCCACCCACCACACCCACCGCACCGACAACATCTACATGGCTGTGGATGATGAAGAGATGAAGTGTACAGGTCTAACTTGAGTGGGGGCTGACTTCACCCCCACCCACCCACCCACCGCACCACATCTACATGGCTGTGGATGATGCAGAGATGAAGTGTACAGGTCTAACTGGAGTGGGGGCTGACTTCACCCCCACCCACCCACCCACCGCACCACATCTACATGGCTGTGGATGATGCAGAGATGAAGTGTACAGGTCTAACTTGAGTTGGGGATACCCTCCCCCCACCACCCCCCCATCCCCACCCCACCCACCGCACTGCACCCACAGGGCTGTGGATGACGCAGGGATAAAGTGTACAGATCACACACGCACGCACACACGCTTAATTCCTAGATCTTAGGGTTTAGGGTTTAGAATCAAATCCTTAACCACTGAACCCTAAACCCCTTAAACTGAAGTCCCCTAAACTTAACCCCCCTAAAACACCTTAACTTAATTCCCCCCTGCACCTAATTCCCAACCGCACCTACAGGGCTGTGGATGATGCCGAGATGAAGTGTACAGGTCTACGCTTGGAAAGAACTATGCTGAAAAAAAGGAGGGAGGAACTTTGGGACCAGATGGACTTCTTAGAGGTA
This sequence comes from Microglena sp. YARC, assembly GCA_022414725.1. Classification (NCBI taxonomy): domain Eukaryota; kingdom Viridiplantae; phylum Chlorophyta; class Chlorophyceae; order Chlamydomonadales; family Chlamydomonadaceae; genus Microglena; species Microglena sp. YARC. The sequence goes on from CM039462.1 coordinate 181,935,069, forward strand.
ATAATTATGTTAGGGGGAAGCTAGTCCGGGGTTTAGGGTTTATGGGGTTTAGGGTTGAACAGTCTCCCCCGGACTGGCTCCCTCTGGACTAGCTTCCCCCTACCAATAATTCTGGGCCGTCAGTGCCACAATTAACTATTGAGGAAATTTGGGACCAGATGGACTTCTTGGAGGTTATCATTATGGGCTGCCAGTGCCACCATTAACTATTGAGGAAATTTGGAACCAGAAGGACTTCTTGGAGGTAATAATTCTTGGCTGTCAGTGTCACTATAAACTATTGAGGAAATTTGGGACCAGATAGACTTCTTGGAGGTAATCATCCTGGGCTAGTTTTAGGGTTTTAGGGTTTAGGGTTCGTGTTTAGGGTATCTTCTTGGAGGTTCAGGGGAATATAAATCCCTGCCACCAACATAATGCATTAAACTGCCAAACCCCTACAGTTGACCCAGCACTGACTACATTGGGTACATTAGCTGGGTACTAAGACTGCCTACATACTGGGCACCCAGACATAGGCTACACTGGGTTCATTCTCCTTCATTTGACTTGACTTGACTTCAATTCAATTCAATTCGGCTTGACTTCACTTCACTTCGACTTGACTTGACTTCAACTTGACTTGACGTGGCTTGATTTCCGCTTGACCCTTGGGCTTGGAGGATGCCTTTTAGGGTGATTCCCTTTTGATTAGTGACCTGGGTAAAAGTGTTCATATTATTTTCCATGTTTGACTACCAGATGCAGCCAAAGCATGCAGACCACATTGGACTAAGTTGCTCACGCTAACCAACTGCCTTGTACCACCTAAACCACCTAAACCCCTGCATTCGGCCTGACACTGGGGCCCGGAAGAAATTCAAAGCATGCTGACCACATTGGACTAAGTTGCTCATGCTAACCAACTGCCTTGTACCTTCCATACCACCAACAGAATGCTTTAAACCACCTAAAACCCTACATTCGGCCTGCCACTGGGGCTCGGAAGAAATTCAGAGCATGCTGACCACATTGGACTAGGTTGCTCACGCTAACCAACTGCCTTGTACCTTCCATACCACCAACAGAATGCTTTAAACCACCTAAAACCCTACATTCGGCCTGCCACTGGGGCTCGGAAGAAATTCAGAGCATGCTGACCACATTGGACTAGGTTGCTCACGCTAACCAACTGCCTTGTACCTTCCATACCACCAACAGAATGCTTTAAACCGTTTAAACCCCTACATCCGGCCTGACACTGGGGCCCGGAAGAAAGTAAAGATCGGAAAGCCGAACCTGGAGACATTGAGTGAGGTGTTGCTGTTTACGCAACAGCTTGCTAAACCCAGTGCAGCTACACTGAAGGGTGATGAGACTGATCAGGTGAGGTGCTCAATTTGTTTTGGAAGTAATTATATTGCTATATGGTTTTGATTATATTGTTTTATCAACAGATTGCTAAACCCAGTGCACATACACTAAACGGTGGCGAGACTGATCAGGTGAGGATCTCAATTTTTTTTTGTTGTGATTGCATTGTTATTCGATTTATAATATATTTTTTATATTATATTGTTTTGTCAACAGCTTGCAAAAACCAGTGCAGCTACACTAAAGGGTGACGAGACTGACAAGGTGAGGATTTTTTATTATATTGTTATGTGGTTTTGATTGTATTGTTATATTGTTTTGATTGTATTGTTCTTATTCTATTTATAAATTCCAACCTCAGACAATCAAGGTTAAAGAAGAAAAAAAGATAAATACATAATATGCCCTATTACGAGGCATGAAGTTGAAGGGGCCAGCCCGTTTGCTTGCACTGGGGCCAACACAAATCATCTTATTATCATTGTCCCATTTCATGCCTGGCTACGGCATAAAATCCACAGCCACATGCTGAACGGTGGTTTCATGTTTGAATACTCGAGATCAAAGTAAAAAAATACAAATTAAGTATCATCCTCTCTTTATGTCACATTTCAGGCCTGGAGATGCCGCAAAATACACCTCAAGTGGTTTGGTTTGGTTTGGTTGGGATGCCGCAAAATACACAGCCGCATGCTGAACAGTGGCTTCATGCTTGCATTATCAAGGTCAAAGTTTAATATACTTAAACGTTTGTTTTTTTTGTCCCATTTCAAGCCTGGAGGCGCCATAAGATACACAGCCACATGCATAAGAGTAGTTTCATGTTTAAATGATTAAGTTCAAAGTTAAATGTAGTTACATCTTATATGTATGCCCCATTTCAGGCCTGGAGGTGCCGCAAGATATACAGCTGCATGTTGAACAGTGGCTTCATGTTTAAATGATTAAGGTCAAAGTTAAATGTAGTAAGATCTTGTATTTATGCCCCATTTCAGGCCTGGAGGTGCCGCAAAATACACAGCCGCATGCTGAACAGCGGTTTCATGCTAGCTAACGTCCGTTTGCTATCCTCCCTTGCTGACCTGCGCCAGCTGTCTGTTGAGCTGGCATCCCTAGTGGCAGGCCTGCGCCTCGCATCTCACATCGGAGGCCTCATGACAGCATGCAAGTCCAGCCTGGCAGCTGACCTGTCAGACATGCGCAGGCAGTCTGGGTTTGTTTAGTTTTTCAGTTGAGGAATCCATGAAGGAACAGGATCGGGCTTTCAAGGCTCTTTCCATCAGGTACTTATACTAAGGTGTTGTTGTCAACCACGAATGTAGCTTGTCCAGTTGAGGTAGAAGACCGCTCTCTACCCGCGTACGGCAGGTTCCCTTAACACCACGCCCCACCAGTTATCATCACCTTTTTATACTAAGGTGTCACACAGGTCACACAGGAGATTTTTCACTGGTCACACATTGGTCCTTCCAAATTGGGTCTCACACATTGGGTCTCACACATTGGGTCTCACACATTGGGTCTCACACATTGGGTCTCACACATTGGGTCTCACACATTGGGTCTCACACATTGGGTCTCACACATTGGGTCTCACACATTGGGTCTCACACATTGGGTCTCACACATTGGGTCTCACACATTGGGTCTCACACATTGGGTCTCACACATTGGGTCTCACACATTGGGTCTCACAATTGCATTGGGGTCTCACAAATTGGGTCTCACACATTGGGTCTCTTTCAAGGCTCTTTCCATTAGGTGAAGTATTAGGTTTTTAGTATAAGGTGTCACCCTTGTATGTCAACTAGAAGGTCTCATACAGATTAAATTTCTTTCAAAGATCACATTTCTTTCAAGGCTCTTTCCAGAAGGTGCAGTATTAGGTCCCACACAGTTCACACAGGGCTTTCAAGGCTCTTACTATCAGGTGCAATATTAGGAAGAGGAATGAGGCACAGGTTGGGGTCTTGAGGTCACGCATTGGGTCTCACACATATCACACATGAGGTGTTGCACAGGTCACACATTGGGTCTCACACATATCACACATGAGGTTTTACACAGGTCACACAGGGTTTTCATGGCTCTTTTCATGAGGTGCAGTATTAAATGTCACACAGATCACACATGAGGTTTTCCACAGGTCACACATTGGCTCACAACACATTGGGTATCACCATCAGGTGCAGTAATAGGTCCTAAACTTGAACTTGGTTACTTAGCTTCAGCCAGCAATTTGGTTGCTTGCACTCTTAGGCAGTAAAATTTTCCAGGAAAATGTAAACGTGAACAATTTTTGTCTCCATGAGGTGCAGTATTAGGTGTCACACTTGAGGTTGAACTATAAGGTCTCACACAGATCACTCTTGAGGTTTTACACAGGTCACACAGGGCTTTCAAGACTCTTACGATCAGGTACAGTATAATATCTCACACTTGAACATGAACTATATGGTCTCACACAGATCACACTTGAACATGAACTATAAGGTCTCACACAGATCACACTTGAGGTTGAACTATAAGGTCTCACACAGATCACACTTGAACTTGGACTATAAAGTCTCACACAAATCACACATTAGATTTTGCACAGGTCACACATTGGGTCTCACACAGATCACACACATCCTCCTTTAAGCCTAGCTAAATTCTCTCTCCCCTTATACTGCTCAATATTCTGTTTCTTAAAACCGAAAAAATATACTAACTCCGTGTGCAGGTCACCTGGACCTCTAAAATCTCTCTCCCCTTTTCTAGTCAATATTCTGTTTCTTAAAAACGAAAAATATATACTAACTCCTTGTACAGGTCACCAAGACCTCTAAAATATTTCCCCCCTTTTCCTTTGTCAATATTCTGTTTCTTAAAAACGAAAAATATATACTAACTCCAGGGAACTTCGAAGCAAAAATACACCATCCCTCAACTTTGTAGATTTCATTGAGAGGATGAAGAATTAGGTTTTATTTTCTTGATTTGGCCCAGTAGAAAAAAAGTGTTGGTCCTCCAAAGTTTGGGCCGCGGGGGGAGGGGGAGGGGGGGGTCGAGGAGAAAATTCTGCATTTTCCAAAAAATTAGGTACTTTTCAGGCACTTTTTTTCTAGCCCTCAGAATGACATGGGGAGTTGGAACTAGGATGTTCCTGTACTAATACCAGTCCATATATGCTATTGGGGGAGAGATCCACCACATATTTATACCCAGGGCAGAGGGGGGAGGAGGTGGGTGGGGTGTGTGTGTGGGGGGGGGGGGGGGGGGGGGGGGTCCACACATGCAATCTGTGCACCCAGGCCAGCAACTCAGCGAGGACGACATCAATCAATTATCTCTCTGAAGGTGGCTGAGTTTAAGGGGTGGTTGCCAAGGATGTCAATGTCAGAGGGCGTGAGCAGTGTGAGCAAAGGGAGCGAGCTTAAGTGCGGCTTGAGGCATTCCTAGCAGACGCGCCGGCTTTGTTCTGGAGAATGGTGGTCGATGACGTCACCAACTAAGACCACATGTTGTAAAGGACAACATTGTGCCCTTCAGCCAAACATACATTAGTGATTATTGAAGACATGATTGTTTAATGCCTGATTGAAGCTTGGATTGAAGACCTGGTTATTGAATACCTGATTATTGGGTATTGAAGGTGGGCACATTAGGGGGCCAAGTGGCCCTGACCCCAAGCCAACCAAACAATGGAACATTGATGATGATGATTTTCTATGCTTCACACATCCCCAATGGACTCGAGAACAACCTCAATGGATAGGCCTTTAAAAACCCTGTAATATGAGCATAATTAGACACCATAACCCTAGGTGATTGCTGAAATACTAGCTGTACAGTGGGTTCCGGAGCCGGGGGGGGGGGGTCTGCTGAAGGGTGCCTCAGCACTTTTTGGGGATGGTGTATTTCACTTTTGTTTGCCCCCCCCCCTTGACTAACTCCTGGTGCAGGTCACCTAGACCTCTACAAACGCTCTCCCCTTTTTCTAGTCAATATTAAGTTTCTTAAAAACAAAATAATAAACTACCTCCTTGTACAGGTCACCAAGACCTCTAAAATTTCCCCCCCCTTTTCCTGGTCTATGTCCAGTTTCTTAAAAACAAAAAATACACTACCTACGGTAGTACAAGTCACCTAGGCCTCTAAAATCTCTCTTCCCTTTTCCCGGCCAATATTCAGTTTCATAAAAACAAATAATATACTATCTCCTGGTGTAGGTCACCTAGACCTCTAAAATCTCGCCCCTTTTCCTGGTCAATATTCTTTCTTAAAAACAAAGCATCAGACTACCTAGCGCGAAAACACGTAGACCTCTAAAATCTCCCTCCCTTTTCCTGGTCAATATTCTGTTCCTTATAAACGAAAAATATACTACCTCCGTGTACAGGTCACCAAGAGGAAACAGAGACAACCATGTTGAGCTTACATTGGAGAACACTCTCTCTGCCTTTGTTCCATAACTTGAATTTGATCTTACATAGCTTCAGCCAGCAATTTGAACTTACATAGCTTGAATTTGAGCTTACATAACTTGAATTTGATCTTACATAGCTTCAGCCAGCAATTTGGCTGCTCACCATGTTCGGCAGTAAAAAAACAAATTATCAGGAAAATGTAAACGCGAGCAAATATTTGTTTTCTTCTTTTTCAATTTCAGGTCACCAAGAGGAAACAGAGACAACCACGTTGAGCTTACATCAGAGAACACTCTCTCTGCTTTTGTCCGAGCAGAGGACATCGAACACAGGCTACCTGCCTTGTCGGCTGAGCTCACCCTGTTGGCGCTAGCTAAGGAGGACATTAACCATACCTGTGTCATGCTGGGGCAGCAAAGTGCAGAAGCTGCAAAGAAAACTGGCGAGCTGAAGGAAGCTGGGAAGCGGTTTTGAAGGTGTTCCCTCTATCCTCTCTCAGGCCCCAAAGACGGTACGTCTTTATATAAAGACTAGTTTAATATTTTTCTTATATATAAAGACCTAGTTTATATATTTTCCTTTATATATAAAGACTAGTTTATATATTTCTTTATATATAAAGACATAGTTTATATATTTCTTTATATAGACTGTTGCAAATATACAAAGCAATAGGAGAGCCGTAGGAATCTGGGAAGCGGTTGGTATTTCTGAAGTGTGCTTCCCTCAACCTTCTCTCAGGCTTCAAGACGGTACTTTCTACAAGTACATGCCCCACATCATAGATGCCATTGATTATAGCTGGTCATCATAGAGACATAGGAGGGATTCCTATTTGACCTACCCCTGACTGTAAAATACATAATACATACATACATACATACCATAACATACATACATACATACATACATACATACATGGCAAAGAAATCAAAGCAGAATATGAGAGCTGAAGGAAGCTGGGAAAGCGGTTTGTGAAGGTGCTCCCCTCCACCCTTTCACAGCAGTAAAAAAACTGCACTTTTTAAAATTTACTCGGGTTCATGTACCACCATACACACACATAAATACTTTACATCACTGCTGACCTATCTCTTCCCCTGCAGGCCACGTCCACTCCCCCCTCACCTGCACCTACGGGTTCATGTACCATTCATACACACACATAATACTTACAGTCACTGCTGACCTATCTCTTCCCCTGCAGGCCACGTCCACTCCCCCCTCACCTGCACCTACGGGTTCATGTACCATTCAACACCACGCAATAAACTTACAGTCACTGTGACCTATCTCTTCCCCTGCAGGCCACGTCCACATACACCCTCACCTGCACCTACGGGGTTGTACCCACTTACATACACACATATAGTACTTACAGTCATGCTGACCCTATGCTCTTCCCGCTGCAGGCACGTCCACTCCCCCCTTCACTGCACCTACGGGTTATGTACATTCATACACAC
>CM039462.1:181943299-181965799 GCA_022414725.1 Microglena sp. YARC
CCTGCTGGGGTGCGGATGTATAATTCAGCAAGTTGGGGACGTTTCAGGAGGTGGCGCGATGGAGGGGGCAGTGGATTTCGGTAGGAGTGCACCACTGGTACGGCGAGCGACTTAAGCTGGTAGATGTAGGAGGAGCAGAGAGACGGGGGAGCATGTGGAACGTGTTTCGATGTTAAACGCCAGAAGATGGACAGCTAATTCCCGATATCTCCGATACGATATCGTCAGCTTAATTTGTGGATCGGAGGATGGATAAAAAGGGGAAAATGTTAGAAAGAATGGGTGGAGGAGCTTACAATTGCGAAGTCAAAGTCGAAAGCTGGACCCGGTGAAATGCGTGCAGCCGGGTGATTGCAACTGAGAAACAATCGGTTTTAGTTGGTTGGGAGATCTGAGCAGTGGTAAGTCCAGAGTTGGTTGCTATTGCAGTTGACAAAATTTGTCCACCTTGAGGGAAACGACAGGCTGTAATGTCGATGCTATTCTCTTTTGTATAACTGTATAGACTCAGCCCGTTCGATACAATGATTGTTGAGGTTCAGTTCAGTAAGTGTTTGCGGAAACAGAGGCAAGTCATCCGAAGCGACGCGGAAAATTGCGGAGAGTGTTGGCTAATCGGAACGAAGCTGGGACGGAATGAGGGGACGAAGCCAGTTGGTTGTGAGACAGTTGGCTGACGTGTCGGGGCTTCATGTCAGTGCACAAAAACGTCGGTCAAACAGACACAGGCGTAATCTGGGGGTCCGTCGCAACAAACTCTGAACGCATAGTCTTCAAAACACATCTCATCTTAGCAACCCTTCAACCTTGCGACTGCTAAGGGTAATTTGTACTGAAATTTGTTAATGTTATCTCACATTCTTTCAGTCTCAAGGATCTTAAAATAACAGACATAAACTGGCGATCCCTGAGTACCCCCAGGAATCTTGGTGAAGACAAGAATCGTATTCAAAACATGACGTATGCAGAATTGTAAATGATGTCAGAGGATATAAACCCTAAGTTCCACAGTTAATGATAATCAATAATAGGGGTGGTATTAATACATAGCAAGACTAGTCTTCGAGCTGACCACTTAATTTGATCAGAAAGGAGCCTCGGATCGTTCTGGCAATTTTACAGGTGTTTTGATTTGGTGGCTGAGGTATAAGTGAGTGGTGAAGATGAAATACATGATATAGTTAGAATGTCCGTTATACGCTGGAGGATAGAAAACGTATTTTGAGAAATGGGAAATTGGAACCTGAATTTTGTGGAATAAATACTAACACGAGATGCAGCTGGTGCATCCTGATTTATTTTGAAGGATGGAAATACATTGACTCATCATTTTACATAAATGCGATAAGAATATCACACATTAAATTATCGTCCAGATGAGTAGGGTTTGGTAAGCAACGTATACCGTATTTTTTCATTTTTATATGCCGTATAACGTATGACACGTATAAACGTATGCATTTAACATATAAAACGTATGATAAAATTATTGCCTTCTTGGGAAAAGATTTTTACATGGGTTTAAATGTATTGCGCGTTTGCTTAATTTATGGCTTCACATATACACTTTCAAAAATATTGGGCAATTTTAGGTTGTCCATATCTCAGAACAATATAAATTCGGCAAATCGTGTCGTCCAAGAAGCGGGTGCCAATCTAAGGGATCCATTCATGCCATAGTATTATATTTTCCATTTCACGATTCATTATTTAAAAGCGCAGGGCTCCTAAGTCAGCTACTGGTTTCAGACCAAGTGTGCTGCAGCTTCTTGGCAGATCTGGTGATCTGTGAGTCAGCTCAGGTTTCATAGACCAAGTGTGCCAGCAGCTTCTAGCAGCTTGTGAGACAAGCTACAAGTTTATAATATGTAAAGTATAGTAACTATATTGCAATATTGTCATCTTCAACATGCAGCTAGGCTTGCACCTCAATCTTTCAAGCCACGTAGGAGCAAGCTGTGGAATGGAAGGCTAGATGGCGCTCTGATATGTGTGCATCCTGGTTATCTTAAATCAAACTGTAGGCCACATTTAAGCAAATGGCGTTGAAATATTAATTGTTATTGCATATTGTGTTGAGGAGGTTCACGTTTTCAAAGAGGCTATTAATGAAATGAAAATAAAAAACAAGAAGGTTTTGCGCGCGGGAACTTTTAAATGTACAACTCATATCGTTTGTATACGTTTATACTGTAGATCGAGAAAAAATATACGGCGTATATATGTAATGAGCTTTCTAACCGTATGAGTATACGTTCATACGTCGGCCCAACCCTACGATGAGATGATGATTAATTTATTGTATAATCAAATGATCAGTGTGGCTCGACCGGGGCCCTGTCGGTAAAACGGATTGTTTGGATTCAGTTCATCGATCCTTTATTTTGAAGCACTCCTTCATTTTGGGCAAGTCCTTACGCCTATATGACATGCCATGGATGTTACATGCTTACATACATACACTCCAGGAGTCGAGATGATATAACCGCCTGCTCTTCTGCTGTTACCCCTCCTTCCCCCCCTCTCACCCCAACCAACCCAACCCACCATCAGCCATTGCAGGACTGCAGGTGTCTGGCAATCTTCGCGCCTAAGGGTGTCTTACTCATCTATGTAGGAGTGACTCGCGATTCACAAGACGTAATCTGACTCTTTGTCTAAAGCTCGGAGACCACCCTTCGAGTTAAAACCAAATCCAACCAGCCCAAAACCAGGCTCGATTACCGTTAACATAGATCGTCATTACCCTTCCCAACAGCCATAATTCCTCGCAAGCTTAAACTCTGTACTCTACTAACTGCTGTGGTCATCTGGCTAGCACATCGCTTCCACCGAATTGCGAACCCACGAAGCTATCGGATATATTTCGGGGCTCTAATACAAATATATCGTGCCCAATCGGTCGAATCCGACATGGACCGGAGGACGAGGGGGAGACATCGACCCTGTTACCTGTCAATGCCTCGTCCCAATCCGTCAAATCCGACAATGGGACTGATAACGATGAGAAGATATGTCGGCAGAGTGTGGCGACTGGCGATTTTTCTCGCTTTACCTCTTCCATATCTCTTCGCAACTCCGGTCGTGATGCGGTTTCAGCAGCTAGCACTTGCAAGTTTTGGAGACAGGCCTCTGTGGACTCCCCTGTGAAGGTGAGGGGAGGGAGGGAGGGTGTGTGTGTCGTGGTGGTGGTGGTGGTGGTGGTGGTGGTGGGTGAGCAGTGTGGCATTTGGTGCACGTGGGGTAAATGTGGGGTTGCGAGTGCATGTGGTGCATGTGGGGTGTTTGCAGTGCAAGTTTTGGAGACAGGCCTCTGTGGACTCCCCTGTGAAGGTGAGGGGAGGGAGGGAGGGAGGGTGTGTGGTGGTGGTGGTGGTGATGGTGGGTGACCAGTGTGCATTTGGTGCACGTGGGGTATGGGGTGTGGGGTGCATGGTGTGCATGTTGGGTGTTTGCAGTGCAGGTTTTGAAGGCAGGCCTCTGTGGACTCTCGCTGTGAAGGTGAGGGGAGGGAGGGAGGGAGGGAGGGAGGGAGGGAGGGAGTGTGGTGTGTGTGTGTGTGTGTGTGTGTGTTGGGGGGGGTGGGGGGGGGACAGTGTGCATTTGGTGCCGTGGGGTGTGTGGTGCATGTTGGGTGTGCAGTGGATGTGGTGCATGTGGGGTGTTTGCAGTGGCAGGTTTTGGAGACAGGCCTCTGTGGACTGTCCTTGTGAAGGTGATTGGGAGGGAAGGAGTGTGTGTGTGTAATGTGTATTGTGTGTGTGTGTGTGGTGTGGGGGGGGGGGGGGGGGGGGGGGGGGACAGTGTGCAGTTGGTGCACGTGGGGGAAGGGGTGTGGGTGCAATGTGGGGTGTTTGCAATGCAAGTTTTAGGAAGGCGTATAACTGTGTGGTGGTGGGAGGAAGGAGGGAAGGATGCGGGGGGGGGGGGGGGGGGGGGGGGGGGGGGGGGGGGGGGGGGGGGGGGGGGGGGGGGGGGGGGGCAGTGTGCATGAGGTGCATGTGGTGTGGTGTGTGGTGGGGTTGGACATTGTGCATGTGGTGTGTTTGCATTGCATGTGTGGTTTGTTTTGCATGAGTTGTGTTGTGTGTTTTGTGTGTGATGTGTGTCTCGTGTGTGGTGGGGGTGAACAGTGTGCATGTGGTGTGTGCGGTGCAGGGGTGGTTTGTGGTGCATGTGTTGTGCTGTGTGTGATGTGTGTGTATTGTGTGTGGTGGGAGTGAACAGTGTGCATGTGTTGCATGTGGTGTGTTTGCAGTGCGTTTGTGGTTTGTGGTGCATGTGTTGTCTTGTGGTGTGTGTGTCGTGTTTGGTGCATGTGGTGTGTTTGCAGTGCATGTTTGGTTTGTGGTGCATGTGTTGTGTTTGCAGTGCATGTGTGGTTTGTGGTGCATGTGGTGTGTGCGGAGCAAACTTGCATTTTCTCCTTAACCCATGCAGTGCAAAGTTTCTCAAGTCTAATGCCCCATGCAGGCAATAAGTTGGGCACATTCAGGACCAGGGTGGAGGGAAGCAACACATGGCGCAGCAACATATGCTGACCTTGACCTTGACCTTGACCTTGACCTTGACCTTGACCTTGACCTTGACCTTGACCTTGACCTTGACCTTGACCTTGACCTTGACCTTGACCTTGACCTTGACCTCGAACTTAACTTGAACTTGAACTTGAACTTGGTCATTTAGCTTCAGCCAGCAATTTGGCTGCTCGCTGTCTTCGGCCGTAAAAACATCTGCAACATCCGCAATCCACAACATGTGATGTAAAACATGTGATGTACAATATGTTGGGCACATCCAGGATAATGCCCCATGCAGTGCATTTTCTCCTTAACCCATGCAGTGTTAACTTTGCCATACCAGCTTGCCTTTTCTCGTGTCCTCATGCAGCGCACACTATGGAGTGCAAGCTTGTCTTTTCGCATGTCCTCATGCAGCACAAAAATTGCAGTTGGAACACGCAGCGCAAATTTTGCAGTCCAAACTTGCCTTTTCTCATGCAGTCCCTCATGCATTGCAAACTTTGCAGCTCAAACTCTGTTACGCAAACTTTGCAGTTTAATCATTGCAGTTCACACTCTGCAGTGCAAACTTTGCAGTACCAGCTTGCCTTTTCTCATTGCTCAATGCAGTGCACACTATGGAGTGCAAGCTTGTCTTTTGCGCATGTCCTCATGCAGCACAAAAAATGCAGTTTGAACACGCAGCGCAAATTTTGCAGTACCAGCTTGCCTTTTCTCATGTCCCTCATGCAGTGCATACTTAGCACTCCAAACTCTGTAACGCAAACTTTGCAGTTTAATCATTGCAGTCACACTGCAGTGCTAAACTTTGCAGTACCGACCTTGCTTTTTATCATGTCCTCATGCAGCGCAAACTCCGCAGTTCAAACTCTGTCACGCAAACTTTGCAGTTTAATCATTGCAGTTCACACTCTGCAGTGCAAACTTTACAGTACCACCTTGCTTTTTATCATGTCCTCATGCAGCGCAAACTCCGCAGTTCAAACTCTGTCACGCAAACTTTGCAGTTTAATCATTGCAGTTCACACTCTGCAGTGCAAACTGCCACTCGCAGTACCACTTGCTTTTTATCATGTCCTCATGCAGCGCAAACTTCGCAGTTCAAACTCTGTCACGCAAACTTTGCAGTTTAATCATTGCAGTTCACACTCTGCAGTGCAAACTTTGCAGTACCACCTTGCTTTTTATCATGTCCTCATGCAGCGCAAACTTCGCAGTTCAAAGTCTGTAACGCAAACTTTGCAGTTTAATCATTGCAGTTCACACTCTGCAGTGCAAACTTTGCAGTACTAGCTTGCCTTTTATCATGTCTCTGCAGTTGCAAAGCTCCGCAGTTTTTTCAAACTCTGTCACACAAACTTTGCAGTTTTCATCATTGTAGTACATTTGGGCACTCTGTTCTGCAAATTTGCAGTCAACTTTCCTTCTCTCTTTGTCCACATCAGGGTACTACTAAGCGCGGTGCACGGCAGCGCTGGTGCCGCGCAGTTTTTCAAACCCCCTGTGGGCGCAGCGCGCAGTTTTTTGCGCTTTTGGCACTAAAAAGCGCTGAACCAATTTTGACGTTTGTGCGCTATAGAGCGCTGACCAATTTGGCAAGAAAGTAGACCCTGGTCACATGCAGTGCGAACTTGTGGTTTCTCGTTGTCCTCACGGCAATGAAAATGGGTCATGTCTAGTGTCCATGCAGTGCAAGGACGATGGAGTGCAGGCTTGTCTTTTTCTCATGTCCTCATGCAATTGAAATATGCTGTCCTCTGCCATTGCAGAGCACACTATTGAGTCTAAGTTTGCCTTTTCGCATGTCCTCATGCAGTCCAAACTTTGCAGTTGAATCATTGCAGTTCACACTCTGTAGTGCAAATTTTGCAGTCCAAACTTGCCCTTTCTCATGTCCCTCATGCAGTTCAAACTCTGTAAAGCAATCTTGCGGTTCAACTTTGTAACGCCACTTCGCAGTTTCATCACTGCAGCTCACACTCTGAAGTGCAAAGTTTTGCAGCCCAAACCTTGCCTTCTCTCATGTCCTCATGCAGCACAACAAACTGCTTTGCAAACTCGGCAGTGCAACTTGCAGTTCAAAACTCTGTGACGCAAACTTTGCAGTTTCATGATTGCAGCTCGCACTCTGTAGTGCAAAGTTTGCAGTCCAAACTTGCGCGTTTTTCTCATGTCCTCATGGCAGTCCAAAATTGCTGTGCAAATTCGGCATTGCAAACTTGTAGTTTCTTCGTGTCTCACGCAATGAAAATGTGTCTCATGTCCATATTGCAATGCAGTGCACACTATTGAGTGCAGGTTGCCTTTTTGCATGCTTCCTCACACAGCACAAAATCTGCTGTCCAAACTTGTGCAAACTTGTGGTTTGTCGTTGCAGTTCACACTCTGTAGTGCAAAAGTTTGCAGTCCAACTTGCTTTCTGTGTGTACGCTCATGCATTCAAAAAGCTGCAGTTCAAACTCAAACTCGGCAGTGCAGACTTCTCCTGTCCTCACGCAATGTAAATATGTCTCATGTCCACACACAGCACAAAATCTGCTGTGCAAACTCGCCAGTGCAAACTTGTAGTTTCTCGTGCCCTCACGCAATACAAATATGTCGCATGCCCATTGGTCTATGCAGTGCACACTATTGAGTGCAAGCTTGCCTTTTCGCATATCCTCACGCAGCACAAAATCTGCTGTGCAAACTCGCCAGTGCAAACTTGTGGTTTCCAACGTCCTCACACAATGAAAATATGCCTCACGTCCATTGCGCTATGCAGTGCGCATTATTTGGTGCAAATTTGTGGTTTGGTGCAAACTTGCCAGTGCAAAACTTGTGGTTTCACATGTCCGCATGAGCATGAAGATATGCCTCATGTATTGCCCTATGCATTTCACACTATTGACCTAAGCTTGCCTTTTCTCGTTTCCTCATGCAGCGTAAATTTGCAGTCTCAAACACGCAGTGCAAACTTTGCAAAATTGGATTTGTGTTTTTCATGTCCTTACGCAATGCCGCTAGCAGTAGCACCACAGTATCGACCACATCCCGTCCCCCACGCTCACCTCTGAGCACGGGAACCTCCCACCTCCGACCCGTCTCCTCACACCTCCATCACCCCCCCTAACTCCAGCTCCCTCCCTCCGACACCCCTCACCTCCCTCCACCGCACCTCATGCACTTCACACCTCCCTCCACCTCATCACCTACTCCGCCACCCACCCCTCACCTCCACGGTAACCACCTCCACCACACTTACCAGCACCTCCGACCACGTCTCCGCCTGGCTCACTACCACCTTCGCACCAGCCTCCTCCACCCTCACCTCCAACCCCGCACTCCGACCACACCTAACAACCTCCTCCCCGACACCCATCCCTCGACCACCTCCCTCCACCCAGCCCTCACCTCCCAGCCTGCATCACCTCCCTCCATCCAGCCATCACCTGCCGACACTCCCTCCACCCACCCCCTCACCGATCAGCTCACCTCCTCAACCCTCCCCACCCTCACCTCCCCAGCACCTCCGACCACCCTCCTCCACCAGCACTCACCCCACCTCCACCTCCTCCACCCACCCCCTCACATCACCTCCTCCACCCACCCCCTCACCTCCCATCACCTCCGACCACCTCCCTCCACCCACCCCCTCACCTCCCATCACTCGACCACCTCCCCCTCACCACCCTCACCTCCCATCACCTCCGTCCACCCACCCCCTCGCTCCGACCACCTCCTCCACCCACCCCTCACCTCCTCACATCACCTCCGACCACCTCCCTCACCCACCCCTCACCTCCCACCACTCCGACCACTCCCCTCCACCCCCTCACCTCCCATCACCTCCGACCACCGTCCCTCACTCCACCCCTCCACCACCCTGCCTCCCACCTCACCATACACTCTCCCACCCGACCCTCCCTCCACCACCCCCCACCTCACTCCGGACCACTCCTCCACCCACCCTCTCCTCCGACCTCCACCTCCCTCCACCCCACCCTCCGACACCTCCCGCACCTCCGCAACCTCCAGCCTCCACCTCCACCCCCCCTCGAACCTCACCCCCCACTCCCGCACCTCCGACCACCATCCCTCCACCCACACCTCGTCCATCACATCCGACACCTCACCTCCCTCCACCCACCCCCCCTCACCTCCCAGCACCTCCGACTCCCACCTCCGACCCCTCCACCCACCCCTCACCTCCCATCACCTCCGACCACCCTCCTCCACCCACCCCCCTCACCTCCCATCACCTCCGACCACCTCTCTCCACCCACCCCCTCCACCTCCCATCACCTCCGACCACCTCCCCTCCCACCCCCTCACTCACCAGCCCACCTCCCTCCACCCACCCCTCCTCCCATCACCTCCGACCACTCCTCACCTCCACCCCTCCCTGACCACCTCCCCACCCCCTCACCTCCATCACCTCCGACCACCTCCCTCCACCCCACCCCCTCACCTCCCATCACCTCCGCTCCACCACCCCTCACCTCCCACACACCCTCCACACCACACCCCCTCACCTCCCAGCACCTCCGACCACCTCCTCCACCCACCCCCTCACCTCCCAGCACCTCGACCACCTCCCTCCACCACCCCCCCTCACCATCAGGACCACCTCCCTCCACCCACCCCCTCACCTCCCAGCACCTCCGACCACCTCCCTCCACCCCTCACCTCCCATCACCTCCGACCACCTCCTCCACCCACCCCCTCACCTCCAGCACTCTCTCCTCCTCCACCCAACCTCCGACCACCTCCCTCCACCCACCCCCTCACCTCCCATCACCGTCCGACCACCTCCCTCCACCCACCCCCTCACCTCCCATCAGCACCTCCGACCACCTCCCTCCCCTCACCCCCACCTCCGCCCCCTCACCACACCCTACCACCAGCCCATCACCTACCACACTCCCATCACCTCGACCCCTCCCTCCACCTCCCCACCTCACCAGACCGATCACTGCCACCTCCTCCACCCTCCCCCCGCACCCTCCCCACCTGCACTCACCTCCCTCACCTCCGCCTCCACCCACCCCCTCACCTCCCATCACCTCCGACCACACTCCTTCCAGCACTCACCTCCCTCACCTCCCTCCAGGCACCTTCACCTCCGACCACCTCCTCCCCCCCCCTCTCACGCACCTCCGACCACCTCCTCACCCACCCCTCACCTCCCATCACCTCCGACCACCTCCCCTCCACCTCCCCACCCCCCTCACCTCCCAGCACCTCCGTCCCTCCACCACCCCCCTCACCTCCCATCACTCCGACCACCTCCCTCACCACCCCTCACCTCCCAT
Source organism: Microglena sp. YARC (assembly GCA_022414725.1). Lineage (NCBI taxonomy): Eukaryota > Viridiplantae > Chlorophyta > Chlorophyceae > Chlamydomonadales > Chlamydomonadaceae > Microglena > Microglena sp. YARC. Next base: position 181,953,117 of record CM039462.1, read on the forward strand.
CACCTCCGACCACCTCCTCCACCCACCCCCTCACCTCCCATCACCTCCGACCACTCCTCCACCCCACTCCCCCCTCACCCTCCCATCACCTCCGACCACCTCCCTCCACCTCCACCCACCCCCTCACCTCCCATCACCTCCGACCACCTCCCTACACCCACCCCTCACCTCCCACTCACCTCCGAGGCCCCCCACCTCACCTCCACACCCCCTCACCTCCCAGCACCTCCGACCACCTCCCTCCACCCACCCCCTCACCCTCCCATCACCTCCGACCACCTCCCTCCACCACCTCCCTCCACCTCCACTCACCTCCGCCACCTCCCTCCCCACCACACCCCTCACCTCCCATCACCTCCGACCCCCCACTCCGGCTCCCCCCATCACCCACCTCCCCACCCACCCCCCACCTCCCATCACCTCTGACCACCTCCCTCAACACCCCACCCCCTCACCTCCCAGCACCTACCCCCAAGCACCAAGCAGACTTGTCATCTTTTTAAACACGATGGATTCCAAGCTTGCTTTTTCTCGTTTCCTCATGCAGTCAAAAAAATGCTGTGCAAACTCGGCAGTGCAACTTGTAGTTTCCAATGTCCTCACGCAATGAAAGTGTGCTTCACGTCATTTGCCCAATGCAGTGCACACAATGGAATGCAAACTTACCTTTTTGCATGTCCTCATGCAGCACAGAATCTGCTGCTCAAACTCTGCTGTGCAAACTTGTGATTTCTCGTGTCCTCATGCAGTGAAAATATGTGTCATGTCCATTGCCCAATGCATTGCGCACTATTGAGTGCAGTCTTGCCTTTTCTCATGTCCTCATGCAGCAAAAAAAATGCTGTGCAAACTCGTCGGTGCAAACTTGTGGTTTCTCGTGTCCTCACACAGTGAAAATGTGTCATGTCTTTTGCGTTACGCAGTGCACACTATTGAGTGCAAGCTTTCCTTTTCACATGTCCTCATGCAGCAAAATATCTGCTGTGCAATCACGACAATGCAAACTTTTCAACGTTGCAAGGCAAGCTTTGCAATCCAAAGTGGCCCTTTAATGTGTCCGCATGCATCACAAACTTTGCAGTTCAAACCCGCAGCACAACATTTGCTTTTCAAAATTGCGGTTTCTCATGTCCTCATGCACTGCCAACTGTGCAGTGCCAACTTTGCAGTGCAAGCTTTGCAGTCCAAACTGGCCCTTCAATGTGTCCTCATGCAGCACACAAATGATCAGGTCACTCAAGCAAGCCACTCCACACTCCACACTCTACTCTACTCTACTCTACTCCTACTCCACTCCACTCCACTCCACTCCACTCACTCCACTCCACTCCACACTCCACTCCACTCCACTCCACTCCACTCCACTCCACTCCACTCCACTCCACTCCACTCCACTCCACTCCACTCCACCCACTCCACTCCACTCCACTCACTCCACTCCACTCCACTCCAACCACTCCCACCCACTCCCACCTACATGGGTACCTGCAAACGGTGCACATCGCACTGTTAAGCATGCTAACATCCCACATGTCCACATGTATACAGTCCCGCACCCTCCACATGTACCCCTCTGCCTTTACCCCCTCACCCTCCCCCTGTTCCCCCTCACCCTCCACCTGTTCCCCTCACCCTCTACCTGTACCCCCTCATCCCACCTGTACCCCTCACCCTCCACCTGTTCCCCCTCACCCTCTACCTGTACCCCTCATCCTCCACCTGTACCCCTCACCCTCCACCTGTTCCCCCTCACCCTCTACCTGTTCCCCCTCATCCTCCACCTGTACCCCCTCACCCTCCATCTGTACTCCCTACCGCACCGTCCCAGAATGTGGCTTGGGTCAGCACTTGTGGCTACCAAAATGGCCTCAAGAATTCTGAAAATAAAGGCACTGTATACAGCCCTTACCCATAGTGAGGCTGGGAAAGTCCATTTAGCATATTTGGCTACGCGTTTACTGTGACAAAAAACTGTGACAAAAAACATGTCCAACGCCCCATGCAGTGTAAACTCTAAACCCTAAACCCTAAAACATGTCCAATGCCCCATGCAGTGTAAACTCTAAACCCTAAACCCTAAAACATGTCCAACGCCCCATGCAGTGTAAACTCTAATCCCTAAACCCTAAAACATGTCCAACGCCCCATGCAGTGTAAACTTTAAACCCTAAACCCTAAAACATGTCCAACGCCCCATGCAGTGTAAACTGTGGAGTGTGGAAGATATGGCCTCTCTAGCATCGTGGCTTAAAAAGGGTGGCCATATCAGCAGCATGGAGGTGAGCACAGCGCAGCCTGAAATGACAGGAGAAGGGGACAAGGAGGCCTTGCAAAACCTGGCTGAGTCTCTTCCGCGCAGGTGAGCACATACATAAAGGACACAGGTACAGGAAGTATAAAAAGTACATAAAGTATTTAAAGTACATATAATACATGCACAACCCCTTTTTGGACCCGTGTAATACATACAGAACCCTTTTTAAACCCATATTATACATATTATACATAAACAAATTACAACACCGGGCTGGTATCTTCCGCACAGGTGCGCACAGACATAAAGTGCAGTAAGGTACATACCTGAAGTACATAAAGTGCAGAAAGGTACATACCTGAAGTACATAAGTGCAGAAAGGTACATACCTGAAGTACATAAGTGCAGAAAGGTACATACCTGAAGTACATAAGTGCATTTATTCTTGCTAACATACACTACGTACCCCCACTTCCAACCCCCTCCACCTCCTTGCCCCCCTTTCCCTCCCCTCCCCCACCCCTCACCACCCACAAACCGCATAATACATGGCCTATTTGGCCAACCCTGGACTGTAACATGCACAAACAATGCATTGGTTCTGAGCATTTAATCGATAATGCAAGCAAACGGGAGGGTTCTTTCAATCTAACACCCTGTGGCCAGGGGTAACAATTTTCATTTTCATGTTCGATGCAGCTGTACTGCTCTCCAGCTAAGCGGCTGCATGGCAATACCGTACATCAAGGCATAACAATTTTCATTTTCATTTTCAATGCAGCTGTACTTCTCTCCAGCTAAGCGGCTGCATGGCAATACCGTACTGCGAGGAGTAACAATTTTCATTTCCATTTCCAATGCAGCTGTACTTCTCTGCAGCTAAGCGGCTGCATGGCGATACCGTACATGTTGCTCCAGGCTTCTAGTTGCCTGACCTCTGTGGCCTGCCTGCACTACAAAGCATTGCCTGGGAAGTGGTCATACGAGGCTGGAATGTTCCCCTGGCCAGACAATATCTTGGAGGAGAGGCCGCAGGATGAGCGTCAGCGAGAGAAAGCGGAACAAGGTGCAGGTGGCATAACTAGGCATCCAGAGGAAGAGATTCAGCGAGAGAAAGCGGAACAAATTGGAGGGGGCATGTATGGGCATCCACAGGATGAGCGTCAGCGAGAGAAAGCGGAACAAGTTGGAGGGGGCATGTATGGGAAGGCGGTGTACGAGCGAAACAAGCCGTATTGGAGAAGCTACGAGAGAGCGTTGGATGCGGTTGTCCACAGCCACCGACATTCCTTAGCCGAGCTGTGGATAGAATCGCCTGCCCGATGTTTGTCTCCACATATTGTATACAGGTATGGTGGCTGTACATATTGTGCATGAGTATGGGCTGCCCAGTATTTGGTATGTCTATACAGTCACTTCTAGACCACACCCAATTTTAGCCCACACCTACTTCTAGCACACACACACACGTAACCCCCCACCTCGCACCCACCCACGCTCGAAACATGCCGTATTGGAGGAGCTACGAAAGAGCGTTGAATGCTGTTGTCATGAGCCACCGACATTCTTTAGCCGAGCTGTGGATAGAATCGCTGCCGATGTTTGTCTCCACGTATTGTTCAAGAGTCGGTAAAATATTGTACACAGGTGGTTATTGTACATATTGTACATATTGTAAATGTTGTACACATATTGTAAGTATTGTACGCAGGTGGTTATTGTACATATTGTACATATTGTACATGTTGTAAATGTTGTACACATATTGTAAGTATTGTACACAGGTGGTTATTGTACATATTGTACATATTGTACATATTGTACATGTTGTAAATGTTGTACACATATTGTAAGTATTGTACACAGGTGGTTATTGTACATATTGTACATATTGTACATATTGTAAATGTTGTACACATATTGTAAGTATTGTACACAGGTGGTTATTGTACATATTGTACATATTGTACATGTTGTAAATGTTGTACACATATTGTAAGTATTGTACACAGGTGGTTATTGTACATATTGTACATATTTTAAATGTTGTAAATGTTGTACACATATTGTAAGTATTGTACACAGGTGGTTATTGTACATATTGTACATATTGTACATATTGTACATATTGTGCACGAGTATGGGCTGCCAAGTATTTTTATATGTCCATAAAGTCACTTCTAGCCCACCTCTACTTCTAGCGCACACCCACGTACCCCCGCACACCTTGCACTCCCCACCCCCCACACCCACCCACACCCACTTCCCAATCCCTGCCCACACATTGTACACAGCTTAGTCGCGTGCCCCCCCTCGAGCCTGGTCACTCTGAAGCTAGGCAACTTTGGAGGGAAGACCTCCAACAATCCAGTGTGGAATGAGGAAAAGGCAGGACTGGACATCTCACACCTCCAGGTAGGGCGAAGCTGTTCAGCACTTAGCTGAACAGGACTTCTTTTCCTGACGCACCTAATCCTGGGGGAGCCGTTCATTAAGTGTTTCAAGTATCCCCTAATAAAACTACTATTTCTTAATTTGGAATGAGGAAAAGGTAGGACTGGACATCTCACACCTCCAGGTAGGGCGAAGCTGTTCAGCACTTAGCTGAACAGCACTTCTTTTCCTGACGCACCTAATCCTGGGGTAGCTGTTCATTGAGTGTTTCAAGTACCACCTAATGAAACTACTATTTCTTGATTTGGAATGAGGAAAAGGTAGGACTGGAAATCACACACCTCCAGGTAGGTGGTCAGCACTTCTGTTAATCATCTCCCCAGTAAGGTGGTCAGCACTTAAATTACTCACTCCTCTAGGTTAGGGGTAAATGGTCATTTCCTCCTAATAACACTACTATTTCTTGGTGTGGAATGAGGAGAAGGCAGGACTGGACATCTCACACTTTCAGGTAGGTGGTCAGCACTTAGCTGGTCAGCACTTCGCTGGTCAGCACTTAGCTGGTCAGCACTCCTTTTCCAGACCCACAAAATCCTAGGGGAGCCGTTCATTAGTTAATGTTAGTGTTAGGGAGTATTAGTTTTTCAATTTCAAGTATTTCCTCCAAGGATTTCCTCCTAATAACAATACTATTGCTTTCATGTGGAATGAGGAGAAGGCAGGACTGGACATCACACACCTCTAGGTAGGTGGTCAGCGCTTATGTTACTCACCTCCCCAGTAAGGTGGTCAGCACTTAGGTTACTCACCCCTCTACGTCGGGGGAAGCTGGTCATTTCCTCCTAATAACACTACTATTTCTTGGTGTGGAATGAGGAGAAGGCAGGACTGGACATCTCACCCCTCCAGGTAGGTGGTCAGCACTTAGCTGGTCAGCATTTAGCTGGTCGGCATTTAGCTGCTCAACATGTAGCTGGTCAGCCGGGGTCATCACTTCTTTTCCTGACTCACCTAATCTTAGGGGAGCCGTTCATTGAGTGTTAGTTTTTCAATTTCAAGTATTTCTTACAAATAACAATCTATTTCTTGATGTGGAATGAGGAGAAGGCAGGACTGGACATCTCACCCCTTCAGGCAGGTGGTCAGCACTTAGCTGGTCAGCAGCACACAAAATAATGGAATCATCATCTTTTAGCTGGTCAGCACTTCTTTTCCTGACCCACCTAATCCTAGGGGAGCCGTTCATTGAGTGTTAGTATTTCAATTTCAAGTATTTACTCCTAATAACACTTCTATTTCTTGATGTGGAATGAGGAGAAGGCAGGACTGGACATCTCACCCCTTCAGGCAGGTGGTCAGCACTTAGCTGGTCAGCAGCAAAAAACAATTATTTAGCTGGTCAGCACTTCTTTTCCTGACCCGCCTAATCCTAGGGGAGCCGTTCATTGAGTGTTAGTATTTCAATTTCAAGTATTTATTCCTAATAACACTTATATTTCTTGATGTGGAATGAGGAGAAGGCAGGACTGGACATCTCACACCTCCAGGTAGGGCGAAGCTGTTCAGCACTTAGCCGAACAGCACTTCTTTTCCTGACGCACCTAATCCTGGGGGAGCCGTTCATTAAGTGTTTTAAGTTTCCCCTAATAAAACTACTATTTCTCGATTTGGAATGAGGAAAAGGTAGGACTGGACATCTCACACCTCCAGGTAGGGCGAAGCTGTTCAGCACTTAGCTGAACAGCGCTTCTTTTCCTGACGCACCTAATCCTGGGGGAGCCGTTCATTGAGTGTTTCAAGTATCCCCTAATAAAACTACTATTTCTTGATTTGGAATGAGGAAAAGGTAGGACTGGACATCTCACACCTCCAGGTAGGGCGAAGCTGTTCAGCACTTAGCTGAACAGCGCTTCTTTTCCTGACGCACCTAATCCTGGGGGAGCCGTTCATTGAGTGTTTCAAGTATCCCCTAATAAAACTACTATTTCTTGATTTGGAATGAGGAAAAGGTAGGACTGGACATCTCACACCTCCAGGTAGGGCGAAGCTGTTCAGCACTTAGCTGAACAGCACTTCTTTTCCTGACGCACCTAATCCTGGGGTAGCTGTTCATTGAGTGTTTCAAGGACCACCTAATGAAACTACTATTTCTTGATTTGGAATGAGGAAAAGGTAGGACTGGAAATCACACACCTCCAGGTAGGTGGTCAGCACTTCTGTTAATCATCTCCCCAGTAAGGTGGTTAGCACTTAAATTACTCACTCCTCTAGGTTAGGGGGAAATGGTCATTTCCTCCTAATAACACTACTATTTCTTGGTGTGGAATGAGGAGAAGGCAGGACTGGACATCTCACACTTTCAGGTAGGTGGTCAGCACTTAGCTGGTCAGCACTTCGCTGGTCAGCACTTCGCTGGTCAGCACTTCGCTGGTCAGCACTTAGCTGGTCAGCACTTAGCTGGTCAGCACTTCTTTTCCAGACCCACCAAATCCTAGGGGAGCCGTTCATTAGTTAATGTTAGTGTTAGGGAGTGTTAGTTTTTCAATTTCAAGTATTTCCTCCAAGGATTTCCTCCTAATAACAATACTATTTCTTGATGTGGAATGAGGAGAAGGCAGGACTGGACATCACACACCTCCAGGTAGGTGGTCAGCGCTTATGTTACTCACCTCCCCTGTAAGGTGGTCAGCACTTAGGTTACTCACCCCTCTAGGTCGGGGGAAGCTGGTCATTTCCTACTAACACTACACTACACTTTCTTGATGTGGAATGAGGAGAAGGCAGGACTGGACATCTCACACCTCCAGGTAGGCGGTCAGCACTTAGCTGGTCAGCATTTAGCTGGTCGGCATTTAGCTGGTCAACATGTAGCTGGTCAGCCGGGGACATCACTTCTTTTCCTGACTCACCTAATCTTAGGGGAGCCGTTCATCGAGTGTTAGTTTTTCAATTTCAAGTATTTCTTACAAATAACAATACTATTTCTTGATGTGGAATGAGGAGAAGGCAGGACTGGACATCTCACCCCTTCAGGCAGGTGGTCAGCACTTAGCTGGTCAGCAGCACACAAAATAATGAAATCATCTTTTAGCTGGTCAGCACTTCTTTTCCTGACCCACCTAATCCTAGGGAGCCGTTCATTGAGTGTTAGCTGTTCAATGTAAATATATCTCCTAATACACTACTATTTCTTGATATTTCACGTCCTGTGAGTGACTGCATTACACGGATGTAACAATTTTAATTTCAATTTCTTGACGTGGAATGAGAAGAAGGCAGGACTGGACATCTCACCCCTCCATGTAGGTGGTCAGCACTTAGCTGGTCAACATTTAGCTGATCGGCACTTAGCTGGTCAACACCTAGCTGGTCAGGACTTAGCTGGTCAGCAATTAGCTGGTCAGCACTTCTTTTCCTGACCCACCTAATCCTAGAGGAGCCGTTCATTAGTTAGTGTTAGTGTTAGTGTTAGTGTTAGGGAGGGTTAGTTTTTCAATTTCAAGTATTTCCTCCTAATAGCAATACTATTTCTTAATGTGGAATGAGGAGAAGGCAAGACTGGTCATCTCACCCTTCCAGGTGGGGGGAAGCTGGTCAGCACGTAAATTTGAACTTGAACTTGAACTTGAATTTGAAATATATTCTCCTCCAGGTAGGGGGAAGCTGGTCAGCACTAAAACTTGAACTTGAATTTGAATTTCAAATATATTCTCCTCCTGGTAGGGGGAAGCTGGTCAGCACTAAAACTTGAACTTGAACTTGAACTTGAATTTGAATTTCAAATATATTCTCTTCCTGGTAGGGGGAAGCTGGTCAGCACTTAGCTGGTCAGCACGTAAACTTGAACTTTAACTTGAACTCTATTCTCCTCCAGGTAGGGGGAAGCTGGTCAGCACTTCAATTTGAACTTGAACTTGAAATATATTTCCCTACATGTAGAGGGACGCTGGTCAGCACTTAAATTTGAACTTGAATTTGAATTCGAAATATATTATCCTCCAGGTAGGGGGAAGCTGGTCAGCACTTAGCCGGTCAGCACTTCAATTTGAATTTGAATTTGAACTTGAAATATAATTCTCTACATGTAGGGGGAAGCTGGTCAGCACTTCAATTTGAACTTGAACTTGAACTTGAACTATATTCTCTTCCAGGTAGGGGGAACCTGGTCAGCAGTAAAACTTGAATTTGAATTTGAAATCTATTCTCCTCCAGGTAGGGGGAAAGCTGGTCAGCTCTAAAACTTGAACTTGAACTTAAATTTGAATTTGAAATCTACTCTCCTGAAGGCAGGGGGAAGCTGCTAAGCACTTTTAAATTTGAACTTGAATTTGAACTTGAACTTGAACTTGAAATCTATTCCCCTAACAGGTAGGAGGAAGCTGGTTAGCCACTTAGCTCCCCCCCTCCCCCCCCCCCCCCCCTTCTCCATCTCCCCCCCCCCCCCCCCCCCGCAGGCCTTGGCTCCTAGCCTTGAGCACCTGTAGCTCATGCGTTGTGGGTGCGCTCCTTGCAAAGCTTCTGTGCTAGAGTGGCTCACCAGGCTGCAGACACAAGTTCCACCAAATATTACCACCACCACCAACAACAACAACAACAACAACAACAACAACAACAACAACAACGACAACTGACAACAACCAGGACAACGACAACCCTCCTCCTCCTCCTCCTCCTCCTCCTCATCATCATCCCCCCCACCCCCACCCCCTGCAGGCTCTGGCTCCTAGCCTTGAGCACCTGGAGCTCATGCGTTGTGGGTGTGCACCTTGCGAAGCCTCTGTGCTAGAGTCGCTCACCAGGCTGCAGACGTTGGCTCTACCTGCGACCAGCTTGTTTCTAGACCGGGTGCCTGACCTAGGCCAGCTTGTGGTTTTGACTAGGCTGAACCTTAGGTAGGGGCGTGATTTTGAGAGGTTAGGGGTGTGCGTGTGTGTGTGTGTGTGTGTGTGTGTGTGGTGTGTGTGTGTGTGTGGGGGGGGGGGGGGGGGGGGGATGAGGGGTTTGGGGGGGAGTTTTGGGGCATCAGCTTGTTCCTAGACCGGGTGCCTGACCTAGGCCAGCTTGTGGCTTTGACTAGGCTGAACCTGAGGTAAGGGTGGGAGAGCCGTGCGCATTACATTTTGAGATTTGGTGTTCAGTTTTGTGAAACCTACTTATGACTAATATGGTTCCACTGATGGTGGGGTGATGGTAAGGGGGCTTGGGGGATGAGGGGTTGGGGGATGGGGTGGGAGCTGTTCCTAGACCGGGTGCCTGACCTAGGCCAGCTTGTGGCTTTGACGAGGCTGAACCTTCGGTTGGGGCGTGATGTTGTGAGGTTAGGGGGGGGAGGATATAAGGGTGGGGGGGTACTGGGGTGGGGGGTGGGGGGTGAGGGGTTTGGGAGGGAGTTTGGGGCATCAGCATGTGTTCCTAGACCAGGTGCCTGACCCTGGCCAGCTTGTGGCTTTGACGAGGCTAAACCTGAGGTAGGGGTGGGGTGGGGATGGAGGGGTGGTGGGGAATGAGGTGTTTTGGGGTGGGGGGGTGGAGGGGGAGTAGGGGGGTGGAGAGGGGTTGGGTTGGGTTGGGGAGGGGGGGAGGTGAATAAAGAGAGGAAGCGGGGGGGGGGGGGGGGGGGGCAAGGGGGGGTAGGCCAAATGTAAAATGTATGTATGTATGCATGTATGTATGTTACAGTCCAGGGGTAGGCCAAATAGGCTAAGGGACTTGCCCGACCCTGACAGGAAGCGGCTAAAAAGAAAAGGCATCGATGAACAGAACCCCAAAACAAATCATATTGCACCAAACACAACTCATGACCCCCCATGTGAGATGATGCGTATACACACACACACACACACACACACACACACACACACGCACAACCCTATTTTCCCCCTGGTAGGCTTGTATTCAGAGGCAGTGAGCCCCCCCCCACCCCCACCCCACCCCACCCCAGGTACTGCGAGATGATGCATACAGCTTTTGGTGACGACTTTTGTGACTCTACTCTTCGCATCCCACCAAATGTCGAGTCTCTAGATTTGGCAGGTTAGTAAATTGAGTCGAGTGAATTTCAATTGAGTCGAGTGAACTTCAACCGAGTTGAGTGAACTTCAATTGAGTCGAGTGAACTTCACTGTGCTCGGTGGTTGAGCTGTGAGATTACCCCACAGCTCAAACCACCTTTACTCCTTTTTTCTTCTTCTCTTCTTTTTTAGGAGAATTTTTGCCTCGATAAGTGGGTCTCCCAATGCTAAACCACCTTTACTCAGCCACTTTGTCTGCACACAGCCTGTTTCAGTGATACAATTGGTCTAGTGGTACACTAAATCGCTTTAGCGTCAACGGGTTGGGGGTTCGATTCCCCTTCGGTCACCCTTAGCGTTGCAGGTTGTTGTCAACCGCGATGATAGCTTGTCCAGTCGAGGTGGTAGACCGTTCTCTGCCCGCGTATGACAAGGTTCCTTAACACCACGCTCCACAGGCGTTATCATTACCTTTTATTTTGTGTCTGCACACGATTGTTTGGGGTTCGATTCATCTGTGCCTTTTCGTTTTAGCCCCTCCTGTCACGGTTGGGCAAGTCCCTTTAGCCTATTTAGCCTACCCCTGAAACCGTAAAAACATACCGTACAAGCACTAATACCCCCCTAACCTTCCCTATCAGCTCTATTCACCTCAATCGAACACTCTCCTTCCCTCCCCAACTCTCGCACTCAATACGATCCACCTCACCACCTCCACCTCTGCCTCACCCCGCAGCCTTCGACTGCCTAGTTAAGGTGAACATCAGCGAGCTTGATAGACCTCCACAGTGTGGAGATCATACCACACCTCACCTGCCCTATCGGTCTTTCACCTCGACCAAACACTCCCCTTCTCTCCCCAACCTCACTCACCACCTCTACCTCACCACCTCCACCTCTACCTCACCCCGCAGCCTTCGACTGCCTAGTTAAGGTGAACATCAGCGAGCTTGATAGACCTCCACAGTGTGGAGATCATACCACACCTCACCTGCCCTATCGGTCTTTCACCTCGACCAAACACTCCCCTTCTCTCCCCAACCTCACTCACCACCTCTACCTCACCACCTCCACCTCTACCTCACCCCGCAGCCTTCGACTGCCTAGGCCAGGTGGACATCAGCGAGCTTGATAGACCTCCACAGTGTTGAGATCATACCACACCTCACCTGCCCTATCGGTCTTTCACCTCAACCAAACACTCCCCTTCTCTCCCAACCTCACTCACCACCTCCACCTCACCACCTCCACTTCTGCCTCACCCTGCAGCCTTCGACTGCCTAGGTAAGGTGGACATCAGCCAGCTGTCAGGACTGACCAGCTTGGTTGACCTCCACAGTGTGGAGATCATACCACATCTCACGGACCCGCTGTTGCGGGGAGCTGACTCTGTATCTTCAGGAGCTGACCTGGCATCTTCAGGAGCTGAGCCGGTATCTTCACAAAACCCCTCATCCCCCTACTCCTCCCTGTGCTCCCTCACCACGTTCCACAGGTAGGCACTGTTTTTTTGGTGCAACGTGTCCCAAATAGATGTTGGTGTTGATGATGATGATGATGATGATGATGATGATGATGATGATGATGATGGTTTTGATGATGATGATGATGATGATGATGATAGTGTTGATGATGATAGTGATGATGATGATGATGATGATGATGATGATGATGATGATGATGATGGTGTTGATGATGATGATGATGATGATGATGATGATGATGATGATGATGATGATGATGGTGATGATGATGATGATGATGATGATGATGATGATGATGATGAATGATGATGATGATGATGATGATGATGATGATGATGATGATGATGATGATGATGATGATGATGATGATGATGATGATGATGATGATGTGATGATGATGATGATGATGATGATGATGATGATGGTGTTGATGATGATGGTGATGATGATGATGATGATGATGATGATGAGGATGATGATGATGATGATGATGATGATGATGATGATGGTGATGATGGTGATGATGATGATTACATTTTT
>CM039462.1:181970799-182076914 GCA_022414725.1 Microglena sp. YARC
GGGGTAACATTACAAATCGTGGCGCGCGATGCCCTGGTGTAGCATTTGGGAAGGGGTAACATTACAAATCGTGGCGCGCGATGCCCAGGTGTAGCAGTTGGGAACCTGGAAACATTACCCACACCGGGGGGCGCGATAGATCAAATTGGGAATAAACATTAAAAATCGGGAATAAACATTAAAAATCGGGAATAAACATTAAAAATCGGGAATAAACATTAAAAATCGCGCATGCGCGATATATCGTGGCTAGGAATATTCCTGCTTGTGGTAGGGGTTGGGAGGGGAGTGAAGGGTTGGGGGGGGAGTGAGGGGGCTACTCGACTGAAACTTCCACACACATCACCATTTATATACTGTACATATATAGTGCAAATACTTTGTTTGACCCGAAAACCGGATTCTGCATACCTGACCCAAAAGCCGGACCCCAGTTTTCCTAAACCTAAAACCGCATCCTGGTTTTCCTGAACCCCAAACCGGACCCTGGTTTTCCTGACCCCAAACCGGACCCTGGTTTCCTAACCCCCAAACCGGACCCCAAAACCGGACCCCAAAATCAGACCCCGTTTTTCCAAACCCCTAAACCGGACCCTGCACGCCTGACCCCAGAACCGGACTCCGATTTCCTGCCCCCAAAACCAGACCCCAAAACCAGACCCTGCATACCTGACCCCAAAACCGGACTCCGATTTCCTAACCCCAAAACCAGACCCCAAAACCGGACCCTGCACACCTGACCCCAAAACCAGACTCCGATTTCCTAACCCCAAAACCAGAGCCAAAAAACAGACCCTGCATACCTGACCCCAAAACCGGACTCCGGTTTCCTAACCCCAAAACCAGACCCCAAAACCGGACCCTGCATACCTGACCCCAAAACCGGACTCCGGTTTCCTAACCCCAAAACCAGACCCCAAAACCAGACCCTGCATACCTCACCCCAAAACCGGACTCCGATTTCCTAATCCCCAAGCCGGACCCCAAAACCGGACCCTGCATATCTGACCCCAAAACCGGACCCCGGTTTCCCACACCCAAAAAAACAGGCCCCAAAACCGGACCCCGGTTTCCTACACCCAAAACCAGCCCCCATACCGGACCCCAAAAACCAGACCCCAGTTTTCCGAACCCCAAAACCGGGACCATGCACACTTGACCCCAAAACTGGACCCCAAAACTGGACCCCAAAACCGGACCCTGCACCCTGCACCCTGCACATCTGACCTGCAGGTTTCTCTAGAGCTAAGTGCCTTCTACAGCCTGCCTGAGCTGTACGTGCTGAATGAGCAAGGTGACATGAGTGTGGTGACGCACCAGATGGGCCTGAAAGCTGCGCGTCTGGAAGAAAAAGGAAAGGTTGGTGTCAGTGGGTTTGTGTGTATGTGAGTGGTGGGTGGTGGGTGGTTAGCTGAGTGCCTTCTTTATCCTGCCTAAGCTGTATGTGATGAATGAGCCAAGTGACATGACTGTGGCAACGCCCTAGATGGGCCTGAAAGCTGCGCACCTGGAACAAAAAGGAAAGGTCGGTGTTAGTGGGTTTTTGTGAATGTGGGTGGTGGGTGGTGAGCTAAGTGCCTTCTACAGCCTGCCTGAGCTGTGCGTGCTGAATGAGCGGGGGGACATGAGTGTGGGGACATGAGTGTGGTGACTTGAGCGAGGGGACATGAGTGTGGTGATGCAGCCGATGGGCCTGAAGGCTGCGCGCCTGGAAGAAAAAGGAAAGGTGTGTGTCAGTGGGTTTGTGTGTAAGTGAGTGGTGGGTGGTGAGCGGAGTGAAGTGCCATCTTTAGCCTGTCTGAGCTGTACGTGATGAATGAGCGGGGGGGCATGTGTGTGGGGACATGAGTGTGGGGACATGAGCGAGGGGACATGAGTGTGGTGACGCAGCAGATGGGCCTGGAAGCTGTGCGCCTGGAAGAAAAATTAAAGGTGAGTTTCAGTGGGTTTGTGTGTATTTGAGTGGTGGGTGGTGAGCTGAGTGCCTTGTATAGCCTGCCTGAGCTGTACGTGCTGAACGAGCAGGGTGTCACGAGTGTGGTTATGCAGCAGATGGGCCTGAAAGCTGCGCGCCTGGAAGAAAAAGGAAAGGTGGGTGTCAGTGGGTTTTCATTTCTCCCGCACCATCCTCTCTCACCACCTCCCCACCCCACCCACGCACCCACAACCACCACCAACAACAGCATCCACCACCAACAGCTTCCACCACCACCACCACCAGCCACCAGCCACCACCAACACCACCAACATCTTGTACATAATGTACATCTCGCAGGCACACCTGCACACTCTTCTGATGGGCCTCCCTGCCCTGGAGACCCTAACAATGAACTGGGACCTTGATACATCCAGACTCAGAATGCCGTCCTTAAGGTGAGTCTCTGGGTTGTGTGTTTAACAAAAAAATTATTGTGGTGCGTGGTGTGTGTGTGTGTGTTTGTGTGTGTGTGGGTGTGGGTGTGGGTGCGGGTGTGGACGGAGAGGGGGGGGACCTAGACACATCCAGACTTAGAATGCCATCCTTAAGGTGAGTCTCTGGGTTGTGTGTTCAAACAAAAAAACAGTTGTGCGTGTGGGTGTGTGGGGGGGCTGGGGGGGGGGGGGGGGGGGGGGGGGGGGCTGACACATCCAGGCTCAAATGCTGTCCTTAAGGGGAGCCTCTGGGTCATTTGCTTTACAAAACAAATGGGGTGGGGTGGGGTACTGGTGGCAGGTGGGGGAAGTGTGGGGGGGGGATGGGGGGGCTTGACACATCCAGGCTCAGAATGCCGTCCTCAAGGGGAGCCTCTGGGTCATGTTCTTAACAATTATTTTGTGTGTGGGGTGTGTGGGTGTGTGGGTGGGTGGGTGTGTGTGTGGGGGGGGGGGGGGGGGACATCCGGGCTTAACCATTATTTGGGGGTGCGGGTGCGGGGTTTTAGAGTGGAGGGTGTTGGTGCGGGACGGGTTTTTAAGGTGTGGGGTGTAGGGTGTGTGGGGTTGGGGAATTGGGGTGGGGTGGTGGGGTGGAAGGGGGAGCCTTGGCCCTCACCTATAAAGACCAATTTTAACTCCACCTCAACCGACACAAACACCAACACCAACACCGCCAATACCACCAGGGAGCTGTCAATGTGTTGGTCAGGATACCTGTCTCCAGGGCAGCTGATTGTACCAATGTCAATGTACTCTACTACCTCCCCGCTAACCACCACCTCTTCAACCACGACATCTGCCAACCACCACAACCACCGTGGAGCTGTCTCCAGGGCAGATGGTTGTAACAAGATGAATGCAATGCACTGGTCATAACTTACACCGAATAACCACCACCTCCACCAACAACTCGACCACCACGACCACCATGACCACCACCTGTGAACACTGACTCTGTCACCACCATGACCACCACCTGTAAACACCAACTCTATCACCACCATCACCACCACCACCACCACCACTAGGGAGCTGTCCACACGTTGGTCAGGATACATGTCCCCGGTGCAGCTGATTGTAACAAGGCGAATGCAACGAACTGGTTATAACAAACACCAACACTACCACTAACCCCACCAACAACTCGACCACCACGACCACCATGGCCACCACCTGTAAACAAAAACTATGTCACCACCACCACCACCACGAGGGAGCTGTCAATGCGTTGGTCGGTGTCAACAGAGTTCAGGCAGAGCTCAGGGCAGGGCTTAGAGCTCAGGGCAGGGCAGCTTCCATTCGGTCAGCCAGACATCTTCTACCGGCGATCTGCTGACAGTCGGGATGCATGTCCCCGGTGCAGCTGATAGTAACAAGGCAAATGCAATGCACTGCTTATAACTTGAACTTGGTTACATAGCTTCAGTCAGCAATTTGGCTGCTCGCCATCTTCGGCAGTAAAAAAATGATAACCAGGAAAATGTAAACTCGAACAAATCACTGGTTATAACAAACACCAACACTACCACTACCCCCAACAACAACTCGACTACCATGACCACCATGACCACCACCTGCAAACACCAACTCTGTCGACACCACCACCACCACCACCAGGGAGCTGTCCATACGTTGGTCAGGATACATGTCCCCGGTGGAGCTGATTGTAACAAGGCAAATGCAATGCACTGGTTATAACTAACACCAACACCAACACCACCTCCACCAACAACTCGACTACCATGACCACCATGACCACCATGACCACCACCTGCAAACACCAACTCTGCCACCACCACCACAACCACCACCAGGGAGCTGTTCATACGTTGGTCAGGATACATGTCCCTGGTGCAGCTTTTTGCAACAAGGCGAATGCAATGCACTGGTTATAACAAATACCAACACTACCACCACCTCCACCAACAAACCGACCACCTTGACCACCACCTGTTAAACACCATCTCTGTCACCACCACCACCACTACCACCAGGGATCTGTCCATACGTTGGTCAGGGTGCATGTCTCCGGTGCAGCTGGCGGAGCTGGAGGGAAGCTGCCCTGCTCTGAGCTCTGTGACAGTGAGCAGTGGGAAAGTCAAGTACCTCCGCATCGCTCCTGGCCAGTTTGTCACGAAAGCAGAAGACAAGAGCAGAGCCGATTTATAAAACAAATCGATAATAATCGCACAATCAAATTATCATCCCTCATGAGATGATGATTTAATTATATTGTATCATTAAATGATCACCGTAGCACGAATTCAGGTCCCCCGTCGGTAAAACGATTGTTTGGGGTTCATTTCATTATTTTTTTTGTAAGCCCTTCCTACACTGGTGGGCAATTCCCTTTAGCCTATTTGGCCTACCCCTGGACTGTAACATACATACATCACATTAAATTGAAATTGAAATTGTTATATCCGTGTAATACAGTTACTCATAGGACGTGATGTTAAGGACACCACAGCGTAAGCCGGAGCTAGCTAAAGTCACCGATTAAATTACATTATATTACATTACATGTTAATGTCTACTTGACACCGCGAGGGTGTATGAGACTCCGTGCTTTAAACAAAAAAATGAAAAGCACCCACAGAGCAAAAAAACCCATTGCATCAGGGCGGTGTCGAGGACAAATAAACCAAACTCCCATACATACATACGAAGGGGAATTTGAGAGGAGGCGGATGAGGGATTGATATGGATACCCTAACCTAGCTTGCATGAATGGACCTTGACAAGTCGTTAAACCGCCGGTGTAGAGACCTGGGCATGTCTAGAATCGGCCTGATTTCGAAGCCTGTCACACTCCCTGGTTTCCGTGGCTATCGCACAGGAAGAAGTATTGTACTAAACCTCAACATTTTGGAGGCTGTCGATGTCGAAGGTATTATGTCTGAAGTTTTTGAGTCATGGAGGTTTAAGTACCCAAGTGACACCAATGCAGTCAGAGACATCCCTGGTGAGAGAAGGGTTGGCTTTAAAAGCCTCCGATACCAGAAATGGTTAGCAGCCAACAGTAATGATGAGAATGGCTTGATTCCCTTTACATCTGCCTTACATAAGCAGGATCAGATTCGTTCTATAGCACAGTTTAGAATGGGTTCCCATCGGCTGAACACAGAAAGAATGAGGGTGGTGGATAGAGCACACATCCCTCGTTGAATGAGACATTGTCAAATGTGTGGGTTCCAAAAACCTGAGGATGATATGCATATGTTTGAGTGCCCTTTTTATAATGATATTCGCCTCCGCTACCAGAAGCTGTTTACAGATATTTATAGGCATGTCCATGAGGATACCGACTTAACCGTATGGAATGTGGAATTCTGCGATTCCACATTCAGAACCTCTATGAATGGAAATGGCACTAAGACTTTTTGGAGCAACCTAGCCGACTATCTTTCTACTTGTAGAAGAGCAAGACAGGAAGCCCTGGACTGCTTAGTGGCACCGTAATTTATTATCCCTTTTTTTCTTCTTGTGACTTCTCATTTGTTAGCTTCTTACCTCCGCCACTGTGAGTGGTTGAGATCTGGGTCCTGCTCTAGGGGGTTTAATACCTACGCCACCAAAACGGTGGTTGGGAGTTTGGTTTGTTTGTCCTCGACACACCCCTGATGTAATGGGGTTTTTTGCTTTGTGGGTGCTTTTTCTTTTTGTTTAAAGCACTGAGTCTCATACACCCTCGCGGTGTCAAGTAGACTTTAACATATAATGTAATTTACTCCGCAGACAGTTAGACATTGAATCGACGGCGACCCGGCGTGTAGAACAATTATTCTTACCGGCATATAGTTTGCAACTTGGTCCGCTAATTTCCGTTGCTATCGCATATGGGGAAGTGTTGTATTCTGCAGACGGACAATTCTTCTCATATACCGGTTGCTTGCATTTTGAGAAGAGGCGGATGAAGGATTGGCATGAGCAGAGGGCTTTTGAGGGCAGGGACTCCCTGCCAGGGAGAATGGTCTTTTATATTCGGCTCCAACGTAACAATTCTTGTAACACAGCTGTCAACCCTATTTATGTCTTACTAATTACTGGCTGAAGCTATGCAACGAAGTTCAAGTTCAAGCCAGCTATATAACAATCCTGCTAATATAGCTTGCAACTTGGTCCGTTCACCTTCCTGCTTTAAACTTCCAGCCTAGGTGTGTGTGTGTGGATTGTAAATAGCCTATATACATCCAATCTGAGGCACAGGGATACAAGGTTCAGCTAGAAAAAGTATGGCCATGCATCACATCATTAAATTACTTGTAAAAGGCCTAAATGCAACCATACCCAAGGTGATGAGTCCGACCTCACATGAGATATACAATACAGAAACAGGGTTAAAAGGTCTCCAACGAATCGTAAGCATAAGCATACGGAGGACCAGCGTTGTAACATTAGTCCCAATTTTGCGGACTGTCCGATTTAGCTAAGTTCGAGTCCGATTTAGAACAGGGCCAAAGGCTCTGCCTCACTACGTGCCTGCTTTAGCTTCAGCTTCTACTTCTGCATCTGCTCTGTTTGTGCCCCCGCCCTTGCGTCAGCCTCTGTTCCTGCTTTCACTTTAGCTTCTGCTCTTGCTCCTGCCCTTCCGTGGGCTTCATATTCTGCATTTTCCTCTACCCAGGCTTTACCTCACATGGCCCTGGGCAATTCCCAGGGCCCCCTGCTGCCAGCATCAACAGCATTACCAAAATGCTGAGAGTTCACTTCGGGGGATACAAACTCATCGGTTGGCGCAGTCAAGGCAAAATAGGTGAGCCTCCTCTGCGAACTCAAGCCTGCTGCCAGCATTGCCAGAACTACCATCTGCAAACCAAGCATGCTGCCAGCATCAGCAGCATTACCAGAACTACCCTCTGCAAATCCAAGCCTGCTGCCAGCGTCAGCAGCATTACCAGAACTGCCAAGAGTTCACTTCGGGGGATACAAACGCATCGGTTGGCGCAGTCAAGGCGAAAGAGTCGACCGATTCCTTGAAGAGAGGATACAAGTCGGGCCACATGTCCTCACGGCAGCTGAGGTTCAGGGTGTAGAGGTACTCGACACCGTCGCCGCCCTTGCGCATGGTAGTGGCAGCCAGAGCGTGGCGGAAAGTTTCCCGTTTCACATTTCCGGGGGTGGGAGAGCCCTGCGCAGTAAAAGTTCAGATTTTGGGTTCAGGGTTGTGAAATGTGCTTTTTAGTGTAAGGGTACCCCAGGCACCATGACGCCACCTTGCTAGTGTAATGGTACCTCTGGCACTATGACACCGGCCTAGCGCATGGTGGTGGCGGCCAGGGCGTGGCGGAAAGTTTCGCGTTTCACATTTCTGGGGGTGGGAGAGCCCTGCGCAGTGAAGGTTCAGATTTTGTGTTCAGAGTTGCGAAATGTACTTTTTAGTGTTATGGTACCCCAGGCACCATGACGCCACCTTGCTAGTGTAATGGTACCTCTGGCACTATGACACCGGCCTAGCGCATGGTAGTGGCGGCCAGGGCGTGGCAGAAAGTTTCTTATGTGTGTGTGTTTCTTATGTGTGTGTGTTTCTTATTTACGGGGCTGAGAGAGCCCTGTGTAGTGAAGGTTTTGGGATTTAAAGACAGATTGATTTTTGATTGTTTAGAACAAATAAAAAAAATGTCAACGTTTAAATTTTCCTGGTAAATTTAATTTTACCCCAGAAGACTGCGAGCAGCCAAATTGCCGGCTGAAGCTATGTAACCAAGTTCAAGATTTCAGGACAGGGTAGTGAAATGTACGTGCGCAGTACATTTTGAGATTTTGGGTTCAGTATTGCAGAACCTACTTATTACTAATACGGTGCCGATGGCGAGTCCAAACCAAAGTACTTATTACTAATACAGTGCCACTGGCGAGTTCAAAACAAAGTTCTTGAAAAGTAACTTCTCACTCTCTACATTCGCCCACCCCTATGAACTGTAGCCTTCAACAATTAACTTCAATTTCCCATAACAACTTGACTAAACGTACTTGACTAAATGTACTACCTATCGGTTGGCTTTCTCTCTTGACCAGATTGAGAATCCAATAGTTAGTGTTATAAATATATTACATATTTTGGGCGGAGCCCCCCCTTCTGAGGCGGGAGCCCCCCGGTGTTTACCCATTTGTCCGAGAATCCATTAGGTAGTATTATAAATATATTACATATCTTCCATACTTGAACATAACACGACATATTTTCTGTACTTTAACATGATACCCATCTGAAACTGGTGCTCATAAATATAGAACCGACTATCAGGCCTGCAATGTTTTGGACAGACCGCACTATTTTTACCCCGCCAACGCTTCGCATAGCGTCGCCTTCCTCTGTTGCATGGCTGCACCCCCCCCCCCCCCCCCCCCCCCCCCCGCCCCCCCCGTATATATCTTCAACACCATGCATGGCCACTTGTTGACCAGTTTACTATCATAACTACATGAGGTATCTTGTACATGATGCCCTCACACTTGATTATAACCCCGACTACAACACCGAACACCTACACATGTTAACATACCTGAGACTGGTGCTCATACATATAGAAGCGACCATCAGGCTTTTTCCATTAGGTACGCGTCTTCAACATCATTCATGGCCACTCCTTGACCAGTTAACCATCACAAATGTAGGGTTTATCGTGGATATGATGCCCTCACACTTGATTATAACCCCTGCCTATAACACCGAACAACTACGGATGCTAACATACCTGAGACTGGTGCTCATACACATAGAGAGAAACGTCCGTCAGGCTTGCCCATGAGGTATGCATCCTCCACATCATTCATGGCCAATACATGACAACAATTGTATTATAATTTGTAAACATATAAAATATCTTCTATACTTGAATATTATACATGCAAACATACCTGAGACTGGTGCTCATACACATAGAATCGCCCGTCAGGCTTGTCCATAAGGTATGCGTCCTCCACATCATTCATGGCCACTCGTTGACCAGTTGACACCCTCGATGTAGACCTAAATAAGTGGTGTAGGGATTTGAATGTGGGTAAACATTTGAATTCAAATTCATGGCCACTCGCTGACCAGTTGACACCCTCAATGTAGACCTAAATAAGTGGTGTAGGGATTTGAATGTGGATACACATTTGAATTCAAATCCATGGCCACCCGTTGACCAGTTGACACCCTCAAAGTGGACCTAAACAAATGGTGCAGGGATTTGAATTCGGATATTGATATTAATTAAAATTCATGGCCACTCGTTGCCCAGTTGAAACCCTCGATGCAGACCTAAACAACTGTTGAAGGGAAGTACGGTTTCCGAGGGTGGATTTGAATACAAGGGATTGTTTGAATGGCTTGGATTTGAATGGAAGGAGAGGTTTAAATGGCTTGTACTTGAATGCAAGGGATTGTTTGAATGGCTTGGATTTGAATGGATTGGAGATGAATGCAAGGGATTTTTGAATGGCTTGGATATAAATGGAAGGGATTTTTGAATGGCTTGGATTTGAATGCAAGGGATTGTTTGAATGGCTTGGATTTGAATGTAAGGGATTGTTTAAATGGCTTGGATTTGAATGTAAGGGTTTTTTGAATGGCTTGGATTTAAATGGAAGGGATTTTTAAATGGCTTGGATTTAAATGGAAGTAAAGCTTTTAATGGCTCGGAGATAAATGTAAGGGATTGTTTGAATGGCTTGGATTTGAATGTAAGGGATTGTTTGAATAGCTTGGGTTTGAACGGAGGGAACGGTTTAAATGGCTTAGAAATAAATGCAAAGGATTGTTCGAATGGCTTGTATTTGAAAGGCTTGGGTTTGATTTTAAGCGATTGTTTGAATGGCTTGGAGATGAATGCAAGCAATTGTTTGAATAGCTTGGATTTGGACGGAAGGAACGGTTTAAATGGCTTGGAGATAAATGCAAGGGATTGTTTGAATGCCTTGGATTTGAATGCAAGGAACGCTTTTAATAGCTCGGAGATAAAAGGAAGGGATTATTTGGGTGGCTTGCAATGGTCCTCACATTGTCCGTGACATCCACTTTGGCCGAGTCAGAGCGTGCTGAGCTAACTTAACTCAGCAGACTGTGACTCGACCAAGGAGGATGTCACGGATAATTGTATGTATGTATGTATGTATGTATGTATGTATGTGTGTATGTATGTATGTATGTATGTATGTATGTATGTGTGTGTATGTATGTATGTATGTATGTATGTATGTATGTATGTATGTATGTATGTATGTATGTGTGTATGTATGTATGTATGTATGTATGTATGTATGTATGTTACAGTCCAGGGGGAGGCCAAATAGGCTTAAGGGACTTACCCAACCGTAACAGAAGGGCTAAAAAGAAAAGGCAGGACAATGTAAGTACTAGCACATGGCTTGGAGACGAATGAAAGGAATTGTTTTTTGTAAGGCATTGTTTGAATGGCTTAGAATAATCCTTAATTGTCAGTGACATCCACCTTGGCCGAGTCAGAGCCTGCTGAGCTAGCTTAACTCAGCAGACTGTGACTCGGTCAAGGTGGATGTCAAGGTCAATTGTACGTAGGTGTGTTACAGTCCAGGGGTAGGCCAAATAGGCTATCGCCCGACCATGATAGTAAGGGCGAAAAAGAAAAGGTAGGACAATCTAAGTAATAGTTTGAATGGAAGGAACACTAAAATGGAAATGGCTTGAAGATGTATTAGAGGAGTTTGAATGGCCTGGAATGGTCCTCACATTGTCTGTGACATCCACCTTGGCCGAGTCAGAGCCTGTTGAGCTAGCTTAACTCAGCAGACTGTGACTCGGTCAAGGTGGATGAAACAGACAATTGTATGTAGGTATGTTACAGTCTAGGGGTAGGCCAAATAGGCTTAAGGGGACGAATGGACATAATTCTTTGAATGGCTTGGAATGGAACTCACATCGTCTGTGCCATCCACCTTGGCCGAGTCAGAGCCTGCTGAGCTAACTTAACTCAGCAGACTGTGAATGGGCCAAGGTGGATGTCAGGGACAATGTAAGTATGTATGTATGTATGTATGTATGTATGTATGTATGTATGTATGTATGTTACTGTCCAGGGGGAGGCCAAATAGGCTAAAGGGAAAATGTAAGTATGAGTGTATATGGAGGATGGAAGGAATTTTAATGGCTTGGATTTGAGTGAGTGGATTTGAGTGAAAGGATTTGAATGGCTTGGCTTTGAGTGAGTGGATTTGAATGGCCTGAATTTGAGTGAGTGGATTTGAACGTATTGGATTTGAGTGAGTGGATTTGAATGGCTTGGATTTGAGTGAGTGGATTTGAACGTATTGGATTTGAGTGAGTGGATTTGAATGGCTTGGATTTGAGTGAGTGGATTTGAATGTATTGGATTTGAGTGAGTGGATTTGAACGTATTGGATTTGAGTGAGTGGATTTGAGTGAATGGATTTGAATGGCTTGGATTTGAGTGAGTGGATTTGAATGTATTGGATTTGAGTGAGTGGATTTGAACGTATTGGATTTGAGTGAGTGGATTTGAATGGCTTGGATTTGAATAGCTTGGATTTGAGTGAGTGGATTTGAGTGCGTGAAAGCAATGGGTTGATGTGGATGGGAAGAACGCTGTAAATTACTTGAAGATAACCTTGGTGCTTCGAGAGGAATGGATGGAATGTTTTTAATGGCCTGAAATGAATGGAAGCAATGGGTTCAATGGGTTAATGCTAATGGGAAGAACGTTATAAATTATTTGAAGATAACCTTGGTGCTAGGAGATGAATGGATGGAATGGTTTAAATGAGCTGGATTGATTAGACAAAAGCTGCACAACACTCGTACCTGTTAATGAGGACAGTAAGAGCCACACCAATAGGCTTCCACTCCTCAACAGAGATCTAATTCGACACACCGCAGGCTCAAAGGGGAAAAATGCAAGAGAAGCAAATCATTTTTTTTACTATGAATACAAAAGCTGCACATCGAAGATACCTGTCAAGGAGGACAGTAAGAGCCACATCAATAGGCTTCCACTCCTCCACATCGATCTCAGTCAACTCGCCTGAGGCAGGAAGACAAATACAGAAGGAAACAAGAAAAGAAACGAAGAAAAGGTAGACAAAGCTGCACATCATTCGCACCTGTCAATAAGGACAGTAAGAGCCACATCAATAGGCTTCCACTCCTCCACATCGATCTCAGTCAACACGCCTGAGGCAGGGCCCACAGTGATACTGACAGTGACAAAGTTACGCAGGTCAAGGTACTCTGAGACAATGCGCTGCCTAGCGTCGGCAGTGAGGGGGGCTGCGGACGAGTACTTCTCAGGCTCATGTGCCAGGAGCATTTTCAAGGGCTTGCCAGAGAGAGTCTCGACAGGGTACTTGAACTTGTACGCCAGGATAGGGTCTACCAGCTCAGACATCTGTGTGAGGTTGGTGGGTTTGTGTGGGAGAAGGTGAGGGTGGCTGCGGACAAGAGCTTCTCAGGCTCATGCGCCAGGAGCATTTTCAAGGGCTTGTCTGAGAGAGTCTCGGCAGGGTACTTGAACTTGTAGGCAAAGATAGGGTCTACCAGCTCCGACATATGTGTGGCAGTTGGTGAGTTTGATTTTGAGGTGGAGATTGAGATTGAGTTTGAGATTAAGTTTGAGCTTGAATTTGAGTTGGTGTTTGAAGTTGGCAAGCTTCGGGACTGGAGCAACTTCAACGTAGCAGTAGAACCTTTACTTATACAAGTTTGATTATAAACTAAGATAAGAGATCATTCCAAGTATAAATTATATTATAAATTATAATTAGATTTTAAACTAATTAAAACATAATTAGATTATAAACTAATTTAAATATAATTAGATTATAAACTAAGATAAGTGATCATTCCAAGTATAAATTAGGGCAACCACGGACAGGTCACCGACAAAGCGCAAGACGCAAGTTGCCTTTTTCAGCATAGGCAAGAGAACAATTTATATGCACGTCGCAAGAGATGCTAAAAATTGGCGTAAAGTGTTCGCGACAGAGCGACAGGTGGCAACGGAAGCGAGTTAGTTACGAGACTGTTGGCTGACGTGTCAGGCTTCGTCTCGGTCAGACAGATGGTCGATCGGGCTATTCGGAACGGACGAATGGTTAACCCTGGGGGCTCCCACCCCCTTGAAGAGATGGCTCCATCAATAAGAAACAACAGCGACTGACCAAACCTGCTGTTTTTCTTTTCGGCTACAAGCAGCAGCTTCTAGGCAGCTCCCCTGGCTGGCCAATCAGTCAAACCTAAAGCAACCTAGTGCACCTTGAAGCTGACGTAATCAGCTTGCTAGCGCTGCTGATATTTTGAGTCTTAGCCCAGTGGCTGGCTCAGGGAGCTGCCTAGAGGCTGCTGCTCGTAGGCGAAAAGGAAAACAGTGACCAAAAACGCAGCCCCAGTCTCCACCACTTTGACTTGTTTCTAATACTTATAATAAAACTTATATTTTAATAATACTATTATCATCATCATCACCATTATAACAATTATAATTATTTTTAATAATATTATTATGATAAGTATTATTTCGCTCGAACAATACTAGCTTCTTCTAATCGGCTTCTAATATTTATATTATTTTTCTTTTGCTACTTCTAATACTCTATTATTAATACTTATACCCTACTTGTAATACTTATATTATTTTGCTTTTGCTACTTCTAATACTCATATTATATTGTGTAAACAATACTTTCTTTTAATACTCCCAGGGGGGGGGCAGAAAGACAGATTTTGGACCGCACCTTCGATATGGTGTCCGATTCAGATGGAAGTTGGAATTGTGGACGTTTCATACAAAAAGAGGGGGGAAATAAAGTTGGCTAAAAAGTTTTTTTACCCCCCCCCCCCCCCTCCTAAAACCCGATTACCTCACCCTACCCCCCCTAAAATGGGGGTCATTCAAAGATCTTTAAAAGCCCATTTCAGTTGTGCTCTTACATCTTTCATGGGGTAACCCAAACGTGATTTATCGCGAAGTTAAGATTTGGGCCGCTTTGGTTGAAAAAAACTTTGGACCCCTCTAACTTTTTGTACAACTTTATTTTGCTCAAACAAAAAAACTTTTTTTAAATATAGTTTGAGGATAGGCTCTATTCAAAGCAAAGGTGCGGTACGGCAGCTTTTTTCTTGCCCCCCCCTCGAATACTCCTAATACTTGTATGACCATATTATTTTTAATAAGTATTATAATGCCTAAAAAATACTTGCTTATCCTACTTCAAATACTTATAAATCGTGTATTCTAATATCATTAGTAGTACTTATAAAACGTGTATTCTAATATCATTAGAGGCTGTCAATGTCGAAGGTATTATGTCTGAAGTTTTTGAGTCATGGAGGTTAAAGTACCCAAGTGACACCAATGCAGTCAGAGACATCCCTGATGAGAGAAGGGTTGGCTTTAAAAGCCTCCGATACCAGAAATGGTTTGCAGCCAACAGTAATGATGAGAATGGCTTGATTCCCTCTACATCCGCCTTACATAAGCAGGATCAGATTCGTTCTATAGCACAGTTTAGAATAGGTTCCCATTGGCTGAACACAGAAAGAATGAGGGTGGTGGATGGAGCACACATCCCTCGTTGAATGAGACATTGTCAAATGTGTGGGTTCCAAAAACCTGAGG
The DNA here is from genome assembly GCA_022414725.1 of Microglena sp. YARC. Classification (NCBI taxonomy): domain Eukaryota; kingdom Viridiplantae; phylum Chlorophyta; class Chlorophyceae; order Chlamydomonadales; family Chlamydomonadaceae; genus Microglena; species Microglena sp. YARC. The sequence continues at coordinate 181,985,811 of CM039462.1, forward strand.
ATGATATGCATATGTTTGAGTGCCCTTTTTATAATGATATTTGCCTCCGCTACCAGAAGCTGTTTACAGATATTTATAGGCATGTCCATGAGGATACTGACTTAACCGTATGGAATGTGGAATTCTGCGATTCCACATTCAGAACCTTTATGAATGGAAATGGCACTAAGACTTTTTGGAGCAACCTAGCCAACTATCTTTCTACTTGTAGAAGAGCAAGACAGGAAGCCCTGGACTGCTTAGTGGCACCGTAATTTTTTATCCATTTTTTCCCTTGTGACTTCTCATTTGTTAGCTTCTTACCTCCGCCATTGTGAGTGGTTGAGATCTGGGTCCTGCTCTAGGGGGTTTAATACCTACGCCACCAAAACGGTGGTTGGGAGTTTGGTTTGTTTGTCCTCGACACACCCCTGATGTAATGGGGTTTTTTGCTTTGTGGGTGCTTATTCTTTTTGTTTAAAGCACAGAGTCTCATACACCCTCGCGGTGTCAAGTAGACTTTAACATGTAATGTAATGTAATGTAATGTAATGTAATGTAATGTAATGTAATGTAATGCAACTATTATTATTATTATATTATTATTATTATTACTACTATACTATTATTATTATATTATTGTAAGTATTATAATGCACAGACATTATCATTGTAAGTATTATAATGCCCCCAAAATGTGCCAAATTACCTTTCCAGCAGTGCTGGTAGCAGCAGCAGCAACCGGGGCCATAGCCTCCATCACCTCCTCTGCCATCACTGGTGCCACTGGTAAAGCCACTAGTCCGGCAAGCAACAGGGGAGCGCCTAGGACAACTGCCCTCCTAGAGGCTGCAAGTGTTTGAGTAATGCAGAGTTCAGATGATACATGCCCGAACAGTGAAGGGAGATGAGAAAAATAAATGTTACACTCATTACTAAAAACTAAGGGTGGAGAGGGTGGAGGGGAAGTGGAGGGGGGGAAGTTTGGGTTGGCATCAGGGAAGAACCCCACCTCCCGCCCACCTACCCCTCCACCCCACTCTCCCCTCCACCCACATTACTGCACTCATACCCCCCCACAGCCCCCCCCCCCCCCTCCCCCTCCACCCCCTTATTTTATTTTTGTCTAGGAGGGGAGGAATGCCCTAATATGACTACACTCATTACAAATAAGGGGTGGAGGGGGTGGAAAGGGGGACTGCCCGCAATGACTAACACTCATTACAAATAAGGGATGGAGGGGGTGGAAAGGGGGACTGCCCGCATATGACTACACTCATTACAAATAAGGGGTGGAGGGGGGGACTGCCCTCATAGAGGCTGTAAGTTTTTGTGTAATGTTGAGTTCAGATGAACAAAATGCCGAACAGTGAAGGGAGATGAGAAGCAACAGGGAGCGCCTAGGACAACTGTCCTCCTAGAGGCTGCAAGTGTTTGTGTAATGCAGAGTTAGTATGAGACATGCCGGAACAGTAAAGGGAGACAATAACACAAGGGGGGGGGGGGGGGGGGGGGGGGCGGTGGGGGGGGGGGGGGGGGCATGCTAAAGGCTGCAATATTTTGTGTAATTGCAGAGTTCAGATGATATATGGTCAATGTTTTACAGAGCGGAGAAGCAACAGGGGCGCGCTAGAAAAGTGCCCTCCTAGAGGCTGCAAGTGTTTGTGTAATGCAGAGTTCAGATGATACATGCCAGCACAGTCAAGGGAGATGAGAGATGAGAAGCACCAGGGCGCGCCTAGGGACAACAGCCTCAAAAGGCTGTGGGTGTTTGTGTAATGCAGAGATCAGATTATACATGCCGGAACAGTAAAGAGAGCTGAGAAACACAAGGTGTGTGTGTGTGTGTGTGGGTGTGTGGGGGGGAGGACTACCCCCCTCCTCAGGCTGTGGGTTTTTGTGCAATGCAGAGTTCAGACGATACATTGTTGCACGGTTTGGGGAGCGGAGAAGCATAAGGGGAGGAGGGGAGAGGGAGGGAGGGGCGGGGCGGGGGCGGGGACTGCCCTCCTCCTTTAAGCTGTAATGTGTTAATGTTTTTCCAGAGTCCAGGCGAAGTATGGGTCTTAGGTAGCGAAGAAGAAGCATAAGAGGTGCTGGGCCGTTAGGGAAAACAGCCCCTGGCGGCTAGAGGCTGCAAGGCATGTTCCATGTTAGCTGATGAGTGGTGAGTATAAATGGGGGGGGGCAGAGGCAGGACAATATGGGGGGGGCCCTCCGGGGGGCTGCAATGTGAATGAGCTGCAATGCTTAGTATGCAGGGATCGGCAAATCATATGATCCTGACCAAGGCGAGTATGATGATCGAATGATATCAACAAATTGCATCATATGATTTGTATGTAAATGGCAACTTTAGCCTAGACAGGCCGCCCGCATCATATGATATCATATGATGACATGATGTCAAATAATATCATATTGCCTATCCCTATTAGTATGTGACTGGGTCATAATTGATCATTTCCTGGGGAGCTTGTTGGCGTCGGAGTGGCTATTTCTTTCAGAATCCAGAAAGGTCTGTCGAAATTAAGCGTTGGTCCTGGTTGTAAACTCAAGGTGCAATGGCAGCGCCCAGATGATGTATGGGTAATATTTGGTTGCATGGTACAGGGAGCCGAGAAAACAGGTGGGGAGGGGGGGGGGGGGAGGGGGGGAGTGATGGGTGGGAAGGGGGGAGGGGGGGAGGGGGGGGGAGTGATGGGTGGGGGGTGGAGGGGGGGGGGGGGGGGGGGGGGGGGGGGGGGGGGGGGGGGGGGGGGGGGGGGGATGGGTGGGAGGGGGTAGGGGGGAAGTGATGGGTTGGGAGTAGGGGTGGGGTAGGGGGGGGGGGGGGGGGGTTGGATGGGTGGGAGGGGTAGGGGGGAATCGGGGGGCGGGGGGAGGGGAGGGGGGGGGGCAGGAAAACTTGGCTTTCCTGGAGGCTCTAAGGTTTTGTGTAATGCAGACTTTAGATGATCTATGTTTGCATGGTACAGAAGATGAGAAACACAAGGGGAGGGGGGGGGGACAAACACCTTCCTAGAGGCTGCAAGTGCATGTTCAAATGAAGTAGAGTGAGTGAATATGAATCTACTAAATATTGCTGCTGCTCGTGTCTAAACATTCCATGCTCAGGTTTACAGGACTACAGCCTTGATCCAGCCGCGTCGGGCGGTATGGGTGGGTGGTGGTGGGTGGGTGGTACCGTGGTGGGTGGGGTAAGGGGGGGTGCAAAAGGGGGGTGAAGTGTAGTAAACGAATACTACACCTACCAGATTTTCCCCTGCCTTGCAACATGTTTTCCACCCAGACGATATTGGTTAATCAATTAAAAATGCATAGAATGAAGATAGGCCTTAGTCAAGATGATCTAGCTGAGGCAGTTGAATTCCGTCTATAAACTGGCTGATTTCCGATGTTGATTTTACACTCCGAGGGGCTACATGAGTTAGTGCAGGGCTGAGTACAGAATGTGACCACATGGGTGTAGACGGTGTAATGGCATGACATGTGGTGTTGATAGGGTGTGTGCTTAGTATAGGTTGGTGGGTGGGGTCTCATGTGGTGGTAGTAGATAGTAGGTGAGCGAGGGTTGGGTGTGCAAGTAATAGGTGGGTGGGTGGAGGTCGCATGTGCGCTGGCGCTTACCATCAAGCCCAGAGGTAGACGCGGAAGCGTTGTTAGCTGGCTTGGCCCTAACAATGGCGAGCGAGCGAGCGGGTGCACGCCCGGCGCTGGTGCGCATGGCCCCCTTCAGGTTTCTTTGCAGCATGGCGGAGTTGGGCAATTATTTAATGCTTAGGCCGGCTGACTAAAACAAACGCCAGGGGCTGTCGATCAAGGTGGAGGAATAGAGTGGACGGATCGTGAGGAGTGGCCAAGTCGTCTGATCGATCTTGATGATAGCAGGCTGCGCAGAAGAAGATCTCGGTTGCCTAGAATCGTAGTACAGTTGGGGCTACTACTGTGGCGAACCCTACCCGATCTGGGTACGTCAGGCGGACGCGTACCTGTCGCCCTGCTCGGCCCTGCTGCCACTTGCCCATCGCTAGTCTAAAATGAAGGCATTTAGTCACGGACAAGGGGTCACAGACGCGTCTGTAGACGTCTGGGTCAGAGGGTCAGGGTTCAGGGGGGGGGGGGGGGGGGTCAAAAAGATTACGGTACCGTGGCGGTAAGTTATTGTTGGCGAGCCTGACGGGGGCGAGGGAAGAGTCGGGAAGAGTTCCTGGGAGGAGGTGGTTGATCCATGTTGATCCCCGATTCGGCTCAAATAGTGCGGATTTGAGTGAAACCAAAATCCCGCACATCCCGGCAGAATCTGAAGGGGCACTGAGGGTAGAATGGCTGGTCAAGGGTCCTGCTGGAGGCTCGATGCAAGGAATCCCGCGCTGTGGTGGATAACGATCCTCCCACTGAGTTGCCACGCGGTGGTGACGACTTTCCGACAGATGACGAACGACTTCTGTAGGCAGTTGAAACCGAGCGAATTGACCTACTGATCAGTGTCTGATCAGCTACTCGGGAATACCTAAAACGAGGGTTCCATTAGGGTCTAGACGCGCTGGAAGCGGGAAGGGAGTCTTAAGCCGTGCTTCTGACTCTTAGGGCCGTCTAAACTCCTGAGATCATTTCTTAGGGTTCCAGTTACAAGACACTCCGTGTTACAAGGTATTCATATACCACACGCGCATCATGAAAGGTATGCGCGGGATGTCCTACACATTCTCCAAGGCGGTTGAACTACCGGTAAGGATCGTAGCACTAACAGCCTGGCAGGGTAATAACCGCTAGTGGAGTGGCGTGGTCTTTCGCAACGTAATAATAGTAATTTGGCTCGGTGAATTTGGCTGGGCGTGTGGGTACTGAGTAGCATCAAACAAACCAGAACTTGATCGCTGGCATCGGTTGCTGCCCCAATACTTTGGCTTTGCAAAAAGTCAATACCGGCGTTGAAAAGGAAGAGGGACTCCGGCTGAAGATGGATACACTAAAGAGTTAGGAATCCATGGCAAGTTTTTTCAAAATGTTACATTTCACGTATCAAACGCAGATTTGGGTGGGCCAGTTTACCCAGTTACGTAGCATCTGTAGATTCTAACTTATGAGACCGAGACTAGCATTTGGCCTCATGAAACGTAAATTGTGGCTTATGCTACGTAGGTGTTGAAGACAGTTACGTCTTAACCTAGATTTTGAAGGACCCTTAAACAACCGTGGATTATAATGGGTGGGTCAGTGGATGAAAGTACCCATCCAGTAGTGCAGTTCTACACACGAAAACAGATATAAAGTATTTCACTTGACAACCCCATGCATAGCCCATACAGGGTTTTTAAAAACCCTCCGAGAGTGTGAATGGCACACTCCACTGCCTTTCAAAATGTGCGAGTAACTTTGTTTTCAATTTTTTGGCCCTCGTGACCTTTGCCTTCCTTGACCCGTTGTAAGTCGCCTTGAAGCCTTTATTCGCCCCGAAGTCGACCTCCCTGCACGTCGCTTCTAACATAGTCATAATTCGCTAGTCAATTGTTACTTTAGGGCACTTCTCAGTTTACCGAACACGTTTCCAGCATTTTTAGATTTTTATTTTTTAAGGTAACGACCCAGAAGTTCAAGACTTGAATAGGTTATGCAAGGGTCGAGAGCAATAATATTCCATGAATAGATGAAAACAACGAGAATGCCTGGAGATGTCTTATAACTGTCTGATCCTCTAAGTGGGCACACAACCAATGGTTGCAAATCATCACAATTCATCCAAGCATCTGCATTCTGCAAACATCCAAAGAAAAAAAATTCTTACACAAACACGCACTATGGGGTCTGGGATCAGGGTACTTCAGGTGGGCCCCCAGCTCTGCTGCCTGATGCGCAACCAATTGTATACGGTAGCCTGCGTTCTGCGACGCAACGGGCCCAGGCAACGGGCCCTCTGATACCGGGTCTGGGTCTGAATCGTAGGCCCCCCTCGTCGTGTCATCCGTCCCCTCTGATCATGACCCATGACCTGCCATGGCCCCCCGCGCCCGCGGGGCCCCCGCTGCGAGAAGCTGTACAATGCCTCGGACGATGAAGCGTGCCAATCCGTTTCGTTCGTTAGCCACGAGCTCGTTGCGAGAAACGATTCAGATTTCCTCCTGCTGAGCGACATTGTGCGCAGCACCTCTTCCAGCCCATTCACATCGGACCCTATCGATATCCCCCAATGCACACAACCACAGCCATTTCTCTCTGAACTCATTCCATCTCCCCTAGTCAGCCCCACTGAGCCTCCTCGTGTTTCACTCCCTTCCTGAATACTACCCATGTGCCTCCTCCTGTACATGTGGCCCCTGCATAGCTCCTCAGCAGCTTCTACCTAGCCACGCGCAATACCAACTACTTCTCTCTGAACTCATTCCATCTCCTCTAGTCCTTTCTCTCTGAACTATTTTATATCCCCTCCCTAGCTCCAGCCACGCACACTATAAGTTATAGCCTCTGCATAGCGTCTAAACAGCTTCTAAACAGGTTCTACCTAGCCCCATGCAATGCCAAACTCTGACATCCTGGACCATGCTGACTGAGGCACACACATCACTAGGCACGGCCCCCCCGGCCTCCACCCAGCCGGACCCAAGCCCAGAACAGGGCCCCCCTGTCTCTTCCATGCAAGATTCCTTGGGGTACGCAGACCCATTTTCCTCCTGCTCTCAGCACTCCCCCGCACACCTCATTTCCTATTTGGACAGCTTACCCTCCCTAAATCCATTCTCCCCGTCTGATCTCGGCTTCTACTCCACGACCGACAACGCCTTTGAACAACCTGGCAATCCCCTTGACCAACCTGGCAATCCCCTTGAACAGCCTGGCAGTCCCCTTGGCCAGCCTGGCAATCCCCTTCACCAACCTGGTTGTGCCCTTCACGGACCTGACAACGCACTTGGCCGACCTAACAATGCCCTTGATCGACCTTACAGTGCCCTTCACCAACCTAACAATGCCCTTGTTGGACACCCTGGTGGTCCATCTCCCCCTAGCTCCCGAATTCAGCCCCTTCCTCCTTCCAAGCATCACTCCCCCTCCCAAATAAGCTTGGCAATGGAAGACTTCAGCCGTTTGTTTGATGACGATGATGATGTGGGAGTTCCTTCCTTCACACATGGTGGTGGTGGTGGTGGTGGTGGTGATGGTGCAGCTGGTGGTATTCGAGCCCCAGATGGATACAGCTTTCTAAAATCTGATGGAGGTAGTGGTGGTGGTGTGGTGGTGGGTGCCCAACATGGATACGGCTTGCTACAATCTGATGGTGGTAGTGGTGGTGGTGGTGGTGGTGGTGCCCAACATGGATACGACTTGCTACAATCTGATGGTGGTAGTGGTGGTGGTGGTGGTGGTGGCGCCCAAAATGGGTACAGCTGTCTACTATCTGATGTGCCGCAAAGCTCTTACCAACGAGAAGGGAGCAGCCACCACGACCAGCATGGCCACCACAACCGACCGAGCCAGCAGAACCATTGTACCCAGGAGAACCAGCAATACCGACCGAACCATCGAAACCAGCAGGGCCAGCCAAACCAGCAGAGCCAGTACTACCAGCAAAACCAGCAGAACCAGCATTACCAGCAGAACCAAGTAAAACAGCAGGGGCGACAGACCCAGCAGAACCATCAAAACCAGCAGGGCCACCAGAATCAACAGAACCAATATTACCAGCTGAACCATCAATACCAGGAGTACCAGCAAAACCAACAGGGCCAACAGGACCAACAGAACCAACAGAACCAACAGAACCAACAGAACCAGCAGAGCCAGCAGAGCCAGCAAAACCAACAGGGCCAACAGAACCAACAGAACCAGCAGAGCCAGCAGAACCAACAGGGCCAACAGAACCAACAGAACCAATATAACCAGCAGAACCAGCAATACCAGCAGGGCCAACAGGGCCAACAGATTCAACAGAACCAACAGAACCAATATAGCCAGCAGAACTTACAAAACCAGCAGGGCCGGCAAAACCAGAACAGTCATGTTCCCGGGCCCCCCTTCGTCCCCCCTGCCCCCGCCCCCCCTGGTCCCACCCCCCCTTCGACCCCTCTTCCCCTGACCCCCCTGGTCCCCAGCCCCCCTTTGCCCCTCCTGCCCCTCTCTCCTCTGGACCCCAGCCCCCCTTGCCCCCCCTGGTCCCCAGCCCCCCTTTGCCCCTCCTGCCCCTGTCCCCACTGGTCCCCAGCCCCTCTTTGCCCCTGTCCCCACTGGTCCCCAGCCCGCTTGGCACACCACACCAGGCTTCAGTTATCAACAGCCCCACCCTGCAACTGCTCCTAACTTCCATTGTGTGCATCCTCCTGCCACGCCCGCCTTCCACCATCTGCTCCCCTTGGCCCCCCCTGCCCCTCGCAAGCAAGAGCTGCCGCCCCTCGCCCCGCCTGCCCCTGCCACGCACGATCCTCACCCCCCCATCGTCACCAAGGTATTGGGCGCAACCAGTGTTTTTAATTTCATATTTCTCTAAACAAGGTTGTGTAGCTGGGTGGGCTACTCAAGCCTGATTTCAGAAAAAGTTGAGTAGCCCACCGGAGTTTGTAGTGTGCGGCTAAAAGCGCCACCCATTTATAGTTAGTCCTGGGGGGGCAGATTTAGGGGGTCCTCAGGGAAACATGCATTTTGCACACAAATTACATATATGTTACACACATTGGCTTTGACCTTCATCACACAACTAGTCACTGCTTTTCGTAATTATTCGTCCCTATCTCTCATCTCCTCTTACTGTGGATTTCTATTTTTGTAAATTTCAACTTAGACCTCTAGTACTCACTGCTCGGAAAGAAGCTTTTATTTACCCCCCCACCCATCCACCCCCCCACCCACCCACATCCCCACCCACCGACCCACCCAGCTTCCACCCAGCTTCCTAACTTGATCTAACTTGATACATTTATTAATTTAATTAATTTAATGAATTGAGTAATCCCCCCCATCTCCATCAAGGTTCAGAATCGGGTGGTGCTAGCTCGCTCCAGACAGACCACGCCTCGAGTGTCACGGCAGCAGGAGCATAAGAGAGGGGTAGAGGCTATGGAGCGGTCTGTGGCTAGACTGAAGGAGATGCAGCAGCATATAGTGTCCGAGAATACAAAGCTAAAGAGAAAGGTAGGCAAAGCAAGTGAGTCTGTCCGTCTGTCTACCTGTCTGCCTGCCTGCCTGCCTGCCTGCCTGCCTGCCTGCCTGCCTGCCTGCCTGCCTGCCTGCCTTTTTTATTTCAAACATGGTGATTTGGTGCGTGATCAAAGTTAAGGTGAGAAACAATCAAACACTTCACCACCACCACAACGTCCACTTACACTACCACCAGCACCACGAACACCACCACCATGGCCACCAGCACCACCAGCACCACTTACACCACCAGCATTATTTCAGAGGGGGGTCATTGTTTTGATTTGGTACTCTGCCCCCTGTTCACAGCCGTGTTTTTTGCTTCAACATGGTGATTTGGTGCGTGATAAAAAGATAAGGTGAGAAACGAACTAACAGTTTGCATATTTTTTTTTTTTTTTTTCATAGGGGGGTCATTGTTTTGATTTGGTTCTCTGCCCACTGTTTACGGCAGTATTTTTTATTCCATTGACCAAATTGACCAGCGCTTTAGCGCACTTGAAAAATAAAACTGTGCTTTGTAGTGCAAAAAGCGCAAAAATTGCTTGCTGCGCCCACAGGGGGTTGCAAAAACCTGCGCGAAACGCGCAGTGGGGCTCAAAAAGGCAGCACGCCAGCGCGCAAAAGCGCGCGCTTGGAAGTACTCTGTTTTGAGGGTTCTTGCGTCACCATGCAAACAACAAAGTTGCAACACAGTCTACTAATTGTTCAACCCAGGATCAGTGTTTTTATTTCAGATTTCTGTAGTCAAGGTTGAGTAGCTACTTGGGCTTCTCAACCCTGATTTCAGGTTAGTTGCGTAGCCATCGCATGGCGGAGCGCGAAGCGCGGAGCCTGGGGGGTTGGGGGGCTGCGCGTCCCGATATCGGGAGGTCCGGAGGGTGTAGCATTCTACGGAATGGCGACGGAATGGCGACGCGTCTTCAGGAAAAAAAACTGCCCAGGATCCCTGTTTTGGGGGGTTCTTGCGTCGCCATCCTATTCAAACAGTCTACTAAATGTTCAACCTCATTGGGATTGCTATATAGGTTTCGTAGATCTTGAGAATCTGTTTGATCTTGAGAATGTAGAGATCTCGTGAATTTAAATGGTTGAGTTATACATTCCGTTTTTTTGTTTTTAACCGTCCTTTCAATGATACCATTGTCATGGACAGAATTTCAGTCCATTATCATGGACGGAATCAAACAACAGAGTTGCAACGCAGTGGCAACGCGTCATTGGAAACAAAACAGTGTTCAAATCTGGTTAGTTGTGATAATGCCTGATAGGGCGTGGTATTAAGGGAGCACCGTCTTACGGCGGTAGGGAACGAGCTGCTACTTCACCTGGACAATGCTACCATGATGGTTGACAGCGACCGCGAACACTAAAGCGCGACCATAGGGATTCGAACCCTGCACCTTCATAATTTCAACAAGCTCTGCCATTGGCAACGTTCCTAGAGTGCTCAATCACCCTCAGACGCCAGACACCCTCAGACACCCTCAGACCTCAGACACCCTCAGACACCAGACACCAGCAGCTGCAAATCCTTATGGGTTGCAGGGTGAAGCACCCAGAGGAGGCGGCAAGCCCCCTCCCCCCCCCCCCCCCCCCCCCCCCCACCCCTACTTACCCCCTTCAGGCACAAATCCTAGAGTGCTCCATCACCCCCAGACACCAGCAGCTGCAAATCCTTATGGGTTGCAGGGTGAAGCACCCAGAGGAGGCGGCAAGTCCCCCCCCCCCCCACCCACCCACCCACCCACCCCTACTTACCCCCTTCAGGCACAGATCCTAGAGTGCTCCATCACCCTCAGACACCAGCAGCTGCAAAGCCTGCTTGGTAGCTGGGTGATACTTGCTGTGCTGGAGGCGCCACCAAGAACCACCGATCCCCCCCCCCACCACCACACCACACACCACACACCACGCACACCCTACAACCAATCCCACCACTACCAACCCCCACCCACCAGCCCCCACCCACCAACAACACCCTTCAGGCAAAGATCCTAGAGTGCTCCATCACCCCCAGACACCAGCAGCTGCAAAGGCTTATGGGTTGCAGGGTGACGGACTCAGAGGCGGCAGCCCCCCCTCCCCCCCCCCCCCCCCCCCCCCCCCCCCCACACACACACACACACACACACACACACACACCACCACCCCTCCACCCCACTACCCCCCCCCCACCACCACCACCCATACCACACACACAACACACACACCAACCCCCCACCAAACCCCTCCAAGCAAACATCCTAGAGTGCTCCATCACCCTCAGGCATTAGCAGCTGCAAAGCCTTTCTGGATAGCTGGGTGATACCTGCTGTGAAGGAGGCGCCAACAAGACCCCCCCCCACCACCCACCCACACCACCACCCACACCCCCTTACCCCCTCCAGGCAAAGATCCTAGAGCACTCTGTCAACCTCAGAGAACAGCAGGTTCAGAGCCTTATGGGTTGCAGGGTGAAAACCCCAAGGTGGCGACAGCTGCACTCTCCCATCCCCCCCCCCACCCCACCCCCCACCACCCACCAACCCCCTCCAGGCAAAGATCCTAGAGCACTCTGTCAACCTCAGAGAACAGCAGGTTCAGAGCCTTATGGGTTGCAGGGTGAAAACCCCAAGGTGGCGACAGCTGCACTCTCTCATCCCCCCACCCACCCCCACCACCCCACCACCCCACAACCCACCAACCCCTCCAGGCAAAGATCCTAGAGCACTCCGTCAACCTCAGAGAACAGCAGCTTCAGAGCCTTATGGGTTGCAGGGTGAAAAACCCCAAGGTGGCGACAGCTGCTTTCTCCATGTTCCCTCGGTCAGGCCCATCATCAATACATGCTTTCCACCTCCCCTTCCGCCTCCAGCCCGATCAAGCGGCGGCAGCGGCTGGTTTGCATGAGCAGTCACATCCTGCAGGGGGGCTTTCCTCTGGTTTGTTGGTTGGGACAGCTGTGCCCGGCGCTGTTGCTGACCTGGCAAGCAGAGACACGGCTGCTGGCTCCTTCTCAGATCTGGGTGCAGCTTCTGGTAGCTTCATACATCTGGGCTCAGCTACCAGCAGCTTCTCAGAAGCTTCCCAACCTAAGCCCAGCTCAGGCCCGGAGTCTCCGGGAGGAAGGCATGAAGAGGGGGGACCCCAAAAGGGGGCCCAGCCCCCTGCAGGGGGTAAGGGGGGACTTCCCTCCCTATTCAAAGCCGTCCTCGACGAGGGTTGGAATGCAGAGCACACTCAGCGGGCGCAAGCTATGGTACCAAAGTAAGTGGTGTGCATGTGCATGTGTACGTGCAAGTGCATATGTGTGTATATGTGCAGGTGCATTTGTACGTGGTGTGCAGGTTCATGTGTATGTGCAAGTGTATTTGTACGTGTATATTTGCAAGTGTATGTGTACGTGGTGTGCATGTACATGTGTATTTGTGTATATATGTGCAGGTGTATGTGCAGGTGTATGTGTAAGTGGTGTGCATGTGTATCTGTGTGTGCATATGCATGTGTGTATATGTGCAGGTGCATTTGCATGTGGTGTGCAGGTTCATGTGTATGTGTGCATATGTGCAGGTGTATGCGTAATGTGTAATGTGTAATGTGCAATGTGTAATGTGTAATGTGTAAACATTCAGCGGGCACAAGCTATGGTATCTAAGTAAGTGGTGTGCATGTGCATGTGTACGTCAATGTGTATCAGTGTGTGCATGTGTATGTGCATGTCAATATGTATCTGTGTGTGCATGTGTATGTGTAAGTGGTGTGTACGTACATGTGCATATGTGTGTGCATGTGCATGTGTATCTGTGTGTGCATGTGCATGTGTGTAAATGTGTGTACGTGCATGTGTATCTGTGTGTGCATGTGCATGTGTGTAAATGTGTGTACGTGCATGTGTATCAGTGTGTGCATGTGCATGTGTTTAAATGTGCATATGTTTGTGTAAGTGGTGTGTACGTACATGTGTATATGTGTTTGCATGTGTATGTGCAAGTGTATATGCGTGCGCATGTGCATTTGTACCTGTTTGTATGTGCATGTGTGGGTGCATGTGTGTGTGCATGTGTACTTGTGTGTGCATGTGTGTGTGCATGTGTATCTGTGTGTGCATGTGCATGTGTATGTGCATGTGTACTTGTGTGTGCATGTGTATCTGTGTGTGCATGTGCATGTGTATGTGCATGTGTACTTGTGTGTGTATGCGCATGTGCATTTGTACCTGTTTGTATGTGCATGTGTGTGTGCATGTGTATGTGCATGTGTACTTGTGTGTGCATGTGTATGCGCATGTGTATCTGTGTGTGCATGTGCATGTGTATGTGAATATGTATCTATGTGTGCATGTGCATATGTGTTTGCATGTGTATGTGCAAGTGTACATGTGTGTTTATGTGCATGTGGAAGTGGTGTGCATGTGTATGTGGTGTGTATGTGCATGTGTATATGTGTTTGCATGTGTATTTGCAAGTGCACATGTGTGTCTATGTGCATGTGGAAGTGGTGTGCATGTGCATGTGTATCTGTGTGTGCATGCGTATGTGCATGTGTATGTTTAAGTGGTGTGCACGTTCATGTGTATCTGTGTGTGTATGTGTATGTGCGGGTATGTATGTGTGTATATGTGCATGTGTATGTGTAAGTTGTGTGTATGTGCATGTGTATATGTGTGTATATGTCAAAGTGCATGTGCATCTGTGTGTGCATGTGTTATGTGTAAGTGAGTTTGTGAATGAGCATAAAAATCTATTAGCGAAGCAAGTTTCTCCCAAGGCGTAACTTGGGTTTGACCTAGCATTGACTGTGAATACCTGAATAATGGGGAATAACCAATACAAAGGAAGTGCATATTGTGAAAGAGCTTCAAATGTCCCTTTGGACAGTATTCAAAAATACAATTGAGATAGTGGATTACAATCTATCAGCCAAGCAAGTTTCTCCCCAGGCGTAACTTGGGTTTGACCAAGCCTTGACTGTGGATACCTCAATAATGGGGAATAACCAATACAAAGGAAGTGCACATTGTGAAAGAGCGTCAAATTTCCCGTTGGACAGTATTCTCAAAAATGAAATTGAGATAGTGGATTAAAATCTATTAGCGAAGCAAGTTTCTCCCAAGGCGTAACTTGGGTTTGACCAAGCCTTGACTGTGGATACCTCAATAATGGGGAATAACCAATACAAAGGAAGTGCATATTGTGAAAGAGCTTCAATTGTCCCTTTGGACAGTGTGCTCAAAAATGAAATTGAGATGGTGGATTAAAATCTATTAGCGAAGCAAGTTTCTCCCCAAGCGTAACTTGGGTTTGACCAAGCCTTGACTGTGGATACCTCAATCATGGGGAATAACCAATACAAAGGAAGTGCATATTGTGAAAGAGCGTCAAATTTCCCTTTGGACAGTATTCTCAAAAATACAATTGAGATAGTGGATTCAAATCTATTAGCGAAGCAAGTTTCTCCCTAGGCGTAACTTGGGTTTGACCAAGCCTTGACTGTAGATACCTCAACAATGGGGAATAACCAATACAAAGGAAGTGCATGTTGTGAAAGAGCTTCAAATGTCCCTTTGGACAGTGTGCTCAAAAGTGAAATTGAGATGGTGGATTAAAATCTATTAGCGAAGCAAGTTTCTCCCAAGGCGTCACTTGGGTTTGACCAAGCCTTGACTGTGGATACCTCAATATTGGTGAATAACCAATACAAAGGAAGTGTATATTGTGAAAGAGCTTCAAATGTCCCTTTGGACAGTGTGCTCAAAAATGAAATTGAGATGGTGGATTAAAATCTATTAGCGAAGCAAGTTTCTCCCAAGGCATAACTTGGGTTTGAAAGAAGCTTGACTGTTAGCGAAGCAAGTTTCTCCCAGGCAATAAGCCTTGACTGGGATAACCAATACAAAGGAAGTGCATACTGTGAAAGAGGCTTCAAATTTCCTTTGGACAGTGTGCTCAAAATGAAGTAGAGATGGTGGAGAAAATCTATTAGCGAAGCAAGTTTCTCCCCAAGCGTAACTTGGGTTTGACCAAGCCTTGACTGTGGATACCTCAATAATGGGGAATAACCAATACAAAGGAAGTGCATATTGTGAAAGAGCGTCAAATTTCCCTTTGGACAGTGTGCTCAAAAATAGTATAGAGATAGTGGAGTAAAATCTATTAGCGAAGCAAGTTTCTCCCCAAGCGTAACTTGGGTTTGACCAAGCCTTGACTGTGGATACCTCAATAATGGGGAATAACCAATACAAAGGAAGTGCATATTGTGAAAGAGCGTCAAATTTCCCTTTGGACAGTGTGCTCAAAATAGTATAGAGATAGTGGAGTAAAATCTATTAGCGAAGCAAGTTTCTCCCCAAGCGTAACTTGGGTTTGACCAAGCCTTGACTGTGGATACCTCAATAATGGGGAATAACCAATACAAAGGAAGTGCATATTGTGAAAGAGCGTCAAATTTCCCTTTGGACAGTGTGCTCAAAATAGTATAGAGATAGTGGAGTAAAATCTATTAGCGAAGCAAGTTTCTCCCCAAGCGTAACTTGGGTTTGACCAAGCCTTGACTGTGGATACCTCAATAATGGGGAATAACCAATACAAAGGAAGTGCATATTGTGAAAGAGCGTCAAATTTCCCTTTGGACAGTGTGCTCAAAATAGTATAGAGATAGTGGAGTAAAATCTATTAGCGAAGCAAGTTTCTCCCCAAGCTTGGGTAACTTGGGTTTGGACCAGCCTTTGACTAGTGGATACCTCAATAATGGGGAATAACCAATACAAAGGAAGTGCATATTGTGAAAGAGCGTCAAATTTCCCTTTGGACAGTGTGCTCAAAATAGTATAGAGATAGTGGAGTAAAATCTATTAGCGAAGCAAGTTTCTCCCCAAGCGTAACTTGGGTTTGACCAAGCCTTGACTGTGGATACCTCAATAATGGGGAATAACCAATACAAAGGAAGTGCATATTGTGAAAGAGCGTCAATTTCCCTTTGGACAGTGTGCTCAAAATAGTATAGAGATAGTGGAGTAAAATCTATTAGCGAAGCAAGTTTCTCCCAAGCGTAACTTGGGTTTGACCAAAGCCTTGACTGTGGATACCTCAATAATGGGGAATAACCAATACAAAGGAAGTGCATATTGTGAAAGAGCGTCAAATTTCCCTTTGGACAGTGTGCTCAAAATAGTATAGAGATAGTGGAGTAAAATCTATTAGCGAAGCAAGTTTCTCCCCAAGCGTAACTTGGGTTTGACCAAGCCTTGACTGTGGATACCTCAATAATGGGGAATAACCAATACAAAGGAAGTGCATATTGTGAAAGAGCGTCAAATTTCCCTTTGGACAGTGTGCTCAAAATAGTATAGAGATAGTGGAGTAAAATCTATTAGCGAAGCAAGTTTCTCCCCAAGCGTAACTTGGGTTTGACCAAGCCTTGACTGTGGATACCTCAATAATGGGGAATAACCAATACAAAGGAAGTGCATATTGTGAAAGAGCGTCAAATTTCCCTTTGGACAGTGTGCTCAAAATAGTATAGAGATAGTGGAGTAAAATCTATTAGCGAAGCAAGTTTCTCCCCAAGCGTAACTTGGGTTTGACCAAGCCTTGACTGTGGATACCTCAATAATGGGGAATAACATAAGGAAGTGCA
Organism: Microglena sp. YARC; assembly: GCA_022414725.1. Taxonomy (NCBI): domain Eukaryota; kingdom Viridiplantae; phylum Chlorophyta; class Chlorophyceae; order Chlamydomonadales; family Chlamydomonadaceae; genus Microglena; species Microglena sp. YARC. The sequence goes on from CM039462.1 coordinate 182,002,533, forward strand.
ATAGCGTCAAATTTCCCTTTGGAAGTGCAAAATAGTATAGAGATTGGAGTAAAATCTATTGAGCAAGTTTCTCCCCAAGCGTCAAATTTAACCAATACAAAGGAAGTGCATATTGTGGACAGTGTGCTCAAAATAGTATAGAGATAGTGGAGTAAAATCTATTAGCGAAGCAAGTTTCTCCCCAAGCGTAACTTGGGTTTGACCAAGCCTTGACTGTGGATACCTCAATAATGGGGAATAACCAATACAAAGGAAGTGCATATTGTGAAAGAGCGTCAAATTTCCCTTTGGACAGTATTCTCAAAATGAAATTTAGATAGTGGATTCATAGTCAGTAGCGAAGCAAGGTACTCCCTAGGCTGGTTGTAGCTGGTTGGAAGCTTTGTGGGTGGGTGGGTGGGTTGTGTTGGTGGCTGGGAGTGTGTGTGTTGCTGGGGACATGATTGGAATCTTCCTTTACTTTTGAGAGCCTTTGAAGGTAGAGAGAGTAAGAAGGCCATGTTAAGAATTTTTCTGAAAGCTGCTGCTCCCCCCCACCCCCCCCAAACACACCCCACCTCACCCCCCCTACCCGCCCCCCAACACCCCACACCAACACATTTATTGACTTTTTTCAATGGTTGCTTGCGACCCCTTCAGGTCCTGATTTCGATGTGAAGTTAGAGAGAGTAAGAAGGCCATGTTGTTGCTCATCTTGCAGGCTCTGGAGAGGGTTTGGGAGTGTGTCTGATTCTCACTGTATGAGCTTGTTGGCTCTGGAGAGGGGTTGGGAGTGTGTCTGATTCTCACTGTATGAGCTTGTTGGCTCTGGAGAGGGGTTGGGAGTGTGTCTGATTCTCACTGTATGAGCTTGTAGAAGATGTGTCAAGGAACTCCTAACGTGTTGCCTAGGGTATTGAGAAAGAGATTATAATTTCTTTCCGACAGTGTTCTCAAAAGTGAAACGAAGTGTGTCTGATTCTCAATGTACGAGCTTGTAGAAAATGTGCCAAGTAACTCGTAACATGTGGCCTAGGGTGTTGTGAAAGAGATCCTAATTTCTTTCCGACAGTGTTCTCAAAAGTGAAACGAAGTGTGTCTGATTCTAAATGTACGAGCTTGTAGAAAATGTGCCAAGTAACTCGTAACATGTGGCCTAGGGTATTGAGAAAGAGATTATAATTTCTTTCCGACTGTGTTCTCAAAAGTGAAGCGAAGTGTGTCTGATTCTCAATGTACGAGCTTGTAGAAAATGTGTCAAGTAGCTCCTAACATGTGGCCTAGGGTGTGGCTAACAGGTGATTCAGGTTCTATGCTGCTTCGCCAAAAATTCGACGCTAAAAAATGGCGGAGAGTGATCGCGACGGAGCGACAGGTGGCAACCGAAGCGAGTTAGTTACAAGACCGTTGGCTGACGTGTCAGGCTTCATCGCGGTCAGACGGTCGAACGGACAAATGGGAGAACATGGGGGCTCCCACCAAAAATGTGCCAAATAAACATGGGGGCTCCCGCCAAAGAGGGGGCTCCGCCCAGAATGTGTCAAATAACTCCTAACAAGTGGCCTAGGGTGTGGCTTTCTGGTGATACATTAAAATGCATGTACAAACAAATGAGTATAGAATACAGGGGGCCCTCAGGAAGTTTTGGCCTCTAACAGTCTTCACCAGAGGACATTTCTGAAAGCCGTCAGACCCCCCCCCCCCCCCCCCCCCCCCTCTTTTTGAGAGGTCGATATATACCCCACCCCGACACATTTATCGACTTTTTTCGATGGTTCCGGGGCTTACGACCCCTTTTTCCCGGCCCCGAATCCGGCATGCGGTACACAAGCAACTTCCTGAGGGCCCTCCGATAGAATACTACATTAAAATGCATGTACAAAAAAATGAGTATAGAATACTACCTTAAAATGGTATATGTCAAGTAACTCCCAACATGTGGCTTAGGGTATGGCTTTCAGGTGCTACATTAGAATGCATGTATACAAATATGAGTGTGGAAGAACCTGAAATTGCGTATAGCATCCGATAGATTGTATATATACAGGGGTCGGCAATATGATATCATGTCATCATATGATATCATATGATGCCGGCGGTCTGACTAGGTAACTTTGGCCTGGGGCATCATATGATATGATATTAAATCATGAGATATTTGTATAATGTCATATGATATCATACTCGTCTTTGGTCAACATCAACATATGATTTGCCGTTCCCCGTTTTATACAAGTCTTATGGAAACAAGTGAAATTGTACATAGAATCTGATAGAAAGTACATATACAAATATTATGGAAACAAGTGAAATTGTACATAGAATCTGATAGAATGTACATATACAGTTATTATGGAAACAAGTGAAATTGTACATAGAATCTAATAGAATGTACATATAAAGTTATTATGGAAACAAGTGAAATTGTACATAGAATCCGATAGGATGTGTATATACGAGTCTTATGAAAAAGCCTTAAGGCGTGTACCTCTGCGTTCTTCCCGCTATAATGTGAGCAATAATTGTATATAATGTATATAAACAATTGTATTTTATATGTAATAGTAGATAATATATACCGGTATACACAATTGGTGGTTTGCCCCCGTGCAAGCAAACGGGCTGCCCCTCTTAACCTCACGATTCGTTATAAGGCGTGCTATTTATTTATGTATTTATTTATTTATTTATTTATTTATTTATTTATTTATTTATTTATTTATTTATTTATTTATTTATTTATGTATTTATTTATTTATTTATTTATTTATTTATTTATTTATTTATTTATTTATTTATTTATTCTATCTAAGCAAGCCTTGTAGCAAAACCTTAAAGCTTTTACATCTCTTTTTTACCCAGTCATGTGGATAGACTTTGAGCAGTACTACTCACTGTACATCTAGTACATCCGAGAATTGTTTACCTCTGCTTCCTTCCCCATGGAGTTTCAAGTCATGTGGATGGACTTCATGCAATCCTTCTAACTGTACATCTAACAATTGAGTACCTCTGTTTTGTATCCCAGGGATTTTGAAGTCATGTGGATGGACTTCATGCAATCCTTCTAACTGTACATCTAACAATTGAGTACCTCTGTTTTGTACCCCAGGGATTTTGAAGTCATGTGGATGGACTTCATGCAATCCTTCTCGATGTACATCTTGTACATCTGACACTTGTGTACCTCTGTTTTTTACCCCAGGGAGTTTCAAGGCATGTGGATAGACTTCACGCAATCCTTCTCGATGTACATCTGACACTTGTGTACTTCTGTTCTCACCCCAGGGAGTTTCAAGTCATGTGGATTGACTTTATGCAATCCTTCCCGCTATATCTAAACCCTAAACCCTAAACCCCAGGGAGTTCCAAGTCATGTGGATGGACTTCATGCAATCCTTCTCGCTATATCTAAACCCTAAACCCTAAACCCTAATTCCCAGGGAGTTTCAAGTCATGTGGATGGACTTCATGCAATCCTTCTCGATGTACATCTGGCCAGCAGATATACATGGTCCGGGATCTGTCGCCTATCATGAGCTGGAGGAGCACATGCTGAAGGGTCTAGGAGTGATCAAACATGTCTTTCTGCTTAACCCAGATGCATGGTATTCCTCATTGTAAGTTTGATTGGGTCATTGTTAGTTTGATTGGGTCTAGGATTCATGAATCCTGTCTTTCTGCTTAACCCAGATGCATGGTATTCCTCATTGTGAGTTTGATTGGATCATTGTGAGTTTGATTGGGTCTGGGATTGATGAATCCTGTCTTTCTGCTGAACCCAGATGCATGGTATTCCTCATTGTGAGTTTGATTGGGTCTAAAATTGATGGATCCTGTCTTTCTGCTCAACCCAGATGCATGGTATTCCTCGTTGTGAGTTTGACTGGGTCATTGTGAGTTTGATTGGGTCTGGGATTGATGAATCCTGTCTTTCTGCTCAACCCAGATGCATGGTATTCCTCATTGTGAGTTTGATTTTGTTGTTGTTGCTCAACCCAGATTCTTCGTGGTCCTCATAGTGAGTTCGATTTGTATTTGCATTTGTATTGCTTTACCCAGGTACATGGTGGTGATAATTGTGAGTTTGATTTGTATTTGCATTTGTATTGCTTTACCCAGGTACTTGGTGGTCATAATTGTGATAATTGTATGGATAACACAATATAATTTACACCAAGAGGCTTTTTAGAACGGAGGATAAAAAAGTAATGAAATATGGTAGGCTGATTTGCAAACCGTCGCTCAACTGATTAAGTTCAATCCCTCTAGCCCCTTTCAGTGATATACAATGGTCTAGTGGTAGACCAGATCGCTTGAGGATGAAGAGTCGGGGGTTCAACTCCCCCTTCGGTTGCTCTTAGCGTTGCAGGTCGTTGTCAACCGCGATGGTAGCTTGTCCAGTTGAGGTAGGATACCGCTCCCCACCCGCGTACAACGGGCTCCCTTAACACCACGCCCCACGAGGCGTTATAATTACCTTTTTTTTCAATCCCTGTAAGTGAGACCGTAGCTAACGTTCTCTTAGAGAGATCCCCACTCCCCAATTAAACGTAGCTAGCGGTCTCTTAGAGAGAGAGAAGGGGGGGAGGTAGATAAAGGGATGGATAGAGGTGAAGATATGCACACGGCATATCAACACATGTTTCGAACAAGGGCTGAATCTCGAAGCGGATTGTAGCAACAAGGCCACTCTGCGACGCGGAAAATTGGCGGAGAGTGTTGGCCTTCGGAACGACAGGTGGCGGCGGAATCGAGTTACAAGAACAATTGGTTTAGACAGTTGGCTTCGTGTGGTCGCACGGACGCACAAACGGACAATGGGGTGGCCTTACCCTGGGGCACAAGGGTGGGTTCCGCCAAAACAACTGTTTGTGACAGTCTTCCTTGTGCAGTGGATTTTTATTTGTATTTTATTTTTAAGATTTTTACCCTAGGAGGTGGAGCCCTAATTTAAATCAGCGACCCAGGCCTGGCCAGTTTGATGCCAAGCCAACTGCCCTCGAGTTTCACCCCAGAGGGTGGGACCCCTTCCAGAAAGCAGCGCCACTGAGGGTTTAGAAAACAAGTCTTATGCAGCGCCGCAAGCGACGCGGAAAATTGGCGGAGTGTGTTGGCAACGGAACGAAAGGTGGCAACGATGGAGCTGACTGAAGCAAGTTAGTTACGCGACCGTTGGATGACGTGCCAGGCTTCAAGAAATTCCATTTTTTCAGTCGGACGGATAAATGGGTAAACATGGGGGCTCCCGCCCCCTTGAAGAGGGGGCTCCGCCAAAAAGGCGCAGAAGTTCCTACACAGCCAGGCACCCTGTCACGTGACCGTGTGTGTTCTGTGCGTTTGAGACGGCATATTTGGAGGGAGAGATTTGTGGTGAGATGAGAGGCAGGCGGGGCCTATAAAAAGACCAGAAGAAAATTGGATTGGATTGATTACATGTTCCAACACAAGTAGGCACCGTGTGTGTTCTGTGCGTTCTGTGCGAGTTGGCCATGTAATCTGTGTTCTGTGTTCTGTGTGAGGGGACCGTGTGTTCTGTGTGCGTCAGCAAGTCGGCCGTGTGTTCTGTGTGAGGGGACCGTGTGTTCTGTGTGCGTCAGCAAGTCGGCCGTGCGTTCTGTGTGCGTCAGCAAGTCGGCCGTGTGTTCTGTGTGAGGGGACCGTGTGTTCTGTGTGCGTCAGCAAGTCGGCCGTGTGTTCTGTGTGAGGGGACCGTGTGTTCTGTGTGCGTCAGCAAGTCGGCCGTGTGTTCTGTGTGCGTCAGCAAGTCGGCCGTGTGTTCTGTGTGAGGGGACCGTGCGTTCTGTGTGCGTCAGCGAGTCGGCCGTGTGTTCTATGTTCTGTGCGAGGGGACCGTGTGTTCTGTGTGCGTCAGTGAGTTGGCCGTGTGTTCTGTGTTCTGTGTGAGAGGATCGTGTGTTATGTGTGCATCAGCAAGTCGGCTGTGTGTTCTGTGTTTTGTGCGAACAAAAAAAGAAATCAGAAAAAGATAAACATGTATTGAAAGAATGCCCACTTCCGTTCCACTTTCACGTACACCAACCTATCCACTGCCCACCCCCCCACCCCCCACCCCTCCCCACACACAAACTCACAACTCACACACACCACCAACCACCACTTCCAGGTACACCAACCTGTCCACTGGTCCCCCCCCCCCACCCCCCCCCCCACACCCCACACCCCCCCACCCAACACACACACCACCACCACCACCACTTCCAGGTACACCAACCTGTCCACTGCACCCCCCCCCCCCACCCCCCCCCCATCCCCCACCACCCACCACCCACCCACCCACCCCACACACACACACCACCACACACCACTTCCAGGTACACCAACCTGTCCACTGCCCCCCCCCCCACCCCCCCCCCCCCCCCCACCACCACCACCACCCACCCACCCCACCCAACACACACACCACCACCACCACTTCCAGGTACACCAACCTGTCACTGGCCACCCCCCCACCCCCCCCCCCCCACCAACACACACCACCACCCACCCCACCCACCCCACCCAACACACACACCACCACCACCACTTCCAGGTACACCAACCTGTCCACTGCCCCCCCCACCCCCCCCCCCTCCCCCCACCCCCCACCCCACCACCCACTCCACCACACACCACCCACCCACCACCACCACCACCACCACTTCCAGGTACACCAACCTGTCCACTGCCCCCCCCCCACCCCACCCCACCCACCCACCACCCACCACCCCACCCACACACACACCACCACCACCACTTCCAGGTACACCAACCTATCCACTGGTCCCCCCCCCCCCCCCACCCCCCCTCCCCCACCACCCCACCCCACCCCACCAACACACACACCACCACCACCACTTCCAGGTACACCAACCTGTCCACTGGGCAACCACCCCACCCCACCACCCTCCCCCACCACCACCCACCACCCCACACACACCACCACCACCACCACCACACCCAACCTATCCACTGGTCCCCCCCCCCCCCCCCCCCTCCCCCCACCCCACCCCACCCACCCAACACACACACCACCACCACCACTTCCAGGTACACCAACCTGTCCACTGGGCAACCACCCCACCCCACCACCCTCCCCACCACCCACCCACCCCACCCAACACACACACCACCACCACCACCACTTCCAGGTACACCAACCTATCACTGGTCCCCCCCCCCCCCCCCCCCCCCCCCCCTCCCCCCCCTCCCCCACCACACCACCCCACCCCACCCAACACACACACCCACCACCACCACTTCCAGGTACACCAACCTGTCCACTGGGCAACCACACCGTCCTCCAAATGACTTCTGGAAGAAGGTGGCGCAATGCATGTTACTCACTCCAGTACAGCTCGAATACTGCAGAGTTGCGATGGGTAAGTGCCTGGGCGCCTGTATGTCTGAGCATCTGAGTGTCTGTGTATCTAAGTGTCTATTTCTTTGCACCAAGCTTTAGGGGCTCTGGTTGGAGGTTCAGGCTATTTGCTTCTCTCATATACCTGTTCCACCGAGTAGCCTCTTTAGCGATGTACAGTGGTCTAGTGGTAGACCAGATCGCTAAAGAATGAAGAGTCGGGGGTTCGACTCCCCCTTCGGTCGCTCTTGGCGTTGCAGGTCGTCGTCAACCGCGATGGTAGCTTGTCCAGTTGATGTAGGAGACCCCTCCCCACCCGCGTACGACGGGCTGCCTTAACACCACGCCCCACCAGGCGTCATCATTACCTTTTTATGTTCCGCTGAGTTCTAGAGGAAGGTGGCGTTGTGCTAGCTGCTCATTCCACCACAGGTCGAATAATCGGTGTCGGAGCCGGTGCCGGTGTCTTTGCACCAAGGGGCTGTGAAATTCTGGTTTGGGGTTTAAGCTATTCGCTTCATTCATCTACCAGTACCACCGAGTTCTAGAGGGAGCTGTCTGAGTTTATGAATGTCAATGTCTTTGCACCAAGCTTTAGGCGCTCTGGTTTGAGGTACATGCTATTTGCTTCATTCATATACCAGTACCACCGAGTTCTAGAGGAAGGTGGCGTTGTTCTAGCTGCTCACTCCACCACATATCGAATACTGCTGGGTTGCTTGTATCTCACCACATATCGAATACTGCAGAGTTGCGATGGGGAAGTGCCTGGATGCCTGTGTTTCAGTGTCTGAGTGTCTGTGTATCTAAGTGTCTATTTCTTTGCACCAAGCTTTAGGGGCTCTGGTTTGAGGTTCATGCTATTTGCTTCATTCATATACCTGTTACGCTGAGTTCTAGAGGAAGGTGGCGTTGTTCTAGCTGCTCACTCCACCACATACCATTGAATACTGCTGGGTTGCCATGGGTAAGTGCCTGGGCGTCAGTGTGTCTGAGTGCCTGTGTATTCAAGTGCCTGTGTCTTTGAACCAAGGGGTTGTGAAATTGTGGTTTGAGGTTCATGCTATTTGCTTCATTCATGTACATGTACCACTGTAACTTCTAGAGGAAGGTGGTGGTGTGCTTGTATCTCACCACAGACCGAATACTAAAGAGTTGCGATGGGGAAGTGCCTGGATGCCTGTGTTTTGGTGTCTGAGTGTCTGTGTATCTAAGTGTCAATTTCTTTGCACCAAGCCTTAGGGGTGATGAACTTATGATTTGAGGTCCAAGCTATGGGTGAGTGCCTGGACGCCTGTGTGCCTGAGCATCTGAGTGTCTGTGTGTCTGGGTGTCTGATTCTTCGCACCAAGCTTTAGGGGTGATGAACTTATGATTTGAGGTCCAAGCTGTGGGTGAGTGCCTGGACGTCTGCGTGCCTGAGCATCTGAGTGTCTGTGTGTCTGGGTGTCTGATTCTTCGCACCAAGCTTTAGGGATGATGAACTTATGATTTGAGGTTCAAGCTGTGGGTGAGTGCCTGGACGCCTGTGTGCCTGAGCATCTGAGTGTCTGTGTGTCTGGGTGTCTGATTCTTCGCACCAAGCTTTAGGGGTGATGAACTTATGATTTGAGGTCCAAGCTATGGGTAGGTGCCTGGACGTCTGCGTGTCTGTGTGTCTGTGTATCTAAGTGCCTGTGTCTTTAACCCAAGCTTTAGGGGCTCTGGTCTGAGGTTCTTACTATTTGCTTCATTCATTTACCAGTACCACTAACTTCTGGCAGAAGGTGGCGTTGTGCTTGTTGCTCACTCCACCACAGCTTGAGCTCTGAAGGCTTGCTATGGGTAAGTGTCTCAGATTCTGTGTGTCAGAGTCTCTCTGTCTGAGTTGTAGCGGAAGGTGGCGTTGTTCTTGTTGCTCACTCCACCACAGATCGAATACTGCAGGGTTGCGATGGGTAAGTGCCTGGGCGTTAGTGTGTCTGAGTGCCTGTGTATCTAAGTGCCTGTGTCTTTGAACCAAGGGGTTGTGAAATTCTGATTTGAGTTTCAAGCCATTCGCTTCATTCATATACCAGTACCACCGAGTTGTAGAGGAAGGTGGCGGTGTGCTTGTTGCTCACTCCACCACAGGTCGAATACTGCAGGGTTGCGATGTGTAATTGCCTAGACGCCTGTGTGTCAGTGTCTGTGTATCTAAGTGTCTACTTCTTCGCACCAAGCTTTAGGGGCTATGATTTGAGGTTCACAGTAGTTGCTTTCATGTCATCATATACCTGTCACTCTGAGTTCTGGCAGAAGGTGGGGCAGTGCGTGTTATGCACTCCACCACAGCTAGTCTGTGGGTCTAAGTGTCTGTATGCTTCATGTTATCATGTACCTGTCACTCTGACTACTGGCAGAAGATGGGGCCGTGCGTGTTACTCACTCCACCACAGCTAGTCTGTGGATCTTAGTGTCTGTATGCTTCATGTTATACTATACCTGTCACTCTGACTCCTGGCAGAAGATGAGGCCGTGCGTGTTACTCACTCCACCACAGCTAGTCTGTGGATCTAAGTGTCTGTATGCTTCATGTTATCATATATCTGTCAATCTGACTTATATATAGGGGTAATCAACGAGACCAGACATGGTTTCATGAAGTAAACCATGTATTTATAATACTGAAATTAACTTAAGCATTAAACAAAAGATTAAAACGGGGGGGGGGGGGGGGGGGGGGGGGGGGGGGGGGGGGGTCAACTTCAAACCAAAAATGACACCATCCCTCAACTTTGTAGATATCATAGAGAGGATGAAGAATCAGGTTTTATTTCTTGATTTGGCCCAGTAGAAAAAAGTGTTGGTCGTCCAAAATTTGGGGACGCGGGGGGGGGGGGGGGGGGGGGGGGGGGGGAAGGATAAAATCTGATATTTAAACAAAATTATGTACTTTTCAGGCACTTTTTTCTAGCCCTCAGAATGACATGGGAGTGGAACTAGGGTGTTCCTCTACTAAATACCAGTCCATATTTGCTATTGGGGGAGAGATCCACCACACCTTTATGCCCAGGGCAGAGTGTGTGTGTGTGTGGGGGGGGGGTCCAGGGTCTCTGTCTCTCTTTCTCTCTCTCTCTCTCTCTCTCTCTCTCTCTCTCTCTCTCTCTCTCTCTCTCTCTCTCTCTCTCTCTCTCTCCCTCCCTCCCCCCCCCCTCCACATGACGCCCTAACCAATACGCCCTAACCAACAACGTACAGAGCGAGACCTCGTGGTAGTTCACTGCTTCTTCTTTATTCCTTCCCGTCACTGTGCGTCTGTTTTCGTTCTGGTGCCTAGTGCTATTTGATGTTATTCGATGGACTCACAATCAAAGGGTACTACCTGTGACAAGTGCGGTAAACAGTTGCTTTGCGGCGACCACGGAAACTTAGGGCGCCATCAGAATTCTCTTGCGTGCTTGGCTGCAGTCGAACAGAAGTCGAGATTCGGCCCTGACCCCCAAGCCCAACCAAACAATGTAACATTGATGGTGATGATTTTGTATGCTTCAAACATCCCCAATGGACTTGAAACCAACCTCAATGGATAGGCCTTTGTAACCCTGTAATATGAGCATAATTAGACACCATAACACTAAGTGGTGGCTGAAATACTGGCTGTACAGTGGGTTCCGGAGCCGGGGGGGGGGGGTCTGCTGAAGGGTGCCTCAGCACTTTTTTGGGATGGTGTATTTCACTTTTTTTTTGCCCCCCCCCCCCCCCTTGACTAACTCCTGGTGCAGGTCACCTAGACTCTTAGTACTACAGTAGAGATACTGGCTGTACAGTGGATTCCGGAGCCGGGGGGGGGGGGGGGGGGGTCTGCAGAAGGGTGCATCAGCACCTTGGGGGGATGGTGTTTTTCGCTTTTTTTTGCCCCCCCCTTGGATTAAAACCATTAAAACATCGCAAACATGAAACATACATGAAAAATACAGCTACCCAACAAGCTTGTTTTACATGCTCCTGTGCAGAGGTATTCAACGAGACCAGACAAAGTTACACAAAGTTATGCAAAGCAAAACATTTACTTACAATACTGTTATGACCTTGAGCATAAAAAACATTTAAAAACATTAAAACACTTTACAAATACTGCTAATCAATACGTTTTCTGCATGCGCATGGGTACTCAACGAAACCAGACAAAGTTACACAAAGCAAAACATGTATTTACAGTACTGTAATTACCTTGAGCATAAAAAAACATTTAAAAACATTAAAACACTTTTAAAATACTGCTAATCAACATGTTTTCTGCCTGCTCCTGCGCAGGGGTACTCAACGAGACCAGACAAAAGGTACACAAAGCAAAACATGTATTTACAATACTGTAATTACCTTCAGCATAAAAAAAACATTATAAAACATTAAAAACCTTTAATAATACAGCAAACAATTCGTTTTCTGCCTGCTCCTGTGCAGGGGTATTCAACGAGAAGGTGACTCAAATCCACTCAGAGCGTTGCATCTTAGCAGCCCAGCTGTCCAGTAAGCTTACCCTCAACAGCAGTGGACCCAAGCTCACTTTGATGGGCATGCCCCCCATGGCAGCCTCCGCCACCCCTGCCCCTACACCACTGGACGTTGACATGGAGGATGCCAAGGCGGCACTACTAGGCGGTACACATGCCAGTGGTCTGGGTGCCCGTGAGCGCAGTAGCTCTCAAGGGTGCAGTACAGGCGGTACTGCGGACCCCCAGCAGGAACACATTGGAGGCCTCCATGGAACATTTGGTGGTGAGTGCTGAGTGGTGGTGTGTGTGGTGTGTGCTTGGTGGTGTTGGTGGTGAGTGGGTGGTGTGGGTGGTGTGTGTGGTGTGTGCTTGGTGGTGTTGGTGGTGAGTGGGTGGTGTGGGTTGTGTGTGTGGTGTGTGCTTGGTGGTGTTGCTGGTGAGTGGGTGGTGTGGGTGGTGTGTGTGGTGTGTGCTTGGTGGTGTTGCTGGTGAGTGGGTGGTGTGGGTGGTGTGGGTGGTGTGTGCTTGGTGGTGTTGCTGGTGAGTGGGTGGTGTGGGTGGTGTGTGTGGTGTGTGCTTGGTGGTGTTGCTGGTGAGTGGGTGGTGTGGGTGGTGTGTGCTTGGTGGTGTTGCTGGTGAGTGGGTGGTGTGGGTGGTGTGTGCTTGGTGGTGTTGCTGGTGAGTGCTGTGTGGTGTTTGGGGTGGTGTTGCTGGGCATGCCTTTTGGTGTGTGTGGTGTGTGTGTGGTGGTGGGGGTGGTGTTGCTGGTGAGTGCTGTGTGGTGTTTGGGGTGGTGTTGCTGGGCATGCCTTTTGGTGTGTGTGGTGTGTGTGTGGTGGTGGGGGTGATGTTGCTGGTGAGTGCTGTGTGGTGTTTGGGGTGGTGTTGCTGGGCATGCCTTTTGGTGTGTGTGGTGTGTGCTTGGTGGTGTTGCTGGTGAGTGGGTGGTGTGTGTGGTGTGTGCTTGGTGGTGTTGCTGGTGAGTGCTGTGTGGTGTTTGGGGTGGTGTTGCTGGGCATGCCTTTTGGTGTGTGTGGTGTGTGTGTGGTGGTGGGGGTGGTGTTGCTGGTGAGTGCTGTGTGGTGTTTGGGGTGGTGTTGCTGGGCATGCCTTTTGGTGTGTGTGGTGTGTGTGTGGTGGTGGGGGTGATGTTGCTGGTGAGTGCTGTGTGGTGTTTGGGGTGGTGTTGCTGGGCATGCCTTTTGGTGTGTGTGGTGTGTGTGTGGTGGTGGGGGTGGTGTTGCTGGTGAGTGCTGTGTGGTGTTTGGGGTGGTGTTGCTGGGCATGCCTTTTGGTGTGTGTGGTGTGTGTGTGGTGGTGGGTGTGATGTTGCTGGTGAGTGCTGTGTGGTGTTTGGGGTGGTGTTGCTGGGCATGCCTTTTGGTGTGTGTGGTGTGTGCTTGGTGGTGTTGCTGGTGAGTGCTGTGTGGTGTTTGGGGTGGTGTTGCTGGGCATGCCTTTTGGTGTGTGTGGTGTGTGTGTGGTGGTGGGGGTGATGTTGCTGGTGAGTGCTGTGTGGTGTTTGGGGTGGTGTTGCTGGGCATGCCTTTTGGTGTGTGTGGTGTGTGTGTGGTGGTGGGTGTGATGTTGCTGGTGAGTGCTGTGTGGTGTTTGGGGTGGTGTTGCTGGGCATGCCTTTTGGTGTGTGTGGTGTGTGCTTGGTGGTGTTGCTGGTGAGTGCTGTGTGGTGTTTGGGGTGGTGTTGCTGGGCATGCCTTTTGGTGTGTGTGGTGTGTGCTTGGTGGTGTTGCTGGTGAGTGCTGTGTGGTGGTTGGGGTGGTGTTGCTGGGCATGCCTTTTGGTGGTGGTGTGTGTGTGGTGGTGGGGGTGGTGTTGCTGGTGAGTGCTGAATGTGGAAGTTAAATGAGTAAACAAATAAATAATATGTCTTATGATGCAACCAGAGGGTGAGGGGCCAGCCTGTTTGAGGGGCCAGCCTGTTTGCGGGGCCAGCCTGTTTGAGGGGCCAGCCTGTTTGCTTGCGCTGGGGCTGACCACTTAAGCTGTAAGTATAAATTTACTTTCTTGATGTTAGTGCTTATCGAGCTCTGGCTGTATGGTATTGAAATTGAAATTGTTACATCCGAGTAATGAGGTCACTCTCAGGACGTGAAGTTAAGGACACCACAGCGTAAGCCGGAGCTGGCCGTAGTCACCCTGGCTGTATGATTAAGTATAACCCAGCATCAATCAGACAGGTTTGTGGTTCGAGCCCTGGACCAGGTTACTACATAACGCGATTTTTGAGCCCGACTGCGCGATTTTTAAAAAACCCTCTGGGCGCAGGGTGCAGATTTCCGTTTTCAGTTTAGTCAAAAGCGCAACCCAAAAAGAGGCAGTTGCGTTAAAAGCACACTGTGTTGTGTGTGTGTGTGGTGGTGGGGTGGGGTGGGTGGGTGTGTGTGGGGGGGGGGGGGGGGGGGAGGAGGGGGTTTTCCCCGCTATATATAGTGATCGCTAGTTTTGACCCTGTTTAGCGAAATTATCTATAAAAGAGAAGAAGGAATGCCTTCGATGGCCCCAAAAAGCCACAGAAGGTACAAAAGCAGAAAAGCTATAAAAAGCTATACAAAACACTAAAACGCTGACCCTGGAGGAGGCCTAAAACGATCAAGCTAGAAAAAAATGACTGCCAGATTTGAAAAAGAATCACCGGCCATGGGGAACATTTGACGGAGCTGTCTACAAAGCTCCTTATATTTGTGTTTTCTTATTTAACTCAATACCCACCTGCTAGATCTACCTGTTTAGGACAGGACAAGGGACATGCCCACCTGCTAGATCTGCCTTTTTAGGACAGGACAAGGGACATGCCCACCTGCTAGATCTGCCTTTTTAGGATAGGACAAGGGACATGCCCACCTGCTAGATCTGCCTTTTTAGGACAGGACAAGGGACATGCCCACCTGCTAGATCTACCTGTTTAGGACAGGACAAGGGACATGCCCACCTGCTAGATCTGCCTTTTTAGGACAGGACAAGGGACATGCCCACCTGCTAGATCTGCCTTTTTAGGACAGGACAAGGGACATGCCCACCTGCTAGATCTGCCTTTTTAGGACAGGACAAGGGACATGCCCACCTGCTAGATCTGCCTTTTTAGGACAGGACAAGGGACATGCCCACCTGCTAGATCTGCCTTTTTAGGACAGGACAAGGGACATGCCCACCTGCTAGATCTGCCTTTTTAGGACAGGACAAGGGACATGCCCACCTGCTAGATCTGCCTTTTTAGGACAGGACAAGGGACATGCCCACCTGCTAGATCTGCCTTTTTAGGACAGGACAAGGGACATGCCCACCTGCTAGATCTGCCTTTTTAGGACAGGACAAGGGACATGCCCACCTGCTAGATCTGCCTTTTTAGGACAGGACAAGGGACATGCCCACCTGCTAGATCTGCCTTTTTAGGACAGGACAAGGGACATGCCCACCTGCTAGATCTGCCTTTTTAGGACAGGACAAGGGACATGTCCACCTGCTAGATCTGCCTGTTTAGGACAGGACAAGGGACATGCCCACACGGTGGATCCCAAGTTGGGCCTTGGGGAGCATTTGACGGAGCTGTCTACAAATATACTTATATTTGTGTATTTATTCTTATTTAACTCAATGCCCACCTGCTGGATGTGCCTGTTTAGGACGTGCCCACACGGTGAATTTCAAGATGGGCCATGAGGAGCAGTTGACGGAGCTGTCAACAAAGATCCTTACATTTGTTTATTCTTATTTTAATCAATGCCCACCTGCTGGATGTGCCTGTTTAGGATGTGCCCACACGGTGGATCCCAAGATGGGCCATGGGGAGCATTTGACGGAGCTGTCTACAAAGATACGGCGGAATGTTTTCCATGAGCATTTTATTTATTTTATTTGTTTTATTTCTTATTTTACTCAATACCGGTAGATTTTATTTTATTATTTTATTTATTATTTTAATCAAAGCACACCTGCTGGATGTGCCTGTTCAGGATGTGCCCACACGGTGGATCCCAAGATGGGGCATGGGGAGCACTTGACGGAGTTGTCTACAAAGCTGCGGCGGAATGTTTTCCATGAGCATGCCGCACACTCGACAATTGGGGACTTCCTGGCTACAGAGGTGAGTTGGTTGGCCTGGCTTGGCTTGGTGAGTTGGTGGGTGAGTGACCCTCCCTCCTGGCTACAGAGGTGAGTTGGTTGGTGAGTTGGTTGGCCTGGCTTAGCTTGGTGAGTTGGTTGGTGAGTGACCCTCCCTCCTGGCTACATAGGTGAGTTGGTTGGTGAGTTGGTTGGTGAGTGACCCTCCCTCCTGGCTACATAGGTAAGTTGGTTGGTGAGTTGGTTGGTGAGTGACCCTAACTCCTGGCTACATAAGTGAGTTGGTTGGTGAGTTGGTTGGTGGGTTGGTTGGAGAGTGACCCTCCCTCCTGGCTACAGAGGTGAGTTGGTTGGTGAGTTGGTTGGTGGGTTGGTTGGTGAGTGACCCTCCCTCCTGGCTACAGAGGTGAGTTGGTTGGTTGGTGAGTGACCCTCCCTCCTGGCAACATAGGTGAGTTGGTTGGTGAGTTGGTTGGTTGGAGAGTGACCCTCCCTCCTGGCTACATAAGTGAGTTGGTTGGTGAGTTGGTTGGTGAGTTGGTTGGTTGGAGAGTGACCCTCCCTCCTGGCTACAGAGGTGAGTTGGTTGGTGAGTTGGTTGGTGGGTTGGTTGGTGAGTGACCCTCCCTCCTGGCTACAGAGGTGAGTTGGTTGGTGAGTTGGTTGGTTGGTGAGTGACCCTCCCTCCTGGCTACAGAGGTGAGTTCCTGAACTCAATCAGTTGTTCAGAAATGTGGATGGGGACGATACATGCATGCATATAAATGTCTGCAGAGATATGCCGTAGCCTCTTTCATGAGCATGCAGCACACTTCTCAGTTGGTGACTTCCCGGGTATTGAGGTGAGTTCCTGAGCTCAATGATTTGTGCATTAATGTGGATGGGGTATAGATAAATATAGATAAATATAGATAAATATAGATAAATAAATATGGATAGATAGATAGATAGATAGATAGATAGATAGATAGATAGATAGATAGATATAGGTAGATAGATAGATAGATAGATAGATAGATAGATAGATAAATATAGATAGATAGATAGATAGATAGATAGATAGATAGATAGATAGATAGATAGATACAGATATAGATATAGATAGATGTATTCGTGTGTGTGTGTGAGGAGGGGTGGATGGGGCATGTGTGTGTGGAGGGGGGGTGGGTGGGTGGGTGGTGGGGGGGGGGGGGGGGAGGGATTATATTTGTGTGTGGAGGAGAGGATATGTGGATATGAGTTTGTGTGGTGATTGAAGTGGGCGTGAAGGAGGGGCTATCTCAGGTAGCTACCTAGAAGCTTCTGCACAAAGCCTACGACACATACAGTGCCATGCCACCCTCACCCCGCCCTCCCCCCCCACACACACACACACACCTGCGTAGCCTTTACTTCCCCTCCAAACTGACCCAGTGCCGTGCCACCCTCCTCACCCCTACCAGTACAGTGGCGTGCCATCCTCCCCACCCCCACCAGTACAGTGCCGCGCCACCCTCCCCACCCCACATGCATAGCACTCACCTCCCCTTCAAACTGACCCACACAGGTTCTGACAGTCCTTCAAATCGCCAAGTCAGCAACGGCGTCCTATCCTTACATCCCCGATTCCACGGCTGTGCTACAGTCTGTGATAGATGAGGATGTATAGCAGAAATATGAGGACTTATAGTATACGTATGAGAATTTATGCTAGATAGATGAGGATGTATTGCAGACCATACGGACCCTCCCGGCAAGCTCAAGGACGTGATAATCTGGTTGGGGGGCGGGGGGGGGGGGGGGGGGGGGGGGGGGCACTTGAAGTAGCCTGGCCTCCCCACACACGAGTACCACCGTCCAGCTACCACATAAACCGATTAAGTAAATCGAATCCACGGCTGTGCTACAGTCTGTGATAGATGAGAATGTGTAGTAGCAAGATGAGGGTTAATAGTAAATAGATTCTGATTTATAGTAGACCCCACAGACCCTCCCGACATGCCTCAAAGACAGAAAACCCAAGGACGTGATTGTCTGAGGGGAGGGGGGGGGAGGGGGGGGGCACTTGTTGTAGCCTGGCCGCCCCTCTCCCGAGTACCACCGGCCAGCTACCACATATACCGATTGAGTTAAGTGATACCACGGCCCTGCTGAAGTCTGTGATAGATGAGGATTAGTCCTTCTCGTACTGGATACCACCGTCCGGCTTCCTAGTATGTAGTGTGTATGTATGTTACAGTACAGGGGTAGGCCAAATAGGCTAAAGGGACTTGCCCAACCGTTTTTGTCGGGCTCCCTGCAATTGAAGCATTGGGAGATTTGAAGTGCAATAGATGGCCGGGGGTCCCATACTACAAGGAGACCTCCCCCTAATCGGACACCATGTTTTCCCCATTGTTCGTGTTGGAAACAATGCAGGAGAGAACCTCCCACTTTGACTAACATAGCTTGTGTTCTTGAGATTCACACTGTAATAAATCAGCTTTGTGTTGGGTACTTGGACTTGAACTTGGTTACATAGCTTCAGCCAGCTTTTTGGCTGCTCGCCGTCTTCGGCAGTAAAAACATTATTACCAGGAACAGGCCAGAAAAATGTAAACTCGAACAAATCACATATTGTATCTTACATTGTTTCCCCTCCTCTTCTGCTGAACGATAAAAACAGTACAAATAACTATTCATACCTCGATTCATACCTATCAAAAAAGACTTGATCCAGTCTCTTCATACATTCATGGATAAGGAAAGTTAGCTTCTCCCGCCCTTCAGCTTATGGGTTGCACATCAAGTAATGTAGTAATCATTTAGCTCTCCAATTAGGAAATCAGGCTCCGATCCTTTTTTCTCGAATTCAGCAAGGCTTCGTCAGTACAACCAAATACCACATGGTGTTCATCTTGAACTGTTCCATAATCACAAAGGTGACACTATATCCTTCCAGGGAACAATTGGACGTTTCCATCTATCATTTTCTACTTGTAGGTAGTGGGAGAAAGTTCTAAATATATACATATTACGCACCACCTTGTGAAGTAGGTATCGGATGAGATAGTTGGGCATCTCAGGTTTCCCACTCTCATCTCATTACATTACATGTTATCTCATGAGGAGGATATCCAGGTCTGGTGCACAGCATTCTTCCTTCCTTGTGATCCTGAGCTTTCATCTCTAGGGCGTGTATCAGAAGACTTGGTACTATAGGAAAAGAAAAGATGATTGGAGAATAGGATCTTTTTCACTTTGTTTCAGTTAACTGGTTTAAGTTTCAAAGGTCCCATACCTCCATGTAAATTGGTGGACAGAGATTCATCCTGGGGATTTTCCAAAGGTACAACGTCGCTAGGGCACCAAAAACATCCTTGCTCCAACATTCTTTGAGTTCTCTGGTCATATTGAGATCGGCAAGGGCAACGTCCCTCATCATACCAGAGTTACTATCACAGTATTTCACAATGGAGTTCCAGAATTTAATCACTGACCAGTAAAAGTGAATTGGGAATGGGCCTTTTTCTTTGTCTGTGCGATCTGTGACCCAACGCGATGTGTTGAGGCACAGATCGCTTTACTCCTAAGACACGTTTCATAAATCCAGCATGCCTCATGTGGATATCTGTATATGATACTTTCTCTCTGCTGGTAGCACCAAGAAGATGTTGAATGAGACCAGTGCTCCAGATTTGAGAGCCATACATTCCAGCAGACAGGGCAAAAGTCTGGAACAGCCAAAGCATGGCGTGTTGTCTATCCTTAACTGCATACTCTTCACCAGTATCTATTACACGCTTGATCCCGGCCAAAAAAGGTCGAGCTGCGTATTCAGAGGCATGTTTCATACATCCCTTCTAATTGAATACCACACCAAGGTATTTGAACTCTGAAACCCTCTCAAGATCGTTCATACGAAAATCATAAGAGTGTTCATCATAGAGGTAAGGGTTTAAAACCACAACCTAATGTTTGTTCACGTTAACTGTGAGGCCCTTTTTTGCATACACGGCCAATTTATCCAACATCTTTTGGAGATCCTTGCCACTATTGGCTAAAAGAGTAAGGTCATCTGCAAACATCATATGTGAAATACTGGTGTATTCATTTAAACCAGCCCGCGCTCCTAGTTTGTTGGGGAACCCTTGAGGGACATCACCCACAAACAGTGAGAAAATAATGGGGCCCAAGGGACATCCTTGCTTGACTCCCCTGACAGGGTTCAGGGTTGATCGGTCCCGTGCGTCTATTCCCATCTACCAACTCAACGTATCATCTGCGTAAAGATCGTTGGTTGCTCTTCGAAGAGGAGAAGGCATGTGTTGGGTACATAAATAATTATACTGATCAATTATAAGGGTATTGTTTTTTCCAGATTGTGCACCACGAGGGCTGATCCCGTGTATGGGGTGGGTTTGGTGGTCGTGATAAGGTTATAGCAGTTCCGTAGATGATTGCGATTCCAATTTTTCGAAACATGCCGTTAGTCGTACTTCCAGCCTTCAATTTGGCAAGAGAATTCTGAGGATTCTGGAAGAACCGTCGTAGGTTTGGCCTGGAAGCTGTTATGATTGCATCTGCCCTTGTAGTGCATGTGACAGCAATCGGGTGTGACAGGCACGTATTAGCTAGTCTACAAGAAGTGGCACTACCGATACTGTACTGCCATAAGTACTTTTAGTCCCAATCCCGTGTCAGGTTATGGGCCCATCCATGCTATGCTGCTACACCCAGGATGTTTGAATCTAGTCTGGGGGGTTGTGATACCCTGGATGTGGGTGGTGGTAGAAGGGGGGAGGAGGAGTTTGGACTGGTCTGATCTAATGACAAAGTTTTTCAGGGAGGAGTCTTATGACAGCTTAGTTAATACATGTGGGGTCTATGTACAAGCCCCGTACCTCAATGGTAGAGCACATTCTAACCAACTATATATCTGCCTATTGGCCTTCTCATTCCCTTCTATTGTAAGCAGCAAGTCTTCTCGTTTGTTCCAACAAGTTATGGGCCCATCACGCTAACCACTGCGCTGTGTTCGGCAAGAGAGTCAACAACTGACCATCGCCTTGTGAGTAGGGACTGGCATATCATATGATGTTGACCAAAGGCGAGCATGATATCATATGATATCATACAAATTGTGTCATATGATAGTGTATATAAACGGTAACTTTGTCAACGATGGGTGTGCCTCGTGCCACAAGTCGGCAAGGCGCCAGCCATGTAGAGACCGTAGCTGTTTCTGTCATTACTTCCGAAGATTCATAGGAAGCTGCCTTGTTACGACAGCACTGTAGCATGTATAGTATCTGTCTGTTCCGTAACTCTGTAGCAACTGTATAGCAAGTTTGGGCTATACCTATCCCAGGGGGTTCTTCTCTTGTAACTAACATCACAAAGCGAATAGTTCTGGCCTGCTTGGCCTTTTACTGTCTCCGATCTACAGGTTTTCGGCCCATCCCGGCTTTACCCCTGCGCTATTGCACGAAGACAGAGCTGAGCTCTAACTCAAAGAACTTTATACCGGCACCCTTGCAGAGGATATCGGACGCTCATCTCAAGGTGTCTACGCTGTTGGCCAAGGTGCCATTCGTTACATGGCAACCTAGGATACTTGCGGCCTTGCAAAGCAAATGCCTTGACAAGTTTTGCTACCCTTTGCCACCAATGGGCTTGCAACCATTGAAGGACTCTCGACTGCTAGTCGAGGAGCCGAGGCTGGAGGTGGTGGTGAGCCTGTCCGTCGCACAGTCTCAACAGAGGGAGGTACAACTCGTGCCAACCATCTTTTCGAGGGTGGTCTCAACGGCACTGACTCTAAGGCCATGGGCTTTATCAAATGTTGCCTATATGATGTGCACCTTTTGCAAGTGTCTTATTGTGCTATTGCAAAGGAGGTGTGGGATTCCCTAGATGCTAAGTTTAACAAACTCAATGCTTTTTCTGTCTCAAACCTACGAGCAGAATTCCAGAATCTCAAGTTTGAGGCTAGGGAAACTGTTGAAACCTTTCTGATGAGGTCATACACCTTGTACACTAGGCTGATGCAATCACTGAACAAACTTTGTGTCAGAAGATCCTAGATGCTTTGCCTTTCCACTGGGAGTCTTTTGTGTTTGCTATTATGTTCCACCAGTCTGATCAGCAGAAGTATGATGTCTTGTCTAATCAGATGAGACAGTCTAAGTCACAGATGCAGTCAAAGGCACCTTTCGTAAAGACTAATTCCTTTTCTGCCACCACTGCTCCCAAACAAAGGATGTCTGCTGCCACATCACATGGCAAGTACAACAAATTCAAGCCTAATAAGTTTGTTCCAACATGCAACGAGAAACAGTCGGGGTCGGCACCCTACTTCCCAGGTGAGTGCCGGTATTGTCATGTACGTGGGCACAAGGAGGTTGACAGCCCACAGAAGGCAAGTGATCATCATGTAAACGCGCTCAAGGACCGGATGTTGTGGAGCGGGCCTGTCTTGGGCCAACAATGGCCTGCCGATGACAAAGTAATGTATTGATTTAACTAGCTATGACTCACGAGTCGTATCTTGTACTACCTGGTAGGATTTCCCAAGGAATGGAACCCTCCGGCACGATATCATACTCGCTATTTAGATGCCGCTATAGACGGCCCGTGTAACTTATTCCAAGCTATCAAAGGTTAAGGGCCCATAACAGTAACCACTGCGCACAGCGAGTCATGTCATAACAACACTAGCGCTGGGCATCTACCATTCATAGCACTTATTAACGCAACAACAAAGCCAAATGGTGGATTGCAAATGGCAATGCCTCTCACACTGGGAGTCTGGGACACAATGCACGACAATGAATGTTAGCAATGTGGAAGTTGATATCCTCCACACCAATTCCTCAATTCCTTACCTACTTTCGTGCCTTTGTCCTAAGCAAATCTTAGAGGCTTTCCACAATAGGATAGGGAGCTTACCTGTCCTGGACAACTGCCTTGGTTTCTGCCTGTGTTACTCCTGGCAAGATTGATTATCAGCCCCATACCTCTGAAACGAGCTTATGCAGCTTGGCGGCGTGCACTTCCAGGTCCCCTGCAGAGCTGCGAGAAGTAACCCAAACACTGCAATACATCAAAATGTCCGGGTTAAACAGTCGGTTGACGACCGCAGCACGATTAACAATGCTTGAATTGAATATTGTCGAGATTGCGAATGGCGCTATGTTCATAAGTTATCACCGCGCGCACAGAATTCCGATACATTTATCATTTCAATCATCCTGGCTCGCGTGCGGCGTACTGCTTGTCGTACGTTTCCTGAAAATGACAAATGCACGATGCACGTCTTCGCAAGCTCACTTCGAGTTAGCGTAGGCAACCTACTTTCTTCATAGCTTTGCAACCCTAATCTTGCTTCGAGAACTTGCGTTGCGATGTCTCAGCCCCAACGATTTTCCGTGTCTAATATTCTGGGCAAAGCGCCCGCTGACCCAAAGCTCACGGAGCTCTATACTATTGGCAAGCAGCTGGGCAAGGGTGCTTTCGGTGTTGTGTGCCTAGCAACGCGTATGACCTCCGGGGAGCAGCTTGCAGTGAAGTCCATCGCTAAATCGAAGCTCGTCTGCAAGGAGGATGTTAAAGACGTGCAGGCAGAGGTCGCTATTATGAATCTGGTCGCAGGTCACCAGAACGTTGTAACTCTGAAGGTGCGAGTTTTAGGCAGACTGACAGGTTGATCGACAGTAACCTCATCCGACGGATTCGGGAGGGAATCAAACGGATGGAAAACTACACCATGCGCATCGACTCATTGAACTTTACCAAGTTCTCTGATCACCCTCTCACCCCCGACCCCCACCCCATCACCTCCCATCAGGCCATCACCCCTCACACCCCAAATGCCCTTTTCAATCAAACACATATCTCAAACCTCAGCCCCCTCCTTTCCCTTCCCTGCCCTGCCCCCCCCCCCCCCCCCACACACACACACCTTCCGACCAGGCGTTATTTAGGGTGCTACTTGAAGCACACGTGCTACATTACGTACGTTGGTGTCTTGGGGGTGCGAAGTGAGAGCCTTTCATGGTTGCTTAATAGGGGCCAAAAAGCCGTTAGTAGGCTACCTGTAGTGCTACATGAAGACACTGGTTCCTTTCTAAAACAATACCCCTGCACCCCATCCTCTCTCAGAGCTCCCACGAGGACAAAGACCAAGCTCCCACCCCGCCCCACCCAACCCAACACAGCACAACACGACTAGCCCAACACAACACAACACAACACAACATTACCAGCCCAACACAACACAACACAACACAACACAACCAGCCCAACACAACAACACAACACAACACAACACAACACAACACAACACAACCAACACAACACAGCCCAACACAGCACAACACAACCAGCCCAACACAATACAACACAATACAGCCCAACACAACACAACACAACACAACACAACACAACACAACCAACACAACACAGCCCAACACAGCACAACACAACCAGCCCAACACAACACAACACAACACAACACAACACAGCCCAACACAACACAGCCCAACACAACACAACACAACACAACACAACCAACACAACCAACAAAACACATCACCACACAACCTGCCCAACACAACTCGACCAATCCAACCCAACCCAACACAACCCAATCAACCCAACCCAACCCAACCCAACCCAACTCAACCCAACCCAACCCAACCCAACCCAACCCAACCCAACCCAACCCAACCCAACCCAACCCAACCCAACCTCTCCCAGAGCACGCACAAGGACAAGGCCCAAGTCACCTCCTCACCCCACCCCTCCCCGCCCCAACCCACCCCTCCACACCCTCTCTCACAGCACCCACAAGGGCAAGGACCAAGTCCCTACCCGCCCCACCCAACCCAACCCAACCCAACCCAACCCAACCCAACCCAACCCAACCCAACCCATCCCTCCCCTCCCCACCCCACCTCACACAGAGCACCCACAAGCACAAGGCCCAAGTCTCCACCCCACCCTACCCCTCCCCACCCCACCTCTTCCAGAACATGCACGAGCACAAGGAAACTGTTTTCCCCAACCCAACCCAATTCAACCCAACCCAACCCAACCCAACCCAACCCAACCCAACCCAACCCAACCCAACCCAACCCAACCCAACCCAACCCAACCCTCCTTTCCCCACCCCACCTCACTCAGAGCACCCACGAGGACAAGGACCAAGTCCACATGGTGATGGAGCTCTGTGCGGGTGGCGAGCTGTTCGATTCCATCGTGGAGGCCGGCTGCTTCACCGAGCGCAAGGCTGCCCAGGTGTGTGTTTTTGTCTGTGGGGTGTGTGTGGTGTGGATTTCTGTAACGAGCTGATCAATTCCATTGTGGAGGCCGGCTGCTTCACCGAGCGCAAGGCTGCCCAGGTGTGTGTTTTTGTCTGTGTTGAATTTAAAGAGAAGAGTTTACCAACTGAAGAACAGATCCTGTTCAAGTACAGTCGATAGGTGTGTGTCCTGTATGTGGAGGGTGTGGTGTGGACTTGTGTGGCGAGATGTTCGATTCCATCTTGGAGGTCGGCTGCTTCACCGAGCGCAAGGCTGCCTAGGTGTGTGTTTTTGTCTGTTTTAAATTAAGACAGAAGAGTGTACTAACTGAAGAACAGATCCTGTTCAAGTACAGTCGATAGGTGTTTATGTGGGGGATGGGTTGGGGACTTGTGCGGCGTGCTACAGTGATCATTTAAATCTGCAAGTCTATTTTAATCATCAATTCAATCATCATAACCATCAATTAAAGCATCATTGTCATCAATTCAATCATCATAATCATCAATTTAACCATCAAATCTGCAAGTCTCATTTGATCATTATAATTGATTTCCAGGTGTTCCAGAAGATGGTGGAGGTGGTGCATCACTGTAATGAGCTTGACGTGGTCCAAAGTTCATGCTACAGTGATCATTTCAATCTGCGAGTCTATTTTGATCATCAATTCAATCATCATAACCATCAATTCAATCATCATAACCATCAATTCAATCATCATAACCATCAATTCAATCATCATAACCATCAATTCAATCATCATAACCATCAATTCAATCATCATAACCATCAATTCAATCATCATAACCATCAATTCAATCATCATAACCATCAATTCAATCATCATAACCATCAATTCAATCATCATAACCATCAATTCAATCATCATAACCATCAATTCAATGATCGTCATCATCATTATCATCAATTTAATCAAGAAATCTGCAATTCTCATTTAATCATCACAATTTATTTCACAGGTGTTCCAGAAGATGGTGGAGGTGGTGCATCACTGCCATGAGCTTGGTGTGGTCCATAGGGACTTGAAGCCTGAGAACTTCTTGCTGACCAGCAAGGGAGCGGACAGCGAACTGAAGCTGACTGACTTTGGTCTCGGAGCCTTCTTTAAGCCTGGGGAGCGTTTCAGGGACTTGGTGGGATCTCCCTACTATGTGAGTGGACTGGTTGGGTAATATGGAGGTGACGAGGGTGATCAGGAGTGTGTGGGAGAGGAATTAGTTGTCAGTGTTTTTGTGTGTTTTGGGCTGGGTGCGTGCTTCAAACCTGGAGAGCGTTTCAGGGACTTGGTGGGGCTCTCCTTACCATGTGAGTGGACTGGTTGGATGATGGGGGTGAGGTACTGAGGGTTACGGGGGTGATGGGAGATCCCCTTGCTAAGTGATTGGAGGATAGGGCTAAAAACCTAATACAATAACCTAAGAATGCAGCATCCATGGAAATCAGGGAATTGAATCCCCTGTTGGAAGCCCCCTCCCTCCCTGATGCCCTGTTGGAAGCCCCCTCCCTCCCTCCCCTGTTGGAAGCCCCCTCCCCCCCTCCCCCCCTCCCTCCCTCCCCTGTTGGAAGCCCCCTCCCCCCCTCCCTCCCTCCCCTGTTGAAAGCCCCCTCCCCTGTTGGAAGCCCCCTCCCCCCTCCCCCCCTCCCTCCCTCCCCTGTTGGAAGCCCCCTCCCTCCCTCCCCTGTTGGAAGCCCCCTCCCCCCCTCCCTCCCTCCCTCCCCTGTTGGAAGCCCCCTCCCTCCCTCTCCCTCCCTCCCCTGTTGGAAGCCCCTTCCCTCCCTCCCTGATGCTGCGTAGCCGGCTTGTCTTGGGCCAACAATGGCCTGTCAATGACAAGGTAATGTCAATGACATGATAAACAACCAGGATTTGGACGTAGGAGGTCTCGAGAATAGGTCCTGTAAGCTGGTACAGAAAGAAAGCTGGTAGTATGACGCTGTGTATGTATGTTCAGGAATCTTGTTTGATCCCCATACCGCACTACGTGAGTTGGGGATAAAGACAAAAAGCTGGTAGAGAAAGAAAGCTGGTGGTATGATGACGCTGTGTATGCATGTTACACTCAGGAATCTTGTTGGATCCCCTTACCATACTAAGTGAGTTGGGGATAAAGACAAAAAGCTGTTACAGAAAGAAAGCTAGTGGTATTATGATGCTGTGTATGCATGTCACACTCCATTTCTATGGGAGTTGGGGATATGGACAACAGCCCAATACAGAAAGAAGGCGAATGGTATATGGTGCCATGCATGCAGCAAAAGAAATAGTGGAAAACTTGATAAAGCAAAAAAAATCATGTTACACTCAGGAATCTAGTTGGATCCCCATACCGTGCTATGTGAGTTGAGGGATAAGGATAACAACCCAATACAGAAAGAAGGGGAGTAGTTTGATGATGCCATGCATGCAGCAAAGAAAATAGTGAAAACTTCATATCGCGAAAAATGCATGTTACACTCAGGCATCTTGTTGGATGCCCGTACCGTGCTATGTGAGTTGGGAGATAAGGACAACAACCATGGATTCCCCCCCTCTGTATATAATATATAGAGATCGCTACGTTTGACCCCGTTTTGGCCCAAATTGCCGCCATAAAAATCCCTAAGTAGCCCTAAAAGCTATACAGAGCTACAAAAGCTATAAAAAGCTGTAAAACGCTGTCCCTGAAGGAGGCCTAGAACCTTCAAGCTAGAAAAAACACCTACAGATTTGAAAAACAGATCCCTGACAACGACCCAGTACAGAAAGAAGGCCAATAATATGATGCCATGCATGCAGCATAGAAAGTAGTCAACACGTGATTACATAAAAATGCATGTTACACTCAGGAATATAGTGGGATCCCCTTACTACGTGAGTTGGGGATAGAGACAATAGCCTGAAACAGAAAGTAGGCTGATGGTATGATGCTGTGTATGCATTTTACTTTCCCAAACACACACACAGCTCAACCTGCCCTTCTGCTCCTGCTCAGGTCGCCCCCGAAGTCTTCACTCTGCTGCTCCCTTGTGCACACACACACACTCACACATCTCTTGGGCACACACACACACTCACTCACCTCAACACCCCACACACTCACACACCTCACCCCACACACCACCCCTCACAACACCCCTCACAACACCCCACACGCCACCCCACCTCCCTTGTGCACACACACGCACACACCTCTCAACCCGCCCTTCTCCTCCTGCTCAGGTCGCCCCCGAAGTGCTGCGCAAGAACTACTCACACGAGGCCGACATGTGGTCCCTAGGCGTCATCCTTTACATCCTGCTCTCGGGCCTTCCTCCCTTCTGGGGCGACAACGAGGAGCAGATCTTCAAGATGGTGCTGAAAGGAGTGATCGACTTCAAGACCGACCCATGGCCTAAGCTATCTGCCGAAGCCAAGGACTGCGTGACGAGTCTGTTGACCCAGGACCCCTCCAAGAGGGCCACTGCAGGTAAACTAAACCCTAAACCCTAAACCTGAACCACCTAAACCTAAACCACCTACACCCAAGTTCTGACCAGCTAAGTGCTGACCAGCTCCTCTGCCGAGGCCAAGGACTGCGTGACCAGTCTGTTGACCCAGGACCCCTCCAAGAGGGCCACTGCAGGTAAACTAAACCCTCAACCCTAAGCCTAGACCACCTAACCCCTAAATCACCTAAACCCAAGTGCTGACCAACTTCTCCCCACTGCTCCTGTTTGAGGTTCAGTTCATCAACGCTTTTTCTTTTTAAGCCCTTCCGATCACGGCTGGGCAAGTCCCTTAAGCCTATTTGGCCTACACCTGGACTGTAACATACACACATACGTACATGCCCCTGCAGCTGCGACACTCAGCCACAAGTGGCTGGAGAACGAGGGCAAAACAAAGCGCATGGCTATTTTATTTATAATCTATTTCATTCACATCCTACACCCCAAACCACACCCCTCCCCACACCCACACCCCACCGTGCAGCTGCGACACTCAGCCACAAGTGGCTGGCAAGCCAGGGCAAAACACAGCGCATGGCTATGCTGGCATTATTTTTAGAATCCATTTCATTCACATCCTACCCCCCCCCCCCCCCCCCACACACACACACACACACACACACACACTCACACAAGCCCCCCCCCCCCCCCCCCCCCACACACACACACACACACACACACACTACTGCCCCTGCAGCTGCAACACTAAGCCACAAGTGGCTGGCGAGCGAGGGCGTTAAGAACGACCACGCCCTAGACAGCGTGGTCCTCACCCGCATGGCGAACTTCTCACAGATGAACAAGCTGAAGAAGATGTGCATGATGGTGGTGGGCCAGAACCTGACCCCCGATGAGATCGCAGGCTTGAAACAGTTGTTCAAGAGCATTGACGAGGACGGCAATGGGACGATCACAGTCGCCGAGCTGCGCAAGGCGATGTCGAGTTGGGGGCACAAGATCGGGGAGGAGGAGATGAACGCGCTGATGACTGTAGCTGATGTGGATGGTGACGGCAAGATTGATTACCACGAGTTTGTGGCGGCAACCATGCACGCCAGTCAAGTCAAGAAGGTGGGTCTCACTCTCTCTCACACACAAACACACAGGCACTTGTACAAACACACACATCTAGGCACTCATACACACTCACACACACAGGCACTCACACACACACATACAGCCATTCATGCACACACAGCCACTCATACACACGCACACAGGCACTAACACACACACGCACAGACACTCATATACACACAGAGGCACTCACACACACACACACTCATTGGGGGCACAAGACTGGGGCGGAGGAGGTGAACGCCCTGCTGGCTGTAGCTGATGTGGATGGTGACAGCAAGATTGATTACCACGAGTTTGTGGCGGCAACCATGCACGCCAGTCAAGTCAAGAAGGTGAATCTCTCTCTCACACACACACAGGCACTCGTACACACACACACCTAGGCACTCATACACACTCACACACACAGCCTCTAGTGCACACACACAGGCACTCATACACACATGCACATAGGCACTCATACACACGCACACAGGCACTCATGCACACATACACACATAGGCACTCATGCACACACATACACACATGTGCATACACTCATACACTCACGCACAGTAACCACTAACCACTTGTTTGGCTATTAAGGTGACCCCCAAAATACCACCACTACCACCACTACCACCACAACCACTGACCACTTGTTTGGCTATAGAGGTGACCCCAAAATACCACCACAACCACCAACCACTTGTTTGGCTATAAAGGTGACCCCAAAATACCACCACTACCACCACAACCACTGACCACTTGTTTGGCTCTAGAGGTAACCCCAAAATATCACCACAACCACCACAACCACTTGTTTGGCTCTAAAGCTGACCCCAAAATACCACTACAACCACTAACCACTTGTTTGGCTTTAAAGGTGACCCCAAAAGACAAAAAGCAACATCCCAAAACACCATGGTACATGATTTAGCACGTCTGCTATATAAAGCACCTTAAAGAAAACCCTAGCCTGGGCCCTCTAATTACATTACATTACAGCCATCTAATTACATTGCAATGCTTGTGTTGTGCAGGACGAGACGTTGTTGAAAGCTTTCAAGCAGTTGGACACTGATAACAGCGGTACCATCGAGATCAAGGTGAGCGAGGGTGGAGTTGGTGGTGGTGGTTGAGAGTGTGGGTGGGTGGGGTGGGGAGGGGGAGGGGGCTGAGTTCAGAAGTTTTTGTTGTTGTGCTTGGTTAAGAGTGGGGGGGGAGGGGGGGGGGGGGGGGGGGGTGATTTGTTGATGGCCTATGCCGGCCACGTTGTTCTGTCGATCACTTATGACCCTCAACCATGACCCCCATCAACTAGGGAACGGCAACTAATATTATTGTTTGAAAAACTAATGTTGGCTCATATTAACATGATGTCACAATAATATTAGTTTTTCAAACTAATTCGAATATCTGGTGAGACGGCGCGTCTGACTAGTATTATAATTTATAATTTATTCACTCGTATTTTATAACAAAGCCGACCCCTACCCATGACCCACGACCAATTTGTTTGTTGATAGCCCATGTCCCCCATCTGAATGCTTGCAGGAGCTGGAAGTTGCTCTCGACCAGTTCGGTATTAAACTAGACTCGGACGAGGGCAAGAAGCAAGCGGAGCTGAAGGCTCTCATTGCTTCTGCTGACAAGAACGGCGATGGATTGATCGACTACGATGAGTTTGCGTTCATGCTTCGTGCCAACAACGATAAACTGCAGCAGTCCCGCTCCAAGATGCGATCGTGAAGTAAGATGCATGGCTTGAGCTCGCGACAAGAAATCCCATCGTTTGGGTAAGAACAGTGTTTAGTGCATGAAGTAAGATGGGTTGTCGATAACATGGACGCCATGTAGCTGTCCCGCTCCAAGATGCGCGAAGTAAGATGGATGGCTAAAGCTCGCTGCGAGGAAGTAGCAAAACATTGAAATAGTGGACAGCCTGGCACTACTATCAGACTTTCCTCGGCACCTTAGGGATTGAGTGCTCGCATCCACTGCTTTTATTTTCAGCCACTCGTAGAAGCCTCCTCTGTCTCTGCACCGGTGTACCGGGTCGTGGGGGTGGGAGGCATATGCACTTGCTAGAAGCTTCCTCTGCGCCGGTGGACAGGGACGTGGGGGTGGGTGAGAGGTACATGGACTCGCAATTGCTTGCGTGCCTGCTCCTGACCTTGAATTGTTACAAGTTTTTCAGCCAACTCTGGGCTACTCACCGTCTTCCAAGGCCAAGTTCCCCCGTGCTATATCCACGGAAACCAGGGAGCTTACAAAGTGGATCGTGGGGTGAGAGGCACATGGACTCGCAGTTGCTTGCGCGCCTGCTCCGGACCGAATAAAATGAGGCATCTGAGACATATGATGAGGCTCATACCTGGCTAAATATTTATTCTATATCTTCAGACAGATCCTAGGGCATGTATGGTTGAAACTGTGCAGAACTTCAATCGTAGCCATTCAGCAGATAATTTGGATTTAGGTTTCCAAAATACTTCGTGGTTCGTACCCCGACCTTGAGAATTTGGCTAGAGAATTCTGACATTCAGGCCTGAGAATCAATAATTCTGAGGATTTCTTAGAATTGTTGGAAATTTTGCCTGAAAAAGTGGAGGTACGAACTACGAGACCCAAATCCAAATCATCCGCTGAATTTCTCTAACTTGAATTTGGTGCAACTCTTCATGCGGTACATATTTGTGTAGTATAAAGGATGCATCATGTCACCTGTTTTTGGCCGAGCCCCCTCTTCAAGGGGACGGGACCGCGGGGGCCCCCAGGGTTACCCATTTGTCCGTCTGTGCGACCGACCGACCTGTCTGCAATCCACTTTCTGTCTCATTTTCAGGCGTAAATACCATTTATGTTCTTTTCAGCTACGATCAGCAGCTTCTAGGCAGTCTCCTGGCTTGCTACCCAGCCAAACCTAACACAAGGTGTTGCATCTGGAAGCTGACAGAGTCATCTTTCCAGCACTGTTGAAATCTTGGGGCTTAGCCCAGTGCCTGGCTGAAGGAGCTGCCTAGAAGCTGCTGCTCGTAGCTGAAAAGAAAACCTATGATTAGTACGGAGTTCTGGAAACTGATTTGTGGGATGTGAGTCGTGTAATAATTCGGGTGCAACGCTGGTTGGTTTGATTAGCTTGTTCGGCTAGTTTTTATTACATGGTCTATCAGCCTTCAGGCTGCTCGCTGTCTGGCGGCAGAGTAAAACATGGGTTGCACAAACACTACTTCACCACAGTCCATAGCAGGGTTGTTCAGGAGGACCCCGACCTCTGCGTCCCGAGACGCAACCAGTTTTACAGCCTGCGTCCTGAGAAGCAACCGACCCTCAACCGACCCATAGCGACACAACGGACCCTCAAACGTTGCGTCTGCAACGCACGACACAGCGTCCTGAACAACCCTGGCACATACCGGTAATGTAATCACAGGGCTGCATACAGTTTAAATATGCCAAGATACTTATTTATTGTAGGAGGGGGGCAACGCCATACGAACTGAATCCTCTGGGTCGCTGGTTTGTATCGGGAGACCCACCTCCTGGGGTGAAAGTCCTTTCACAACTAAAAAAACTGATCAACTTGAAAGAAAATGGTTTGATTAAATTGACCACAAGTCTTAAAGGTTGGTGGGTTTGATCACATGGTCTTGAAGTTGGTTCACGTGGTCTATCTTGACCACTTGAACTTGGTTACACAGCTTCAGCCAGAAATTTGGCTGCTCGCCGTCTTCGTGGAGTGGCAATATGGCTGCTCGCCGTCTTTGTGGAGTGGCAATTTAACTTGAACTTGAACTTGGTGTGGCAATTTGGCTGCTCACCGTCTCCTATCTTGACCACGGTTCTTGAATCTTAATCACGTGGTTTATCATAACTGGATGCAAGGCATGCTGCACTGGCTGTCTGGCCTTGGCACCCCCTTGCCACGCGCACATTTGGCGTCCAATAAGGCACCAGGGTAATGTTACCATCTTCATATCATCATATGCCCATGGTAATCTGGCACATGTGGAGTCCAGAAGGGCACCAGGAGAATGTAACCATCATCGTCACAAGGTTGACTGTTCGATTACATAATCTGTCAATGTGGCACAGACACTGCCCATGCTGTTTGCGCGAATAACGTCCATAACTGATCTGTGAACGGGGGCCCACGCCCTAGGGTGACAGGTCATAGGCACGTTGCAAGCGACAATCGGAAAGTGTTGGCAACGGAAGTGAGTGCAGTGGACCGCTACCAGGGATTACAAGACAGTTAGGGCCAGGGTTGTGGTCGGACAGACGGACATCGTGGTGACCCTGGGGGCCCCTTTATGGGGGGGGCTCCGCCAAAAATCATAAACAAAAAGACTTCACCAGTTGCGCTTGTGCCTCTGAAATTCATAACAGCCCGAGGGCTGATAGGCCATGTAGTCAAACCAAACCAAGCCTACCCTTAGAAAACCGGGTGGCTACACCTACTAAACAAATCTGCAAAAAGTTATACGACAGGGGATCAAAATTAGATACGGTACTACTGGTGTATTGATCTCCCTGTTTCTGATCAAAATTCCATGTCACAATTAAATCCGATTTCCCACAATTTCATGCAAAAATTCATTTCAATGTATCACAACTTCCTATTCAATTAATTCACATTTTCTATCTTGTCTGTACTGAATAAGCCCGACTGGTATTTTATCAAAGATGTCCTACAAATTATCAAAGTTATCCTACAAAAGCACTGCGTTAGTGTCCTTCCAACTTGGTCTTGCTGCAACAACAGCCAATGAGGACTTCTTTCTTATCTGCTGGCTCCAGGTAGTTTGTCAAAGTTGACTGTCATGGCCAAGGGAGGTGTGGACACCCCTTGGGGCCAGGTGGGTGAGTCCTTTAGTTCTTAACTTCTGTAGTCAAGCGAGGTTGAATCGCAGCCCGAAGACAGGACTTTAGAAGGGACTCAGAGTGTCTTTTGCTTTGCTTCTCTATCTTCACATAGCTGTCGGCAACTGGTTGGGTGGTTGCTTGGTGAGTGGCTTGGCTTGGTTGGTCCACATGGCTGTCGGCAACTCAGCACACAGTTTGGTCGGCAGATGGATTAGCTTCTAAAAGGGACTAGGCGTGTCTGTGTCCTTGGCCCAAAGAGCTATGCCACCACCACCACCTCGAGCAGTAGCCACATCTGCATCCGCAGAAATCCAGTGAAAGAAGGGCTTCTTCCCCTTTTTCCCGTTCGCTACATTGCTGTCGGTGCCCACTCCAGCCGACGCGCCGATCTTAGCAGCCCCACCCTTAGGTAGGCTGAAGCGCAGCCTGAAGACGGCTATGGCGTCGAAGCCAAACTCCAGCTTGCCCCCAATCCGGTCAATGCGCCGATGTTAGCAGCCCCCCCCCCCCCCTCTCCCCCCCCTCACCCCTAGGGAGCTTGGAGCGCAGCCCGAAGACAGGACATTAGCTTTTCAAGGCACTTGGTGTTTCTGTGTCCTTGGCCCAAAGAGCTATGCCGCCACCACCACCGCGAGCAGTAGCCACATCCGCATCCGCAGAGATCCAGTTAAAGAAGGGCTTCTTCCCCTTTTTCTCGTTCGCTACATTGCTGTCAGCGCCCAGTCCAGTTGACGCGCCGATCTTAGCAGCCCCACCCTTAGGTAGGTTGAAGCGCAGCCCGAAGACTGCTATGGCGTCGAAGTCAAACTCCAGCTTGCGTCGGTCTTCCAGCCACTCAAACTCACCAAAGAACGCAATCGCCGGCGTGTTGCCGAAGAGGTAGATGGCGTTGCAGATGCGCATGGGGGAGGCGGTCGTGTCAAAGGACTGCACAGCCTTGATGGGGAAGTAGTTCACCGGCCCCGTCTTCTTCTGGGTGTCGATGGTCCCCGTGGTGAAGATCAGCCGCCAGGAGCCGTTGAGGGAACGGAGGGTGTCGAGGGAAACGGCAGCGTCCTCCTTGGCGCGTGCTCGCATGCCCTTCTCCAAGGTTAGCAGCGCGGCGACGACGTCGTCTCCACCCACGGCCTTAGTGCGCGCAGTCTCCTTGCACAGGACCAGCGCCTCGTCCACTCCGTCGGCGCTAGCACGGGCGGTCACACTGGGGGTGCAGAGATGGGGAGAGTGAGTAGGTGTGTGGGTGGGTGTTCGGGTGGGTTGGTGAGTGGGTGGATGGGTGGCGATGAGGTTTGGTGAGTGTGTGGGTTGGTCATAGGTAGGGACCGGCATATCATATGATGTTGACCAAAGGAGAGTATCATGTCATACAAATTGCACCATATGATATTGTATATAAATGATAACTTTAGTCTTGTCAGACTGGCGGCATCATATGATATCATATGATGACATGATCTCATATGATATCATATTGCCGTTCCCTAGTCATAGGCTGTTGCCTTGAGAAGGGCCAGTGCCTAGTCCACCCCGTCAGCGATCACTTGGGTGGTCACACTGGGGGTCCAGATAGAGGGGGTGAGTAGGTGGGTGGGTGGTGATGGTGGTTGGGTGGGTGAGTAGGAGAGTTGTTAGGTGGGAGGGTGGGTGGTGATGGGGTTAAGAGGGTGGGGTGGAGTGGGGTGGGGTGATGGTTTTGGTTGGGCAGTTGTTTTGTTGGTGCAGAGTGGACAGGTGGGTCGGTTGGAGATTGGGTGGGATCGTGGGGAACTTGTGATTGTGTACACAATGTGGGCAGTACACAACATACAATAATGCAGACAGTAATGTGGGATGTACACAATGTGGGCTGTACATAACATATAAGAATGCAAATAGAACTGCGGGCTGTACGCAATTAGGGCCGTACACAACATAAATAATGCAAACAGTATGGTGGGCTGTACACAACATACAGGAATGCTTACAGTAATGTGGGCTGTACGCAACATACAATAATGCAAACAGTATGGTGGGCTGTACACAACATACAGGAATGCTTACAGTAATGTGGGCTGTACGCAACATACAATAATGCAAACAGTATGGTGGGCTGTACACAACATACAGGAATGCTTACAGTAATGTGGGCTGTACGCAACATACAATAATGCAAACAGTATGGTGGGCAGTACACAACATACAGGAATGCTTACAGTAATGTGGGCTGTACGCAACATACAATCATGCAAACAGTATGGTGGGCTGTACACAACAAACAGGAATGCTTACAGTAATGTGGGCTGTACGCAACATACAATCATGCAAACAGTATGGTGGGCTGTACACAACATACAGGAATGCTTACAGTAATGTGGGCTGTACGCAACATACAATAATGCAAACAGTATTGTGGACTGTACACAACATACAATAATGCAAACAGTATGGTGGGCTGTACACAACATACAGGAATGCTTACAGTAATGTGGGCTGTACGCAACATACAATCATGCAAACAGTAAAGTGGGCTGTACACAACATGCAAGCACACATACAGTATTGTGGGCTGTACACGATGTGGGCTGTGCACAATAAACAAGAATGCAAACAGTATTGTGCGCTGTACACAACATGCAAGCACACAAGCAGTATTGTGGGCTGTACACGATGTGGGCTGTGCACAACAAACAAGAATGCAAACAGTATTGTGGGCTGTACACAACATGCAAGCACACATACAGAATTGTGGGCTGTACACGATGTGGGCTGTACACAATATACAATAACGGAAACAGTATTGTGGACTGTACACAATCTGGGCTGTACTCAACGTGCAAAAATGCATACAGTATTGTGGGCTGCACATCCAAGGGGGCAGAGGGGCCTTTCTGCCTAGTTTAGCCGGACCCATGCGTCGGCATGCAGCGAGGGAATGGTGACGCGTCGCACAAAATAAAACAAAGTACATGCATGCTTGAACCTTCGTGCAGTTGCTCGGTAGTCCGCGCTCAGGCATAGTAGCGGTCTGCGAAAGCAAAACCTACAGTAACCTTCCCCCCTTCATCTTCACGCCCTGTGGCAAGGCGTGACAATGTTCAATTCTGCATGCATGACGCCTCCAATGTGAAGAGCCACATCATAAGGAGCAAGCAGCATGTACCCTACCACACATCCTACCACACACATGCACCCCTTCACTCACCTTAGCCCACAGACCTATCCAACCACACACCCTCCACACATCCTACCATACACATGCACCCCTGCACACCCCCTAGTACACACATGCTGTCATGCGTCCAACCGCACACCTATTCACATCCTACCACGCACATGCACCCCTGCACACACCCTAGCCACACCCTAGCCCACACATGCTGATATGCACCCAACAACACACCCTATACAAGCATACACCATCTACACACATGCACCCAACAATTTCAGAGTTTATGCGACCCATGTTTCCTCCACCCGCAGACGGTGAGCAGCTTGAAGGCTGATAGACCATGTAATCAATTCAATCCAATCCAACCTCAGCCATCTGACCCTTAGTACCCTCGGCCTGAGCCTAGGCATGTGAATAAACGGTCCACGCTTATGCGACTGCATTCTGTACTCAGGAGTGTTGTGCAGTTCTCAGGAGTGTCGTGTTCATATTACCCATGTTTACTCCGCCCTTAGACGGTGAGTAGCCTGAAGGCTGATAAACTATGCAACCAATCCAATTCAATCTTAGCCATAGGTTTTCTTTTCAGCTATGAGCAGCAGCTTATAGGCAGCTTCCTGAGCCAGCCACTGGGGCAAGCCGCTGTCAACAGAAGAGCAAAGCTGGTCGTGTCTGCTTCAAGGTGCACTAGGATGCATCAGGTCTGGCTGACTAGCAAGTCAGGGGGGCTGCCTAGAAGCTGCTACTCGTAGCTGAATATATAAGCTATAATCTTAGCCATCTGGCCCCTTAAAGACCATGTTACCAAACCTCGTACACTCAGCCATGCACCCGACCCCAATCGTCACCTGACTCGTGAAGATCGAAGACCGTTGATCGCTGGACGGGCTGCGCGCGCGTGCACTCCAGCGCGGCATCGATGGTTGGAGGGACCTCCCAGGTTTGAGCGAGTGAGCTGCTGCATCGGACGTGTCAGACTTGGCTTGTGTGGGGGAGCTGGGAAATGAAACGCTGCGTGGTGCTGTCACCGGATCTATTATACGGTACCAGGACTCCAGGACGACAGCGGTCCAGGCTGGCGAGGTGGAGCGGGTCGTGTCAACCAGAAGGGTGTGAACGTGTGGAGTTGGGCGTCAGGTCCTGGACCCAGTTGTGGACATGAGTACCCCTCACTTCAGGGAGTCAGGGGTACACCACAGAGCCCCCATCCCTGAGTACCCGCCTGAGCCTGAGTGCCCGAGTACCCGACTCAAGCGGGTCTCCCCGGGGGGGCAGCAGGGGGGCCGAGGGTGCTATTGACTACAGGTAGTTTCTTGAATTACATTGTATATAATTGAATTATATTTTTAGCAGAGCCCCCTCTTCAGGGGGCGTGAGCCTCCAGGTTCACCCCGTTGTCCGTTTGTGCACAAAGTCCGTTTTGTTTGTGCACGAAGCCTGACATGTAACTACGTAAGTCAACTGTCTCGTAACTAAGTGTATAATTACATAACTAACTGGCTTCGGTCCACTCCATTCTGTTGCCTCGTATCTTTCTGATTGCCAAAACTCCTCGCTTGCGACGCTGCCTAGGGCTTGTCATCCACAAGGATGGGTCTCGTTGCGCTAGCCTTATAGTCAGAGGGTATTTTCAATGTATGGATGGATGGTCCAGGGATAGGCCAAATAGGCGAAAGGAAATAATAAGACATTGATGAAATGAACCCCAAACAATCGTTTGACCGATGGGGGCCCTGAGAATGTGAAAGGCTGCGCCATTCCTACAAAATGATTCAATTGTATACTTGGAGATGGTCGCAAGTTGCAAGCAAGTAATTCGTTACAGAAACTCAGCAAAACAATACTGAGACAGGACAGCGCATCTGTCCGAAGTACATCTGCCAACGGACACAACCGACTGCTAAACGCTAGACAGGGGTGGGGTGGGGGGTAGCTTTGTCAGACCACTACCGATCGTGTTGTAGTCCCCGTGGTGCAGTACATTCCTGCACCACTGTGAACTTCCAAATAGCAGTACAGGCAGCGGGTATAGTCTCTTGCTGCCGCTCTCTCGATATTTACTCTGCCCGCCGACAGGGAACAGCCTGAAGGCTAATAGGCCATGTAGTCAAACCAAACCAAGCCTACCCCTAGTACACCGGGGGGCTACACCTACTAAACTAATCCTCAAAAAGTCATACACCAACGGGGGATTCAAACTAGATACGGCAATGCTGGTTTATTGATCTCCTCGTTTCTGATCACAATTCCAAGTCAAAATTAAATCCAATTTATCACAAGTTCATGCCACAATTCATTTAAATTTATCACAATTCTTCATACAAAAAATTCACATGTACCATCTAGTCTATACTGAACATGCCCTTCTGGCGCTTCATCATTGTTTTTTTCCCAGTGCCCCCACATTCTGGGGGCAGGAACCCCCAGGGTTACCTATTTGTCCGTCTGTGCGACCGAAAAATCGAAGCCTGAAACGTCAGCCAACTGTCTCATTACATCTGGCTTCGGTCAGCTTCACTGGCTCCATCGTTGCCACCTGTCGTTCCGTTGCCAACACACTCCGCCAATTTCCTGCGTCGCTTGCGACGCTGCATAAGTCTTTTCCCCTCCGCTTCTCTTGCCAAGCGAAAGAGTACTCACCATACAAGCTTTGGCCTGCCAGGACTTCTTGTTAGCTGCTGCCTCCTGATACTTCATTGAAGCTCACTGTCATAGCAAAAGGGAATGTTAACACCCCCCGGGGCCGGGGGGCTTCGTCTTTTGTTCTTCGCTTCTCTTGCCAGGCAAGGGAGCAATGGCAGTAGACGCTGAGGCCTACAGCGTTGAGCAACAGCCATTGCAGTCTACCCCCCCCCCCCCCCCCCCCCCCCCACTCTGGGTGTCCGTAACACTTCATCACTGGTCTTTTTTCCTCCGCTTCTCTTGCCAGGCAAGGGAGCAATGGCAGTAGACGCTGTGGCCTACAGCGTTGCGCAGCAGCCATTGCAGTTGACCCCCTCACTCTGGGCGTCCGCATCCCAGTCCCAGTCGACTGTCAGGCTGCCCCCCTTCCAGAATAAATGTTTTCCCTCCGCTTC
The DNA here is from genome assembly GCA_022414725.1 of Microglena sp. YARC. NCBI lineage: Eukaryota > Viridiplantae > Chlorophyta > Chlorophyceae > Chlamydomonadales > Chlamydomonadaceae > Microglena > Microglena sp. YARC. The sequence continues at coordinate 182,043,314 of CM039462.1, forward strand.
TCTTGCTAGGCAAGGGAGCAATGGCAGGAGACGCTGTGGCCTACAGCGTTGCGCAGCAGCCATTGCAGTTGACCCCCTCACTCTGGGCGTCCGCATCCCAGTCCCAGTCGACTGTCAGGCTGCCCCCCTTCCAGAATAAATGTTTTCCCTCCGCTTCTCTTGCTAGGCAAGGGAGCAATGGCAGGAGACACTGTGGCCTACAGCGTTGCGCAACAGCCATTGCAGTTCATCAACCATTCATGACTTCCTCTTAGCTGCTGCCTTCTGGTATTTTATCAAAGTTGACGGTCATGCCCAAGGGAGGCGTTAACACCCCTTGGGGCCAGGGGGACGCGTCTTTCGTCCTCAGCTTCTCTTGCCAGGCAAGGGAGCACTCTCGGTAAAATTTGGGGTCCACAGCGTTGTTTAACAGCCATTGCAGTTTACCACCCTCTGCCTGAATGTCATTATCCCAGTCCCAGTCGATAGTCAGGCTGCTCCCAGTACACAAGACATCGAACTCGCGGTGGGCTAGGTGGGTTTTAGACAAGTAGCTGAAGAAAATCATTGAACTGACGTACTTGGTGTGAGCAGACTGCAGGCCCACGATGCAGAATCGACCATCAAGCAACTCGCCAGTTTGAGCAGAGCAGGTTTTCTCCATCTGATCTGCGCAGTGCATGGCGACCGCAAGAGACCCCATGTCCTCGCCAAATGTCTTGGGCTGGGTTGGGCCCAGGGCTGTATCCTCAAAGGCTCGGAGAGCATCACCCTCTGCGTGTTGGTGATGTTGCGGGTGAGTGTGTTGAATGTCAAAAGGTTGAACATTGAGCACAGTTAGGGTAAGTGTAGTCTTGGGCTTGGGTTGTTTCCTCAAATGCTCGGAGCGCATCACCCTCTGTGTGATGGTGATGTCAAGGGTGTGTACGGTGAATGTCAAAGGGTAGAACAGTGAGCACAGTGATGGTATGTACTTATGTGTAGTCTTGGGCTGGGTTGGACCCAGGGCTGTATCCTCAAAGGCTCGGATAGCATCACCCTCTGCGTGGTTGGTGATGTCAAGGGTGTGCATGGTGAATGTCAAAGGGTAGAACAGTGAGCACAGTGATGGTATGTACTTATGTGTAGTCTTGGGCTGGGTTGGACCCAGGGCTGTATCCTCAAAGGCTCGGATAGCATCACCCTCTGCGTGGTTGGTGATGTCAAGGGTGTGTACGGTGAATGTCAAAGGGTAGAACAGTGAGCACAGTGATGGTATGTACTTATGTGTAGTCTTGGGCTGGCTTGGGCCCAGAGCTGTCTCCTCAAAGGCTCGGAGAGCATCACCCTCTGCGTGTTGGTGATGTCAAGGGTGTGCATGGTGAATGTCAAAAGGTTGGACAGTGAGCACAGTGAGGATATGTATGTACAGTCCTGGGATGGGTTGGACCCAGGGCTGTCTCCTGAATGGTTTGGAGCGCATCACCCTCTGCGTGGTTGGTGATGTTGAGGGTGTGTATGGTGAATGTCCAAGGGTTGGACAGTGAGGAGAGTGAAGGTATGTACGTGTGTTTGTTGCAGTCCAAGGGTAGCCAACTAGGCGAAGGGGACTTGCCCAACCTCACACAAGCAAGAACGATTCCAGAGTAACAGGAGGGCCAAATTAAAAGAACATTGTGTTGACCTGGTGTGACATACATTCAATAACTTGTTGCACCTGTATGACACACAGTCAATAACTTGTTGCACTGGTATGACATACTTTCAAAAACATTACAAACTTGTTGAACTGGTATGACATACATTCAAACACATTCTAAACTTGTTGAACTGGTGTGACATACATTCAAAAACATTCAAAAACGTGTTGAAGTGGTATGACATACATTCAAAAACTGATAGACAAACTGATGCTGCATTTGTTTGTGGTGTCCCCCCCCCCCACCCCCCCACCCCCCCACACCCTCAACCCTACCCCCACCCACCTAAACGTGCACCACTCCCCCACCCCATTAGCTTGAACCCCATACCCCATCTCCTGAACAGCCTACCTGGGATATATGTAAAAGTGATGCTGTGTTTGTCCGAGGTGCGTTTTGGGCCACAGTACTCAGACAGGTGAGACAGCTTATGAGAGCATACGGCACCGATCATCTCCCGTCCATGCCCCCCCCCTACACCCACAAACACACATACCACTCCCCCCCCCCCCCCCCCCCCCCCCCCCCCCCCCCCTACCCAAACACCCATTCAAAACCTCCCCCCCCCTCCCCCTCTCCACTCCCCCCCCCCCCCAAACCACACACACACCACTTTCCACACGCCCCCCCCCCCCCCCAAACACCCATCCACACCCTAAACCCTACCCCCACCCACCCAAACACACACCACTCCCCACACCCCACCATCAGCTTGCACCCCATACCACATCTCCTGTACAGCATACCTGGAATATAGGTCAGAGTGACGCTGCGCTTATCCGAGGTGTGTTTGGGGCCACAGTACTCAGACAGCTTGTGAGAGCAGACAGCACTGATAATCCCCCGCCCATGCAACCGTTTCTCCCGATGGAGCAGCATGGACAAGGTGGCTCCCATGACCCTGGAGAAGAATAACGTCCTGCCACCCTCGATGTCATCAGCGGAATGGATGCTCACCGCGAGGTTGCACACCCCCTTGTGCTCCTTCCATGCTGCTCTTTGGCACTCCTTGTCGCAATATGCGACCATGCCGCAACGACTGCATGCGGACAGCTTCTTAGTTTGGCTCCCGGGCGTGTTGCAACCGGCGCAGCGGCCATTTTCCCCCCTGTCGGGTTTCCAGCCCGTCAGCGACTTCTTCTTTGGCATCGGGCAGAGGAATGGAAGGGCGTAGGCTTGCCTTGCGAATTAAATGGCCTGCTAATCATCCACCTGCCTACGAAGTTGTGACGAAAAGCTGCAGGGGCCCTGGTTTACTGGCTACAGAAATCGCTAGCCCAGCCCAGCCGAGCCAAACCAAGCATACGAACAAGCAGACGGACCAAGACAGCCAGTACCAACATATTGGTACCCCATCCATCGCTCCCCCTAACTTCTGCCTCCACATCTACATCGAATTCCTCATTCATCGGGAAGCGCAGTGGGTTAGCGTTTCATCCCATAGTCAAACGAGAGCTCTCGGTGTCCACCTTCGACCCTGCTTCCGCTCCTACACTCGCCATGCATTTATGACCTCCTTTGCACACCGATCGAATTCCTCTTGCAATTATTTATCGCTCACTTTTACTTGGATTGTGCTAACCTCGGACTGTCAGCAGATTCGGGCTTACTAAATTCGAGTCTCGCGCTATGGGGAAGCGCGAGATCGCGCTCCTAGCGCTCCTCGCATGTTGCGCATTAATCAGCGCTACGGCCAGGGAGCTTAGAATGACGTAAGTTGGAGTTGGTTAGAAAAATACGAGAATGCACTCACACTCTCTCTGGCCCCCCTATGACACTCACTCATATGGGTGGCCCCCTGTCCCACCTCCCTCGAAGAACACACATTAACATACATATGCACACATACAAACACACAGGCACGCACAAGTACACAGACACACACATAAACATTATCATGCACACAGAAACTTATACACACAAGCACGCACACGCTCACACTCACTCACACACACACACGCTCACAAGCATACACACACAAACATGAACAAAAACACACACTAACATACACACAATCCAACGAGGGATATGAGCCTTGAATGAGTGAAAGGCGTTCGCCTTAGTGGTTACTATGGTCAAAATGGCTCCCCCCCCGGCGCACCCACAATCTACATCTCCCACGCCCTAAACCACCCACCCACATTATCACCTACAACTCCCACCCACACCCACCCACCCATGCCACCAGCACCAACACCAACACCAACAACGTAATCACCCCCAACAATGTAACCACCCACGACGCTGCCCATCCGTTGTGAAACAGCTTTAGGTTTGGAGCCTAAACCCTGGCTTTGTCCGATCCCCACTTGCAGGCTATTACAGGCTGGCACCTGCAGGAACACCGTCCAGGGCATGTGAGTCGGTTAAGTTGGTTGATGCTCCTCGGTCCATACATAGCAGTGATAGAGAGTAGCATAGTGTTGTTGGTGGCCTTGGTGGTGGTTGGTGGTGTGTTGGTTGTGTTGGTGGGTGGCAATGAGTTGGTTGTGTTGGTTGGTGCCCCTTGTCCATAGTCAAGAGTGATGCAGAGTAACACAGTGTTGTTGGTGGCCTTGGTGGTTGTGGTGGTTGTGTTCGTGGGTGGGTGGCTATGTGTGTGTGGGGAGTTCTGATGGTAGAGGGTGGATGGGTGGTGGTGGTAGAGGTTAAGTGGGTTGGTATCTGTTGGTGGTAGCGGGTAGGTGGGTGGTGGTAGGTGTTGGTGGCAGAGGGTAGGTGGGTGTTGTGGGTGTTGGTGGTAGTGGGTACATGGGAGGTGGGTTGGTGTTGAGTGGCGTATAATATGGGGTGAAGTGGTTACTCTCTCTTTCTCCATAGGTGGTGAACGCTGTTGTTTTTGTTTACGTTTACATTTTCCCGGTCTTTTATTTTACTGCTGTAGACGGCGAGCAGCCAAATTGCTGGCTGGAGCCATGTCACCAAGTTCAAGTTCAAGTGCAAGTTGCGCAAAAAAATGCTTCAGTCTAGCCTCCGCCCCTCTTTCTATCCCTGGTGGACGGTGTTACACAATTGCTTTGCGCAAGCACTTCATTGCTCACACAGATTCAAAGACAAACATACAAACATACACATACAAACAAACAAACACACAAATGCACGCACAACATCACTCCCTTTCCTGGTGTTTTGCAGGCAGTTCATAGCACGCACACATAATAACACACAAACACACACACAACGGCACTTCATAGCACACACCCACTACCTTTCCTGGTCTTTTGCAGGCATTCATAGCACGCTCACAGAAAAACACAAAAACACGCACGACGGCACTTCATAGCACACACCCACTCCCTTTCCTGGTCTTTTGCAAGAATTTCATATCTCACACATATAGACACACAAACACATACAACGGCACTTCATAGCACACACCCACTCCCTTTCCTGGCGTTTCACGCGCATTTCATAGCACGCACACATATAAACACACTGACACACACGTACAAACACGCTCAACGGCACTTCATAGCACACACACATTCCCTTCCCTGGTGTTTTGCAGGCATCTCATAGCAACGCATACAGAAAAACACACAAACACACACAACGGCACTTCATAGCACACACCCAGTCCTTTTCCTGCTGTTTTGCAGGCATTTCATAGCACGCACACATAAACACACACACACACACAACGGCACTTTACAGCACACACCCAGTCCTTTTCCTGCTGTTTTGCAGGCATTTCATAGCATGCACACATAAACACACACACACACAACGGCACTTTACAGCACACACCCACTCCCTTTCCTGCTGTTTTGCAGGCATTTTATAGCACGCTAACGTTAACACTCACACACACACACACAAGGGCACTTCATAGCACACCCACTCCCTTTTCTGCTGTTTGCAGGCATTTTATAGCACGCTCACGTTAACACTCTCACACACACACACAAGGGCACTTCATAGCACACCCACTCCCTTTTCTGCTGTTTGCAGGCATTTTATAGCACGCTCACGTTAACACTCTCACACACACACACAAGGGCACTTCATAGCACACCCACTCCCTTTCCTGCTGTTTGCAGGCATTTTATAGCACGCTCACGTTAACACTCTCACACACACACACAAGGGCACTTCATAGCACACCCACTCCCTTTTCTGCTGTTTGCAGGCATTTTATAGCACGCTCACGTTAACACTCTCACACACACACACAAGGGCACTTCATAGCACACCCACTCCCTTTCCTGCTGTTTGCAGGCATTTTATAGCACGCTCACGTTAACACTCACACACACACACACAAGGGCACTTCATAGCACACCCACTCCCTTTTCTGCTGTTTGCAGGCATTTTATAGCACGCTCACGTTAACACTCTCACACACACACACACAAGGGCACTTCATAGCACACCCACTCCCTTTTCTGCTGTTTGCAGGCATTTTATAGCGGATAGCAACGGCCTGATGTGCCCTAGGGATGATTTAGATGCCAACTCGGGATGCTGTAGCAAGGGAGAGAAGTTTGCATGCGCAAGGTGTGCGTGTGCTTCACTGTGTCTATATTACATAGTATGTTATATTACAAATTTGATGAAGGCACAGTACTTGCTGTAGCAAGGGAGAGAAGTTTGCATGCACAATGTGTGTGTGCTTCACTGTGTCTATGCCTCTTTCGCTGTCAGGTGAATGGTGTTACCCGTATGGAACAAAGTTGAGGTCCAGCCCAGCCAGGTATGAGTAAAATGAAAGCACAGGATGCTATAGCAATGGAGAGAAGTTTACATGTGCAAGGTGTGTGTGTGCTTCATTTTGACCCTGTCGCTGTCGCTGTCTGGTGAATGGTGTTACGTTACAAAGTCAAAGTCTAGCCCAGTCAGGTATGAGTTAGATGAAAACACAGTACTTGCTGTAGCAAGGGAGATAAGTTCGCATGCGTAAGGTGTGTGTGTGTGATTCACTGTGTCTATGCCTCTCTCGCTGTCAGGTGGATGGTGAATGGTGTTACCGGTATAGAACAAAGTTGAGGTCCAGCCCAGCCATGTATTAGTTAGATGCTAACTCAGGATGCTGTAATAAGGGAGATAAGCACGCATACGCAAGGTGTGTGTGTGTGTGCTTCACTGTGTCTATTTTACATAGTATGTTATGTTACAAATTTGATGAAAACACAGTACTTGCGGTAGCAAGGGAGAGAAGTTTGCATGCGCAAGGTGTGTTTGTGTCTCACTGTGTCTATGTCTGTATCTCTGTTAGGTGAATGGTGTTACCAGTGTAGAACAAAGTTGAGGTCCAGCCCAGCCAGGTATGAGTAAGATGAAAACGCAGTGCTTGCTGTCACAAGGGAGATTAGCTTGCATGCGCAAGGTGTGTGTGTGTGTGCTTCACTGTGTTTCTGTCTCTGTCGCTGTCTGGTTAATGATGTTATATGACAAAGTGAAAGTCTAGCCCAGCCAGGTATGAGTTAGATGCCAACTCAGGATGCTGAAGCAAGGGAGAGAAGGTTGCATGCGCAAGGTGTGTTTGTGTGTGCTTCACTGTTTCTATATTACGTAGTATGTTATGTTACAAATTTGGTGAAGACACAGTACTTGCTGTAGCAAGGGAGATAAGCTCGCATGCGCAAGGAGTGTGTGTGCTTCACTGTATTCGTGTCTCTGTCTCTGTCTGCTGAATTGTGTCACATAACAAAGTTAAAGTCTAGCCCAGCCAGGTATGAGTTAGATGAAAACACAGTACTTGCTGTAGCAAGGGAGGCAAGCTCGCATGCGCAAGGTGTGTGTGCTTCACTGTGTCTATGCCTCTCTCGCTGTCAGGTGGATGGTGAATGGTGTTACCGGTATAGAACAAAGTTGAGGTCCAGCCCAGCCAGGTATTAGTTAGATGCTAACTCAGGATGCTGAAGCAAGGGAGAGAAGTTTGCATGTGCAAGGTTTGTGTGTGTGCTTCACTGTGTCTATATTACATAGTATGTTACGTTACAAATTTGGTGAAAACACAGTACTTGCGGTAGCAAGGGAGAGAAGTTTGCATGCTCAAGGTGTGTGTGTGTGTGCTTCACCGTGTTTTAGTCTCTGTCGCTGACTAGTGAATGATATCACATGACAAAGGTGATGTCTAGCTCAGTCCGGGATGGCAAAGATGAAAGCACGGGATGCTGTAGCAAGGGAGATAAGCTCGCATGCGCAAGGTGTGTGTGTGTGCTTCATTGTGTTTCTGTCTCTGTCTCTGTCTGGTGAATGGTGTTACGTTACTACGTCAAAGTCTAGCCCAGTCAGGTATGAGTTAAATGAAAGCACATTACTTGATGTAGCAAGGGGGAGAAGTTTGCATGCGCAAGGTGTGTGTGTGATTCACTGAGTCTTTGTCTCAGTCGCTGTCTGGTGAATGGTGTTACATTACAAATTAAAGTCTAGCCCAGCCAGATATGAGTTAGATGAAAACATGTGTGTGTGCTTCACTATGTGTAGTGTTGTGGAGCAAAGTTGAGTTCTAGCTCAGCCAGGTATGAGTAAGATGCCAGCACAGTACTTGCTGTAGCAAGGCAGAGAAGTTTGCATACACAAGGTGTGTGTGCTATACAATGTCCCTGGTGTCTCGGTGGTCTTGGTGGTCTCGTCTCTGGAATGTGTGTCTCGGTGGTCTCGTCTCTGGTATGTGTGTCTCAGTTGTCTCGGTGGTCTTGGTGGTCTCGTTTCTGTTATGTGTGTCTCTGGTGTCTCGGTGGTCTCGGTGGTCACGAATCTGGTATTTGTGTCTGGTTTCTCGGTGGTTTCGTCTCTAATATGTGTGTTTTGGTGGTCTCGGTGGTCTCGTCTCTGGTATGTGTGTCTCCAGTGTCTTGGTGGTCTCGGTGGTCTCGTCTCTAGCATGTGTGTTTCGGTGGTCTCGGTGGTTTCGTCTCTGGTATGAGTGTCTCTGGTGGTCTCGGTGGTCTCGTCTCTGGTAAGTGTTTCTCTGTTTTCTTGGTTGTCACGGTGGTCTCGTCTCTGGTATGTGTGTCTCAGGTGTTAAACTACTACTTGGGGTCCAGCCGCACCGTAAACATGTTCACCTTTCGTCAACGCTAAGAAGTATTCAGGAACCGGTAGTAGACCTTCTAATAGAAGAAATACTAAAGTACATTAAGTACATCGTCAAGGCTAAGAAGTATTCTGGTAGTAAATTTTCTGATAGAAGAAATACTGGAGCACCAGGGATTTGTTTCCGCTATGTATAGCGATCGCTACTTTTGACCCCAATTTGGCCCACATTACCGCTATATAAATGATTAAACAACTAAAAATTGCCCTAAAAGCTGTAAAACCTATAAAACGCTGTCCCTGGAGGAGGCCTATAACCATGAAGCTAGAAAAAAACCACTTTCAGATTTGAAAGAAATCCCTGTGAAGTACATTAAGCCGTCTAATTAAGGAATATCATATATCTAGCTGATCAATGATTTATCAAGATATTGGATAGTTAAAATGTGATACAGATGCTGGTTTGAATGATGATTTGATACAGATACTGGTTTAAATGATGAGGTTACTGCCTAAGACGGCGAGCAGCTTGTTACTGTCAGCTTGAATGACTTAATGTGTGATACTGGTTGATGTCTTAGTCTGTTGAAATCTTGAACCTACCCCTATCCTCCCACCCCCTAATTCTTCCCCACCCAACCCCTGTTCCCCCTCTCCCCCTCTCCCCCCAAACCCCAATGCCCTCCACCCCCCAACCCCCACCCCACCCCACCCCCAGGTGTGAGCTAGCCGGCCGCTGCTGCTCTCAGTTAGAGGACTCTGTCTCCTGCTGCCTAGACCCTCCCCCTGCCCCCCTCCCCCCACTCCCAACCACCCCACCCCTCCCCACCCCAGGTGTGAGCTAGCCGGCCGCTGCTGCTCTCAGTTCGAAGACTGTGTCTCCTGCTGCCTAGACCCTACCCCTGCCACCCCAGCCTCCACACACACACCCCACACCCCACACACCCATTGCTCTCCGCCCCCAAACCCCAACCACCCCTCGCTGTCCCCTCCCGCAGTTGTGAGCTATCCGACCACTGCTGCTCTCAGTTTGAAGCTGTCTCCTGCTGCCTAGACCCTACCCCTGCCCCCTCCCCACCCCCAGGTGTGTGCTAGCCGACCGCTGCAGTTCATGGTTCGAAGACTGTCTCCTTCTGCCTAGACCCTCCCCCTGCCCCCCTGCTCCCCCTCCCCCCACTCCTAACCACCCCACCCCTCCCCACCCCAGGTGTGAGCTAGCCGGCCGCTGCAGCTCTCAGTTCGAAGACTGTGTCTCCCTGCTGCCTAGACCCTACCCCTGCCACCCCAGCCTCCACACACACACCCCACACCCCACACCCCATGCTCTCCGTCCCCAACCCCCAACCACCCCTCCCTCTCCCCCCCAGTTGTGAGCTATCCGACCGCTGCTGCTTTCAGTTTGAAGCTGTCTCCTGCTGCCTAGACCCTACCCCCTCCCCACCCCACCCCAACCCATCCCCAGGTGTGAGCTATCCAACCGCTGCTGCTCTCTGTTCGAAGACTGTGTCTCCTGCAGCCTAGTCCCTACCCCTGCCACCCCACCCTCCACACACAAACACACCACACACCCACACCCCCTGCTCTCCGTCCCCAAACCCCAACCACCCATCCCCCCCTACCCCCAGGTGTGAGCTATCAGACCGCTGCTGCTCTCAGTTTGAAGACTGTGTCTCCTGCTGCCTAGACCCTAAGCACGGGGCTGAGGAGCAGGCCCGCATTACTAAGCGCGGTCCACTCCACGAGCCTCTGCTGTGGGCAGATGCATTTGACTACTGTCGAGGGACGTGTCGCTCACACAGTCGGTCGACCATGCATGAAAATGCGTACATAGATTCAAGGCACCATTGCTTCTCTCGGCTTGGCAAGCCCATGGTGAGTAGGATGGGAAAGGGGTTGGCTGTTGTGTTTTGCAATTTTCCTTTGAACAGTCAATCCACCATCACATGCATGCAAATGTGTACAAAGATTCAAGGCACCATTGCTTCTCTCGGCTTGGCAAGCCCATGGTGAGTAGGATGGGTATGAAATGGAATCCTTTTTCTCGTAATTTGTTTTTCTGGGATGTGCAGGGGAAAGGTGGGGGGAGGGCGGGGGAGTGGGGTCCTTCCGAATTTGTACTACAATTGAGTTTTAGGGCTTTGAACGGGGAGACAAATAGTTGCTTCCCATGAGACTCGAACCCAACACGATTCATTGCATGATCAGCCAGACTTGCCCCGAGTGAAGGTGAAGGGCGGGGGAGTGGGGTCCTTCCCATTGTGCTCCTACGTGATTATGTGAAACTCCACCACCTCACACCTTTGACCGCCCCCCACCCACCTGCTCTTACCCAACTTTTCACTCACCCCCCCCCACACATCCAGCTCTCGGAGGCCCTAGCCCCCGGCGCGCTGGCCAATGTCCACGTGGTTATGAGCGCCCCCCGTATGTCTTGTGTGCAAGCATGTAACAGCGTACAGAAAAGCTGTAGTGCCCCCCACTTGCACATCCTCAACTCATGTGACCGCCTGAGAGAGCACGTCAACTGTGAGGCTGGCTGTGATGCTTATAGGGTGGGCTCGGGAGCCCCAGGTTATATTGAGAACGGGGCGCCCAAGAACATGCGGCCTGCCATGTGCTTTGTCATGCCCCCGCCATCAGTGGCCAACATCACGTGTGAGGCGACTGAGACGAACATGAAGAGGCTGTGCCCTTGTGTATAAGCTGCACGTTATCTTATATTATGCTATCTAAGAAGATAGGAAAATACCACTTGTTCGAAGAAATGATATGTTATCTTGATTGTTTCAAGTTGGGAAAGTCTCTTTAGTTCAAGATGGCTACTCCGGGACTGCAACACATACAAACACACACACGTGTGGCTCAATGATATGTTGATGGCAAAGGCAGTCAGCGGCTTGATATCCATGGTTTGTTTTTTGATAGCGTTGGTGTTTCGACGATGAGCAGCCTGAATGCTGGATCGATGTTAAGCCTTAGCGTTGACTAGTTGCTTGGTCCACTGTTCGGTTGGGTTCCTATGAAGGTCCTATTGTCCCACCCTATTTTCTGTCACTACAAATCTACAACACGAAGTCGGGATCATCAGGGCCTTTGTCTTTGCTTTATCTGATTCTTTGAAACTAAAACATGTATTTAAAAATAAAAAAATGCCTTTGGGACCCGAAGCTTAGCGAGCTAATTATGAGCAGACATAATAAACAGGCAAAGGACCTGATAAATTGTGGTGTCCAGGAATTACATTACATTACATGTTAAAGTCTACTTGACACCGCGAGGGTGTATGAGACTCTGTGCTTTAAACAAAAAGAAAAAGCACCCACAAAGCAAAAAAAAAACGTTACATCAAGGGTGTGTCGAGGAGTGCAAATATTTAAATATCTCACCTTCAGGCTGTATTCTAGACTATATCTTCTGAGATTCACCCCACAAAGTGGGGGTGCATCTGAAAGCTGAGTAGGCAATCGTGAACGCTACTAACTCACTTTTTTTGATATACATTTTTTAATTGTGAGAGGTCTTCCAACCCAGGAGGTGGGTCTACCGACACAAACCAGCGACACTGAGGATTCAGTTCGAATCGCGTTGCCACTCCAAAGACAATCAACCGCTAGTAGGCTGACAGTGAAAGTGTTTTTTTGGCGGAGCCCCCTCTTCAAGGGGGCGGGAGCCCCCATGTTCCCCATTTGTCCGTTTGACCGAAAACTTGAAGCCTGACACGTCAGCCAACGGTCGCGTAACTAACTCGCTTCGTTCAGCTCCATCGTTGCCACCTTTTGCTCCGTTGCCAACACACTCTGCCAATTTTCCGCGTCGCTTGCAATGCTGCATAAGACTTGTTCAGCAGTGTCCACACTACAAGTTCTTGGTACCCACACTTCAGGAACAAAGGCAACCTTTCAAAAGTCGTTTTTAAATAGTTTCACAAAATTGACGAACGCTTAAGGTGGTGATATTTCACGTGACATATGCCATGTACCCAATTATAAATGCCCAAAGTGGTTAAAAGGAATTTCTCTTCATGTGCCAAGTTCAGTTGGAGAAAAACTGTAGTCTGGTGGAAGAAGTAGGTTCGTACTCTGACTTTGAGGCTTAAAGGTCAAACTGATCACACTTTTGAGTGGTGTTTGCACTTATTGTATTTACCGGTATATAAGTGGGACCCCAAACCCCCAGGCCACAAGAGGAGGCTGCAGGGATAAAGAGTTGCTCAAAAGCAAGGTATGATATTTTGTTCACAAAAAGGCGTTTGTGGTGGTGTTCGGTTGGGTTCCTAAGAAGGTCATAAGATCCCATCCTATTTTCTGTCACTGCTAGTCTTTAATGCCATGTCGGGGTCATCAGATTCTCCCGAGGTACGCATCGAACCCTAAGTAGACCCTAGCTAATATCCATGCGCCAGCCAGGCAGCGAAGCTTGAAAAAAGCAGTACGACAGCCTAGCTGCCAGATTCAGAGGCTCCAGAATCGTAGGATTCGTATACAGGCGCAGGCGGGTGATTCTGAGACAGTCAGCTTATTACCAGGCAATTTAATTCCCAATTGTGGTCAAACCTACGCTAGGAACTCCGAAAATACCCTTCCATCTATCTGCCGAATGGCAAAAAAGAAGTCGATGACGGGGTTTAAACCCCAGGTGGGGGAACAAGGCCGATGCGCGACAAGCCCGGAAGCCAAGATAAGAAGCTGAACGCATGCGGTCGTTGCGGCATGGCCGCCTATTGCGACAAGGAGTGCCAAAGAGCAGCATGGAAGGAGCACAAGGTGGTATGCAATCTCGCGGTGAGCATCCATTCCGCTGATGACACAGAGGGTAGCAAGACGCTATACTTCTCCAGGGTCGTGGGAGGCGCCTTGTCCATGCTGCTTCATCGGGAGAAACGGTTGCATGGGCGGGGGATCATCAGTGCCGTATGCTCGCACAAGCTGTCTGAGTACTGTGGACCCAAACGCACCTCGGACACGCGCAGCCTCACTCTGACCTATATTCCAGGTATGCTGTACAGGAGATGGGGTATGGGAAAGAAGCTAATGGCGGTGGTGGTGGTGAGAGGTGTGTGTGTGTGGTGGTGGTGGTGGGGGTGGGGGTGGGGAGGGCATGGGCGGGGGATGATCAGTGCAGTATGCTCCCACAAGCTGTCTGAGTACTGTGGCCCCAAACGCACCTCGGACAAAAACACAGCATGACTCTGACTATATTGCAGGTAGGCTGTACATAATATGGGGTATGGGGAAGAAGCTAATGGTGGTGGGGAGAGGTTTGTGTGTGTGGGGTGGGGGTGGGGTGGGGGGCAGGGCATGGGCAGGGGATGATCAGTGCAGTATGCTCCCACAAGCTGTCTGAGTACTGTGGCCCCAAACGCACCGCGGACAAACACAGCATCACTCTTACCTATATTCCAGGTAGGCTGTACATAATATTATTAATATGGGGTATGGGGAAGAAGCTAATGGTGGTGGTGGGGTGGGGTGGGGGAGGTCTGTGTGTTTGGAGGGGGGTGGGGTGGGGGTGGGGGGTGGGGGATGAAACGTGCTGTCTGCTCGCACAAGCTGTCTTGAGTACTGTGGCCCCAAACGCACTCGGACAAACACAGCATCACTCTTACATATATGATATATCCCAGGTAGGCTGTACAGGAGATGGGGTATGGGGTCGAAGCTGATGGTGGTGGTGGTGTGGTGTGTGTGTGTGTGTGCGTGTGCAGAGGATGATGCACTCCAAGCCTTTGCAGAAACAGCCCTGTGCCTAATCCAGCCCAAGACTTCACATACCCTCACTGTGCTCACTGTTCAAATCTCTGACAAACACCCATACCCTGGCTATGTTCACTGCTCAACAATTTACACACACACACACACCCTTCATCACACCCCTCCCCCCCCCCCCCCCCCTCCCCCTCCCCTCCCCCCCCCCCCCCCTCCCACAAACACACATCCCTACACACACACACACACACACCCTTCATCACACCACTGCCCCCCCCCCCCCCCCCACCCCCCCCCCAACCTCCCCGCCCCCCCCCACCACCCACCCCCACCCCTCCCCCGTCCCCCCACCCACCCCACCCCACCCCCACCTCCCCCCCCCCCACCCCACCCACCCCCACCCCACCCACCCCCCACCCACCCACCCCACCCCCCACCCACCACCCACCACCCACCCACCCCCACCCCACCCCCCCACCCACCCCCCACCCCACACCCCCCCCCACCCACACCCACCCACCACACCACCCACCCCACCCACCCCACCCCACCCCCCCCACCCCACCCACCCACCCACCCCTCCCCCACCCACCCACCCACCCCCACCCACCCCACCCCCCCCACCCCCCACCCCCCACCCACCCACCCCTCCCCCCACCCACCCCACCCACCCCACCCACCCCACCCACCCACCCACCCCACCCCCCCACCCACCCACCCCTCCCCCACCCCCCCCACTCCTCCCCTACCCACCCACCCACCCCTCCCCCACCCACCCACCCACATCCCTACACACAGAGACATTCAACGTACATATCCTCAACATCACCAACACGCAGAGGGTGTTGCGCTCCGAGCATTTGAGGGTACGGCCCTCGGCCCAACCCAGCCTAAGACGGATGCCGAGGGAATGGGGGCTCTTGAAATCGCCATGCAGTATGCGGATCAAATAAAAGCGCAGGCTGCACAGACTGGAGAGATAGTTGATGGTCGATTCTGTGTCGTCGGCCTGCAGAGCCCTCATATCAAGTACGTCTCAATGAGGATCTTCTTCGGCTACTTGTCTCACATCCACCCAGCCCATGACGAGTTTGATTCCTTGTGGAAGGGGGGCAGCCTGACAGTCGACTGGGACTGGGATGCAGACACCCAGAGTGAGGTAGGTCAACTGCAATGGCTGTTGCACAACGTTGTGGGCCCCAAATTTTACCGTGAGTGCATCCTTGCCTGGGAAGAGAAGAAGAAATCGAAAAGCATGTCACCCTGGCCTGAAGGGGTGATAACGCCTCCCTTGGGCTTCTCAGTCAACTTAGAAAAAGTAACTGAAGGCAGCAGCTAAGAAGAAGTCCTGAATATTTGATGAACTGCATTGGCTGTTGCACAACACGGTGGGCCACAGCTCCTACCGCCAGTGCCCCTTAGCCTGGCAAGACAAGCGGAGAACAAAGATCCAATGATGAAGTGCCAGAAGGGCATGTTCAGTACAGACAGTACAGACAGTACAGACTTCTACCGGTAGTGCCCCCTTGCCTGGCAAGGGAAGCGGAGAACAAAGGACGCATCCCCCTGGCCCCAAGGGGTGTTAAAACCTCCCTTGGCCATGGCAGTCAACTTACACAAACTCAATTGTCTCATCTGTCTGACCTGAAGCCAGCAGATTAAAAATAAGTCCTTATCGGCTGTTGGTGCAGGAAGACCAAGGCGGAGGGACACTGACGCAGTGCTTTTGTAGGAGTGGCAACGCCATTCAAATGTAGACCCCCCCCCACCCCCCCCACCCCCACCCCCCGGCCCATGGGGTGTTAACGACTCCCTTTGGCTATGACAGTGAGCTTCAATAAAGTATCAGAAGGCAGCAGCTAACATAAAGTCCTTATTGGCTGTTGGTGCAGCAAGACCAAGGCAGAGAGACACTGACGCAGTCTCACCCACGGCATTCTTGATAGAGCCAAAAAAAGCCGGTAGATGAGAAGTTGTGTAGGAGTGGCAACGCCATTCGAACTGAATCCTCGGTGTCACTGGTTTGTGTCGGGAGACCCACCTCCTGGGTTGGGAATCCTTTCACATCTAAAAAAGTGCATCCATCAGGGTCCATGCATTATTTCAGATCAAGCTCTAGGGTGTGGCAAATATACCTGTAACCATGTGATGTATCGGGACCAGGGGGGGCGTCGGACAAGGGGTAATTATATATTTATTCGCTTCGCGCCGATAGATCTATGCAGATCTATATAGACCCTCTGCCACACCCTATCGAGCTCCCAACTCCAAAGCCTCAACAAACGCCCTACTGGGCGTTTATCTATATTTTATTTGTTCCTGTTTTGCTGAACAAGAAGAAGAATTGTTACAAGGTTGTATACGCCAGGTTTGGCGTCTAACCGTCTGCATATTGTAGCGAACAATTACCCCCCGTGCGAGAACCACGGAAACCAGGGATTAATAGTGCAGATGTCAGGGTGCAGATTCGAACCGGGGACTCCTCCTTCGGTTGTTCCTGTTTTGCTGAAAAGGCAATCGTCCTTTTTTAGCGCTTATGTTCTGGTGGTAGCCCCAGTAGGTAGTTTATATTGAATTGTATTATTGCGTGCTTCTTCAGACACCTCTTGGCTATGCCTTCCAATGCTAAGTTTCCCTGTGCCATACCCACAGAAACCGCTAAGCACACGGAGCGTATTCAAAGCCATGGCTGAGATGTTGTGATGTTGAGACCACTTATATATCGGTGGAAAGATCGAGTGTGTGATTTATATGCTTTAGGCCAAGTTTAGGGTTTAAGGTTTTTAGGGTTTAAGTTTCAAGATGAACATCTTGTGACTTTTTGATACAGTGGTTAAATTCTGGAACCCCATTGTGAACTACTGTTATGGTCACGTTGGAAAGGTAAAGAATGCTGCCCATGCTGATCTCAATATGGCTAGGACCCGCAAAGACTGTTGGAGCAAGGATGTGTCTGATGCAGGGTACTTTAGGAGGACCCCCAGCTCTGCTGCCTGAGACGCAACCAATTGTATAGCCTGCGTCCTGCGACTCAACGGAACCTTCCTTCTAAACAACGGACCCTCCCCATGTTGCGTCCTGCAACGCAACGGACCCTTCCACATTGCGCCTGCGACGGAGGACGCAGTGTCTTGAACAACCCTGCTACCCATGTTTACCTTCCCCGCGTATGGTGAGCAGCCTGGAGGATACTAACTATCAGGGTTGTTCTACACGCTGTGTGACGCACACAGAGTTTGAAGGGTCCTTTGCGTTGCAGACACAAATTTTGAAACCGGTTGCGTTTCATGATGCAGATTTTGGAGTCCCCCAGAACAACCCAGCTACATATACGACGGGGGACGCAGCGTCATTTACAACCCTGGTTCGATGCCGTGCCAGGCTGGAGTTCGTTTACTCCTTGGAAGATTCCCAGGATGAATATCTGGCAACCAATTTACATGGAAGTGTGGGAGCTTTGATTCCTTTGAAACTTAAACCAGTTAACGGGAATAAAGTGGACAAGGTCCTGTCCTCCAACCACATTTTCTTTTACTACAACACCAGGTCATCAGAGTAAGGCCCTAGAGATGATAGCTCTGGATTACAAGGAAGAAAGAATGCTGTGTACAGTACTAGGATGTCATCATCATGCGATGATTGTGGCAAACCTGAGATGTCTGCTTATCTCATCAGATACCTACTCATTTCCCTGAAGGTGGAAGCGACACGTTGTCCCTTGGAATGATCGAGTGTGTAAGTGTGTTTTCTATTTGAATCGCTCAAGATAAGCACCATTTTTTTAATGTGCTGACGAAACCTGACTGAATTCGAGAAGGCAGTATCAGAACCTGATTCCCCAATCTGAGAGCAAAATGATTCCTCTACAATGTCTGATGTGCAATCCATAAGTGGAAGGTCGAGCGAAGCTACCTCTGTTTATCCATGAATGTATGAAGAGATTGGATCCTTGAAATGTGTCTAAGAGTGTTCATATTTTATTTGTTTGTTTTTTGTTCACGTATACATTTCCCTGGATATATATTTTACTGCCCAAGAGGGCTAGCAGACAAATTGCTGGCTGGAGCCATGTTACCAAGCTAAAGTTCAAGTAAACTATGTGATAATGGAATCGTCCAAGATGAGCATCATGTGGTTTTTGAGTGTGCCGACGAAGCCTCACTTAATACGCGAAGAAATTATTAGAGGAGGAGGTGTCTGATGCTTTAAAACTTGTGTACTCCCTGGATGATTACCACAACATTTATGGAGGGATTGGAGCATTGAACTTAAACTACGGTGGTTGACTGGAATAAGGTGTATATTGTAGAAATAAATGATCACTGTAGCACGTACTCAGGGCCCTCGTCGGTAAAACGATTGTTTGGTGTTCAGTTCATCAATGCCTGTTCCTTTGAAGCCCGAAAGCCCTTCCTGTCACGATTGAGCCCTTTAGCCTATTAGGCCTACCCCTGGACTGTAACAACATACAAGGTGGAGCAAGTCCTATTGTCAAATCAGAGACCTATCACATAAAATGATCCGTAACTTTTTGTTCAGTTGTGGAAGGAACTGGCTAAATTTATAGCCTCTTGACTCTTTTGTTGAAGTGGTGAAAGGACCTGGATAAATTTAGAGCCTCTTCACATTTTTTTAGTTGTGAAAGGTATTTAGTCCCAGGAGGTGGGTCTTCCTACACAAACCAGCGGCACCGAGGATTCAGTTCGAATGGCGTTGCCACTCCTACAAAAGAGTAGACGTTATTTGAAAGTGGAACACAGATAGATGGAATCGCCCTATTGTCCCGTGGATATATTGTGTGTGACTTATGTGATCTAGGTCAAGATCTAGATGAACAACATTTTAAATGTAGCGATGAAGTCCTTTTGAATGCAGGACGTAATTTATGGTAACCTGATTTCTCAATCTGATAAAAAATGATTCCTTTACACTAACTAACGTGCAACCAGTATGTATGTATGTTACAGTCCAGGGGCAGGCCAAATACAACCCAGAAGTGGAAGGTCGCGAGAAGTTGCCTTGGCTTATCAATGACTGTTTTAAGAGATTTGATCAAATATATTTGGACAATAATGCTTCGATTTTAATTGACTATGCCAAAGACGGCGAGCAGCTTTGAAGGCTGGAGCCATGTAAACACGTTCAAGTTCGAGGCGGCTTGGATGCAAGATACGGTTCAGGATCTGATGTCCCCATTTCCCCAACTGATATCTCAACATTACTTGTCGTGCGATTCAAATTTGGGAGGCCTTGATGATAATGATACAAATGCTTAGATGTGAACTGCTTACATTAGTGCTCTAGACGCCGAGCAGCCAAATTGCTGGCTGGAGCCATGTAAACTAGTTCAAGTTATACAAAATCAGAACCCATAGTTCCATACCATTTGTTGACTTCCTTTAACTGGCTACAGGAGCCATGTAACAGAGTTCAACTTATCGTCTAGCTCACCTTTTTGTGGCAAGTGGGGTGGGCTCTAGGCGAACTAGTTCCCAATATCCCATATAAAACACATTCAACAGCTGTTCCTAATGTAACGATCCATGATTCAAGTACAGATTTAAGATCACAAGACACAGATTGTGACGCATGCTTAAACAACCCTGCCTGTCCTGGCTGGACGAAACACAATTTCACTTCATAATCAGTCCATAGGAACAAACCTCAGGACCATCGGACCACCCTAGCCACTCAGTGCTGTACCGGAATAGGAACCAAGATAGTTGGAGACGGAGCAAGACACACCCGTGAGTTGTTCTAAATCTATTACACGGAAGCCATCAGTGCAGATGGGGAAATCTAGTGAGTCTTCAAATCAAAGCATCAGTTAAAAATTGCTACTACATCTAGGAAAAATACACGTTCAAGGTGAGGGCTGCGCTGCTTATCCACCGACAATGATCTGGTTGATGGGCTGCGAGGGGCAAGAGAAGGGGTAGTGGGTGGAGTTGGTGTGAGTTGATTGTGGTGAATTACGAGTTGGCTTTGATGGTGGAAGGAATGTGAAGGGATGGGCTATAGGGGGGCAAAGTGTGGATATTACTTATTCAATACTCTCTCACATGGAGAGTTGTAGGTAGGGTGGGGACATGATAGAGACTAGTAGGTCAGGGCAACTGTATCGTTTTACTACAATCCTGAGTGTGTGCGTGTGTGTGTGTGTGGGGGGGGGGGTCGTTATGTTGGTGTGGGTGTTTGGGATTCATCATAATCAACAAATGCTGTTCACGACGCCGCATGGCCCCGTACTTCACTTCTCGAGGCAGAATTACGTGTGTATTTGCTTGGGAGTTGAGCGCACACACTCATTCCCAAGATGCACACAATCGTTTGTCTGGAGGAAGGAGGCGCAAACACACATACCAAGCTCACTACCACACCCTTGCCTCCTGTAACTGTAACCACAGTTAAAAAATAGGTGGCCAATGGGGTGGGATGGTCTACGTACTCCATAACCGAGGTACCAAACACGAGTTCCATAAGTTTTTATTCGCATGAAGGAGAATGAGAGATGGATTGACAGGGGACAATACAGGAATAGGACAAGGAGGGTGCAGTAAAATTGATATACTGCATGATGCTGGGAGTACTTGGTGACCCGACGTGGTAAATCAGCCTCCAGGCGACTTAGTGCTCACTTAGAACCTATTTCAAGTTCAAGAGCTTCAGGGCTCTCGTGCTAGAGGAATTTGGAATCCAAAGGGTTTGGAATGCGTCACAGCTGCTATTACAGCAACGAAGTAATGGCCAAGCAGTCCAAAGAGAAGCTGAACCAACGCGAATGGTGTGACTGAAAGAGTGAGACAGGTGTAGGACAACGGGAGCATGCAAAGCGACTCACGATGAAGAGGAGCTTAACAAAGAAGCCGATGAACCCCATGACAAGGAATCCTAGCGCAGTCTTCTTGCAGATCTGCAGGTACTCTGTTTGGCGCAGGGGACGGAAGAGGGGAGAACGGAAGGGTGAGGAAACGATCTGGGAGGCAGAAGTCACGTATATAATGAAACAGGGCAGCTACAAGCGCAAGTGTAACTGAAGAAGTAGAAGGGAATGGCAACGCATATTTTCTAAGACCAACCCAACACGATGCAAGAAAATGAATTTGAAAGAAGATCGGCATGCATCTTGGTCGAAGGCAGTGGTTGCTTCTTTGCCTCTTTGCGTGGTGATAGTGGGATTCTACTCGACCTGAGGCGATCTAGGTCAGGAGGAATACAACCCCATGTTCCGCCCAAGACTGCGCCCATGTGTCCCGGAGTGCAGCTGGGAAAAAGCCCATCCAAAGGCGAAAAACACTCATATAGCTCGCAAGCATTAGCAGCCCCCGAGCAAAGGCATCTAAGCCTGTTGCAGTGTTATAACACGCTGCATAAGCAGCATTGACAGACGAAGCAGCTTGCCGAAAGCGAGCAGTTGTGATCTGTAGCAGAGGGGAGACTCACCCTTACGGTCAGGCTTGGTGCAGCGCTTGACAAGGCGCGCGCTGGACTTGGCAAAGTCCTTCATAGGCTTCACGACGAAGTCGCCGACGTCCATGGCTACAGGCTGTGGTCTAAAGTCTGGGTGCTACTAATCGATTACAGGTTAAGATCTAGCGGAAAGGTAAGCAGAATACGTGAGGAATGAATGCAATCCTAAACAGTGCAACACAGGTGGGCTCGGTGTCCTTTGACTCAGGAAGAAATCCAGAAGCCCTAACCCTATGTGACTCGCAAAATTCGCATTCGCCGGGTGTCGTGGTTTCAGAATTCCGTTTTTTTCAAACTCAGCACCACGCTAGCTAGTTTTCGACCCAAGCCAAGATGCCAGCAGACTAGGGGGACTAGGGCGGACTAGGGGCCCTCAACTTCGACCTGAGGTCGACCTGAGTAAACTCGGTACCAGCGCAAAAGTTTCCAAACTTTCAACACCTTGGATCACCCATTCAGACTGCTAAACCCCACTTGTCTTCTACTCTTTAAGCGATTTGCAAGACCAATCTGTCGACAACCCTTGGTTTTATGCGTTGATTCGCGACGACAATTCAACGGGAGCTGCATCTGATGTCAGCTGGCAAAGCCTACAGGTCATCCCGCAGCCTTTTTCGAAGCTTGAACAAGGACAGCGGTCATCTCGGACGAATGAACTAAGACCCGGCAGAGCAAACAGCACAGTCGAGATTATCTCGCTTAGTTGAGGACATCATTGAATAACGGCTTGTGGCCTAACATGACTACACATGGACTGAGGCATACATAGCTAACTTGATTTTCAAGGTTTTGGCGAGCCCCTTAGCCAATCTAGCCACACCTGGACTGTGGTACACACAGCAACAGAACAGCCTTAATCTGCTTTGAGGTTTGGGCAGGTCCCTTCAGCCAATATAGCCACCACTGGACTGTGGCATACATAACAACATCGACAACTTGATTGTCAAGGTTTTGGCGAGCCCCTTCAGCCAATCTAGGCACTCCTGGACTGTGGTGTACATTGCAGCGGTACCGCCTTGATTATTTCCGCGGTCTAGGCAAGTCCATTTGACCTATCTGGCCACCCCTGGGTTGTGGCATTCAGAGCAACATCACCAAATTGATTCTTCGAGGTTTGAGCAAGACACACCCCTGGACTGTAGCACACACACACCAACAGCAGCAACCTCAGCAACATAAGGAACAGCAGCAAGCTCGGCAACATTAGCAACAGAAGCAACAGAAGCAACCTCAGCAACAACAGCAACAGCAGCAACATGACTGTGTGGGAGCTCTGTCCTTCTGACGTCCAGCTTTGCTCCCAGGGTGAAGCTGAGACCATCTTCTTCTCCCCCTCTCCTCTATTCAGCCAACCAAGGTACACAGCATAATGTAACATGACATAATTAACATAATGTAACATAACATACCAAAGTCTTGTTAGTCCTGCTGTTGCACTTCATTCTGCACATACACGACTGTAGATGCCAAGCTAGGTACATAACATAATGTAACATACCATGATTACGTCTTGTAAGTTCTGCTGTTGTGCATCATTCTGCATGTACACGACTGAAGATGCCAAGCCAGGTACACGACATAATGTAACATAACATGATTAACATAATGTAACATAACATGATGAAATCTTGTAAGTCCTGCTGTTGCGCGTCATTCTGCACGTACACAACTGAAGATGCCAAGCCAGGTACACGACATAATGTAACACAACACGATTAACATAATGTAACATAACATGATGAAGTCTTGTAAGTCCTGCTGTTGCGCGTCATTCTGCACGTACACAACTGAAGATGCCAAGCCATGCACACGACATAATGTAACATAGCATAACGAAGTCTTGTTAGTCCTGCTGTTGCGCGTCATTCTGCACGTACACAACTGAAGATGCCAAGCCATGCACACGACATAATGTAACATAGCATAACGAAGTCTTGTAAGTCCTGCTGTTACGCGTCATTCTGCACGCACACGACTGAAGATGCCAAGCCAGGTACACGACTTGCATTGTTTTCTTTTCACCTACGAGCAGCAGCTTCTAGGCAGCTCCCTGAATCATCCACTGGGCTGTGTGCCGATACTTGAACAGGTATAAATGCCTGATGATGTCAGCGTCCAGGTGTAGTAGATTGCATTAGGTTTGGTCGGATAGAGAGGCAGAGGAGCTGTCCAGAAGCTGCAGCTCATAGCTTCAAAGAAAAACACTTTCGTCTTGAACTTGAACTTGAACTTGGTAAATAGCTCCAGCCAGCATTTTGGCTGCTCGCCGTCTTAAGCAGTACAATTGTTTTACCAGGAAAAATGTTGACGCAAATAATTAATTTTTTCTTTCATTTTCTTTCCTTTTTAGGTATACCACTGAAGACGGCGAGCGCCCATTGCATGATAAGCAGTAGCAGCGGACCCCTCGTAATACTGCTGCCCTTGAGTCACTTGTACTTGTACTGGTACGCGACTTCAACTTGAACTTTCATTCTTTATGTATACCACCGAGGACGGCGAGCGCTCATTGCATGAGCCGCAGTTGCAACGGAACCCCCCTCGTTACACTGCTGCCCCTTGAATCACTTGCACTTTTACTGGTACACGTCTTGAACTTGAACTTTCATTTTTTAGGCATACCACTGAAGACGGCGAGCGCCCATTGCATGAGCAACAGCAGCAGCGGACCCCCTCGTAACACTGCTGCCCTTGAGTCACTAATTATCGTACTGGTACACAACTTAAACCTGAACTTTCATTTGTAGGTACACCCCTGAGGACGGCGAGCGCCCATTGCACGAGCAGCAGGATCAGCGACCCCCCCTCACAACACTGCTGCCCCTTGAATCGCTTGTACTTGTACTGGTGCACGTCTTGAACTTCACATTTTATTTTGTAGGTACACCACTGGAGACGGTGAGCGCCCATTGCACGAGCAGCAGGATCAGCGACCCCCCCTCACAACACTGCTGCCCCTTGAATCGCTTGTACTTGTACTGGTACACGTCTTAAACTTGAACTTTCATTTTTTAGGTATACCACTGAGGACGGCGAGCGCCCATTGCACGAGCAGAAGGAGCAGTGACCTTCCCTCCTAACTCTGCTCCCCTTGAGTCACTTGCCATTGTACTGGCACACGTCTTAATCTTGAACTTCCATTTTGTAGGTATACCACTGAAGACAGCGAGCGCCCTTTGCACAAGCAGCAGGATCAGCGATCCCCCCTCACAACACTGCTACCCTTTGAGTCGCTTGTACTGGAGCAGGGGCACTGCTTGCCCTCTGCCGCAAATTCAAATTTGGATCCAAACTTGCAGTTCAACACAGACGTTCTGATCTACGTCGGCGGCTTGGCTTGGGCTTTGGAGTTTGCCCCCCTCCAGGCTGGCATGCCAGATGAGAAGCATACAGAGATTCTGGCAGTGGCAGTACACCCATCTGGAATCACTCGAAATAGTATGGGAGTTGCTCTAGAGGTAAGACACGTTTCTTCAATATGTACAGGTAGGGGAAAGTACATATTGAATAAATGTATATATGCCCCTAGGATAGAGGTAAGACACGTTTCTTCAATGTGTACAGGTAGGGGGAAGTACATATTGAATAAATGTATATATGTCCCTAGGATAGAGGTAAGACACGTTTCTTCAATGTGTACAGGTAGGGGGAAGTACATATTGAATAAATGTATATATGTCCCTAGGATAGAGGTAAGGCACGTTTCTTCAATGTGTACAGGTAGGGGGAAGTACATATTGAATAAATGTATATATATCCCTAGGATAGAGGTAAGACACGTTTCTTCAATGTGTACAGGTAGGGGGAAGTACATATTGAATAAATGTATATATGTCCCGAGGATAGAGGTAAGACACGTTTCTTCAATGTGTACAGGTAGGGGGAAGTACATATTGAATAAATGTATGTCCCTAGGATAGAGGTAAGACACATTTCTTCAATACTTATGCCAATTGTTTCTTCAAGATGTATACCAAGTGTTTATTCAATATGTATACCAAAATCGGGGGGTCTTCAAACCATCCTTGCAGTGGTTAAATTTGTTAAATTAAATTTACAAAGAATGAATATCGTACTTATAGTATGTGTTCCTTAGTTATCCTGGCAGATGATTGAAGTCAAAATCAATATTTCTATCTCATCGGCCAGGTATCGGCAATTAAAAGTTCTGATTTATACTTGTTTGTATGCAGTGTTTTATTCCCGTATATGTTCCCGTATCCCGTTTTATTCCCGTATTCGTTCGTATGCATTTTTTTATTCCCGTATGCGTTCACATGCATTGTTTTATTCCCGAATGCGTTCCCGTATTCTGTTTTATTCTGGTATGCGTTCGTATTCATTGTTTTATTCCCGTATGCATTCCCGGATCCCGTTTTATTCCCGTATGCATTCCCGGATCCCGTTTTATTCCCGTATGCATTCCCGGATCCCGTTTTATTCCCGTATGCATTCCCGGATCCCGTTTTATTCCCGTATGCGTTCCTTGATCCCGTTTTATTCCCGTATGCGTTCGCACTTATTGTTTTATTCCTGTATGTGTTCATATATCCCGCTGTATTCCCGTATGCGTTCGTATGCATTGTCTTATTCCCGTATGCGTTTGTATGCATTGTCTTATTCCCGTATGCGTTCGTATGCATTGTCTTATTCCCGTATGCGTTCCCATATCCCGTTTTATTCCCGTATTCGTTCATATGCATTGTTTTATTCCCGTATGCGTTCGTATGCATTGTCTTATTCCCGTATGCGTTCCCATATCCCGTTTTATTCCCGTATGCGTTCCCAAATCCTGTTTTATTCCCGTACGCGTTCATATGCATTGCTTTATCCCCGTATGCGTTTGTATGCATTGTTTTATTCCCGTATGCGTTCATATGCATTGTTGTATTCCTGTCTGACAAGCTGACAACTCTCCCTCTCCCCCCTGTCTCCTCCCTCACCCCGCGTTCCCTCCCCCACCCTCCACCCTGCCCCCACCAGGGATTGGGAGCTGTGCAGTTGTGGGGTGTGCCCAGCAGCTCTCAATCAAATTTGTGCCCCAGTGGAAAGCCAGAGTTGCTGGCTGCCATTATCCATGATGGTCAAGTCACCTGGGATGTCAAGTGGTGCCCTCAGCCACACCTATACATAAAACAGCTGCAGCAACAGAAAAAACAACAGCAGCAGCAGGAGGAGCAGCAACAGCAGCAGGAGCAGGAGGAGGCAGGGGAGGCCACTGGTAGTGAGCAGCAGCAGCAAGAGGAGGAGCAGGAGCCAAATGGGGGGGACACCAGAGTGAGCGGACGCAAGGAGCAGGATCAGCAGAAGCAGCAGCAGAAGAAGAAAGGCCGCCAGCAGAGGGGTGTAAACCCACTGAAGCACAAGACCATGTCTCAGGCCGAGGATGGCGTTGAGGGCGTGGATCGTGGCGCTTCGCCTGCAGAGATGCAGGGCGGGAGCAGAGCGCTGGTGATTTCCAGTCCAGCACTTCCTGCCATGGGTGTCCTTGCCATGGCAACAGGCGATGGATGTGTTCAGGTGTGTATTTTTATTGTTTTGCTCCTCCGGTGATGCGTAGGGGTAGGGATGGGATGGGATGCGTAGGGGTAGGGATGTCTGTGCCTGCAGAGTTGCAAGGCGGGGGCAGAGAGCTGGTGATCTCCATTATTTATTTATTTATTTATTTATTTATTTATTCATTTATCTGGTGATCTCCAGCCCAAAACCTCCTGCCATGTGTGGCCTTGCCATGGCAATAGGCAATGGCTGCGCTCAGGTGTGTGTTTTGATTCATTACTCAAAGGGTGCATAGGGAGTGTCTGCGACTGGTAGATAGGTATTACTTCAACACATATTGCTGAGCTTTGCTCCCGTGCATCTGCGGTGTCTGTGCCTGAGGTGGAGATAATCATGTTACCATCATCATTGCTGGTACTCATCACTGCAACCCTTGATCTGCTTAGCCTGCATTTGTTGATGGTGTCTGTGCATGAGGTGGATAGGATCATGTTACCATCATCATTGCTGCTACTCATCACTGCAACCCTTGATCTGCTCAGCCTGCATTTGTTGATGGTGTCTGTGCATGAGGTGGATAGGATCGTGTTACCATCATCATTGCTGGTACTCATCACTGCAACCCTTGATCTGCTTAGCCTGCATTTGTTGATGGTGTCTGTGCATGAGGTGGATAGGATCATGTTACCATCATCATTGCTGCTACTCATCACTGCAACCCTTGATCTGCTCAGCCTGCGTTTGTTGATGGTGTCTGTGCATGAGGTGGATAGGATCGTGTTACCATCATCATTGCTGGTACTCATCACTGCAACCCTTGATCTGCTTAGCCTGCATTTGTTGATGGTGTCTGTGCATGAGGTGGATAGGATGATTTAACCATCACCAATACGTTAACTACGATTGCTGAGTTTTGCTCTGATGCATCAGTGGTGTACGCCTGAGGTGGATAGGATATTTTAACCACCATCACTACTTGAACCCTTGATCTATTTATATCCCATGCATCGCTGGTGTCTGCGCCTGATATGGATATGATAATATGTCCGTCATGAATTCATCAACTACTGTTGCTGAGTTTTGCTCTCATGCATCGGTGGTGTCTGTTCCTGAGGTGGATGGAATCATGTTACCATCATTATTGCTGCTGCGCATCACTGCAACCCTTGATCTGTTTAACCTCCACTTGTAGGTGGTGTATGTGCCTGATGCGGATATGATATTATAACCACCATCACTACTTGAACCCTTGATCTAGTTACATCCCATACATAGGTGGTGTATGTGCCTGAGGTGGATAGGATAATACAGCCATCACCAATACGTGAACACAGATTGTTGAGCTCTGCTCCGATGCATCGCAGGTGTCTGTGCCTGAGGTGGATAGAATCATGTTACTTTCATCATCGCTGCTATTCATAACTGAAACCCTTGATATGTTTAATCTCCATTTGTAGATGGTGTCTGTTCCTGAAGTGGATAGGATAATACAGCTATCACCAATACGTTAGCCGGTAGCCCAAAATATACTCAACAAGAGTGGGGTTATACTCAACAAGTAAACACATGTTGCTGAGCTTTGCTCTGATGCCTAGGCGGTGTCTGTGCCTGAATTGGATCGAATCATGTAACCACCATCATCGCTGCTATTCATAACTGCAACACTTGATATGTTGACCAATTGTAGGTGGTGTCTGTGCCTGAAATGGAGGCCCTCCGTGCTTTTGCCGGTGCGTCCATGGCTCTGGATCCAGGGGCGCCAACCTGGCACACCCTCCGCCTGACCCCGAAGGTACTCATCACCCGTCAGATGCTTGGGGGCAGCATGGCCAGCTGCCTGGAATGGCAACATAGCCCAGAGGTTGTAGCAGGGGAGGAGCAGTTAGGTGGAAGCTGCCAGGCAGGTAGCAAGCTGTTGGTAGGATGCTGGGACGGGGCGTTGGCCAGCTTCCGGATTCCGACCTCACCTCTGCATAGGCTGCAAGCACTCTTCTACATCAGGTGTGATAAACATGAAAGAAAAGGGACCTGGGTCCGGACCTCCCTATCTCACCTCCGTACCTCATTCCCTACCCAACCTCCATACCTCACCCCCTACCCAACCTTCCTACCTCACCCTGCTGTCTCACCTCCCTACCAAACCTCACTGCTTCACCACCATACCCCGACTCTGCAGAGGCTGCAAGCACTCTTCTACATCAGGTGTGATAAACATGAGAGAAAAGGGATCTGGGTCCAGACGTCCCTATCTCACCTCCATACCTCATTCCCTACTCAACTCCTCCATACGTCACCCCTACCCGACTTCTTACTCACCTTGCTGTCTCACCTCCTACCAAACTCACTGCTTCACCACCACCGTCACACCGCCCGACTCTGCAGAGGCTGCAAGCACTCTTCTACGTAAGGTGTGATAAACATGGGAGAAAAGTGATCTGGTTCAGGACCTCTCCAATTCACCTTCCAATCTCACTTCCATACCCCACCTACATACCTCACCTTTGCAGAGGCTACAAGCACTCTTTTACATCAGGTGTGATCAACATGGGAGAAAGGTCCGGACCTCGCCTATCTCACTCCATACCCCACCCCCTACAACTCCATATACTCACCCGCTGTCTCACCTCCCCTAAACCTGCTTCACCTCCATACCTTGCTGTTGCAGATGCTGCCAGCACTCTTTTACATCAGGTGTGGTTAACATGGGAGATGATCCCTCCATACCTCCCTCCATGCCCCACCCACCTTCCTCCCCTCCATACCCTCCACCTCAATACCTCACCTCTCTACCTTACCTACCTACCACACCTGCCTGCCTCACCTCCATACCTTACCTATATACCTCACCTACAAGCCCCACCTTCACACCTCACCTACATGCCTCACCTACATACCTCACCTCTCTACCTTACCTACCTACCACACCTCTGCCCTCACAATCATACCTTACCGTTTTTTTTTTCCTATATACCTCACTCCACACCTGGCTTGCAGGGCGGACCCCCTGGCGATTTGGCGCCTAGTTTGGCAGCCACCTGACACTGGGATGCAAGATCTAGATGCCTCACAGGGGCACTCATTTCTGTCTGTGTCTCAATCCGGCGTCGTCAAAATATGGGATGACAGGTAAGGCTGCCATGGGTATGCAGTGTTCAGATTCTTCACTTAGGCTTCACAGGGGCACTCATTTCTGTCTGTGTCTCATTCCGAAGCTGTCAAAATATGGGACGACCGGTATGGTTGGCATGGGGGTGCAGGATTTAGATGCTTCACCTGGGCCGGACTGGGCACTTGTTGTTCTTGTCTGTGTCCACTACCGCCACCCACTACCAACACAGCAATAGCCTGCGATGGGGATGCAGGATTTAGATGCTTCAGAGGGGCACTCATATCTGTCTGTGTCTCACTCCGGCGTTGTTAAAATATGGGACCACAGGTAAAATTGACATTAATTAAACACATTTATCGCTATAAAAATGTAAACAAAAAGTTGTGTTATTGCCTAAATGGCCCTAAAAAGCAACATAATAAGTGCTATAAAAGCTTATAAAAAACACTAAAACAAATAACTGTCCCTGGGGGAGCCCTACAACAATTAAAGCTAGAAAAAGCCACTTTCAGATTTGAAAAAAAGGCCCTGAATTGGGATGCAAGGTGCACTCTTCACTCATTCCTATCGTGTGTGCCATTTCTGCATGGGCCAAAAACAGTGTGATGATAGGTAAGGCTGACATGGGGATTCAGGATTTTAGATGCTCACTTGGGCGCACCAGGGCAACTTTTTTCTGTCTGTGTCCATCACCATCCGCACACACACCACCACACAGCACCCCAATGGGATGCAGGATTAAGATGCTTCACAGGGGCACTCCTTTCTGTCTGTGTCATTCGTCCTGTCCTGTCAAAAATAAGGGAGGAACACGGTAATACTGCCATGGGGATCAGTGTACTACATTTGGTCATTTGGGGTTGATTCAAAAGCGCAACCGCTTCCTTTTGGGTTGCGCTTTTGACTCTACTATGAAAAGAAATAAAAATCGTGCCGCGCTGCGGCCCAGATGGGGTTCAAAAAAATTCCTAACAATTGCGCAGTTGGGCTCCGAACCTTGTGCGCTAAGCAGCGCAAGTGGCGTGTGTCCATGTCAGTACCGTGCTGATGGGGGATGCATGATTTAGATGCCTCACGGGGCACTCACCTCATTTTTCAGTCACTTCTATCTCACCAACCACCACAACCACGACAACAACAGCAAACCGCCTGCAATGGGGGGTGCAGGATTATAAGAGCTTCACAGAGGCACTCATTTACAATCAATTTCTGTTTGTATTCATTTCGGCGTCATTTTGATATGGGACGACAGGTAAGGCAGGCCAGCCTGTGCAGCTGATCACCCACGCTCAACAGCAGTGCAAAGAGACTGCAACTGTAGCCTCCATCAGCTGACACACCACCACCACCATCGACACACCAAACAAAGCACTAACAGAGAAACTCATTAGCAAGCAGCACTACAAACCACTCCACCATAACCTGGAATGGGGATGCAGGATTTAGATGCTTCGCAGGAGCACTATTTCACTCATTTCTGTCTGTGTCTCATTCAGAGCATCATTTTCATTAATGGGACGACAAGGTAAGGCAGCCGCCTGTGCAGCTGATCACCATGCGCATATCAACAGTGCAACAAAGAGACGGTACACTGGTAGCCTCCCATCAGCAGCACAACCACTACACTTACTGCCTCTACTACCCACCACATACAATCAACGACTACGCGACGACCACCAGACCACCATCAAACAATAGCAGGTATCGATTGCGAACATAAACAGCAATACCAGAGCAACATGAACGGCAAGCAGTGCAAAATAGCAACAACAGCGACAAAAAAGGGGACGTCCAATACAACAAGCACACCAACACCACCACCACCAACCACCACTGCCATCATTCAAACTAAGAACAGCGTAAAAAAGCAACATAATTCAGCAGCAGGTAAAACAGCAACAAAACAACAACAACAACAGCAAGGAGCAAAAACCAGGGACGTAATAACAATTAAAACACACCCACCACCTACTCACCTGTATAGACTGCCATAAAAGCACAGCAAGATAACAGCAGCAGTGGCAGCAAACTAAGGAAGGGAAAGCTAAAATAACAGGGACGTCATCGCGCGTCGAATCGTAGCAACAGCAAACAACGCCCACCGCAGTACGAACGCTCACACCTCTGCCCAGAGGCCCTGGCAGGAATTATGTTCGGTAGCAGTGATATGGAGAAAAATGTGTACCTGATTTGTGGGCTCTGCACGATGCTGGTAGTGGACCATCACCCAATTGTGGTCATACGGTGGCGCCCTCGAAGAATGGCTCAGTGCAGTAACAGGTGGGCACAGATACTCTTGGTTGGTAGGCAGTTTGGTTTTTGAGATTGGTGGGTGTCAGTTAGTCAGGCGAGCAACAGAGTGTCTTGGTGTTGGTTGGGTCAGTCAGTCAGTCAGGTCAGACTGGTGGGGTCCAGAGATCTGGTTTGGCGTGGTGGTCAGTCGAGTCAAGTCAAGGTGGGCACAGAGATTGGGTTGTAAGTGGTTGATTGGTGGCGGTCAGTCAGACAGGTTGGGCAACAAGATCTTGGTTGGTTGGTGCAGTTTGGTAGATTGGTGGGGTCAGTCATTCAGACAGGTGTGGCACAGTTAGTTCTCGGTTGGGGTTGGTCAGTTGGTCTGGTCAGACAGGTTGCACAGGA
This sequence comes from Microglena sp. YARC, assembly GCA_022414725.1. Taxonomy (NCBI): domain Eukaryota; kingdom Viridiplantae; phylum Chlorophyta; class Chlorophyceae; order Chlamydomonadales; family Chlamydomonadaceae; genus Microglena; species Microglena sp. YARC. The sequence goes on from CM039462.1 coordinate 182,076,376, forward strand.
TCTTGGTTGGTTGGTAGCTTGTTTTGGGTTGGTGGGGTCAGGCAGACAGGTGAGGCAGCAGAAATCTTGGGTGATTGGTTGATTGGATCTTGGTATGGCTGGTGATAGCATGATTCTTGATTGATTGGATTGTTAGTGTTTAGCTCCAAAGCCAAATCCAGCACCCAACCGCGAAAAAATCCCCACACAAATAATTAGTTTACCCCAACGAACCGGCTGCAGATTGGGTCTCGAATGGCTCTGTCAACTCCAATATCCCATGCCCTAGCCCTCAATACATAGGAGCCCATCACTTCCGCGTCGGTCGATTGGTCTTAGCACACTTGTAAACATGGGGGTTGCACAAAAGAGTCCGTTCACAGCCTATCCGTGGCTAAGTCGACGGGGAAGGCTGCCCAAGAGTAAAAACCTATAATCCCCACCCTGCCCTGAATCCTAACTAAACCCCTGACCTCCAATCATCCCAATGCTCGCCCTCAACACCCTGTGTAATTGTTCAAGATGCGCAGTCCTAATAAAGGCGTACACACAGCATTAAG